>JASANH010001018.1:0-600000 GCA_030248295.1 Mesodorylaimus sp. YZB2_4
TTAACACTTCGACGACGAAGTGAGGGTGCATCATGTGCATCACTTTTTGGCGCTAATTAGCACACTAATTAGTGGGGTTATAATGTTGCCAATGCCACAGCGAGATAGCGCAACATTTAATCTCTCGAAATCCATTAGGAATCCTCTCAAATATGTTCCTGGAAGGCCCCAGACCCTCTTGAATAGGGCCCACTTTTCGCCTATGTTTCACCATTACGCCTTTTTCTCCGTTCAGGGCGTACCTCGACAGGTGTCGCTGCTGCACGGTACTTGGTTTAGGGCACTGCGTACATGGATTGGGGCAACCCGTGGTGAGGATAGGGCGTACATGGATTGGGGCACTGCGTACATGGATTGGGGCAACCCGTGGTGAGGATAGGGCGTACATGGATTGGGGCAACCCGTGGTGAGGATAGGGCGTACATGGATTGGGGCACTGCGTACATGGATTGGGGCAACCCGTGGTGAGGATAGGGCGTACATGGATTGGGGCAACCCGTGGTGAGGATAGGGCGTACATGGATTGGGGCACTGCGTACATGGATTGGGGCAACCCGTGGTGAGGATAGGGCGTACATGGATTGGGGCCCCGCTTAGGCACCAGCGAAGGAAAATGGTGCAGTTATTTATTTTTCAAATGTTAGATAGGGTGCAGGTCCGAGAACGGAAAAAAAAGAAAACGGCGTCCGATCACCAAAAAAAGAAAAAAAGTGCAATGTGCAAAAAAACCGAGATCGGTATCGAATCTAATCGAATCGAACCGAAAAAATTATTCCCAGCTATCCTCTTCTTCGTCTGGCTCTTCCTCCTCTCCCACCTCTTCTTCTCCCGCGTGTTCCAAAATGACGGTGTCGTCGCTCCTCGGCTCCTTATCTTCCTCCTCCAGTCTTTCCGCAACGGCTTCCTTTTGATCCTCGCACTTCGCAAAGACGCGATGTTCTGGTCGTCCTTGGCCTGAAGCAGCAAACGGTGTACTCCTCGGGTGTTATGACAAGCACGTTTGTTACTAAGCATCTTGTAAAATGCACTCGAGAAAATTTGGACACTTGGAAGGTTGTTTTTTCGAATTCTGTCAGCTTTGTAAAATCTCTGCTGCGTCTTGACCTCATAACCCGCTTCTTGGCCCGTCTGCATCTAACGTAAGCTGTCCGTAGTGCACTTGACTCGCCCCCCCTTGGGGCACCGCGTCCTATTTGTATGGTCCCTTATCAATGTCCTAACCCCTATATCCATACTACTTACCCGCAACATCATAGCCCGTTCGGGATAAATCCAAAATCAGTCGGCCGCCGTCCACATCCCTACCGACGTACAAATCCTCATCCTCGTCGTCCTGTTCTTCCGAACCATGGTCATTCTGGTCATCATTCTGGCCATGGTTATCCAGTTTCGGATTTTTTCGAGGCGGTGTCGATCGAAAATCGTCGTCCGAGTCCGAAACCACTTTATTCGAACGTTTCTTTTTCGAAGGCGTCGAAACAACTTGTTCGCTCATGGCGATTGGCGGTTGTCCAACTCGCCGACCACCGACCGGTCGCAGATTCTCGATCGCTGCTTGCTCATCCCTCTCATCGGAGGATGAGGCCGAGCCGGCGCTTACAGACCTCTTGGGCCGTTGTTGGTTTCGATCCATAATCTAAACAGAAAAATCAAATCAGAAAAACCGAGAACCTTGCATGACTCAACATATTTTCTCGGCGTAACCTCGAAATGGCTTGACCTAAATGGTGCTAAAGCCCTGAATCTAATCGTACATCTAGGTGTCTTAGAAACCAACAACCACGGGCAAACCAGCCACATATTACGTGTACATTTTTCTCCGAAATTTTTAAAACTTTTAGAAAATTTTTCATAAATAAGAACACGACGTACCTCGCTTTGATAAAAAAACGCAATTATAAGAAAATTCTTTTCGAATCGTCGTTCGCTTGAATGGGAAAAGTTTTCAAAAAAAGAGAAACGAAATAAGGCCGCAGAATAAAACCGGAAACAAAGAAACGAAAGCACGCCGCTGAACAAAAAACAAAAACAAAAACACGACGGAGAAGAAAGACATGAGCAATTCTGACCAAAAGACGCAACCGGAAGACGGACCATTCCAATCAAGCGCGGCACCTTGCTACGTGTCTGCTAGGAGCGGCATTCAAAAACAAATGTGCTTCGCGCCAAAAATCGAGGAAAGGGCGTACATGGATTGGGGCACCACGTACATGGGTTGGGGCAAGCCCCTGGTGAGGATAGGACGAACGTGGATTGGATAGGACGAACATGGATTGGGGCACCGCGTACATGGGTTGGGGCAAGCCCGTGGTGAGGATAGGACGTACATGGATTGGGGCACCGCGTACATGGGTTGGGGCAAGCCCGTGGATTGGATAGGACGTACATGGATTGGGGCACCGCGTACATGGGTTGGGGCAAGCCCCTGGTGAGGATAGGACGAACGTGGATTGGATAGGACGTACATGGATTGGGGCACCGCGTACATGGGTTGGGGCAAGCCCGTGGTGAGGATAGGACGTACATGGATTGGGGCACCGCGTACATGGGTTGGGGCAAGCCCGTGGTGAGGATAGGACGTACATGGATTGGGGCACCGCGTACATGGGTTGGGGCAAGCCCGTGGTGAGGATAGGACGAACGTGGATTGGATAGGACGTACATGGATTGGGGCACCGCGTACATGGGTTGGGGCAAGCCCGTGGTGAGGATAGGACGTACATGGATTGGGGCACCGCGTACATGGGTTGGGGCAAGCCCGTGGTGAGGATAGGACGTACATGGATTGGGGCACCGCGTACATGGGTTGGGGCAAGCCCGTGGTGAGGATAGGACGTACATGGATTGGGGCACCGCGTACATGGGTTGGGGCAAGCCCGTGGTAAGCATAGCACTTACATGGACTGGGGCACCACTTACACTGGTCAGGGCCTGTAATGTAGCCTCGCAACATTACCCGTCTTCGTCTAGCTGGGTCAAATGGGTCTGTTGTGACATTTGTGGAAACCCTGGTGGGAGCAAACGGCCAGAGGGCGCAGCACGTAAGCTGGAATTCTGGGACTTGAGGGAGGGGAGCTATGCTTCCTCTTCGCAATCCACCTGTGACTGGAATCAACTGAACAAATGAAGCACTAGGATGGATGGCAGAGGTTGAAAACGCAGAATAAAAATCCAGTCACGCAAAGCTGATTCCAAAAAAATAAAGAACAGAGTAAGGGCGCCAACTGGCCAAACACGGAAGGCGCCACAAAAAATATGATACACTGCCTAACATGAGTCTTGCCTGAAACTGGGACCGAAGCGTGATGGAAAGATTGCGGGCAGCAGGTATCTTCGCCAGCCGAACGATTCTGGGTGAGCGGCCTAAAACGAAATGTCAACTATGTACATTCAGAAACATACGAAAACAAGCACGCATCTACTGCGTGTGTCCCATTCTCGAATTCCTTGCATGCAGAAGAGGGGTACTGTTACCAACTATGGGCAAGGTCGGCTGGGTTAGGGGAGGGGGTTTTGAGAGGAAGGGTTCAGTGTCCTGACCGGCCAAACAGGGGGTACCCCTCCTACCCCCCTCCTTGCCCATACTTGGCTGTAACTCACTTTCATTCAGGAGCTTTGTCTCGTGACCTCGAAAGAATTGCCTGACGACTTCTCCTTCGCCGAATAGCCAGCACAATCCGTTCGTCCTGCTCGATATTCCTGTTCCCACAACTGATCGAAGTTTCTCAACGAAGGTGTCTGCGCAAGCTTCGAAATCAGAGCTACTTCGCCTTGCTGGCTTGAACCTGAAAAGGGAAAAATCATACACTCTCAATACGTAAACAAGGGCAGCACGCGTTTGTCACCGCATAGGTTAGCCCCAAGGACAAGCTAGCCGCTCGACCAATGCAGAGAGAACATGTATTTCGAGCTGATTGAAAACAACACAAGGCAAGATTGAAAAAAGAAACTACTGCCAACTGGAAACACGGTGTACCACAGGTGAAAAAATCACGATTTTTTTCAATTTTGATTTTTTTAGTCTGAAACTCACAGATTGACTTGAAAAAATTTTCGAAATACCAAAGTTTCTAGCTTGATTTTTTTCAGGATCCCTCACCCGTAGGGTACACCGTGAGATAAACGAAAATTGGCTTACTTGGCATATTGAATGGCTGATTTGGACCAGCCGCCGGGATACTGTATCCGCATCATAGATCGCAGGAAACGAAAAAATTCCGGTTTTCTAGATTTCCTTTCCTCTCCTCGCAGCCGACGAGTATGGTAGTCACTATCTTGCAAATTGAATAAAATCTTTCCAAAATCCGTGGTTCCGAAATCGGCGGTGCTCACCAAATTCAAATTTTCAACCAAAATTTGTGGCACGCTTCCAACTGAAAATAAAACAGCGGATAAGGCAGGCAAAAGGAAGATTTTCATGACTTGGGCCTAAACAATGAAGCATAGAAAGATAAAAAACCCAAAGACGCAACTGAGGGGATTGCTCAACTTCTAACAGGGAAAAACCAAATGGCAAACAAATTCGGCAATAGAGTATTAGTACAGGCTTACCTGGCAAAATGTTATTTTCGATCATTGGAATGAATTTCGCAAGAATTTTTCTGTCACGAAAATGAAATTTCGTGTAGAAGGAATCACGCAAATACGCAGCAGACGCCGGCCGCACCCTCGCACTCCGTGAGCACAGGACCTAAACGAAGAAAAAGGTCACCACGAAAAAAACGGGAAATAATTTCGGAAACAAGGCCGTGGGAAAAAAGGAATGGCCCAAAAATTCGGCAATAAACTAATAGTACAGGCTTACCTCGTAGAATGTTATTTTCGATCATTGGAATGAATTTCGCAAGAACTTTTTGTCACGAAAATGAAATTTCGCGTGAAAGGAAATATGCAAATACGCAGTAGACGCCGGCCGCACCCTCGCACTCCGTGAGCACGGGACCTGAACAGAAAAAGGTCACCACGAAAAAACAGAAAATATTTACGGAAACAAGGCCGTGGGAAAAAAGGAATGACAAAAACAGTCGGCAATAGAGTAATAGTAAAAGTTTACCTGAGAAAATATTATTATTCTCGATCATTGGAATGAATTTCGCAAGAACTTTTCTGTCACGAAAATGAAATTTCGTGTAAAACGAAATACGTAAATACGCAGTAGATGCCGGCCGCACTCCGTGAGCACGGGACCTAAACAGAAAAAAGGTCACCACGAAAAAAAACAGAAAATAATTTCGGAAACAAGGCCGTGGGAAAAAAAGGAATGGCAAAAACAGTCGGCAATAGAGTAATAGTAAAAGTTTACCTGAGAAAATGTTATTTTCCATGATCGGAATGAATTTAGCGAGAATTTTCACGTCACGAAAATGAAATTTCGTCTAGAAGGGAAGCGAAGGAAATACGCCAAGAGGCAGGAGACACCGGCCGCACCCTCGCACTTCGTGAGAACAGGACCATTCTAAAAAGAAGGCGCTAAGAAAAATTATGTATTCACACCCTAATTAGCACAAATATGAGGAAGACTAGATTGTTTTCGCGAAAAGAAAGTACAAGTGATCGAGGCACACAATCAGACAACAAAAATTTTTAGCGGAAACCCCCTAGCTGCGCCGAAAAAAGCTTTACAAAACCCACGAGTTCAAAGGGGACTTACTGTACAGGGCATCAGGTACAGAGAGCGAGCAGTTTACAGTACTTTGCTCGATCTGTCTGCTTCACGAGGGCATTTACGGCCGTCGCGAGCCACGAGAATTTTAGAATTTCTGATAGTCGATTACAGTTCAATTTGTTGAAATCGAACCGTTTGACCTGGAGACTTCAAATTTGGTACGATTATAGAGGATACTATACTGAAGAGTATTCCAGCCGTCCGCTCTCATTGCTTCATTTATTTACCTAGAATTTGCCATCCAAAGTTTTATTGCCGTTGACACTCTATAACGAATGCTTTGATGCACCGCGAACATGGGCCACCTGCCCGTTTTTTGGGTTTTCGCTATTTCGATGATGCACTGATGATTCGTTCTGGCGCCCGCTGTCCATTTCCATTTTCGCTTCGTCGTCGAAGTGTTAAAGGCACGAGTCAACATATCAACAGGCGCCCGTCCGGCTCCACGTTCGGACAGCCCCATAAAAGGAATCTAGCTGAGAAACTAATGAATTTGCTCCGTATTCGTCCCAAGTACTTCGTGCCGACTAGTACATCCGATGGCACACTCTGCGCCTCGGCTGGCCCGAACGGACAGAAGCGACACTTGAGTAAAAAGTATTCTCAGCAGTATCCCGATTTCAGTTCGATCGACCAAGGCGACGATGACAGCAACAGTGCGATAAGAAAGGGATTCTCTCAACCTGACATCAGCCCCATCGAGGACAAGGCTGGGAAACTAAATGACCCATTCCGACGAGGGTCTGGTCCCACTCCTCCAAAACCTACCAGCCCACCATCGGCCCTTCCGCAGTACGATTCGAGCCAGCGACGGTCGGTGGACTCGAATACTATGTCCCCCTTGCATTCTCAATATCTTGCCGATTCAGCAGCTAGGTACATGGACGAGTGGCCGCACGGCAGTTCAAGCACAATGCACGAGGAGCCAGTCGACACCTCCATGATCGCTGTCACGCCTTTGCCCACTTCGCCTCGTTTACTCGCGCCCAGTGCTAGCACTGCTCAATAAAGCCACTGGGATCCAATTCCTGTTTTTCTCCTCCGCTATATATCGCACTTTCTTGGTCCTGTTCAATGCTACTTATGGTTATCCTAGGTGCGCGCATTTGGTCGGTATTTGCTGGTCTCATAAACTGAGCCCATGTTCGGTGTGCCAGCGCATTGCCAAACTGAAAATTAATGTTTCTGTGTGGCTTGAGCTGTGAAGTGGTTTATGCACAGAATACTTTTTATGCTGGCGTACTTTAGCTCAAGTTCATTTTATGCTTCAGACGACTCAGTCTGTTGTTAGTGTATCCTGACTGGAGTGATAGTAACAAAAGGCTTTTTGTTTTATGAAAAGTTTATTGCTTTATTTGCTTTAATAAATTGATTGATTATCAAACTTTACCAATTTGAATGCTGTATTGCCATGGCATCACTTTTTATTGGATTAATGCTGTGCCATTAATCTGATCATAGTTGATGAGGTCGTGTTAACTAAACCTTATGAGCTTGGATCTACAATCTTGTTTGTCTCGAAACTCCTAATCATATTTTTCTTACACATCGATGGCCTGCTGTCATCGGTGCATTAGAGCTCGTGCCAATTTGGCAGCTAGGCAAACGTTTTTGAGTATATTACCCCTTCTTCCTGATAAAAGGAAAGTGGACACGTTTGTGCTAAACTACGAGTCCACATAAGCTATTGTAACTACAGTACACTGTATTTGCACCACATACACAAGTTTACACCACTTTACACTACAGTTTATAATACATCTACGTGCATCACAGGGGTTGCACTCGATTTTCTAGAGATCCATCGGGATCTATTGTGCTGGTTGTGCTGCCAGGTTTCCCATAGGCGGTGCAGTTAAACCTGCTATCTCCAAGCTCATAATTGATCCGCTGCGAAAAAAATTTTGGGCCGTGCCCAGGTATAATTAAATCGGTCTGGCACAGAATTTTCTCTCGACTTTGCAGCAAGGCCTGAACGTCCCAGACAAATCCAGCGAACTGTTTTGGTATGAAGTCGTGGGCGTGTTCGTAAAGAAAGAGGTCTCCTAAAATTGTTCAGGGTCAAACACTTGTTTATCGTGGTGCAGGTGTGGGATAGGTGAATTTGGTGGATCATGCCGCTGGCGGTGTGAGCGCAGTCGGAAACATTTGGGCAATACAAGGAGGCCAGTGATATGATGATGTATACAGTAGAACAAAAGCCCACAGTGACACAAGAATGCACATCAGTCATATTTCATCTCCCCATAATTGGGCATTTATTGGAGTTATGTTGGAGTGCCAAGAGATGCTAGTGCTGTGCGTGTTAGTGCTTCGAGTGTCTTCGCCTCTGTAATAGGTATGGACTAGTCTCTCCGGCACTTACCCACGATAGGCCGGAGAGACAAGTCCGCCTATTACACCTCCCTTACGTTTACATTGCGAATGCTGCAACTTTACACTCGAATAAGTGACTGGTTGCGTAGTAGAACAAACATGCGTGTTTCACTTGACTGAGGGCTTGTGTCTGTGATTATGCAGATAAGCAAAAATGCCGGAAACAGTCTGAGGACGTGAGTGACACCTGGAGAATGTAATAAATCAAACATAAGCCCTCAGCGAAGTGAAACATGCGTGTTTGTTTTAGTACACAATCAGTCACTTATTCGAGCGTAAAGTTGCAGCATTTGGAATTGCAACTTCAAACAGGCAATTTTCACTTACCCACGATGGCCACAGTTCCATATCTGGTAACGTTCCGGACGACTAGAGTGATAGAATCCTTCGTAACACCCGGAGTCAAGTGCAGTTCAGTTCGTGAACATAGTCGCACAAAGTCACTCTAAAAATCTCAAGCTAGCACTGAGTCAAAACTGAGGTCACTTTTTCTCACTTTTCCTAAATCAGTCATAATAAAATGGTCCCAATCGATTGTAATCCAGGCATAAAATATTTTGCTTTTGGTGAACACGTTTTGGTTACCCATATGCTCTGGTGTACCCTGAGTGATTACCACGTACTGGATATCTGTAGGTTGTAAACCGAAACTTGCCAAACCTAAAATGTGCAACTAGGTGCATCCAACATCACGTTTAACTTTGACCAGGGTACCTTGCACAATCGCATTTCCGTCCATGGCAGAACCCGTGTCCACCAAAATCGTACACGACCCGTCTCTTACCAGTGTCACCGATCCCCTGCCTTTCCAACCATTAACCGTGTCCGCTCCGAGCGCCGATTCTTGATACTCGCCAACAATGATAGGTGCAACGAGTGGACTGTCCGACTCCGCTGTCCAGTTGGATGGGAAGCACTCGTACCCGTTCGAATCCCGTCCTTCGGTCATCACAATATCCCCATTCCCTCTCGGCACTCTCGCCGCTCCTCCTGGAGCCGTTGTCATGCCAGGCGGCCTGGCCGTGATGGCCGCTGGTCGCGGAGGGTTGGGTTTTCCACACGCGCTGTAATCGGCTTTCCGATATCCTCCGCCGTAGGCGTCCCAGACCATTTGGATGGTCCCGCAGCACACGTACCCGTAGCCGTAGTAGGTGTCTGCTTCGCATCTGGCATTGGTGGGGCAGTGGGTGTTGCCTAGGGCTGGGTTACAGCAGAACGGGTTGTATGACCGGTCCCTCATGGGGAACAGACCTCGAGTGGTGCAACCTGGAGAAAGAGAGAAATTCCTATCACCACAAGGATCCGTTGGAGAATCCATGAACGCAAGTCAGTGCCTTTTGTTCCACGATCATGGGCCGCAGAGAAAGCGTAAAATAGCAAGCGGCAAGGCAGAAGAGATAGCACGTGGGGTAGCAAATAGGCCTACCGCCTGTAGAGCCTCTCAAATGTTAAATGCACAGGAGGTCTCTCCATAACGGTGTAACATAACCTTCACTACTTTCTTGCAGACATGTCTTTCGTTTTCTGTGGTACAGCCTCAGTTCACATCATTGCCCCAACTGATCTTGTCTAGACTCGTTCCATACCCTTCTTAATGTTGACCATGTGAAATCCACCACCTTCCCCCTAAGACTGACCGCCTAGCCTGACCAACCTTATTCACAGCCTCACCTTTTGCCGTCGCCTCCATGAACGCTAGGAGTAGAAAAACCGTAAATTCAAAATCGTTCATTTTCTTCTCTTCAAAAGGGTTCACAATAGCAATTGGCTATCTCACTAATCTAAAACAGCCCCTTGCCTTACGAAACCGCAATCGAGCGCTTGTTAAAAGAAAAGCGACGGGGCGGCAAGTGAGTCGAGTCTGAACAGTGTGATGCACAAACAGTTGTGTTTTCACCGGTGCCCAAATGTCAGTCGGTGCCACTCATTGTCAGTTGTACAAATGCAAACAAGACTGTTTTCCGGTCCCCTCGCTAATCCATTGCTCGGTCAGCTTAGTAGCAGAGACCAGACTCTGCCCGAGAGCGTCATCGACTGCGAATTTGAGACAGAGTTCAGCTGAGAAATTTATGATCCTATATTTACCAAAGTTCATTTCTCTTTCGCAATCCATTTTACACTATCAATTGTAACTGGATCCGCCTGGCCACTGTTTACTTTAGCCAATGGAGCTCGGGCTTGAATTGTGCGCCTCACAAGGCATAAAAGAAAGAAATGAATTTGAGAGTAAACATGAAAAAAACCGTAACTTTCAGGTCGTTCACCTCGTCAGGGAAAACCATTGCAAATAGCACATGGGCCTTGCGGCGCTATCATGTTACACCGGCAGGAATAGAAACACCGCATGTGTGAGATGCTAAATTTTATTCAGGTCGTTATGGCCATCATTCGCTTGTTGGAGGACAAAAAATTTATAAGACTACAAGTTATTTCAAAATTTTGCCTTTTAGCAGGAGTCGAGCCACCTGGATAAACGTAGCGTAGTTAGTGCCTGGGAGTCGCCCATGGTCATAAGCCCTGAATTGGGCTACAGGATTTCGGAGGGGTCCAACCTGGAGGAGGTCCAACCTACGATCAAGTAAAGGCTTGGGATTCCACTAGCCAAGTATGAGGACTTGAGTTGGGCGCTTGTTACAGTATATACGTACCGTAATGGATACTACGCTTGTAAACCATTTTCTATTACTCACAATCACTCACGCAGCCAGCTGTTCTCAAAGCCAGCAAAACTCGTTAAGGACCACAGCTATCAGCCCACACACTCAAATGCACGTCAACGACCACTTTACACCCGCTAAGCATAAGACGCAAGACACTGCACACTCGCACAATGTGGCGCCAAGTCGAACTTCGTCCTATCTATCACAAAGTAGATCTCTGCCAAATCGCAGTCATGTTGCCATTGATGCCATTTCTATGCGAGACAAGACATGCGAAAATATGTACTTCGGATGTTCTAGTCTTCGAATAGAAAACTTGAGTGGCAAGCCATGACTGAAACTTGATTGACTAACTAGCATACTTGACTGCAGTTCATGCCGGCAACTCGCACATCGATTGAACGTGAAGCACTCATGAAATCGGAAGCTCCGTGCCAGCTGTAAAGGCTGTTCAAATCATACTATCGTCAATACACTAAATTGATGATATAAAAATTTGTGTACAGACTGATCGTGAGAATGGCATTGTGTAAAATTTTGCCCGTTCTCGCCTCCCAGTTTTTTATTGTGCTGTATTGTATGACCTCGATTGCAAAGCACAAATCGTGCACTGATAAAGCAGAAGGACACATAAACAAATCAAACAACATGTCGAATAGAACGAATCATAATGAGGCACATAATAAGTCCAGGCAATTTTATTTGGAATTAAGTTCCATAGAACAATCGATCAATATTCAAATGGATGTTTAAACGATTCAGTTTGAGGTCGTGGCACAGCTGGTCAAGGTGTCTGCCTCTCACGCTGGGTGCGCACTTGTCAATTATGTGTTCGTTAGCCCTCGAGTGCGCCTTATGGTGCTTGGCTATGGTTAAAGTATGACATGACATGACATGGAATGACTTGCTGAGATGGTGTGGCAATCCAATTCGGTGACTGCGGCGTACATAGACCGCATTGGATCGGTGCGAGCAAAACGGGCATTGAAGCGTGACGGGCGGGAAACGGGCGGGATAAGCGGGGCATTCGTGATAGAACTTGAAAAACTGAGCGACTTTCAGTTGTTGACGGCGACGCTCGAGACTACGCCAATTCAAATCTTGAAGAAAGCGCGCTCGTAATGCCAGTCGTTTTTTATAAAGTGGGGGGGGGGGGGGTTTTTTGAGCTTTAGGTCCTTGAGGGACTGTAATTGAATAGACATAGAAAAAAGCCAAACTGTCTCCCAGAAAGCGCAGGACATTTTATGGTCATTCATTTTGCCTTTGGCGCAGAGTACTGCAGCAAAACCATATTTTGTACTGTAAATCTGCATACGGCTGTAATAGGCATGGGCTATTCTCTTCGCCTTATTGGTGCACTGGTTCAGGGACCTGGTATGCCTCTCCAACGTCCGAGGTCGTATTCAGTTTGGTTTGCAGGCATCGGTGGAGAACTGCTTTTGAGTTCCTAGTCAGAACTGCTCTGTGAGCACTTCGGTCTCAGGTTCATCAGAACTGCTTTTACGACCTTTGACTGTTCCCTTAATTGTGTGAATCTAAACGGCCCTTGTGGTGTGGTGGCTAATAAACTCGGCACGAGATGTCCGTGGACTGCGTGGGGCTCGTGTGGCTTGAGCCATCCTCTGGTCAGCCCTAGATAGCCCTAGGGCGAGCCGAGGATTTCACTGTTAATTATTCCTTGCATCGCGAACCCCCAGAGTAACTAGTCAGGACTTACGGTTTGGACTCCAAGATCATTATGCCACGCGTCCCACCCCCTGTTCAGTTTCCACTCAGCGCAGATGCGGGGTTTTTGGATGGAAACACAAAGGGATGTTAGTTGTTTGGAGGATCACAGCACGTAAGCACAATCTCATCACACTAATAACTATATGTGCTCTGCATGTGCCTTGTTTTAGTTGCAAGGCAGTATGGTACAGAAACAAAACGTGGGTGCGTATTGTCTTGCCATAGCATCCTAGTTCCTGAATGCTGTCAATCCTGCTCCTGTAAAACGAGACATTTGGAAAATATCACCGCGTGGCAAATGATCAATGAAAAGCTGATAAGAAAGATCTATTCGATGCTCGCGCAAGCGTAGGCGAGTACAGTGGAGGATCAATAAGCAGCGGTCGAGTGATTAACACAGGTCACAGCTTGCAGCCAAGATCAATGCAACAATACGCCTCCTCAGCTATTGAAACTTATTAGAGCAAAGGAAGAGAAATAATGCTTTACTTATACTCTGCTGCCGATATTATATAATATCGCCATCCTCTTTTTTTTAACAAAAATCTCACGTGAAAGCATGCTGTGACAGGGTCTCACCAACAGCCGCATGAATGAGGCTCGAACATTGATTCTTATGAAAAATGTTCTGTTTTTGCTTCGACCCCTCGAGTGAACGTTTTCGCCTAACAAGCTACATCAGCAGTAAACCATGACAAAACTTGATGTGCTATCTCGAATTCGGTGGATCGAAAAATCACTGGGGCGCTGATACGCACAGATCGCATCTGTCAAAGTTCACGTTGGCGGGTCATTTTGATGTGTACACTACATATAAACGCAATTATACACACCTTTATTCACTAATCTGAGCTGAAATTATTCTGTTCGATGAAATTACTATCTTGTGTCTTCTCACGTGATTCATGAACGTGGGTCGACGTGTGACAATTTTCACGCGTGTTCCGCGTGTGTGCTAAAGACTTCTTACAATCACATCGTCTCATCAGCTTCCGTTTTCGTGCTGTTCCCGCCCTCGACCTTCGTTTATTATAGCCAGTTTCCTTCTGTTTCCATTAACGAGACTATAAGAGGGCACTTTTTAGGAGCTTGTTTTGTATCCTCCGCAATCCTTTGTCTAATAACTCATCGTCAGACTAGCCTTTGCTCATGATGGTATCTGTTTTCCAGTGATAAGACAAGAATGATCCTCCTATCATGCTTTTAGGAACTTTTCATTCTCTTTCCTGTACTCTCGTTCGAGTACAGGAAAGCTAGCTGATTCTAAGCTCGCCAAAAGCTCTTCGCCTACTGCTCACTGGGCCATGTTCGAAGCTGATTATGTAGCTGCATCGATCTTGTTCAGGAAAAGCATTGAGCTTTACGATTTTCCCTCATAAGCCCTTGTTACTTGAGGCCCTCTTATTGCATCATGTCGTTTCTATCAAGTCCGTCGTAAGAGGAGCCAGCCTGGGCGAGGCACCGATCAACCTCGTAGAAAATGATGGCCCCGTTTTCTGTGTGAGCGTTATCAGAAGTCACATGTCCGATTGTCGTTGGTACCCCATAAGTCAGTCTTTTAATTGATACCTTCTGCACGTAGCCAATCCTAGTCTATTCGTAGGAAAAGTGGATAAAACTGGCGAGCGTGCCTCGAGTGCTGTTCCTGCTTTGTTTGCTCACAAAGGTAGAAATTCCTCCTGCGGTGCTTTCCACTCATGACAATTTTAGCTTCTTGACATTTCTTGCCTCTAGCTCTTTACCCATTCTGTCTTCCCTACGATCCTGCCAACCTTTTTATGCGACCCACACACTATTAGCAATCTAGCCAATATGCATGTTTCACACCTTTAAACCAATCCGAGCCTCTGCATTAGGCTTTTTGTTTTGCTTTTTATGCTACTGCTACCGCCTCACCACCTTGCGAAAAATAGCTTCCCCCCGGCGTAAAGTAGATCTCACAAACCTCGTCTGATTTCCACGCTCCCCCGCTCAGTATGGACTAAAGAGTTTTTCTACTGTATATGATGTAGGTACATGGTGCTTTGACTGCAATGGGCAGTTTTCTCTGCTTTATCCTTTTTTTTTGTTTCAGCTGTGGAGAAAATAAGAGAATTCGCAGTATGTGGGCAATAACAGTCTCTTTTTATTTTATGGTTATGCGATTTGCTAAGATCTTTTCCATTGATGTCTTTGTATTGATATCCTTTCACAGTGACAACGATGCTTTCATTTGTGTAGGAGCTTCTTATGAGTTTCGCATGTTAGTAGGCGAACGCCACAGACTTGATATTGTTTCTATGTGCGTTTTAGACGACGCAGAAGAGTTCAGGTTAAAGTGTGCTTTCCCTTTTCATAATCGTATGCCCGAAGTCTAGACTCATTTAGTCTACCTGCCGATTACACTCGATATCCACTCGATAGCTTGTCTAGAAATGCTTGGACCACGTGCCCTTTGCGTGGTCAACATGTTCCTATCAGCTGGACAGTCCCTGTTTTTCCCGGGCTCTAACGTCGATGACGCCTAATGCTCAAACGTCGTATTGCACATTGGAATAGATTAGCGGGATTGATGTACATAGACCATCAAACGTGCCGAGTGGTGCTTCCCGACGTAATTAGTTGGCTTCCCTGTCCCGGAAGTCGTTCCAAACAGATGCGGAGTCAGAAATAGAAAGTGTATGTCCTCAGGCCCACTCCTCCTTTGTGTACAAGTTCCTCGGGAAAATATCCGGAACTTGTACAGATATGTTGTTTGCCAGCCCGATGAACTTTGCTGTCATCTCTCTCCTCCTTCACGACGTCCATGGTTGCGGACAGTTGGTACCATTTGCTATACATCTGCCCATTTGGTTTTCTCATCAGTTGCCTCACGCCTGGCAAGACTCGCAAGCATTATCGTATGGGTCACAAGGGGCCCACAGGAAGCTGCAGAAAAGAATTCGTGTCTTCACGTCAGTCCTTTCAAGAATATCCATGAATTCCTTGCAATTTTATCATCTGATTTGTAATAGCTCTTGAAAATTCTTGCCAGAATTTTTTATGCCTTTGAGCATTGGCCAGCTGCTGGCCTGTGTAATCTTATCAAGACTTCCCACATCCTATGCGCATGTGCCCGATCGAATATTGAAAGCGTATTATGATTGGACTGAAAGGTTTTCAGAAGCGAAGGGAAACTCGCCGCTTCAATCGCTTATAGAAGGCGCTTTTACCGATTAGGGCCTCATTTTTCAAAGGTCCGCCCCATGCGCTCGACTTGCCCTGTGCGGCTCGCGATCAGCTTGAGAGTAGTGCTCTCGCCATCCCCCTCCATCGTCTATGCAAGCCAAGGACGGTCACCTTTAAGACCCGACAAAGGGTATAATTTACATCAATCAAAGTTTTTAAAAGGTTATTTGCCAGAAGATAAGCCATTTATCGCTCTTTGTTTTGGTACGCCTCTTCATTTGGAAAATGACGTGACCTTGGAAGTAGGAATGGCCAACGATAATGTGTTGAGGTCTGTTCTGCTCCTATGCCTTCTCTTACCCAATGCTCGCCGGGAGGGAAGCTTCCGTTATGTTCATTTTGGAACTATCGACAGGTCGTTCAACAAGCTCATTAGGGGACACTCGAGGAGAGTCAGGACGAAGGTGCTCATTAATTGGAACGCGTATTACGAGAGGGGCGACTAAGAACAAGTGAAGAGTACGTTGAGGATTCAATCAAGTACCTGCTAGTCTGAGCTTACTTAAGCGATGCGACTCAGTCAGTGCTCGAAAGTTCGTAGTTAAACTGGTCACCTACGCAGCAGCTTGGGCGTGCCAGACGGCGTCTCGGGAAGTGTTACCTTCTCTTGCTTGAATAATTCCTACCTGATGATATCAGGTGAGTGGTCAGGAATTCTCCGCGCTGCACCCGCGATCGGTAGGATCTGAAGCCCGTCATGCGATAAATCCGCTTAGTGAACTATCTGCGTGGGTGTCCTTTTGAAAGTTACCCTCTCCACTCCATACACCACCCATTGACAGCAGTGCTGTGTCTTGTAGTTTCAGTCACTCCTGCCGACCATGGCCGAAGTAAGCAGTCTTTCGTGGGAAGAATTTCAAGTGGTGCTTCAACAGAATAATATGACTCGGCAACAAGCCAGTGTGCTCGAGATCAATCGACAATTCGATAAAAGTCGAGCTTGGTTGTTCATTGCCTACAGCACTCTGCTACTGATCGGACTCGCAGGCAACTCGTGGGTGGCCAGTGTGATCTTATGTGTCCTACGAAATGCTCGCCGCGCACACACCTCGTGTACAATCCATATCTATATTCTGGCCTTGTGCTGTTGCGACTTGGTCGTATTATTTTTCCTTGTATTCCTCCTACTCGATTTGGCCTACGGTCGTTGGATCGTGCCATCGACAGCAGTGTGTCGATTATACTTGTGCAGTGAAAGTTTAAATAAGTTTTGCGGTCCTTTTATTCTGACTGCCATGAGCGGCTATTGCTACCGCACAGTTTGCTGGCCTGGAAAGTCTGGCGTGCCATCGGGTAGCCTGGCCAGTGGATCGCGATTAGGACGAGGCGTCATTACGAATAGCTCTGTGCTATTGACTGGCGAGGCGAGGCGCGCCATTGGCTTCGTGCTGGCGTGCCTATTGTCTATGATTTTGCTAATGGCTCCAGCATACGTCTACGGAGGTATTCACTATCTTATCGTCCACAATATGTCCATAGTTCAACTCGTGCTACCCAAATGCAGTTTACAACCACCCGAAGGCATACTGGCCATGTTCACGGTTTATAGCTTTGTTCTGGGCTACCTGGTACCGGCCCTCTCATTCACTTACTTCTATTCGGCTGTGCTCTATCGTGTACGCCGTCGTTCACTTGGCGGCACTGGAGCCGAGGCGTCAAACCATTTTTGGAGAGTGGCTAAAACATGCATGGCTCTGGTTTTGTTTTACCTGCTCTGGTAAGCCTTCTGTTTTTTGTCTCATCCGACTGATGTGTACAAAATGCCTTCCTTTCAGCTGGACGCCATATTGGGCCATGTCGGTTTATCACTTCTTCGCGCCCCTCATCGATCCACACTCCCGCCAGCAAGAAGGAGTGGTGTTGTCGTACATTGTGCACATGCTCCCTTACATCAACTGCACAGGTTACCCTATCCTGTACACGTTGATCAATCGGAGTATTAAGGCCGCTTATACGCAGGCCAAGGAGGATCGGAAGAAAAGGAAACGCGATCGCAATTTTAGAAGAGCCGATGCTACTTCGAGACAAGCCAGCAGACGCGGGTCTGCATCCGATGCTCATTCTCTTAATGGCAGTCTGATTCAGTCGACGAATAACAATTTGGACAATATAGTCATCAGCAGTGCGCATAATCAGAGTCGTTTGGGTGCCTATTTGGATGAAGAAACTGCTTTGTAGCCTTTGATTTACTTTTTTATGTCTGTCCAATGCCTCCTTTGCTGGAATTTTGATTCAGGTTTTTCATTTGTGCTCAAATAATTTTCGATTCTCTTTTGAACCTAAAGCCTCCACATCAACAGCCAGTGACTTTTACATCATAGCTTCATACGTAAGCAATTTGAAACAGGGACGGAACAGGGTAGCCACTCCCTGTCCCTGTCCTTAATTGCTTTGACGCAAAGCTAACGGAAAACAAAAAGGACGTTGAGAGCGGAATAAAACAGCCTCATTACCAGATGAGGGACAAGAGTACCTTCTGACAAAGATTGAGTGCAAGTAATCGAAACCGAACGAACTGCGCAATCGCTAACGCAGCGACCGAACCGAAGCGCAAACGAAGTGTGCTGACGAAGGGATTGTCTTTATCATGGGCATCTTCGAAATAATTTCAAATAAAGTTGCATTACTGTCTATATAAAATTTATTTTCTTTTGCTGACATGCACACTCTGTTATTTATCGGAGGCGTAAATGTTTCCAAAGCAGATCTGACAGCATGTGACTTAGGACGACGCCAACATCCTAAATTATGGCCCGGAAACGGTCATGCGCGTATTAGGTTGGTATGAGTTTCCAAAACAACTTGCTCTTAAGGTTTGCTATTCTGGTAGCATATCTGATGGAAATTTAAGCCACGTCGAAGGATCTTTGACGAGTGCTCATTATCATGACACCTTGTGAATGAGTCGACTTGGCAATGGCATGACGACGGGGCCCTGTACGATCGGCCTGTTGTTACAGTTGCTCGTTGCCCATGAAGGAAAACGAATTAACCGGCCCGTCTCTTTGCTGTTGCAGCACTGAAGCACCTGCTTCAACTTTACCTCCCTTCTGTTCATGCTGCCTAGTAGTACGAGTATTACGCATCGTCATTTTGCTGGGAGCAGAGAACTTGATGAATTCGACTAATTTTTATGGCATCTTCGAACTGCACCTTCAAAACAGCGCAGATTAAGTAAGCTATGAACAGTGTAAAAATGATCCTTTTTTAAAGATTTGTGAACTTCATCCCAGGTCGCTGCAGGTCCCGTCCCGCCAGGGCAGCAATCGCGGCTTAAATACAGGGTCGTGAGGGGGAGTTAACCCGCAAACATGGCACAAGCCGTTCAATATCATAGTTGAAAACTAGAAAAACTTCGCTTTCGAACATATGAAAAATTTTAAGTTTTTCTCTCTCAGATAACCATGATATCTCGCCATTAAAGGTTTCTTCAGACTTTGGTGTGTTTGAGTGGTTATGACCTGAGCGGTCGCGGTGGCAGCATCAGTTTCGTCGTTCGACTCCTGTACCTGTATTGCTTGGCGGGGGCTGTGCTCGTCCTGGGTTTAATTCCCAGTGATGGAGGTCGGTTTGCGACCCATAAAACCTCGCTAACCTTGCGCGCCAGGCTATGAGTGATTCCCTAGCATTATCGAGGTGCTTTGAGTGGAGAGAGGAAAATCAAACGAGCAAACAGTCTCGGCTGACGGCTGTCGGAGTTCAAAGCCCATCCACCATCGTCCAAGGAAGTCGGCGTCAAGTGCAGCGCCCTCGCGTGGAGGTGCTGCTAGTGGAGACGCACAGCGGGACGCTGCTGCGCGTGCTGGTCCCCGCACAGCCATTTTATTTTTAAAAGATTTTGACTGCCGGGCGGCTGTAGGTAAAACGAGCTTCGACCCAAAAAATTTCAGCTCGAAGGGGCCTGAAGAATGAAGACTAGTTGCACTTCTACCTCCCCACTTCCACAACCACACAAAGCCCTGTGTTCCTCAGCCCTCGAGTGTGCTTTTTGATGCTTGGCTATGGATAAAGTATGACATGACATGACAAATAGCCCGGAGGAACGGTAACAGCAAAGATAAATTACCAAAAGAAAACGTATTGTTATGATAGCAGTACTGTTTGAACTTTCCTTCTTCTCAGCCCGTTCGATGGTCCTGGCCGCCCAAATAATCTTGGCTGATCCGCCCCTCAATGGTGTGGCTGATTGTAAGCCACTACGTATGATTGTGAGACGTTGCCCCACTGAGTCACAGTGGGGAAACATCGCATGTCTTACGATCAGTGAGTCGATTGGGGGGAATCGTCAAGGGGCCTGATGAATAGTATATCGTTGCCAGAGGTTTGACCCCATTCAGCTGTTTAAGGTTCACTTGTTGTGCTCAATTATGCCCTCTCGAGTGGTAGGAATGCTTAGGTCGCATGGACCTATGTGCATCAGTCTTTCTATAGCTGCCTGACGAGTCTACCAAACCAACCACTTTGGGCCTATAGGTCCTGGGAAAATGGATGGCAAATACCTGGTCGATAGCGCAGTGAATCCGAATGCTGCGAGCCAAGGCGCTCAGGTGTGATCCGTAGGATGCCACTTTGGCCTTGGACGTCTGTGTTTCGCCAACGGCCCGCTGAGGTTTTAGTAACAAGTATAGACCTTATCCATCATGAGCTAAATTTCCCTACGAAAGTAGGAAAATCGATGGAGAGTTGAATGATAGGTTCTCCTCTGCAAGAAAGTGGGTAGCCAGTCCCCCGAGGGTGATGCTAGCTGAATTTTTAACATGCTTTTCTTATTGATGCAAGGGTTCATGTGGGTGGTGAATTTGCTGCCTGAAGAATCACACTCCGCCATTCACACACTTCCGTTAGTGCAAGATCGGTTCATCTCCTTCCACCCCTTTCATCGCATTTGTCCCTCCAATATCGACGAGTGGTGTTTAAACAGGAAAGGTCATAGCAGTGGGGGTTTACGTTTTTTTCATTCATTCCATGTTTCTTTACTATTCTGCAGACCGTTTTTGCATCTCCTTTATCGTCTAACTGTGTTATTGTTCGGAAGTAACAAGTGGTAGACCAGGTACTTGACTAGCCGAGGTCTGTAGGTCTGTAGTAGCCGAGCTGCCAGATTTACTTTCATTTTACTACCGCGACTGATCGCCTGTTGCATTTTGAAAGGTAGGCGCGTATGTTTTGTCGATCCAGAACGCGTATGTGATTTTTTAGGTTGCCAGAGCTTGAGAAGTCGAGAACACGCCTTTTCGCATAAATTCATGCTGTGCTGTATAGTCATACATCTGGACATAGTTTTGCTATATTGCACCGTTGTCTCCAATGGCTCAGCTAGGCTAGCAGTTCCAATCTGCATAATCCCAGGCCGGACGCTCCTTTTCATTTGCAACACAGTACGTAAGATTCGTGAGGTTGAAAACGGCCGATATGCATAGTGCCAGGCAAAGCCAGCTGACATCGTGACATGAAGACAAATCTTTTACCCATCGAATTTGGTGGCGCGTACCCGAATTTTCACCTGTTTTGGTATATCGGGCCCTTGCTGCACCTTTAGGTTAACAAAAAGCTGTGAGTGTCAGAAATGCAGTGGGTTGCCAGCGACAGATGTTTCTCCAAATTTTGATGCTGTTTTTGTTTTTTGTGTGCCTCCAACACCGCGGCATGCGGTCCAATTCCACTTCATTTTCGCTCTCTTTTGCTTCGTAGAAACATCTTTTTGTTTCGACTAATCCTAAACAGAACTGCAATTCAGAAAAACTTAAAAAAGGTCAATCTAATAATATTTTTTGTAGAGGCTTTAAATCAGGCCAACTATAAAATATTGAAATCGCCCTATGAACATGCTCTGACTGACTTGCGAAAACAATTTGGCGCTCCAGACATACCCCCCCCCCCCCCCCCGGTCAGCGGTCTGGTCAAAACTGGGTGTAAACGGTGGATTAATGGGCGGGGAAACGAGCGACTGACTGCTTATATTCCTAAACTCCTAAGATTGCAGTGACAAGAGATGGTCAAAAAACAGAAACAATATAAAATGATGTCATAAAAGCGAAATGCAGGTGGAAAGTTTAAGGATTTACGGATAAACCACAATATCTTTAGATAAACAGCTCCAACATGAAACGGAAGAGAAGATAAAAGATTGTTGCTTCTGTGAGGGAATTGAAGGGGATCATATGGTGTGGCTCGAGCAGATCGGACTTATATGTAGCGGATATCATGTTCCAGAGCAGCGACTCTGAGAAGCATCCTGCTGGTGTGTCCGCTGCTGGCCATCGCTAGGCCCCTGGGCCAGTCTTACTTCACTGTACCGCGTACATGTGCGTATGGTTGCTTGCTGACAAAGAGGCTGGACGGATTAAATCGACAGGAGGTGGGGAGGTCGATAAACGCCTTTCGGGGCGGACTCCTTTATGGATGGTCCCTATACCATTTGTAAACGTCATAAAAGGCAACAGGTGATCTCACTAACAGAAACTGCAGTCGCTCTGGACCTTTATAACAAGCGCTGTTGTTATACAAAAGTTGAAAACGTTTTTTAAAAAATTGCCATTAAAAAGAAGTATTTGTCTTAGATGGGTTTATTACTAAAAATGACTGCCCAATTAGTTTTGGCTCACATTGTAGAAGCAACTCGGGAGTTTGGGCATTGACATAAAAATTACAGAATGCTCATCAACTGAATAACAAATTTTCCACTTTCTACGCAAACTTTGGGGCAAGATTTAATTTTCAAGGAAAATATTGCAGCAGCGAAACTTATAGTGGGAGATTAAAAAAATCGCTGTAATTACCCAGGGACAGCAAATGTTGGAGATGCAGTAATCCGAGTAGCATCTCAACTAAATATCGTCCGGCGAGGGGGGGGGACACACTTATTCGTATGACGTTGTAACAAGCTTCTACTTCCATTTTGCCACTTGCTTATGCCGACGCCCTTAGTGACTAGGGCCACTAGTGATCGATCGAACAAGTTAGTACCAGCACTGTTCCAGTTCCCAGCTGATCGCAAGCCTGGCAGTCTTGTCGTCTGCCGCGATATGCCTCGGCCTATCTAACGATAAGATTAGTCGGTCCCCTCACGTAGATTTCGGGTGCGCACTAACGTAAAGCACAGGGCTAGCGCGTATGCAAATTTTCCACAACAATGGCCGCCTCCACGATGTACCTGAGCATCACATGCTGTGCGACATGGATGTACCTGTGCGTACGAAAGAAAATTCTGGAAAACCCTCCTATTTCTCGTCTGAAATTTCAAGTTTTCGTTGGTTTGTTGATTGAAATTTTTAAGAAATGATAAATAGCGGTTTCAACAAAAAGTTTTTGCTGAAATTTCTAGACAACGCATGCGTCGCTGAAAATTCTATTTGAAAAGAATTGGGTAGGCGGCGAAAACAATAGGATACCCTGCTGCAAACACGCAACTACAAAATTACACATGGTTCCCAGCACCCTCAAAAACCTCAGAAAACTCCTCAAATTTCAAGGTGCCGCTCAAAATCCTAAAAACCCACTCAAATTACAAGAAAGGTCTGGAATCTCCTCAAAAATCAAAAAGTGTGATTGCTGGAAAGCTGACCGCACGAGGTACTAATGGCCCTGCACTAGAAAGCAAGGCACTTTTGCTGTTTGGTCCCCAACATACAATAGGTTAGCTGGCCCGATTAGCTTAGGCTGGTACTAGGCTTTGGCTAAAGCTTAGGCTGGCATATGACACCAGGCTTAGGCTTAGTCTGGTACATACAAGACTTAAGCTTGAGGTGACATTCGGCTTCAGCCGGCCTTATAACAGCCTTCGCCTGGGGATCAAACGGCAAAAGCGCTGAAAGCAGATAGTATTATTGCAAATGAACCAGTCAGGAGCCTAATAGCTCCACAATATGCTTCTTTTGGAAAAGCGCTGTCTTTGAAATCGAAAGAGATTAAAAAGAACTTTTTAATTCCATTGTCAAGCATAATTGCTGACTATTCTTGCAGTAGGTGCACTGATCGAGAATTTTTTTTTGGTTTATCAATCAGCCAATGAAATTAGGAATGATATGTTTCGATGATTGCTGATCGCATGATCACACAAGATTCTTCAATTATATACATCAAGGCCCCACCTAAGGCCCACCCCCTTATAAAACGTAGGCCTACAATGTTGACACAGCTGGTGACTCATTTTCAAAACATCGGGGCATACGCATTTCTTGGTCAATCGCAAAACGGCGAACTACAAGTTGCTAGGCGACGACCCGCCCACAAACTGTAGTTCGATTTTTTGCTTTAAACTGCCCTCGCGAGGTGCCCCCCTCTTTTTTTTAACTCCTCCCCTTTTTCCCTCCTCTAGCAACGCGTTGCTACAGACGCGAGCAGACTGTTTGCAATAAGCAGTCGCAGTTCGCGCTTGATTTGAACGTAAAACCTCATCAAAATGCTGTCTGCTTCTGGCGGCAACAGCGCGAGGAGGCGGGGCCGTGTTGCATTACCGAGATAGCGCGCTAAACCTACGTGCCCTATAGTGCATGGTGACATTGTAGAACGAAGCTTCGAAGCAGTAGAAGCTTTACAGCCAAGGTTTAAATTTACATCGCAATCGTCCAGTTAATTCGAACAGCGCTGGACTGACAATTTTTCAGGGCATTCAATGGGAGGCCTCCATCATTCTCTTTCATAGTTTTTGATCTCAAGTCGATGGATCCCCCATGAATTCAATTTCCTAAGCTTGGATTCATTTTTTCAGCAAATGGAATATCTTCTCATCATGCATCGCAGAGTTCCACATATGTTTCTTGTAATTTTTTCAAAAAGAGACCAATCCCACAGTTTTTGCAGTTGCAATTCTCTTGCGAATAATCTCCATGGCGCGCTGTCCAACCGTTCACCATGGTGCAGCAATGTGCGCACGAACATGGTTCTCCTCATCGTTAATGAGCATTGTGAGAATCTAGGCTTTCTTTTGATCTGTCCTCTGGCTGTAGATCGTCTTATTGGGCTCGTTTAGGCGGCTAGGTTAGAATACGTGCACGAGTGTGTTTGCCTGTCATTTGCCGGTACATCTTCTAATCATTCAGCTCCTGTAAGTATATGCACATTCTTTTAACAAGGCTGCTAGTTGAGTGGACACTTTTTTGTTATGCAAGGCCTATCGAAACTTGAGTCAACAGAAAAAGCGCATGCTCGTATTTCACCTTGATGCCTAGAGAAGACGGGAGATTTTCATTCTTGGTAAAACTGCCTATTAAAATCATAGAGCTCGACGATGTTCTTGTAATCATTTTATGTCGCTAAAGCTCAAAGTACTAATTATTCACCTGTTTTCGTAAATCAGTTGAGCCTTTTCATATTGTCAGTCTATTCGACTACAACATGATTTGGCGCATGTCAAAATAATTATGCGCTAATCTGAACGAGACGCTCTATGAATTTTCAATGAAAATAAAGCCGATTTTCTAAAAGTCTAAAAGTCTTTGAAAAATTAATTGCTCTTGTTGACCAGTCAATACTTGATGTTGGTGCTTCGAATACAGGAAGTAGTTTCAGGTAGGTCGGCAAGAGAAGATATGCTTTGTAGAATCATACTGAGACAATGAGGAGGCGAACCGAAACGATCGAACAATAAGAAGATTTCAGTTCCGTTTCGTTATGATAAGATTTACGTACATTACACTTAAACCCATTTCATTGCTCCAGTTTATTTTGTTTTTGATTTTCTTAGGCCACAGGGCATTCTTAGGTTTTGCTTCAGATAACAGGAATTTTCAGATTTCAGAAGAGGCAATAACCAGAGTCGACTATGTTGTGTGTGTTTGCCAGTTAGCATTATAACAGGATCGACAAAGTCAGAAGTTGGTATGTTTTCAGATGGCTCGGTAAAATTCCAAGTTTTATTGCTGTCAAGTGAGCCTAATGAGAAAAACCGAGCGCATGTGAGACCTGCTGCTAACAGAAATACCCAAACCAAATAAATATGGGATTTAGTCGGAGTAGGAATCTGTTTTATTTCTGCTCTTTTTATTTCTTTTCTTTACTTGTCCGGCTAGCCGACTATCAGGAAACAGCCCTGGGACGCTGCTTCCTTACAGAGATTTCTCGTCGTCAGTTTAATTCGTCACAATCTCATCCGAGCGGCTTTTAAAGTGTCATAAATCCAGTCAGTTCAGCTCACGAATCGCGTGTCGTCTTCTCTTTGAATCCTTTATTCCGCACTTTTTCATTTAGCTCATTGCTCTCCAAGTTTTTTCTTGGTCTCCCTTGAGTTAGAAATAGAGACGATATAAAATCTTTATGTTCCTTTCTACATCGTCAAAGCTTCCCTAATTGAGTTCTCGCTGTCAGCTACTGTACTCGTTGCTTCCAGCTTCAAACTGGGCTAAAAGCAATCAATGCTTGTCTGAAAGTCTATCGTTGGTGCTAGCTTAGATTGTTGCTCACGACCTCTTCGATAGAGGCAGCGCTCTCAAAAATGCTATTTTCTTCTGAGTTTAGGTCTGTCTGGCGATAAAGGGACAAATAAATGAGACGTCAGATTTAACCTTTTTAATATCTACCACGCCTTATTATTCGACTATTCGAAAGCAGCAATTCTCGTGTTTTTGAAAATACGCGAAGTTAAACACAAATTTAAAACGGGGCTTCGTGTTTTCAAAGAGTGATGAAGGGAGGAGAGAAAACGGGGCCGAGGGCTAATTAGGCGAAGATGACAGTAATAAAATTCGAGCTCGTTCCTAAACACGTTTGGACTAATTTGAATAAAACAAGGGTCCTTTTTATTTTAGAGCCTCGAAGAAGAAAGTTGAAAAGCGCAAAGCGCTTGTACCTACTCCGCCAGAGAACGGGCGACCTTTGGCAGGCGATGAACATTTTAATGAGCACATCCCTTTGTCCTGAAAATTGGCCAGCCACAGCCGGGCAGTGATTCGATTTGATATTATTTTACGTCAGTGTTATTTTTCCTTTCCTAATTAGAGAGCGTCTTCGAAGGCTCGACCTTTTTGTACAAAAGTCGTCGAGCGGCGTCGAACTTTCATTTCTGCTCTCAAATTTGGATTTTTTCTCTAGCTCGTGATCAAAAATATAGGATTTCAATTTTGGAGTTCACTCAGGTTATTTGAATTTTATCAATCCAGCATCGCAAGACAGTGATCAAACATTTGACTATGGAATCTCGTAGTTATACGAATTTAGAAGATTTTTATACTGCTTTTCCCAACGTTAGCATCGAATCTGTGCTTCGGAATGCCACTTTTCGATTAAGTAAACGAACAACTGGTCCGTTTGTAATTTATGCCATTATATTTGTGATTGGTCTGGCGGGCAATGGGTGGGTTGCTGCTGTGATCGGTCGACTGGTAGCACATTGGATTCGGGGCCATGGCGGTGCCGAGACTCCGACTGGTTCCACGGCCAACGGAAGTCGCGGCATGCATATCTACATTTTGGCGTTGTGCTTATTCGACATATTAGCTCTGTGTTGCTTGCCATTCGTGCTGCTCGATTTGGGATTTGGTCAATGGACGATTCCTTATTCGATCGTGTGTAAATTATCATTGAGCGGTGATTGTTTGTCGAAATTTGGAGCTCCATTTTTATTGACGGCGTTGAGTGGTTTCTGCTACTTTAGCATTTGTGGTCGTAATCGGACATCTGCTTCGATCGGGCCGCGCCTCGATTTGGGGAGCAGTCGTGTGGCATTGTGCGTGGTAGTTTGTAGCATAGTTGCAGTGATAACTTTGGGGACACCGATTTGGTATTACTCTGGGATCAATTATTGGGTACTTTTAAAAAATGACAGCGTTTATTTAGTTTTGCCAAAATGCGATCTCCAATTCAATGAAGAGCTATTGACCACGTTTATATCATACAGTTGCGCATTCGGTTACATTTTGCCATCGGCTTTGTTCACTTACTTTTACTCCGCAGTTCTCTACCACGTGCACAGACACGCCAAGCGAATGAGGGGCAGTAAGAAAGCTCGATATTTTTGGAAAGCGGCCAAGACATCGATGTGTTTGGTCGTGTTCTATCTTTTTTGCTGGACCCCCTATTACATCATGTTCTTGTACCGTCACTTCAGCGGTGGTGTCGGCAGTGCCAACAGTGTCGTATTTGGCTACTTCGTGCATACTCTACCTTTCATCAATTGTTGCGGATACCCGATTTTATACACAATTTTGAATCGTAGTATCAGAGACGATTACGATCGGATGGCGCGTCGATCGAGGGAGAAACGAGAAGCCAGTCGACAACTGCAGAAGTCGACCACGTGGGCCGGAAAGAGTCAGCAGTTGCATGCCAGTAATCATCGAGAAACCAGTCACGGGTACTGGTCGAACGCCAATCGAAGCGACTGCAGTCCTGATCAATCGGTCGAGGCAATGATCAGAGGTCGATCGGCAACATCACCCATTTGCGCTATCGAAGACAATGATCAGATCGAACGATGAAGATGACAGTTGTGACCGAGTTAGACCAGCTTTTCGTGTTAATTACTTGTAATGTGCGCTTCTTGTTCGCAGCTCCTTTTCTGAAATCGATAAAACTTGGCATATGTGCTTCGAGCTCGTGGATGACTCTTTTGGCGTCCTCTTGGCGCATTCCTTTCCTTATTATATATTCGCACGATATACATTCTCTTGGGGGTATTCGTAGCGACTACCATCGCAGGGCTAACTCTACGAGATTGAGCCTCTCTCGGCATTTCCCTCCTACATATCCTGCACCCTCTTGCTGACCCTATTATAAGCCATGAGTATGTACTGTATGTACCTGGAACACAAGATTCTCAAAATTCAGTTTACGGTTCATTTATATGCAGGGGATGACTCGAGTGTGTCATCTGCTGATTTGTGAGATTGCAGTCGAGTTTCTATGCGTAGAACCCAATGGACTGAACAGTAAGAACTGTAGGAGCGTTGTGTCTTTTAAAAAATGCTCATTGAAAATGCAATGATTTTGAATAATTGCTCTCGGATAATGTCATCTATTCGAAAACCATGAGGACCTCTCGTCGGTGCGTTGCATTCTTTCTTGCTCAAATTCTTAAATTTTATTTTCTCTCCGAAAAAACGTGCTTTTTTCTCGAATTTTTTTCCTTCAGAAACAATTTTTTATTCCTTCCGGAATGGATTGCAGAGTCAGATGTGTGTTGAAACTGAAGCCTTGTACAATAGAGTGTTGGATGTTTTACTCGATGGTTTCAACGCGGGGCCTCAGTTCATCGTTTCTGACTTCGAGGTTGCAGCGATAAACAGTTTTCGAGGTAATTCAACGTACAGCTAAAAGAATCTTGGCCCTGTACTTATTCGTTTCCATTTAGCTCGATTCCCAAACGCTCAGATGCACGGCTGTTTTTTTCATCTGACGCAAAGCGTATGGCGCCATGTACAGGCTTTGGGCCACCAAGATCGATACAAGACTGAGGAGCAGTTTCGAATCAAGGTGAAGATGATCACTGCATTAGCTTTCGTTCCAGTGCAAGACGTCGAGGCCTCATTGGATATTTTGATTCACGAATATGAGGACGATGTCGATCTTATGGGTAAGCTTTACTACCGTTTCTGAGGACTGTTCCCCTCACTGTCTTATGATTTAGACGTGATCCGTTATTTCGAAGATAATGTTGAGGCTTGGCATTTGGCATTTGAGGTGGGTTATTGTCTTATTTGCATCGAAACATTTGCTTTATTTTTCAAGCATTCCATTATCAGAACATGATTGGATCGCATCATCCGACAGTGTATCGTTTCGCTCAGTCGTTACAGCTGGAACAATCGCTAACAGAGACGAGAAAGGCCCGAATCGATGCCGTAGAACAGTATCCATTGTACAAGAAGGCAGTCTACGAAGCTAACGACAATCGATTAAAGAACCTTATCAACGATTATCCTAACCGCGACCGCATAGATTTCTTACGTGGCTGTTCATACAGCTTTGATTTTTATTAGGCGATTACGATTGCCTCATCGCATGAGTATGCTGGCGTTCTTGGACAAAAATGGTTACTTTGACGCAATTTATTTTATGTATTTATGTTCCAGACTTCCAGATAAAAACGTCAGCGTTGAATCGTCTCGCGTTAAAAGGTCTTTGCGTTAAATCGTCTCGCGGTGAAATGTCATCGCGTAAAATTGTCTTGCGTTGAAATGTCGTCGTTGAAACGTCTGCGCTAAACTGTCCTGCGGTGAAAGGTCATAGCGCCATGTAAAGTATCAAGGCAAAATGAAAGGCTCAGCCTTTATTTTTTCGAGGTTTTGTCTCCTTACTAAA
Source organism: Mesodorylaimus sp. YZB2_4 (assembly GCA_030248295.1). NCBI lineage: Eukaryota > Metazoa > Nematoda > Enoplea > Dorylaimida > Dorylaimidae > Mesodorylaimus > Mesodorylaimus sp. YZB2_4. Next base: position 29,873 of record JASANH010001018.1, read on the forward strand.
AGGAGAGAAAATACAGTCAGTAAATGTCACGTTTGGGCGGCGAGGACGGGCAATTTTTCGGACATGCTCACGTCAGCCAACATTGAATGCTGATTATTAGTCACAATTTTATACAAAAGAAAGCGCCTGATTCTAACTTCTACCAGGCCCATTTGAAGGGAAATCGTGCTTCTCCTCAAACAATTGCGTTCATCCTCTTTATCGCAGCATAAGTTTTTCAATTGGCTAGAAAAGAAAAAGGTCATCCAGAGATTGCGTCATTGGAATCTGCCCACGTGAGGAAAATCAAAAGTGCATAAAATTAGGAATAACTTGTTCGATTCTTTTCAAACGCCGGCCATTTGGTTTCACGCAGTTACATACAGGTCTACTGTAAGGTTGGTTGGAGAAGTGGCAAGTGATAAATTATCATGATATGACAAGTCTAGACATGATTTTTCAGGCAAGACAAAGAAATTAAAAAGTCTTACTTATCTCAGACTAAGAGGCTAATTTCAACAATAATCAGAATTTCAAACATGCATATCGATTTTTAGAATAGCAGCACAGTTCACGCATTCGTCAAAGCAAAAATAGGGAAGCATTCTCGGAGGACACTTACGCGCATCGAACCAATCAAGCTTCATTCTTCAAAGCAAGTTGCAGTCACTCATGGGAAGTGCGGGTTGTTGGCAGCCGCTCCTCCTCGATGGTGAAACATGGGCGGAGGGGGCGATGCGATCCTAAGGGACGGGTCGATGGAAGTGCTGTTGTCATCAGCTATGGTCTGAGGGGATACAATGACGTTGCCGAGTCCATCTGTCACTATTTCCACCGACATCACTGTTGTCGTGGTCGTAGCTGCCGCAGACTGCATGCTTGTTGTTGTTGAAGTGCTCGCGCCCCCTCCATTGCCAGAATTGATAATCTGAACTTCGGATGGCAAGGTGGCGTCGGTGATGTCTGGCTCCTGAGTACTAGATGTCACAGGCGTTGTTGTGGGTGGGTCGACAATCGCCACAGGGCCCTCGACAAACGGTGGATCAGTGGGAGGCGGTGGGGTCTCAGCACCTAACTGCCCCACGTCAGTTACCACAGGAGCTGGAGGACCAGGCTGGTCAGTTACTAGCACGTGGGGCTGAGGTGGCGGGGGTGAGGCTATATCTGTGACAGGTGGCGGTGGTGGGGGCGGGTCTGTGTCTGGTGGTGGTTGGTAAGTGACTGGAGGAGGCTGATCAGTGGCTGGGGGTGGTGGTTGATAAGTAACCGGCGGTGGAGCTAAACGGAAAACTCATCGGAAAACAAAACATCCTGTCTCGGCGCTGGACTTACCAGGAGTTTCTGCAAGGTAGCCACTTTTACAACACACGCCCGCACGACCAGGCAGAGGAGTCATGCACTGATAATTCTGCGGGCATCTGCTGTAACTCTGGTCAGGCGTGCACTGGATAGTTTGGCCATTAGCATCCTTCTGTGGGCTACTACCATCATAACACTTCACATAGCCGCCATAAAAGCCTCCTTGCGGAACCGAAAGAACAAAACTGTTGGCAAAAAATATCAAAATCCAAATTAAAACAGCTCCAGTCACTGCCATTATACCTCTGAAGTTCCATGTGCACTCCTTCGTCTCTTTTCGGTCTCTTCTTGCCATCGGATCCAAAATGGAATACTGAATGACGAAACCTGTTTTCTACACGCCTTTAGGCATTTTGCATTATTGTTCACTTATCTCTGATCGTACGAACCATGAAAAGGCATTAACCAAGCGGATGTGAAGTCTTGAGTACTCTGACGAGGCACTTGACAGAGTTCACGATGCGCTCTTGTCGAACAACAACACTTACACAGTCTGGTTTGGCGAGCACTTCGTACAATCAACGAAAAGAGGTGTATATGGCATATAGTGGACACTACTGGGAAATATACATGTGGCAAGTCCCATGGGTGTCTTATCTTTACCTGTAGGAGTATAGTATGCCAGATTCTGCGTGAGCTGGCCGTGTAATGGCGTGGATGGTAACCTTAGACTGGCCATCTTCCGCATCCCAATTTCGTAAAAGTCTACAGTTCTCTACTGTACATGGCATATTGCAGTGCATTGCATTTTGTATATTGCAGTATGCAGGGTCTACCAACCAGACTAAAAACGCTGAAAAGCGATTTTTAACAGTCTAATGTATAAATCGAGAACTGACGAAAATTTTGCATTTTGTTGCGCTTCCAGCTGTGCGAAGGATCTGCCAGTTGAGCGTACACATTTTGACTTCCAGAAAAGTTCTTGATTTAGTCTTATCATTCAGTCAACATCCAACTATACTGTAGTTTCAGAATGCTATTTCTTTTTTGATGGACGAAAAGGAAGCATCCATCCGCGACAACAACCGGCTCGTAACAATATAACACAGTTTTTATAAACGTTTCTGCTTATCACTGCATTTTTTCACAATCACTCGTTAAATACTGTTGATGGTGTTTGACAGCGTGAGCAAAAATCAAGCCAAACAAGTCTGCTCATGAACAAAGCCATGGAGAATGGAGAACAAGGTTTCACTTGGAGAGGGAAGAAATCACTTGGAAAAGGCCTTGAAAAATCTCCTTTTAAGCTTTTCTGTTGTGCGTTGAGAAAAACTTGCATTTTTAATTGCGGACTGTGCCGTAAAAGGGTAATAATTTTGCTGTCCACGCGCTGTCTAGACATTTTCACGAAACTAACATACGGTTCAGAAAGTTACACAAAACTCCTGCGCTATTAAAAAACGCAGAAAAAGTTAGGAAGTTGGTGTCCCAGTATGCTGAATTACAGTTTGGATCCGCTTGAGCAAAGCTCATTTCAGAAAAGTTTTGAAGCTACGCTTTTTTGCAGGGCGCTCTTTGATGTTTGGACGAGGAGTGAGATTGGTAGGATAGGTGTGTGCGTGTGTGCGTGAGTGGAGGGTATATGTTATGCGGTGATGTTGATTGAAAAATGTAGTTAAAAGTGGCTTAATTGCTCAGTAAAGAATTCGCGATTAGTGTAAAACCCACCCGATATATTGTTATTACTGCACTCACGGACAGAAATATGAAGAACTGCTGATCACACCACCCCGAGGACTTTGCGCACAGTTTTGCTGATTGGTTATTACTAGCAGGCTTCAGATACAGGGCTGCATCCATGTATATCATTCGTCTCCAAGTGATACCAACGTGGAAGTAGTGGCTGTTGCCCTGACGTGATTTCCATTATCCAATGGCAAGTACGAATTGTCCGATTGGTAACCACCGCATCCAAAATATGGTTTGTCTGGAAAATGTGTGGTTCGAGCAAAGGAAAGTAAGGAACAAGTTATAGGACTTGGAATACAAGAAAATTTTAGTCTGGACCGTGAGTAAAATGAAGGACAGGTCGAGAAACGAAGACTGATCTAGCTAGGAAGAAGAGTGTATGTCTTACTTGGCTTTTCCCCCACTTGCGGACCAATATAACAACGTCTCTTTTTCATCTTTCTCCAACGCCAATAAGCGCACTTTACAATGGCCAGAACCAGAACGACAGTTGACGCTGCCACCCTAAAATTTTTCTTGAGCAATGTGCCTGAATCCAGGGAAAAAACTCGACGTACCAACTCCATGGTGGCATATAATTATGGCAACACTTTCGCCCTTCGCAACAAAATTCATGACAGTTGCATCTTAAAAAAACATGTTGTACGAGTGCAAGAATCTTAAAATTTTGAGCAGGAATCAAATTTTTACTCGGATTTTGATTCTGGAATTTTGATCAGGGCTTTAGGCAAAACTTTTAGCGGGGGTTCAGATTGAGGCGAAACGTACAGCTTACGTACACATAGCCGCTTAACGTCTCATTGCCCGTTTCTTGACCATGGCATATTTTGTTGTGACACGCAGGTGACCATGAGTGGACACAGTCGAAATACAACAAAACCGCGTTTACTGCGGCAGTTTCCAAGACGGCAGTCCTCATTGTCAACACAGTCTTTTTCAGTGAGTCGCAATCAGAAGCATCCGTTTGCTCTGCGCAAGAAACCAGCAATCCATAACGGGACTAAGCCATTCTTATTCCCACATATCCCCTGTCAACCAGAGTCCCATATGTCGTCCCTTCCTCGAGGCACTTCTTCTGGCAGTTGGTCTCGCCTATGCTTTTAGTGTTTCACACAACATTTTAAAACTCCCCGTTTTTTTCTCTAAAAATCGATGAGAAATGCATTAGCCTTCGAAGGAAATTCAGCACGTTTATAGCACACGCTGTTCTGGTCTCGATGGAATTCAAGATTGATCTGATAAGCAAAAATGTAGCTGCGAAAAAGTTTCTTTTCGTTTAAACTCACTTTGGAAGGCTTGTCAACATCCGGGGTGTGTTTCGAGACTAAAAAAGCTGCTTGTCGTAGTTCGGATAGAGGTTGCTGTAGGATCCGAATCAGCATGAACCATGAACCATTGATTTGACTTTTGCATCAAAGAAAAAACCCAAGGTCGCCCGCCCCATCAGAAATAGAACTGTGCGCAATAAAGTGTACATACGAGCCAAGCCAGAAAAGGCTAACACCATAGCCAAAGCCAGAAGGAAATCTAAAAAAATCAAGAGTTGCTTATCAAATTTTGCCGCTACTCTGTTCAGCAAATCGTAGCGCTTGCCCCGTCTGCAGTGGGCTTGAAGCCGATGCTCAAGCCAAAAAAATTTCCTACCTGCCGTACTGCACATGCCCGAATGAAAGCGCACATTTTCTGCGCATCGTCCAACAGAATAACGACCCTGCCAAGGTGTTGAGAGCTGGCAGTAACTGGAACACCTAGGTTGTCCGCAATCAAAGAGCAGACGATGCAGCCGCTTTATGGCTTATGATGCAGCGGGCGACATTATGCCACTGCTATTACTCCCTGCATGGAAATTTTTATTCAATTATAGTCGATTTTTTCTCGGAGATTGTGACTAATACTTCTTTGTCAAACAGATACACGATGGATGCGACAAATTTTCAAGCACGAACCCAAGATAGTGTATGCTGCAAATGCATATACGCACCCACTCAAGCCATTCGCAAACCGTACCTTTAAATAGGTTACTTATATATCCGATGGGCAGAACACGTTGCACGTCTAAAATTCCTGGTACAGTATCTAATGTATGTACAGTTTCCTCTTTAGCGCTTTGGAATAAATGAGCTCGATTCTTAGGCCCGCCAGGCCGATATTACCCTGTCACTTATCCAGATGTCACCACCATAGTTTCACCAAACGCAGGATTCACAAACCCTTCTTCCATCGCTACTGCGTTGTAACTTGGCGGATTCTTGACCGCCTCCTCATACGAGGGTGGAGGCCCGTCAGATATCACTGTATCACGAACCGTTCTCTGGGTGTATATCGTAGACCAAGCAAGGTTCCCAAAAGCATAAGGCATATTGACAAATGGTCCGATAGGTTGTGACCTAGCGAACTCTTCTACGTTATTGAATCGCCTTCTCCATCCTCCGCAACAACACTGAGCTAGCCAATAAGTTGTACAAAACAGGATCAGAATCGATGCAAATATAAGAAATGGAATTATCGATTGCGGCATAGGCCCCATAAGTTCTGCTGAATTCAAATCACCAGGCGCTGCACTAATCATATAATCGATTTGGATCGATAAGCTTTACAGGTTCTGAAATATGACTCAACCACTAACTTGAAAAAGTTCCAAATAGTCAGCTTCGTCAAATGATGCCAGTAAAGTGCAGACGGCTATTCTCAAAGTACCCATCGAATCTCCTTTCAAGACTACACATCCCTTCCACACTCCAACGTCTGTATCTGACCCGCTAATGACAAGTGAGCTATATCTATGTACTGCACGCGTTTGTTGTGGTCATGTTTATGGCATTTCCACTCGACTGCAATGAAGACAAACATCACGCTTGGGGCAATGCGCGCGCCTACAGCACGTTTTCGATGCCAAGAACCTAAAGATAGTGCCCGCAGGTGGTAAACACTGGAAATTTCCGCTTCTAAATTATAACGTGCATTTTGCAATTAGACAGCAAAGATAGCACGCGAAAGGAACATGCCAGATAGTGATGTTGGAAGATGCAAAAAAGTATATCTGGAGAAGTGGAAATTTTTTGGTGTGGTAGGAATCGCAATTTCATTGTGATTAGATGATTCACGTTTCCATCTTCGGGCTGCTAACTCCCCAACAGTTTTCCAGGACAGTATTCTAATAGTCGCCCTGAATATGATTCCATGCCGCTTTTACGAGGCCATCAAGTATGTAAATACCAGAAAACGGATTGGAAACTTGAAAAGTTTGCATAATGCCGGAAATCGTCTTGACTTTTCAAGTAGGCGTGGGCGACAATGCTTGACTGCCTGAGTACATGTGCGCTCAGGCTTGGATTATTGACTTTTAACTCAGTCTATTATCAAGTGCTGACAAGGGAACATGCAAAAAAACTTGTCATGCCCTGCATGTTCGTTGAACATGCTAACCCAGCGCATTATAAAAGTCAAAGAATCTCTTCTGAAGAAGGGAGAGGTCAGAAATCATGAATATTTTTGTAATTCTAGTGATTTTGGCACTTGGCATTGGTCAACTCCACGCCCAGTCGGACATCCAGAGCAGACGAGGTGGCTGGGGTGGTGGATACTCAAACTATTATTGGGGATCAGCATCGTGCCCGTGTAAGGCATCCAACGTTGTCCATGCTCTCGTGCTGCAACACAACTTGATTTTAGCACAAGGTGGCTACGTCTCGACTGGATACTGCATTAATGGCTTGTGTTCAGCCAACTCGGTGTGTTGGCGCGGCAGAGTCTGCTGCGCTTTAGCCGTCAGCCCGCCAACAGTCGTGGTGAATCCAGGACAGCAGCAAAGTGAGTCTCGGATGGGTGCCGCCAAAGGGCCGCGAATAATGTGGCCCCACTTTAGCTTGTCCTGTCGCCCAACAAGTGGGTGAATGCATTACTGGCCGATGTGGTGTCCTGAATGGTGTGCAACTGACCTGTTTGAACGGAATTTGTTGCCTGCCGACGCAACAGACAGGACTGCAGCAAAGTATACTAGGCAACTTGCAAATGCCCAATGCAGAAAAAGAAGTGTGTTTCTCTTTTCAGCCTGCCCAGCTGCTCAACAAGTCGGCGAATGCATTGCAGGAAGTCGTTGCGGTGTCCTAAATGGAGTACAGCTGGTGTGCTTGAATGGAATGTGCTGCCAGTTAAATGGCAAGTAAATGAGCAGATTATCCTGCAAAATCACTGATTATGCGTTTCTGATCAAGGCGCGCAGAAATTGCAATGACCTTTAATCAAATTCTGTGTGATCTACTTCGCCCTTAGTAAAGGATACTTTATCGTGATGCAATAGAACATCAATGACTGTTCTATAGTGCTTACAGCAGCTGTTTTGTGTAACTCACAAGAATACAATACAGAATGGCTTTTATTTAGGCCACATTATATGTATAGAGCAACCAAAATTTTATAATTTTTTGGAGTACAACGCGCATTAAGCTGGAAGTATAGTTCGATGCGATGCGTCAAATAAGCTCGCGATGCGACGGTTTAGGCATCATTTTACATTGTCAGGCCACCTCAAAATGTTGCATCGCACGCTTACTGTATTTGACGCATCGCATCGCACTATACTTCGGGCTTTAGTTTCCTCTCAGCATCCAGAAAGCAGATGCCATAATATGAAGGCGATCACAGGTTTGTACTCGTTCGTGAACAGAATTTAGTGCGCACCAATGGAAGCCATATTTTTTCTTGTGTTGAATATACTGTAACGATGTACAACGAACTATGGCTATGTATGCTATGTACTATGGCAAGGCGGTCTGAAGACAGGATAGTTTCATCTGGCAGCTTTGTATCAGGTATCTGCCAACTACAGCACCTTCGAAAAGGAACTTTTGCCAAAGAATTGTTGTATTTGCTGAATTTAGCAATGACATACAGTATGTATGCTCCCGCCGAGGTTACAGCACAAGGATGAGGAGTATCGTGCATAGTGCAATATGTCACGTCAAACGTGCACCCCTTCTATTCAAAGTTTATTTTGACAACGAAACTTTTGAGAGCAGTGACTGAATTATTGCTTGCTATGTGCGCCGCTGCGACATGCTCAAAAGAGTTGTGCTTCACGGATACTGCAGTTACCTATAGAAAATGTGGTCAGATCTGAATGGAAACAGATGAAGAATCGGAGAAACCATCATTCTCTCGTTCCCACCCTCTGCTACCTTATCATTTGAGGTCATCTTCTGTCGCAGATTGCTGTTGGTCGTACCATGCTGATGTATCTTCCTGGGACCTTTTCCTAGCTCGATATTTGTCCAGCTGTTTCTCCAAGTACTCGACCCTTTCTACCAACTTCCTTTTCGTGTTTGTATACTCTGCGAACAGTCGAGCGAATCGCGTTTTCACAGTTTCAATTCCTACCAATAGTTTTTCCATCTTCTCTTCTGGCACCTCGCTGTCGGTTGGTGCATTATCCTCGAGGAGATTATCCTTCTTCAAAATCTCACGTCCTTTGTGTATGAGCATTTTCCTGGCTTCTGGATATTCTTTCAATGTCTCCCATAAGTCATCTTTGGACAGGCTGAACAAATCTGAGTATCCAACACTGCGAACATTGGCCGTCCGGCGATTGCCTGTTTTGCTGCCAGCAATGTTCAAGATGCTCAGCTCACCGAATACTGCACCATCCCCCAGTGTGGCAAATATGGTCTTGCCATCGTCGCTGACCACTGATAGTTTACCTAAACAAGTGCACTACTCTCTTTGGTCAACTCGAACTACTGTAGGGTACGCTTGGAATGGCTGTCGTATGATGTCCCGCAGTAATGAGCGCGACTATCAGTTTATATGCAGCTGGCTGACACAATAATTTGTAGAGGCTCTTGACATGGAAAATGTGCCTTACATAAATCTTTAGCGAGTGAGGAATGAGTGCGATACAGAATTAAACTTGGCTGCGTGACATTTATTAAGGTTCCATAAAAAAACTGACAACTCTGTCATTCAGCAGCAATCTTTTTAGCAATATAATAGGTTAAAAGTCACTTTTCAAGGCCCTATTAGTCGGTTAGGATAAAGTACCAAACATGACAATCTTCCTCCAGCCTTGAACGCACCTGATGGGTAGGTTCGGCACAAGCCACATGATGCGAGTAGGCTTCTCTTCACCCAAACCCTTTCTGTGGCACAGCCTACTGGAACAGAAAGACCGTATATATAGCACCCCTTTTGCTCTTATCACGAGTCGCATGGCAAGATCCAAGGACACCCACCCCTTTCCTCATCAACGCGCTCACCTATACGTACCTTGCTTCACAATATACATCTCCTTCCCAATGTCTCCTTTCCGGCAGATGTAGTCCCCAGGACTAAAAACTTGCAACTTTAGCTTCAATACCATCTCGGCCAGCAATCCAGCTTCGGTGTCTTGAAAAATTCTCACTTTTCTTAAAGTATCAAAGTGTACATTGATTGCAATTTCGGCTTGCAGTTTGTCAGGAAGCGTGTGAAGAATGGATTCATCGCTCAGGCTGTGTTTATTGGACCATAAATAATCGAACCACTTGACAACACGATTTTGTAATTCTTTACCAACTTTACGGAATTCCATGTATTGCTTAACTGAATCCATTCGGTTTTGGAAATCTGTTCTCGAAGCGTTCATATTCGAAATCATGCTGCCAACATTACCAACTATTGTGGCGAAAATGAGCACGCCGATGAGGTAGTCGATGATATTAAATATGTACTCGATATCCCGTTCGGGAGCATTTGTCTCCCCGATGGTGGTCAAACTGAGCGTGGACCAATAAAAACAATAAATGTACCGACGCGACAAGGAGTCCCAGGGGTGCTTGTCATCATAAACGTAATTGTCACTTCCCAAACCCAAAAACTCGCTCAGTGCGAAGTATAAGCACGCATTCCAATGAATGATAATGACGATATAGAAAACCAAAACGATCACACGGAACACGTTCGGGTAGCTGGTTCTGGTTTCAGTGCGCTCAGTGAATTCGAACACACGCGGCAGCCGGAGAACACGATTGAGTCGAAATATCGGGTTGTCGAGACCGATCACGGCGTAAAGGACATCGGTGGGGAGGAGACTGATCATATCGAGCTTGAAACTGACACATCGCGCATAGTTGAGGGCTAGCTTTTTGAAATCTCGAACAATCAGACCTTGCTCTAGATATCCTGGAATAAGAAGGTGAGTGTGAAAGGGTCGTGCCTGATGATCAACCTCACACCTCCGTAACTGAGATGTGAGATGTGGCCGCTCGATTGAGACTAATCAATACGAAACTGACTGCGAGTGTATCGCACACTCCTTCTTTCCAGTGCCGTTCCCAGTGACAGCGACTCCGCCAAATTGGCCAGGAGTCCACTCGTCAAGGAGGCACAGTACTTTATGCACCTCATGTCCCTGTCCCCCTCAGCTACATCCCTGCTTATACACCCTTTTTTGAATGAGGATTTCCCTAATCTCGTTCAAATACTCATCTAACCTACATTAAAAACTTCGTTCTGTCGCTCTTGGAAGACTGGCTCTAAATATCCTGGACGCGTTGCACCAGCTCGGCTCATCGTCAGTGGGGTCCCACAAAAACATAACAGCTGAATACCGTTCTCGTCGCTCCTACAGTAGTTCAGCTAGAACCGGCTTCCCATGAGTCAGAGCCAAAATTCTGAATGCAGGTATGTAGTTATTTGAACGAGATTAGCGGAAAGCTTTCGGAAACGGTGGGTGCCGCCGTAATTTAAAGGGTCGGAGGATACAACCTGCAACTGTTACTAGCAGATACTGGGCACACAATTGTGTGGTTTACTCATGAAGCTGGACTTTTGTACCCATCCTGGTCAGTCCAGGATGGGTCGATTTTTGGCCCTTGAACCCGCTGGCTAGGGGGCTTGTTAGTTGACCCTATCTTGCCATTGACTAGGGTCCATCCGGGATGCATGCCGGGCAAGGGCGCGTGTTAGTCGCTACCCCAATGTCGGTGGTTACCCCGTGGGGCGATCATGCCCAGTCCGTGCCCCGTGAGGGGGCCCGGATTCGAGAGCCTCCCGCCCCATAAGGCCTCTCCTCGTTTATCGATCCCAGAGGGATGAAGTGCGCCCACTGCCAGATGTGTGAGGCGCAGAGAGAACTTGACCAAGTTCTTAGACGGCCAGAGTTGAACTAGCGGCCGACCGGTTTGCAGCTCTGTGAAGCAAACTGTGACACACGCCTTTCACCGCTACACCACCGAGGCGGCTCGAAGCTGATACATATTGTACATATGGAGAGTCCCAGATGCAGACTGGTCGTATGAGGTATACCGAGGAACAGGATCTAGCAAGGTTGGCTCAACGTCTGTGCGCCACTGCTCAACTTACCAGTCCTCAATCTTATTAGCGAATCCACAATGTAGAGAACATCGCAAATGTAGTCGAACGTTAGCCACATGGCGAAATATTCGGTTTGAAATTCATTGAATACCGATCGCATAATCACTGTAATGGCGTTGTACATAACTGCCACGGTCACCATGCCAAGCCACGCGTAATAGAACCCGCCTGATGGATTGACGGTCCATTTTATCAGCTTTCTGCAGAAAAAAGGAAGTGTTCGAGCATGTCCAGTAACATTTGTCCCTCGAATAAGCACTTTCCGCGAGAGGGTTTTTAAAAAATAATTTTTCTGTGATTTTATCAGAGAAAATACTGTTATTACAGTAAAAATAAGAGCCCTCAGCACGATACTGACTTATGACACACTATACTTTGAAAACTTTGCTTCCTTGATGATTCTTCCGACTATGTTTCTTCAACCTGATTGCATGCAAGGACATACCCTTTCCATCCCGTCATCGCAGGTCCCTCGTCAGCGTACGGCACAATGGCTGCGCCCAAACCAAATTTCTTCAAAAAGTCATTTTGGACGTCCACAATTTGAGCTAATCTATTGCGTTTCTTGGCCAACATTTTTGCTACGGCCTAAATATGGAGGATATTGACCTTATTTTTCCATCCTATGGATGACTTACCTTGTAAGCTCTGCCGAAATTATTAGCAACATTTGACCTTCGTTCGCCGCCCATCTCAGAATTCGATTGGGCTCTCTCAGCAGCGGTTATCTCGGCACCTTCTTCCCCCATCCTTCGAATAGCAGTAGTCCATTTTGATTGCTTGGCTTGTGCCATTATATTTTGTTATTGATCAACAAACAGCAATTAATGTAAAATATCCCAATTCGTAACGAAAGATACTCGAAAATGTTCCCCAGATATCGAAAGCGGCTCAAAATCCGGTCATAATCCTATGAGCCATCGCTCACGAGTCACTATGAATATTTGACGTACTATTCAGGCGACCAAGCTTTGGCCTAATCAAAAGACGTAAAATTGAAGGCTCGATCAATATTTATGACTTTGTGTCCGCATCGCACTATGTCACACGGTCATAACATTCGGAACACCCGCCGCGATCGAACGTACGAGAAGTGCCGCCTGGTCTAAAGGATGCTTGAAAGCTTTTATGCCCAGGTGTCAACGTGCCGATGATAATTAGACGAGTTCAGCCTGTCTACTTCGACCCGCGGAGTACACAGTAAGATGGGGAGCAAAGTTCTTGGAGCCTGTTAAACCCACATAGCCTCGGCTTAGTTGTCTTCAGGCACTGAATGTGAGTAGGAAAAGCCTAGAGATATCTTGAGGGGTCGTTCAGAGTGAAGATAGAGAATGCGGAAACTACAAAAAACCAAGTTGGCAGAATGAGCGATGTCTGCGTATTGTCCATTCACACGGTGTAACGATATCCTTTGCACTCTGCTGCTGGGATTACGTGATGGCGATAAGTTTTTCTGTGTAACAATTATCAAACAAGGTGGTAACTACCAACTTACGATAAGCCCAGAACATCGAAAGTGTGGGGAGGGGTCTCATGGTACAAGAAAGCCAAAATTACACATCTCATTGCAATAGGTGACCAAGCAGCACTATGTGTATTGACTACTAGCAAAACCCTGGAAATATATTTTACTTCAAATCTAGAAGTTCAAACTGACAACGAGCTAGCACGATGGCAGTTCCTCTCTCTAATTACAAAGCATCATCAGTTGTCTGTGTCCTCGTCAAGGGTACCGCCTATTTATAGTCACATGGACTAGTCCCTGTTAATGTCGAAAGGACCTTTTAGTGACCATTGTTCGCTCATTCATATAATTTTCCATTGATATCACCACACCAGTAGAAAAGTCTAAAAATGTCCAGTTGGCCACTTTGTCCCCTGCAAATTAAAAAAATTATCATCGCCAACGACCTTTCCAATGTCATAAATGAGGAAATTCTGCTACCGTTCGTGCACTGTTTAAAACATGCCCATGCCGGAGCAGAACAAGTGTCACTCTTTACACACCGGTATACGCTTTCAAAAATGTGCAAGAAAAGTTAGACTTTATTTGCATTATGCTTTTCATAAAGCAGATGACTCAGAAGGGATGGACTTTTCAAACAGATAAACCTGAAAATCAGCAAGGTTGTGCACAGAAACACGACTTGTTGCCGAATTGTGGGGCAGCTTGCTGCAGTCTGGAATGAACCTCCCATCTGATATTCCAACTTTAAGATTTAGCACAGATACGGTAAACACTAAAAAATATCCTGGGGAAAATATTATTTTACCTCACTATCTTTTACGCCTCACCAGTTTACTGCCCTGGCGACAGTATGCTTCGACTTTTATGCATAAAACATAGATTGAGCGGGAATCGAGCTGCACCTGGAAAATTTGTGGTTCAGCTGCTAAAATTATGAGCTTCTTTCAATCAAGCGCTTTTATTACAGTAACTACATATTTGCGCCGTTCTGTTTGTATACCTCCATCACTCATCGCGCCCGGAAGAAACATGGCAGAACTCTGACCAGAGACAAGGAACAGCCACCCATACCACCCAATGGGATCGACTGCATATTATAGATCAGCCCCACCCTACCCGACCCGACCGGATCTAGGGTCTACATCTCACAAGAATATTACCAGGTCTTCAATGACAATGAGTTATCTATAATTCGAGTAATGTAGACTGGATAATCTCGCCTGGATGTTGGTAACTGGTGAACATGATATAGGAAAGGCAAGATAATAGCAGACACTATACACCACCCTATTCTGCGTTGCAATGTGGTAATTGCCAATCACTTCCTGATCGTTATGCATTTATTACTTACCCGTGTGTACCTCATACTTTAGCAGTCATACAAGGTTGTTCTGTGTTTGAATATCCACGCCAAGTTTCAATTTGTGTCGATAAAACTGTTGATAAAATTTTTCTTGATTGATTTGATAATACTTTTCTGTTGACAAAATAGCGAAACCTGACAGAATAGTCGGTCTCCGAATAGTAAACATTCCCCCAATTCCCATTTAGTGTTGGCATTTTGCGAATGTAGAATCTAGATTAGAAAATCGATTGTCAACAGTGCGCTGTTATCACAACTTACATCAGAGCCGCGGCACACAGAGCAACTTCCTTAGGCGCTTTCAGATCTGCTAACATGCATTGTGTGCGCAGTAAAATACTAAACATAGACTCACCCTTACGATAGAGCACAATAGAGCAGATGCTAAACAATTTTACTCTTGGCGGTGAAAGAAAGACGCTAGAACATGTTTTGAGAGTCTTTATTGGCGAAACAAAGTACGAATGATTTTTCGAAAGCCTTAGACCACAAAATAAAAATAGGAGAGTATTCAAAACATAAATCAACGCATTCCAAGCAATACGTAAAGGCATAATGTGAATGAGGGTGGCACAAGAATTCACTAAACTGTACTAAATCTATCATACAGTATAATGCACATAATGTATATCGACAGCTCAGTGCTTATCGTCAGTGCTGCGGTTCAGTACAGAGAAAACGAGACTACAAAAGAAGCTTGTGATTCTCTGGGCTCGTCTACTTGACTATAAGGAATCAAAAAAAGAAGTCGAAAACAGAAAAGTAGATTTAAAATTTTTGTTTACGATTTTATGGGTACCTTGATAATCTGCTCGCTAGACCCAAGCAAATCCAAGGCTGCGTAAGCTAAACTCGCACAATCACAGCAAGATAGCAGAAAAGTACATAATGGGATAATTTAAAGTAAAGGCTCAACATTTCTGACTGTAGTTACTATATATTCTAGATAAATGACTTACATGCCTAAAACCAATTTCTCGAATCTGCATTTTGCTTGCCTTTCGATCGTTTTTCAGGCTGGGACACAGCTAAATCAGCTTCCGCTTTGGGTGTATTGTGGGTTTCAGGTTGTCTGGTCTTGTCGGGTGCTTCGAAATTGCTAGCCAGCACCAGCTCGGCTTCTTCGGGTCTCTTGAGTTTCACTCCCGCGTGCATCTTCGGTACGTGATCTTTGGAAGATCGTAGGGATGCTCGACTGTAAGGCAAGGAGAAGTAAGAAGGCAACTCGTCTTCACGTTTCTCTTCGTTGATAACAGTAGATTCTGCTGATGGATGTGACTTTTCGTCGCCAGTCGAAGGAGTTTGAGGGGTGGATATGACTGACGGATTCAATGTGCAAAGCTGTCTGGCGAAGTTGGCTGCCACTGCCGCGTGACGATCCAGAATGACATTCAGTTCCACATCGTCATCGTCCTGAAAAGGTACTTGACGGTCATGAAGTTGAGTGTGATAAATTAATTTACCTCGCCAAATGGTCGCATCAGGTCTTGGGCCACTTTAAACCAACCAACGAAGAACTAAAATAGAGAGTGGGGTGTAGAAATGAACTGGAGCCTCGCCTGTTTTGTACTGACTTTGTGTTTTTCTGTTAGCCGTGAGTTGCATAAGATTTACAGGGTGTACCCAATTTAGCTAAGTGTTTTCCTGTTAGCCGTGCTCATCACCATACAGCCAGTGAGAAGCAGCATTTTTTTAATTATGGACACAGCCACCGATGTTTGAGATCAGGCGTCCATCTGCGAATGTTTGCG
The DNA here is from genome assembly GCA_030248295.1 of Mesodorylaimus sp. YZB2_4. Taxonomy (NCBI): domain Eukaryota; kingdom Metazoa; phylum Nematoda; class Enoplea; order Dorylaimida; family Dorylaimidae; genus Mesodorylaimus; species Mesodorylaimus sp. YZB2_4. The sequence continues at coordinate 45,831 of JASANH010001018.1, forward strand.
ACTGCAACGAAAGCATGGTGACAGATTTATAAGTCGAATGAGTGGTACTTTCATATCTGCGCAGCCGCCGAACGGGTTCTGCCAGCAGTGCTTGCGACAGGGCACAAGAAACCTTTTGCTATCCTTACGATTAGGTCGCCGAGCTCACTTTTAATAATCCCAGCGCATAGATAGCGTACAGGTATACGCACATGACGCCAGAGTGGGCAGTCAGTAATCTGCGACTGTGCATACATTTCGTTGCGGTCGCTAACAGTCGTAGATGGACGCGTGGTCGCAAGTATTTGTGCTGCGCCCATGAGGTAAAAGTGCTGAGAAGTAGCGCTATTCATTAATTTTTTAAAAAGATTTTAAGTTTTTCAGAATCACAACTCCTCCGGGGAACAAAAATCGCAAAATCTACGGCTGAAGTAAAAACAGAAACATGATACAGTTTGGTGCGCTCGACCGAACAGAATCCCTGGAATCAGAATTCCAAATTCGTCCCCCTTTACTTACAATGAACTGCAACAAGGTCAAAAATGGGATGTACAAATCGGCGTCACTGCTTATATACTGGTGTCCAAACAAACAAAACGCGAAATATCCATAGACCACCACTGAACACGTTTGCGTATAGACTAGTGGAATGCATACCTGAAAAAGTATCGTCGTGGCTTAAGGCAGAGTCGTAAATCATACATTTTACGCAATATAATTTTTGCCGTCAGAATAACAAGGCACCACAATCTCTCACCAAATCAGGATTTGCAAAACTTCTAGAGAAAAGAAAAAATATGAAACTCACCCAGTCGTAAAGATAAATAACCCGAAGCGCGGATCTAAAATCGTTGATTTTCCCTATTATGGAACCCGCTGCAGCACCTGGAATCTCGTTTTTGTTTACTGCAGGTACGACAATACCGTTAATAATCCACTGCAATGGTAACTGCCATCGAGTATTTTCCACCACCACTTTGTGATACAGTTCGCATTCTTCCTTTAAAAAGCAGACTTCAGTTTCAAAATTACTCGGGAACATCCAAACTCACTTCGCTCATCAATCCAGCTTGCACTAATGACTCGATTGTTGGAAACCGCTTTCGAATTCTTGTGGATACATTGCGTAAAACTAATGTTTCGGCAAGTATCAAATATCGGGCAATAGTTTGTCGTTTTTCTCTTGTTATTGGATCACTTTTGAAGAAGAATGCATTTGTCCAAACCATGACATCATCGGGCCATGGGACAAGTTGTACTTGGGCCCACCATCGATTCACTACTTGACCCACGTAAAAACCCAATAAAAATTGCAATGGAACTTTTGTTGTAAAACCATCAAAAATTTTCACCATTTTCTTAGCTGTATCGAATTGTGTTTCATTCAAACAATATAAAAGAATAATTCTGATAGCATAATAAAGTATTAAAAATAATGCGGCTTCTTTCCAAACCGCTTTCCACACACTTCCTTTCCATCGTCGTAATAAGCCTACGAAATTTCCCGAATATGATATGGTCATGATAGTTGACGACAGGCTTGTCTTTGAGTGACTAAAACACTGACTTGACAATGCTGTCACATATCATTCACATGCGCACTTAAGAACAAGTTTCCCATCAACTAAGGTTCAACGACTTGGGCAGACTCGAACTGGGACAACCAAGACTGGGAAAAAGGAATATTTTTCGAGCCACGCCCACAGTACTCGTACTGTATGGCAAGGCAACGAACGGTATATGACTGGCAGCCAGTGCGAAGATGCATCGACTTCTGAACCGTAAAAGGACAACAAAGCGTAAAAAACTCTTGCCATGTTTGGTGTATGATCAGATATCTACAACAGGTTATTGCGAATGGGTACCCTGGGGTTGCTCGTGTGTAAGAAATCTCGGCGGCTTGGATGGAAAAGGGTGCGCTGAAACTATGTTCAGTTAACTTGTAGCGGTAATGGAAGACAGATGCACAGGCGATGAGATGAGTCAGTGAATCATCCATCTTCAGGCACCCTCCAAATTCGCGTGTTCGATTGGGTGGTAGGCGTGAGTTGCGTGATGGTTGTTCGTGCACTCGCACTCGAAACGAGCAACATTCGGATCAGTCTCTCATTAGCGCCTCCATGCGCATGTAATGACGATGAGTCGCTGCAAACCCGTTCTGTCAAATATGTTTATCTGCCACGCATTGTTTACTTTAGTTGAAATGGGTGCCGGAACTGAAAGTCCGCAGACACGTCGGCGTATTCTCGCCGTCTGCATATATATTTCGCGTGCCTTCCCAAACTCGCAAAGTCCTGATCTTTTTGACGCCCGATGCAAGTGAGTGACGGACGAATTGACAAGAGTGCGAATCTAAAAAGTAAAGTTTAGTTTCCCCAAAAATGGGATTTGGAAAATTTCAAAATTTTTTTCTTACCATTTTATTTGTGGCCTGCATCTTCCTCGTCACTTCGTTTAACATTCATCGAATTGAAGACGATCAGTTTTCAACTGGTCATCGATGCCCTTTGAAACTTGACCAATTGAGAAATCTTACTGTGAACCAGACTATATTGAATCGGATTCCTTTAATTCTGAACCGATGCCCTTGTAAGCTTGCAAACTTTTTGCGGTTTTCTTAAGCCTTGTAACTCTGTCGAATCTTTTTTTCAGACCCAGGCAGTTTCCCCGTCAACGGCGCCTCGTGTGGTAGTTATTTCTTCCGGAAAGTCGGCATGGCCCCTCCTTTTTCGACAGGATGTCCTTCTGGATCGTTTTGTTACCGGGACATCTGCTGTACTGAGCCAGTCATTGCCTTGCTCAGTATGAATATAAGCAACGCTGACATTGCTAATCTTACTCTTGCCACTGTGACAGAAATTCTAGGACTGTAGGAAGTTTTTCACTTCTGTCAGTCCCACTACTAACAGTACATTACTGCTATTGATAGCTTAGGAGTGCTGGCGCTAGAATGGGGTCTGGTATTGGTATTGATAGTCTTGTTCATACATCCCTGTTGCACCTGGCTTCAAGTTGTGAAATTTTTGCCCTCATTTTTTGTAAAGCACTGATCTTTTAGCTTTTTCTACCTGAAAGGAGACTAAATCCTACCTGAAAAGAGCTTTTTCTATCCGTAAAAGAGCCGACGAGACTCAGAAATAATTTACGAATGCTATATTATGTGTAGTGATAAAAATCCGCCTGTTTGATCTAGAGACAAATTACTTCGCTCCAATGGTGCGGCCAACAGAAAGCGAGACTTTAAAAGTCCTTGGAATAATAGGGCATGAAAGAAGTGTAAAATACAGCCCTGATTGTTACAGATCAAAGTACAGTATGCTGTTCAGCGGTCTTCTTATGACTACGTTACGTTTGCGGTCGTTTTTTCATTTGCTTCCTGCAATAAATATTTTCTCTGCATTCTGTGGTTTTGTGTTTCAGTATTTAGCATATCCTCGTCTGCGAGCCCTTGCCCCGCCCTCTTGTTCTCGTACAAACTCTGTGCTTGACGGATGTTTAGTTATTTTCTCGTCAAACTTCCTTCCAAAACTTTTGTGAACGGCTGCTGGTATTTTGTCATAAGCTTCACTTTTTTCGGGCATAATCGTTTATAAACCCCGGACCAGGCTCCTTTGAAATTTTTAAGCTCTAGACTAAACATAAGCGAGAATTCACTGTAGTTATCTGCTGATAGTCCATAGTGTCGTCGTTCAGACCACGACCTGGAACTGGAACTGTAAACTTGAATTTTTTGATGTTGCTCCAAATTCTGTTCTAAATTCGCAGCTGTTCTGCTGGCGTAATTTTGTGTCACGTGATGGGAATGCGCCATAACGTCACATGATGAGCTATCATACTGTATATCCCCACTTGTTACCCTGGGGCAGTATTGCATAGATGTGAGGGGCTTTAAGGGTTTCGAACTGCCCCCTTGGGGTGTACGTTCCAATGCTTAGTTCAGTAGAAACACATTATTGGCCAGCATACGGGATCGTATGTCCTTATGATAGACCCATTCGTAGTGATAAAAATGACAAGTAAGGACAAACTTATAATCAGAAAGTCAAAAACTGTGTACTTTTGATGATGTATTGTACATGGACAGTAGGTACCCATATGACACATTATTGTTTTGAAATGCAGGAGAACAGTGACCTTGCCAAGAATTGCCGCGGCAAACAATGCCAAGCGACGCACAGCAAAAGACCGCCAACAAATGATATAATCATGCATTTCACATAATCACGTTTGATATACGTAACATGAACAGAAAAATATGCAGCTATGGTCAGTTAGCTTGTCATCATCACCCCACGCAGTATGTGGTACGAACGCGTATCTTTCTCGTTCGTACCGTACGTTTGACCAACAAAACTAACGGCAGTGCACCTTTCACTGTATCTTATAATCCAATAGATACCGCTGCAACGATTTGATTCTTTGAAAGCTGAAGCTTGTTCTTTAATATCCGACGTGATACTTTTAAATGTGTTCAGCTGTGCACACCCGTGTTTCAGCAAGGGTGAGATCATTCCCACACCCTTGCTGGAAAAGGTGTTTGGGAATAACCACCAGATTCCTTCGTGACTGCTTCGTCAGCCGTGTGCACCCGAGAAGGACCCCACTTCATCTTCTTGCAGAATGCACATTTCCGGAAACTCTTTCATTCTGTTTCTTTCTCCTTGACGAACAGGAGTCCATTTTGCAGCAACAAATCGTGGTCTTTCTGACTCTTGATAAAACTCAAAGGCTTTTCACAAGGTATTTCAGGTGTGACAACATCATCGGACAGATAAGAAGCTCTCAGACTGGAAAAACTAGCGACTTGAATATCGTATCCAGATACCCGGGTACCTAGTTTGTTAGTTACGCGAGGACTGCGAGTATTTGCGGAAGTACAATACATATGTAACCCTCGCGCCTGGTGGGCCAAGGCGAGTGGGAGAGAGTAATCGATACTCTCCCTGGGCTGGGAGACGTCAACCCCTCAGGGTTAATGTTTCAGCCGTAGGTAGTCGCAAGATTTGCCTGCTCCAGTCGGAGCTTAGGTCCCGCCGACTTTGGTCGGCCACCTCCCTCCTACGCCTGCCAGGCTTGGTTACACATAGATGCAGATTTTTTGACCGCTCAAATATCTACTCAAGGTCGCTGCTTCATGTTACAGCAGCATGTCATTGTGATCCAGTATGGTCTCCTCAGGATTTAATGATACTGAGTGGAGTGAATACATGGGATAAGGGTAACGCTGGCGGGAGGGATAAAGATGGCACAATCCCATGATCTTGTACTCCCTAAGCACAATTTCACACATGCTTGTAAGCAACCTACGGGTGCTCGAGTAATCGCTGCCAGAACTAACATCATCATGTAATGCTGCAGGCACTTTTATAAGGTATCAATCGACCGGTGATGCATCAGTGTAAAGTTCGGCCGCTGCCTTACACTGGCATGATTTCTAGCATACAGCAGGCATACTGTCATTGAAAGAGTTGCGTTTGCGGCTGTGCGACTGTTGCCAAGCGAGATCGTAGCGAAGAACAATGACGACGCCCGCCAAACCTTTGACCTTGATGCCACAGACGATCCTCTTCGGAAACAACTATGCGTAAGTGGGTATTTTGGATTCTGTGCTTAGGATAGTCGACTTTTCGTTTCAGGGAGGACCAGAAGACGTTCATCCGTTTGAAAAACGAATCGGAGAAAATCGTGGCCTACCGCCTCCGCACGACCATGACTCCCTTCTACCGCATGCCTGAAGCGGACGGTTTTTTGGAGCCGGGTAAGATCTTATTGTCTTTCGGTGGGAAACTACGAGACTAGCTTACTGTGTTTCAGGTCAGCACAAAGATTTGGAAATCTTGCTGAAGAAAAACTTTCCATGGGACGAGAAAACGCTGCCCAGGCACCAGATGATGGCCTTGTCGCTGAATGCCTTCGAGGACGATTTCAAAAATCAGAAAAAAGTCGCTGACATTTTCAACGAAGGCATGGAACCCATCAAGCAAATGGTAAGTTGTCATCACCTGCCTTAATCTCGCTGTGTGCGTGCGCGGAGTAAATTGCTCAAGCTTATTAGATTCCGCTGACTTTGCAAGCTCCAGCTGGAAGCGAATCTGCTTGAACCTTGGATCGCATCAGGGTAAAGAAAAAACGTAGTAGCAGCGAAGTGATGATTTGTGATGTGGATACGATGTCCGTGTTTGATGCGAGAAATCTACATTCAATACGGAAGTTTAGTTTTATTTTGTTCGCGATATGCTGTATACCTTGCTCATGTCCTGAGATGTTTAGAGACACTGAGCGTGAGGCACAAAAACTAAACCAACTTAAAATCTAACTTGAAGCCAAGCCACGACTAAAAAAGAAGTATTCGAGCGGTAGCTATGTTCCAACTTTTTACTGACCACTAACTTTTTACTAACTATTAATCACTAACTTTTTATTCGATTGATCTGATTTTAGCCCCCTTCTTCAAATGCAGACCCCTTGATCGATTATTCGCTCAGTCGGCCAGCCTGTGAACTGTGGTCAGTGCCCCCACCATAAGTAAAAGCAAGCTCATTTACTGCCTGCTAATCCTAAGTTTGTTGGCGCGCTGATGCGGTTGGATAAAGCCACCAGATGGTCTTTGGTAATTATTGACTGGCTTGTGGCGATTTCGAGACCCGCCAGGGTTTGGTGTTGCCTCTCACGCTCTTGCGCACTTATCGACCAGTGAGAGACCCGCGGCTAGACGAAGCATTTTTTGCCATTGCCCCTTTAGCCTCAAGTTCTCGAAGCTGTTCGATAATGTGGCAAAACACGAATACGTAGGATCAGGGAGTACCTACGCTCGTGGTACTACAGACTGAGTGTTTCGAGCAAATGGCCATTAGCTCTGTTTGTAGACAATTATAAAATGGCTCGATTGTGGTGGCCTAAAGATTAGCAACAAATAACGCGAGAAAGAAAATTTTGGTTGGAAAAATCACATACAAATGGCGCGCAACCAGAATTCGGCTGGCTCTGTTGTCCTTTTTAATAATCTTTTTGTTTCGTGTCCCCGCATAGGGATTCCTCGCAAAAAGAGCGCAGCAAAAAGGAAGCATCAGTAATTAGGGCGCAAGCAGGTAAAAGAGGGCAACTAAGGAACAAAGGCGCAAGCAAGCACGGGCTATAAGTGAGTCATCGGTGCATTGATGGCTATTATAATCATTCGATTGTCCAGTTTGACTATCGAGCCATACCTCTCGAATAAAAACCTAAACCCATGGTTAGATTTTGCACCACGTATAACTAATACGAAGAGTATATCTATCGGAAAGAGAAAATAGAGAAAATGGAGAAAAGTCGTTCTAACAGAGGAAAAATTGAGGGGAAATGTAATATCTACAAGCAAAACAAAGGTCGCTGTTTCGAACGAAGTCAAACAATTACAGATGCGATCGCGAGCAACCTGGCGATTGTGAAAAGAACGATCAGCTATCGAAGAGCACAGAGCGAGCAAGATGCGAGTCAGTCAACTCATTTCTGCCTCCAAAACTTGATCAAGGCCCCAAGAGCCCATATCGCAATTTCTCAATCCCAGCTGCTCAACGCGTTCGCACAGGCATTCTTGCTGCTCCACCAAAACTTCATCTCTTTTCAGGAGCTGTGACTCCGCATGAGTATCAGAAATGAGCAAACTCTGGCTGGTCAGACGGCTCCCTATCGGTCAGGGGACATATGTGGGGTTGCTAAGCTGGAGAGAGAATTTGTGAAATTTTGGTTGGAGGGATCATTGAACGGAAGGCAAAGTAACAATAAAAGCCCCTTCAAGTATCCTCCCTCCTCGAATGAGCCCCTGCTGGACCGGGTTGGAACAACAGGGGCCTTATTTGAGAAAATACGGCATTTTACTCGAAGCAACATCAACTTCGAAAACCAGACTGACCCTATCATGCTCTATTTATCAGCAGAACAGAGTGACGAGAGAGCTCCGCTTGTATAACATATTATGCATACTTCATAATTGGAAAAAGTAGTTGATTAGAAATAGATTTCGAATACGTACTGCATAGATTTTGTACATCGCATTGTGTACATGACACGAAGTATGCAAGGAAGCACGTATAATTTACACACTGTACTTTGGGTCGAACTTTATCCCATACCAAATCGGCTACCTATCGACTATGTGGAGAAGCAGTTTGCTGTTGTATGGGGGAGGAAGTACAGCCTATACCACCATAATTGCAACTGCTCTCATATCCAATGGAACTGCCGAATGTTTAGGACCTGAAACACACCAGGTCATTACTTCAATCAGTACACACCCCATCGTCCCAGTCTCCTTACCGGCTTTGTCAATTGACCGGGAGACAGTTCAGTGGAGACCGTTGATCGACAAGGGGTCTTGGGTAAGGTCTGATCCACACCCAGGTCACTGCGGGGATCAGCACACAAGTAGATGACCTGGCAGAAGGACATCATGCTGGCCCCCAGCCACAGGCCCAGGATGCCTCCAATATTGCTGACGTATGTGAGCCAGGTGTAGGCCTCGCTCTCCTCGCTCACGAGGACACTGCTGCGGGACGGGTAGCGGATAGTGATGGTCGAGTAGGTCTTGGACCTGTCCCACTGGTCGTTGCTCCTGGGAGGGGCGATTATGCTGATGTCGGCCGTGTATCGGTCGCACGTGGGCAGGCACCGACGGCGGATGCATTCGTCCATGATTGCCCTCCTCCGCCTCTCCATATTCGGGCTGGTCGAATTGGCCGATTCGATGTTTGGCTGGTCGATGCCGTACACCTGTTCGAACCCGTCCTCCTCGAATCGAATGCCGTTCGAGCACATGGGCCACGGCTGGGCCTCGACTGCCACGCAGTCCAGTTGGTAATAGCAGGCAGCCGAGCCGACGCTCATGTTGGCCCGCACCTCGCAGTCGAACGCGCACAGCTTCCTGTCGGTCTGCTCGTAGGGGTTGTCCTGGTCATCGAGTGGTCGGCAAGGCCGTTCGGACGTGGACAGGTACTTGTAGAACCGCACGCTGTAGCTGATCATGTAGTCCTGCCCCTGAAATATGGGCAGGGGCTCCCACGATTCAGTGATGTACAGGCGAGGGGTGTACTGCACTACGGAGTCGGGGAGGGCCGTCGTGGTCTTCGCTGTAGTCGCGTTCTCCTCGGGCGCCTCGTCAATGGGCGAAAAGTAATGCTTGTATTTCGTCGTCACCGCGGCCCATTCCGCGCGGACGAAGCGTTGATCTATCTTGTACTGGGCCTTGTATGCACTGGTCGAGTCGTCATGCCAATTCTTGATGGCCGCTTCCGGCTTCATGACGTAGACGCACTCGTCGATTTGGCACGATCGCTGTCGAGTTCGATCCTCGCCCTCATCGCTCATTCGCAATCGCAGACCGATCAGTCCCAGCGGATTCCTGTACCCGACGGCCTCCACCAGGGCCTGCATGCTGGTCAGGTTCCTCTGCCTCAGCAGCCTCAACAAGGCCTCCTTGGTCGCGTCAACGTCAAAGATTTTCGGCCAGGAGACATCGAAATTGAGGAAACTTTTGATGACGACCAGCATTTGGGGGCTGATGCCGAGTGCCTGCACTTTGGTGAAGTTGATCCAACGCCAGTCGGGGACACCGATGGAGATGGAGGGCAGGGGATAGCCGCCCTCGGACAGAGGGTAGACGGAGGTGGCCGTGCGGCCGTCAGTGAACTCCAGGGTCATCTGGTAGGCTTGGTAGGTCAGGAGGGCGCAGCAGAGGAGAATGGCCAGGAGCCAGGCACCCCGCATCCACCAGGCCTTGGACATGTACAGCTCCTTGAATCCGTGCATGGTCGTCTCGTACGCGAACACACGCAGACGAGTTTTGAGGGGCATGATTTTGACCCAAGCCACTTTGACCGACTGTACCGCACATTCACGGGTCACGACAGAGTTCTGATTTGGCCCACAGTCGAGTGTTTTCAAAGCGACGAGGAGGAGGAAAGAAGGGGACTCCTGGTGACGGTCATGAGAAAGGCCACATCGACTATTGTTTCATGGACCAGTTCTCCAGTGTTGCACAAATGCCACTGTCATGGCTGCCACGCCTGCTTTGTTCAGGAGTGAGTCAATAGAGCATGATGAGAGTGATTAATTGTTAATTGGTCTTTTCATATTGGGAGCATAAAGCTGACAATCGATACGATGTGAACATGGGTAGCGCCAGAGGTAGGTAAGGCTCAGTCCGAGCAGAGGAACGTGCAAATGATGAAATGCCAGCTATGACGTTGCACCCTGTCCAGTAGCTAGATACACTGATCGTGAGAGGGGATGACCTAATCGTCATGCGAGGCAGTGTTTTTGAATTACATTTCAGCCAGCTCCAAGCATGGGTTTTGTTATTTCTGTGCATCTTGTGCATCACTCGCCTTTCGTTCCTGGGTCCTCTTGTAATGTGTAAAGCACCTCTAGTGCTCTAACTACCATCCATCACTATCCTCCCGTTGGCAGCTCACTCCTCATTCATTCGACGTTTTGTGCTTGTGTCGTGCGGCTGCGCTCACACAGAGCGATTCCATTGCGCTTCCGTTTTGCGATTCGACGCGGGTACACGATGACGACGCCCGATAAACCGTTGAAGCTGCAACCAAAGTGCATCGCCTTCAGCAACAACTACGTGTAAGTGACCTGTTGGGTGGGGCGGGGCGATCAGTCACCACCGAGCAGTGTCCGCTTCAGAAACGACCAGAAGGCGTTCATTCGTCTGGTGAACGAGTCGGACAAGTTCGTGGCTTATCGAGTCAAGACCACCGTGCCCGATGTCTACAGCATACCCTGCGCCGAAGGCTACATAGAACCGAGTAAGTGCCGCGTCGGGCCCGTCCTGGAGGAGTCTATGTCTCTGTTTCAGATCAATTCAAGGACCTGGAAGTAATCTTGAAGAAACAGTTCGTGTGGGACAAGCAGATCGCTAGCAAGCACAAGATGCAGGTGCAGTCCTTGATCGCGAGCGAGGAAGACTTCAAGATCCGCAAAATCATCAGCGAAATCTTCAATCACGGCATGGAACCCATGAAACAAGAGGTAAGTCAGTTGAAGAATGCTCCCAAATCCTTACCCCTGTTCAATGGCACCTCATCCGGTCTGTTGCGTCTTTTTCAGTTCCCAGTGCTGCTGCATCCTCCGGCTGGTGGCAGTTGAACGATGTGCGTTGTGGACAAGAAGACACTGCTAGTGATGGGCCGTGATTGCTGGTGCTTTGTGATCTTCGGTGCGTTGCTTGACTCGTGTGTCTGTACGTGGGTCCCAAAAAAGAATGTGTCTTGGTCTGGTCCGCCGCGCGATGCGGTTGCGCAACCTCTCCGTGTGCTGTAAGGACCGTCAAATGCTGCAACTGAGCTGATCGTGAGTGACTTAGTTCACTGAAGAATATGATCGATGCTAATGGATGTGTTTAATTCGTTGGTCTTTCTTCTAATGGTGTTTTATCTTTCATTCTAAAAGCTCGTTAGCTTGTGCCTACGAAGCCCCCTAGCTGAAAAGTACGTAGCGTTTGATGTGCACGAAAATAACTAGCCACTGAGAGAGCTAATAAGTGTCAGTCACTGGGCAGTAGCGAGGCAGGTGCCCCCTATTTATCAATTTAGCTAGTTTCATTAATTTTAAATGAAGGCGTATGAACAGATCAGTCTGTTTCCACTTAATCGTAAGAAATATGATTGCTGGCACGAACAGAAGTCACCGTTTTTCGTGGGCGATAAAGTGAGATTGCTCGCGAGCACTCGCCCAAGGAAAGTGGCCGCTGGAAAGTACCTACTGTACACTTGCTGGCTACGATAAGCGACCCCTCACTGAACGGCGAGTCATGGAACAGGCGCTGGCCAACGCTGTCTCCCTCTGTCCTGAACACAACATCGCCCCTTTCATTGCCGCCACGTACAACTTCACCAATTTCCAAGACCCATCTTTTGAGCTGCCCTCATTCCTGTGTTACTTGTCGAAGCTAGATGGCTTATTATCAGCCTCAAATAGCTGGATAACGTACATCAAAATAGTTAGCCTGTGCTTGGTTGTACCCGGCTCAATTTTGGCACTCGTCGTCTTCAGTCTCAAAACATTCAGAACGGTCAGTTTCTTTTATCACCGCGTTATCAACCTTCTCGAACTAATAGTCACTTTCGAGCTAATCGATGCCATTCTCTCGTATTACATGGGCGATCAACTGATGCGATCCTGGGCCTGGGTCCTATTCCGCCGATACATCGGCGGTGGGAAATCGCTTCTGGTTCTTCGTCTGACTATCCAAATTCTAGTTTTTTTTGTGGCTCTAGAAAGATCACTGTTGTGCCTGTGGCCCAGCCTATTCTCCAAAATCAATAAGCTATCAGTGGCCGTATCGATTGTGATCACTGCAATTCTCTCCAGTTTTATTTCCAGTCTTCCAGTCTGGCTAGAACGATCGTACGCCTTTGATAACTCAACTAATACGTATGTTTGGGTGGCCACTGAGTTCGGCACGAGCAGTGCCAACTTGCTCTACACAAAAATACACGGCATCTTGCCGCTAGTCCAGGTCGTCACGCTGACACTGGCTACCACACTTACGATTTATGGCCTGTGGACTATCACAAGAAGAAAAAAAAGGTTGATGGCTTCATCTGGGGCTCAAAGCGAGAGTGGTCGACAGCTCCTTAACCAAATCGCACTGAACACGGATTTGTGCGTTTTGCAAGTCTGCGAAGCCGTTCCAGTCATTATCTCGTGCGCCTTGACCGCCTCGAAGCAGGCGATATCAGTCCCTAACCACCCATTCATAGAGCTCCTCCAGATGCCGTACGAAGAAGCCACGGGCTGGGTGCAGAGAGTGATTGCGGTTGTTTGTGTGATGTTGTGCGATGAAGTGGCGCAAGTCATTGCACACAGCACTCATTTCTACAGGTACTTACTCTTCTCGGCCAAGTTCAGGCGAGTATTGAAAGACTTGGTGAACGTAAACAAGGTTAATGTGACGAGATTATCATCTTGAAAAATATTTGAACTGTCTTAGTCGTTCGAGTTGTGTATTGTGGATGTTTTAATTCTGGGTGTGCGTGTCCCTCACTGCTAGCTATTACCACCGGGTCGAATCTAATAAGATTTCCCAGTCTAAAATTTTGAATTAATTGATTCAGCGATCCCCAGATGCGCAAATAATCGCTGAAGTGCCTGATAGCTTATACTCGTAACTTGTGCTTACGCACTATGGAATCAAGGGTGCCAAGGTTTTGCTCTGTGGAACCACACTGTCGGATGTTCACAGACGGTGCACTGGCCACTGGTGTCCACTGATGATGCCCCCTGATGACCACTGATGACCACAAAAGCCGGCGTAACGACGTGAAGTAAAACCTATCCTTTTATGCTTACACCACTGTAGTTACATACAGTACCTCAACGGGTTGCTAGACTTCTGGAGACATGTTTAGGCCTCAAAGGCTCAAAAAAGCGCATTCTTGAACAGGAAAAGATACTTGATGGTATTTACAGTGGATGTGTTGGCTGCCATCATTACCACAAAAAACTATTTTCAGACACACCTTGACTATAAGTTTTGCAAAGCTCTCCTATTCAAAAAAGCCAAAATATGATACAGTAAATAGCTCAATAACCATATTGACTTCCCTCAAGAGTCTCATCAAAAGAGATAAAAATGCGGTTAAGATTATATTCGAGGGACATATTCGACTAATTTTAAGGTCAACGTCAGCACATTTTTTTGCAGTCTTTGAGTAATTTTCACTACACAGAAAGTGTAGTTTCGAAAAAAGAATCTTGGATGCCGTCCCAGAAACCTCGCAAAGATATGTACTTCAGATCAGAGTCATAGTCTAATCACGATTTCAGTTGTGCGAAGCTAATCAACGGCACGCCTGAGCCACGTTTTCTGGTTCCCATTCATCATTCCAGAAAAATTTGTGGGTCTTGACAAATCGAGAGCATGAGCTGACGCAATCGTGATGGGTGATGCACATATTGACGATTGACATCTTGAGCATGTAGTACTCATCGTGCGATCTATTTAGACTTTCGAGAATGTAGAAAAGCAAAACCCTTGGCCTGTCGTAGGGTGCACTATAGGACAAGCCAATAAGTCCATTGTCCCTCGTGTACGACTATGATTTATTCACCAACCGCACTCGATGGCCGTTTATGTGGGTAATTAAACTCATAATCTAGAAATAAGCCGCACGTCTCAGCCGTCAGCAGCAAAGGTTCTGATGGTCTAATTCACCCAAATTGACCATAATCAAATTCAGAAAAGGACCTCGAGACCAGTTACCGCCCCATGCTGGCAAACCCGTAAGCCATCACTCGACCTCGATCTCGCTTTAGGTCTCGTGTCTTGCCCTGACCCAAAAAGCTGACTAGGTCTCTGAACCAGCGCAGTGATGTGCAGATAAGATATCCACGCCTATCACAAAAGACACTCGAAAGTATATGCATTCTTCAGGTAGGGCACAGTGATGAGTCGAGGTTTTGCTGCACACAAAACTCCAAGCATTTTTCTCCTATTCGCCTACTCTCCTTTGAATTTTCATCGCGTCTCGAACTTACTCGTTTCTCTCCATATAGACATGAACTAGACGCGTCAGGCAAGCTCATTTCCGCAGGGGGCAAAAACATATATTCTGTCGACTGTACTCGAAACATGTGCTGTAGTAGTCCATGAAGCAAGGAAGCCACAGTACTGTAGTTTCAACGGCAGGCTCCCACTCTGCTGTGCAGTAGCTGCGAATACGTTTTTGTGGCAAAACAATGCTGTAACCATCTGAACATTCTTTTTCTTTTAAAAACCTTAATTGATGAGCAACATATGCAAATAGAGGTTGCGAAATATACGAGCCTAGGAATAACGTCCAATATTGTATTCTAATTTCTCATCATCCCATCATCCCAGCCTAGCTGCTGCCTCAAGAGTGCCAGAGACTAAAATTTTTCGTCATTATGACAACCTAAATATGGGACCTATCCTCTGGCTGCTTGGGCGAAAGCATGAAGTCGAATGAGTCGAATTTGCACTATTCCGCGAAAAATTAGGAATCCACTTCCTGTTTGATATCGAAACTCTGCGCAGTGATTTATTTTTTTGAAATAATCCTAGCGGAAAACTCTCGATGTTATTTTGTTCCAAAGAGAGGGCTCTCAAGTTGACCAAGTCGTTGAATGCGCCTAGTTCGATCGCTGTCACATTGCTTTCATGAATTTTCAAGGCTTGCAAATTGAAGTCTTGAAGTAACTGCCGACTTATTATGCTCATAGAGCACCGATGCACAGTTATATGGTTTAATTTGACTGCTGATTTTTTAAAAGCAACCTGTGGGAATGACTCATTCCCACACTTTTCATCGATATACAGGTCGTTCAAATTTGTGAATTCTGTTGCAAGTGACCGCAAACGATTTGCGGGCTTACAAGCCCGCAGCTTTAGTCCGCTAAGGCCATTCTTCAGTGATCGAAGGGCTCCAATTGCATCTGCGTCAAAAATAACAGACTCTGCACCGAAATAAATGAGTTATGGGTTGTGTTTGAATGCCCTTGGTGATATTTTTAAATAAGACTGATTGGCTTGACCAGTTGCAGAATATTCGATGTGCAGACTTTCTAAACTTGGGTATTGGGAGAATGTGGTTTCTTCCAACGTGTAGTTTCCGTTAACGATCCAGACACGCTGTAGTCGGCCGACTCGTTGTAGTTGTCCCGGATCGAGGCTTGTCGGAGAAATTCCGTTACTGTCTTTACTGAAAGATCGATGTTTGGGCATATGATTTTTTCGCATTTCCCTTCATGGCAAGACTAGAGCGATTTGCATTCTGCAGCATTCGTGCTGCCAAAATTAAAGCATAGGAAGCTGATATCGGCACCAAACATAGCCTACCTTGTAGAGCAGAAAAATGCTTCAAAAGTAACCTTACCCCATGTTCAAAAGTCAGATAGAATCGCGTATAGGACGTGTATTTCTAGAATGTATCCATCCTACTGTACAGTGGTGCGTCCTACGACGCGTCTGCAACTGTTTTCGAGTGCAACGAAAGCGTGCGCGCGGTCGCAGACCTTCAAAAACAGTCGCGGACGCGTCGCAAGCCGCAATTCTCACACTTTGGAAATACTCTTTCTGTACGCGATTCTGTGTGACTTTTAAACATGGGATGGAGCTATTTTTGTAGCATTTTTTCTGCTCCACAAGATAGGCTATGTCTGGTGTCGATATCAGCCTGTGATCGTAAACGGCAGATCGTGGAATAAAACCATAGCTAGCAATTTGGGGGTTTTTTGCGATTTAGACCCTACGATGCGAAGACAAAGTTTTTAACACATATATATTTTTTGGAAGCGGTAGCCATGGGGCACATATGGTGAAATTTTCATCGGGTGTTCCATTTTTCTGTTTCCAGTTGTTCGCTCAAGAATAAGAGAAAAATTTTGAATTCTCACTTTTGGCGGGAATATTACACGAACGATAAAACCTAGGAGAACGTTTTATCAAGCATTCGATAGCTCATAATCTTGCGATCATTTAGGTATATCTTATAACATTCTAGGACCAAAGGCTGGGAAGATATGGCCAATGTCGCCCAAGCATCACGTTTTATGTTTTTTTTTTAAAGCGGGGGGAGTAGGAAACATTTTTGACTTTTGCTTCACCATACTCTCATGGGGTACACACTACTAAGCACAAAAGCATGGGGTAAAAATTTTTTCTTGATCTCGGTCGGCCCTTACAGGAACCCAGTCTTAAAAACTGAATGTAAGTGGAAAGCGGCCAGGAATATAAAGCCAGAGCATCTCCAGGTAAAAAACTTCGAAACAGGATAGAAGCGAGAATAGCAAAGGACCTAGAGAGGGCTAAGGCACTGCTGGCACAGTTTCCCAGGAGTGACGTTATGAAAGCAGAATACGAGGAAGTAAGGGAAAAACTAAGGAGTTTTGACCGCGAGGAAATCAGGAAGAGATTGGCAAAACGCACTATAAAGATTTGGCAACAGACCAGTTCACGCTGGTAACAGCCAAACTAACGCAAAAGAATTCAGCTGCATTAAGAACAGTGCACGCGATTAAAGATGATAAGGGGATCGTATATGATAATCAACTGGAGATGATAGCAGAAGTGAGAAGACAGTACGCATCGTTGTTCACAAGTGCAGGGACGATCAATGGAAATGCGGCAAGAATGTTTTTAGACCAACCTCCCTTCGGGACAGCCGACGAGGTAGACAGGGCTGCACTGGAGGGAGAGATAAGTGAAGATGAGGTGAAAAAAGCGGTACTCGCCTTCATGTCATGTCATGTCATACTTTATCCATAGCCAAGCACCATAAGGCGCACTCGAGGGCTAAGGAACACATAATTGACAATCACTTTGTACCGAGGCGGGAGTCGAACCCTCCCCTGTAAGTTCAGCAAAAAGAAATCGCCAGGCAGTGACGGGCTGCCGATAGAATTCTTTTTGACCTTCTTGGCTGAGCTAAGTGTCATCTTGACCAAAGTTTTAGCAGCTAGCTTCCGTCTAGGTGAGTTGCCAGGGAGCTTGTACTTGGGAATAATATCCCAGTTGTACAAAGGAGAAGGTGATAAAAAGCTTAGGTCCAATTGGAGGCCACTGACCATGCTCAATGTGGACTACAAAATCCTGGCTAAGGTCCTAGTGATAAGGCTTAGGAACATAATGGGCAAGCTTGTGCACCCCGACCAAATGTGCTCAGTGCCAGGAAGGGACATAAGGGACGGAGTGCTCACTTTGTACAACGCAGTTAAGTATGTCAATGAGAAGGAAATGGGGGCCATGCTGTTGTCTGTCGATCACATGTCGGCCTTCGACATCATCGAGTGGGAGTATATGCAACGTGTGCTAGAATGGTTCAGATTAGGCGAGGGGTTCCAGAAATGGATAGGAATAATTTACAAGGATGGTCTAGTTGCTACTTCGGTTCAGGTGAACGGTTACATATCCGCCAGCTTCCATCCAAGTAGAGGGGTCAGGCAAGCTTGCCCATTGTCCACACTGCTATATGTACTGGTGTCGGAAACAGTGACCGATTATATCAGGAGGGACAAACTGGTTAAAGGACTGGACATTTTAGGAGAAGAGCAAAAGATAAGTAACTATGCGGATGATACGAATTTCTTGGTGTCTGATGAACAATCAGTGGGTCGTATCATGCACATCTATGAGCACTATAAAAGAGCCAGCGGGGCAACATTGAAAACAACCAAGACAAAGATTCTGTGCCTTGGAAAGAAAGAGCCCGACAGCGTAGGACCCGAGCTGAGGCCCTTTGTTGTAGACAAGGTAAAAGTCTACGGATTTTTCATTGGAAAAGAAGGAATGGAAGTAGTGGATAATTGGACTGGGGTACGGGAGCACATCGCCTCATTAGGCACTAGGATAGCACATTCAGAAGTTTCCCTGTTTGGCAGGATTCATGTAGCAAATACATATTTTCTTTCAAAGGTGTGGTATCTTGGATCAGTAACTAATTGCACCCGGAACTGATTTACAAAAATTCACAGAAAGAATGATTGACAATTATTTTTGGCATCCAGCCAAAGTCAACAAAGTAAACAAACTAGTGCTGAAGAGGAGCAAAGACCTGGGCGGAATAGGCTACTCGGACATAGGCTGGAAGATACTCGCTTTTAGGTTGATGTTATTCCTTAGAAGAACCCTGGCGCAGCAGGAAGCCGTGTGGCACAGATGTTTCGACAACTTTTTCGAGCGAGTTAGGCATGCAAAGTTATGTCATGTAGGAGAAATAAAGACATCTCGTCTGCACAAAGATATAAGAAGGGCGGAGCTTACAGCGAACTTCAAGCTGCTTGACCAGCACAGCGTCGGGCTGGACACGAAAACATACCCGATAAAGCATGTCAAAACAAAGATGCTCTATAAACACCTGATGGAGAAGAAGACAGGGAAGGCCACAGCTGCCATGCAAAGTTACTGGTGTGAAAAGTTTAGTACAGCTAATCTGGACTTCAGGGCCAACTGGGGACTAAACACGAGCAAACATGCGGACGGTCTGACCGGGTCGATACACTACAGTCTCCTGAACAAGGCACTGTACACAAGGAGTGGGATCACCAACTTCGCAGATGTAGATGAGTCGTGCAAGTACTGTAGGACAGTAGCGGGCCAGAGTATCCGCGAGGACGGATACCATGTTTTCGTAGAGTGCCAAAGAGTGCTTGAGTTCTGAAAGAAAGTGGAAGGCCTTCTTTAAAGAATGGACCCTTCCATCAAGATCAGAGATGAGAACAAGATCTTCGGTGCGGCTGGTATAAAAAGCAAATCTACTTTCGTGGCAGCGAACATAGTTTTGCAGTCAGTCCAGAGATGTGTTTGGTTCGCCAGAATGGATTTCGAGGAAAAAGGAAAACTGGTATATTTATGGGAATCACTGAGGAAGAGACTCTGGGTCTTGACAAAAAGGGCTCAATTCATTTTGGACAAGCATCGGTTTGAGGATACTTTTCTGAAGTCTTTTTTCATGCGAGAATAGAAAAAAATGCGAGGAAACAAAAATTGAAATAAAAAAGGGGTATTTCGTTTGTGTGGTTTAGCGCATTTGTCAGTCTGTTTCTAACTGGGATTGTCAGCTGTGGTAGTCCGTCACCTTATTTGCACAATGAGTGTGCACGCGTGTGAATGAAATTTGCGTCTGCTTTACACGCCAGTCATGATTTCACAGGTTGCTCCACGGTTTTTTTTGTCACGTACCAAAGCCAAGTGTTTGAGTACGTATTTGATTATGATTTTTCCAGGATGTAGATACTTTTTTGATTAAATGGTGATACGATAAAAAAATATATTGAAAAAAAAGGAGAGAAGAAATGATCATTTCTGAGCTTCTGTCAGGGATATAAATGTTGTTGACCACTGTAGACAATCTATGTATCTTTCCTCTAGTCACCTTCTGGGGCAGAGGCAAGCACTTATTTTCAGCTAAAAATATCAAAAAGCACTTCATTATCGTATTTAGCTCCGTATATGTTTTTTATTTCTTGTCACTAGTCCTAATCAGATTCACAACCACCAGGTCTACAGCTCTTCAATATTTTTAAAAGTTGTTTGAACTCTTGTTTAAACGTGCTACTTATCGATCAGGCCATGTTTTTCATGTTACTTTATGCTGACAGCTTGTCTTAACATCACCATTGCTTCGTTTTAGTCTTAAGCTAAAGTAGTTTTTTTGTACCGCATGAATGCCTAAGCTGCAGTTGAATTCAGGCGCTTTTGATTGCCAGGTTGGTGCCAGCATCAGGCTGCATGCAGGCATTCAGCTAACGATAAGATTTCAGCTTTAAAGTTGTATCTTGCAGTTCCTTGCGCACAGTAACTCACAATCAGTGTTGATTTTGCGTTGGGAAATTCGTCGATTAATGGGTGTCACCGGCTGTTAATTACCTTTAGAGTCATATTACCTCATATCGATATTTAAAATCGATATATTTTAAAAAAGAGATATGGATTTCAGTACCCA
Source organism: Mesodorylaimus sp. YZB2_4 (assembly GCA_030248295.1). Classification (NCBI taxonomy): domain Eukaryota; kingdom Metazoa; phylum Nematoda; class Enoplea; order Dorylaimida; family Dorylaimidae; genus Mesodorylaimus; species Mesodorylaimus sp. YZB2_4. The sequence goes on from JASANH010001018.1 coordinate 66,260, forward strand.
TATCTCGAAACAATATTCATATCTATACTTCTCCCCACATCATGTCAACGGTAGACAGCACACAAACTTGCATTTGAGATTCTTTCAAGCCATGGCAAATACTGTAAGTATAGCAATCGCCCGCTACCGACGGTACTTACTTTAAAGCGTGGCCAGATGATGGCTCTAAACCATAATGACAGTTTTAGGTGTCTGATTACAAATATACGCTACAGTACTGCCCCAATGAAAGGACCTGCATGGAAAAAAACCCAAAAGTTCCATTTGCACGCTACACGTCGGTGCGCTGAGGACGTCCTCCTGATTCCGGTCAGCTCACTACGCATGAAGAGGGCCTGCTATTTGGAAGAGCCAACAAGAAATGCAATATGGCTGCCAGCGTAAGCATGACTCATGACTGGTCAGGGAAATTATGGAGTTTTTGCCCCATGATGCCATGATATCCCTGTGCCACGTCATTTGTTCGAAGTTCCACAACGGTAACTCACGAGTGCTTTGCTGCACATGATCTCGACAAGTGACGTGTGACTAACGGCTTTTATTATTACGCTGCCAACACTCGTATCGACCAATCAGTGCATTATTGTTCCGGTTTGATGCTGGTTTGTCGTTCTATGTACTCTTCGTTTCAGAAATAATTGCCGAAACAGAAAACTGTGAACAAAATCTCCGCGAGCGCTCGCACAACTCGTCCGCGCGCAACTCTTCCGCGGGCGCTCGCACACGGTTTATTATGCTCATGCAGCCGCATCTCGAACTTACTGTCGAGATCTTTTTGGCGTTGGATTTGAGGTGTTATCAGTCTGGCACAGCTGATTCACCTGAAATTGCCTTTTTGTGAAAGTTTACCTGAGCAAATGGCAGCAAAAATATATCCAGTCCTCTTTCTAATCGCTTTGCTCCTTGTGGTCCATTTGGATATTTCATGTTGCCATGTAATGTTCAAGCGGCAGGTTTATCTTTCAAGCAAAAATCCTTGCCCATGTAAGTCAGGGAAAAATTCCATATAAAACATTTTTTAATGCAGCTCTGTCGAACTTGCTGTCGTGTTGGTGTAGTGTTTCAGAGATCCTCTACCAATACTGCCTAGTGGCGCGCTGCTAGAAGCACAAAGCGGAGGCTTAAGTGAAGACAGTATCACCTTCAGCAAGACTCAGGGGTTCAGATCCCACCTGCCAGCCCAGTGGTGTCCAGTCCAGGATGCCTCCATGATGCCCTGTAGAGCCGCTCAAATCTTAAGTGGAGACATGCAGAGGGAGGCTGGCGTGTGGCTGGCCCTCAAACGAGTATGAGTTTTTACATGCTTTCCCGATATAGGAGACCTGGGCATCGAAGGCAGAGTAAAAAATTGATTCAAAAAGCTTTGTCACAGTTTATAATATGCTTTTTTAGACGCTACCAGTCATCTTGTGTCTGGAGCCCGTTGCGATTCGGCGGGCTCCTTTTGTGGAGACATCAACACAAGTTCATCGACTGGATGTCCCGACGGATCGTTTTGTTACTGCGGCATCTGTTGTACTTTTCCGGTCATTAAAAAGAGGAAAGTATGAAACAGTAACCAAGCTCAGTTCTCAGTCAAGTCGCAGAACATCTTTTCTCTGTTGTTCTGTTGTTGCTGCTGTCTTGACGACAAGAGTTTGCTTGAAAAGTGATCCTGCAAACTATGCTTATTCAACCGCTGTCTTTTGGTTAATTATCGTTTCTGCACTCACTCAATTGTTGTAATAAATCCGTTACACCACGTTGCCACATTTTGCGATGAGTACACCAAGGCGCTGAAACAAAAACCAATGTATCTGAGGTTTCTGAAAATCTGCTCCGGATCCAAACCCGACGGACAGTACACGGGGTGTCAGTTTCTGGAACTTGCTGCCTTTTGCCACTGGTGCCATACATTTTCGAATCTAGCATGAGCTGTTTTGCCAAGGAGCCAGTCAACACTGCTGTGATACCAATTTACTATCGGTAGCACGCTGATCAGAGTGAAGGGAGTTCAAGCAAGCGCAAGATATGCGAGACAGCCTCGCAGAAGCTTGGCGGCTACGTATCACTGTTCTATTTGCAAGACCAGTCAACCTGAAAAGTAAGTCCATGCGGGGACGCGCTTGCGGCAGTGTCCATTCCATATGCGGACGCAACCGTCTTGCCATGAGTCCCATCATCCTCAAGTGCAAGTACGTGCGCTTGGTGCTGTGGCCGATGCATGAAAATGACCCAGGACATGCTGATGTAGCAAAAATAGACATTCTGCTTCGACCAGGTATTTAGGAACAAGCCTTTCCCATGAAAATTCACTAAGGCACAGTAAGAAACACACTCCTTCTAGGGGTAGAGGGATTCACACACTAGAAGGGGAGTATGCAAATGGACAGAGCGCGTGTTTTATGCACGCTCCTGCCCACCATACGGAAAAAATGACTCCTGTCCCACAAAACTCTGGCAGGATGCATGGACAGACGCACGCCCTGACTGTACACCTGTATACCTGTACCTCTTATACTGCCGATATTTTGCAAAGACTACATTCCAGGAATGAGCCCGCAGTATGTGGACCGCTTGATTCTACTTCAAAATTATCAGTCTAATTTATCAGATACACTATTTCGCTTTTTCCAAAGAATAAAGCCGTGCATTTTGCACGCCTTCTCACAAAAAATATGGCGAATAGAAATTATAGCAGGACTTTTTCGACGAGGAAATGACTTAAAAAAGTGGAAAATCCAGCAGCAATCAGCCGTTGATGATCAGCAATGAAGTCGTGACGAGGTTGTTTTCATATTACCAGTTTAGCAGTCTACGATTATTATCATATCATCGTTCTGTCATGGCCACTATACGCCTTTTTTGGACATTTTTGAGTGAAATAAGTCAAATGGTACTAGTTCTAATTAAGGTAGTATCAGTAGGTCGCCATTGTTGTACCTGCCAAGTTGTGTGCCATTGCTGTTACGTGTGCACTGACGATTGTCGAAATAAAGCAAGCATACAAAATCCAGCTAGGGCTCTTTTTCTGTTGCGAGATCCAGGCCTTTAAGTGGATTTGCCCAGAAATAGCGCACATGAGCAGATAGTTTTTGGACCCTGCTTTACTTACCTCAGTACATTGCTTTGGCTGCTGCCTCCTATAATTGTAAGACATGATGGAAAAGTTTTGGTGCGCGATTCTTTTGCGCGCATACGTATCTGGGTGGTTACTGGGTCTTACCTGCTAAAGGGCACGAAGGGGTCTAAAACACTAGTCGACGACGCTAAAATCAGTTCATATTCTTCGGCATACAGTATCGCGATATTTTTTTAAGGAGAGCTAAATTTTGCTGCAGTTGCGGGCGGCAGCCTAGTTTGAATTCAAGTGTCATTTGACTATAGTCCAGCACCCTTCACTGACACTAGCCTGCACTCTAGTATCTTCAGCCCTCTTTTTTCTCCACTTTTTCGCCTCCTTGAATCCAAGTCTCCAAAATGCTGACTTGCAGCTGTTCTGGCCTGCTGCACCTTCGCCTTCACCCTTCGCCCCTTTTATCATTCCACCCTCCCTCGCCTGGCGGCACTCTGCATTGCGTCACGTGAAACCCCATTCCATCCCCCTATAAACAGAGAAGAGAAAACTGAAACTCATTTCGCTGCTGGACTACATTCTTCTGACCAAGATGGTGGCCAGGCAACGACCAGTGAGACGAACATCGAGTGCTTGCTCTGATGATGACTACTATGATGATTGGATAAGGGACTTAAAAAGTAAAGTATTTTTGGTTTTATCAACTTACATCACCAGTTTGCAATGGATTTGGTCCACTTGGCTGAAAGCTTTTCTCTCCTCCCTGCCCTACGTCAAAATGGTGGTCTATCACGCCACTGATTTCGCCTACCGCTTGACACTCTATTACGACGAATTTGTGGAGTCGGATGTGTTCATGAGCTTGGTTCGATTCAGTTACAAAATTCCTTCATTTATGCTTCGATTGCAGTTGTATTTGTTAAATGTAGCTTCTCAGGTAGGTCATAACGATGAACAGGAAAATGGTTTTGAAAGTAGCCAATATTTTAGGCGAGAGAAGATGTTCGAGAGCACGATCAGTGTAAAAGATACAGTAGAGCTTGGTGAGGTTACCAGTGTGAATCTGGTCTGTTTGTGGTAATATGCATGTGTAATTGTGAGATATAATGTCGCTACAGGATCTGTATTTCCAAGTACATTATTAAATACCCCACTAGCATCGCAAAGCTTTAAAAGACCAGCAAATAATTCCAAGTCAGCACAAAATCAAACAATCTTTGTCGCAATAGCAAATATCTTAGCGATTCCTTCGTCTTTCTTTCCTCGCAAGACGGCTGGTATTGGCGCCAGGATACGAGTTCCCAGTGGATTGTCTTGGTCGTCGAGCAGGACGATATTGTTCGTGTCCATTCGTGGAACGCCGTGTCGTCGTTGAGTCGGATGCCACTTCAAACCAACGACGTACGCCTTTTTCATCTGACCTTTGATAGCCACCAAAACTTTGTCGCCCAGTTGACCTTTGCCCGCTGGACTGTGAGGCGTCTTGCATTGCCGATAGACGTGAATGCAAGTCGGTGGTTTGCCTGATAACATGGCTTCTTTGCCCAACGCGCTATTGTCGACAACCCGAAAACGGGTCTTCAAATGAATCCAGTACAACGGAGAAGTGGTACTGAAAACAGAGGAATAGGATGATGAGATGGCCAAGGAATGTCAAGACCGACTGAAGGTTAACTGTGGTGATTGGGAAAGGTATCGGCAATGTTCATCGGAGATTCAAATAAAAACGCCAGGTGACCAGCTGTAACGATCTACAGATTGTAATGACTGCATTTTTAACGTTATATCAGCCATGCATCTTGCGGACACACTGAAGAACGTCCCAAGTTGTGAGAACGGTGCAGACTATTCCCTGTTTTTGAGGATCTGATTCACTGCTGCGGTCACAATATTCGAGAGATTAGGAGACACCTAAAACATTGACTGGCGGAGTCTACAAACACCGATGGGGGCCATCCATAAAGGACATCCACCCAAGGGGGGTGGGTCGGGGGTGAGCGGAAAGTGGACGGAAGTGGATGAGGGAGGGGGGAGGCTAGAGCCAAGTGGACGTCCACTTTACAAAATTGGTGGGAGATGTCTCAGAAAATTAGCAAATTTATGATTAGTAAATGGGTTCTAGATAAGAAATTACTAATATTTTTAAATCATCAAGCGTCGATCCAAAGACTCCAGTCGGATGACTTAGATCGATTATATTTTAGTTTTTTACCACGATATTAAGATCGATGACCACCACCGAGCCAGGACAAGCGTTTTGGAGCCGAACCAGGCTGAAATGGCCGAACCAGGACCAGCCCGCGTTCCTTGTATCCTTTCACACTGAATGACAGCGCAAAAATAGAAAAGTTATAGTCAAAAGCATCTAGTGAAAGGATAATCATAAACTAGGAGTTATCTGAGTGTCCCTTGATCTTCACCGAAATCGAACGCTGATGAGCTTTGCTACAACATGTCTAGTCCATCCTGATTAGCAGCAAGAAATCTGCGGTTTATTCCGATCCTGATTCAGTCCTAGTCTAATTCTGGTTCTGTAAAAAAAAGCCACCTGGTCCAGTTCGGGTCCGGGTTTAGCTGCAAATGCTGGTTTGGTTGAACCTGGCAGAGAGGGGCATCGATACTTTCCCTAACTCGCCATGGTCCACTGGCGCCAGGGTTACATTTATCTGTTCCAGAGACAATGCTGAGCAGTACCAGCATCGACTGATCCGACACTCGGCGTGGATCTTAATCTCGATGTGGCTGATTCGCTTCAAGGAATGAGATATAACCCAAAAAGGGTGACGCCTTCGGCACTACACTTACCAACCTGCCCTCCTGCGAGCCTGTTTTCTCGCTGTCACTGTCTATGACCACTTCGAAAACTCAGCAGAACTACCCTGCACCTAAAGCGGGATTCAATACCGATTTGAGAGAAAAATTATGATTTATCAAATTGTATGTAGTATGTTAGACATCATTTTTCTCAAGCAATACGAGGCGCAAAATTTTAGTTGCCAATCCGGCAGATGCAGCAGTCGGATCAGACTGAAGATTGATACGCATCATTTCGGCGAATTGGTCGAGACTGGGAGAAATGCTTTTTTAGAATGACTATTTGCTATGGAGGGGGGTCCGCTAAAATGGACGTCCATTTTTCGGGGAGTCAAGGCGAGATCGATGAAAGGTAGATAGGGAAAGGGGAGTCAAAAATCGGCGGTTTTTGGTGGACGTCCTTCATGGATGGCCCCATGACTATGTGAGAAATACAATGATAGTAAGATGACCGACGTATTTTGCAATTAAATATGAAACCATCGCTTTTGCCTCATGTCGACAGTGCCGACATGCCGACAGTTTCACATGTATGTGATGTATGCAGTATATACCGATAATAGCACCTCAGTTCAGACAGTTTTCCTCAGTTTTAATAATCCGTACGTTTCACGGTGCAGCAAAATCAAATTTTAGGACGCTAGATATTTTCTTGGCGACATATACCATTTTCTACCACACAAAAAGGGCTCCTCAAGACAACATTTTGTGCTAAATCCAGTGATGGCAGTGTAAAGTGACAGACTCCCGGCTCCGCGAAAAACTGCGCCCTTCAAAGCGTACCTATCATTCTTTATAACACACCCGGTTAGTCTAGTCCAACAATAAACAAGGAGATACCCCTCACAAATCTCGTCTGGATTGTCTGCTCTGGACGTTATCACTGTAAGTTCCGGCTTTTGTTTCTCTATCACCAAAACACGAATTTATCACCCAATGCCTCTCTCGAAGTCTGCACCTAGTGCATGTCTATAAAACTCGTAAGTGTAGGACTTACCTGATAGCTCGCTGTGCTTCGTAAAACAAAGACGATTTTGCGCTCGCATTCACCAGCGACGGCAGGCACGATCTTGAAATAAAATTGAACATGTTTATGACCTGATATCGATATTTAACGATAAGCCTAATCGCAAGATTGGCATAGCAACCACCACGATTCATGCTGCATAGCGGCAACAGTAGGCTCAGGCTAGCGGAAGTCGCACAGCAGACACAAGGTCAAAGAGGTACACATAAAAGCGCGCAAAATTTGAAAACCTGCTGCTTGGCTTTATCTCCTGAGCATATCTCATGCAGGAAAAGTAGGTATATTCCAAAACAATCAGAAGAATGCGGATCGAAACCGTTGTTATTGTGTTGGATTGTATTAGAAAGGCAGCAAGAAAACAAAGTGGCGTTGTAAAGAGAGAACGGACATTGGCGGTTGCATCGCGCAACCATTCTCACCATAATGGCAACAGCGTGCACAGGAAAAGGCCGAAATGTAAAGAAAGCCCAGCTGTTTTATCAGGCCATGGATCATGTAATGAATCATCAGTCCTCTTCTCGGTTCGCAGCGTGCAGTCGCTTCTGAAAACTTCTGTGCCCGAAAAAATGAAGCTGCGTTACGTGTTCAGCGAAATGCCGTATGCTGTGGCGCTCTCGTATCCCTACAACGCGAGCCGATGCGCCTTCTGCGCCGCTGAAGCCGTGGGCGAATCGGGCCCCAAGAGCCCGTGCAAACGCGGATGCCAACTGGCCGTCTACTGCAGCGATACATGCCGCGAAAATGATTGGCCGTTCCACAAAAACGAGTGCAAGGCGGTTGGACAAGGGAAGAACCCTGGCAAGACGGACACGGCTAACTTGGGTGTACGACTGATCGGTCGCATCATTTCGAGGTATCAGTTGGACAAAGGTGTCGCCTCTCTGTCGTTGGATTTCCCCAGCCACATGCTCCAGGTATGCCAGTTGGGAGTTTTGCGTCTTGAAGCACCTGAAGTTTCCTAACGATAAGAACTGGTCGCCTAAATCGGAAAATATGGATCATAATCGCAGGTATTACAGTATTCTCTTCTCTGCAGGATCGATGCTTCGACGACCTGATGTCGCACGAACGCGACCTTCGCCGCAGTTCATCTCACGAAGAGGCGTACAAGGAAGTTGAGGAGGCCTTCTACAACTTCTTCATGGAAACCGAGCTGGGCTCAGTCCCGAAATCGAAGCTGAGGAAATTTTTCTACCGCCTGTCCATCAACGGTTTTTCGTTGAATGTGCGCATGAAACCGCAGCCTGATGCGACTGAGGAACTGGGCGAGGTGATCTACCTGAACGTGTCTCGCTTCAACCACAGCTGCCGCCCCACGTGCTTGTATCGATTCGACGGATCGCGCATCGTCATCGAGTACGTCGACCACAGCGGCAGCGATGACGTAAGTCCGATGCAATACACGAAAAAAGAATTCGAAAACTTGACGCTGCAGTACGGCTACTGTTGGTATTACGGCGTCACCTACCCGCTTACCGAACAACGCATCGACTCGCTCAAGCCTCGATACTTCTTCACCTGCCGCTGCGAACTGTGCTCGGACAAGCGTCTCGATCGGATCCAGCACGACGCGGCCCCCGTCGAGTGCATCGAGTGCAATATGCCGTTCGTATGGAAACGTCCAGTGCTGATCGGGTCGATGAAATTGAAGAGGATGTGCAAGTGCGGAAAGGAAAAAGGATCCAAATCCGAAAATCCCAAATCCTTGATCACGAGCAGGTTTGGAAAAGAAGCACCAAAAAATGTCAAGGAGCTGATCCAAAACGTATGGACTAGTGCATGTTTATCTAATCCTCTTTGTCCAAAAATGTTGCATTTAGTGGAAAAAAACGATGGAGATCAGCAACGAGAAGCGTGCTCGCATCGGAATCAAATGGTGCAAATCCATCTTGGACATGGCCGAGACCTACTGGCATCCCGTCTACAACGTCCGTCTCGGTCAGCTCAATGAGAGGTTGTTCTCGGCCATGCAAGAAGTGTTCGTGAAGAATGAAACGGAGTTCGTGGGCACGGCGCACGATTTGGATCTGATGTTGAGGAGTGGCGAGACCATGCTCAACGTGTACACCACCTACTTCGAGCCGTACATGATCACCGTCGCCAGTTACGCTGTGGACGTAGCCAGCCTGTATAAGCTCCGTGCCATGTCCCCTGAAGACAACGAGCGATGCCAGCACTGGTTCCACTTCGCCATGAAAGTGTGGATGGAACGAGGCGATCAAGAATCTGTTCAGTTCCTCCAGCAAAAAGCTGAAGGACCTTCCATGACCTGGCGCTTGAAGACCGATTGAAAGAGGGAAGAGTGACAGCGGTGTGTGATGTGACTAAAGTGAAGAGTGCGACTGCAATGCCCTTTGTGAGTGATCGTGAACAAACGACACACAATGTCCTGAAGGTGTGATCAGGTGAAGAAATCAATATTTTCAATTAGCTAGTGCGCTGCTTTGGATCCGCACTGATGTATCGTGAATAACTAACTGTCCTAACAATATTTCCCACCATCAGCACATTTCATAATTCCCGAGTCTTAGTGCCTCTACTTGACTAGTAATTCTGTACCGCACGATTCTGAATCCTGGTCGGTGCTCTTCATCTTTCAAGTAAGGCGCTGAAACCAATATTGTACGCAGAAGTAAATCTTCCGACCTACCGCCGACCTTTTGAGTTGATGCTTTCGATATCCCCACTTGATTGGGGATTTCATCTGCTGTGTTAACTCGAACAAGGAGAGCAAGGGGACCCAGGAGAGAAGCATGCACTAGGTTCCAGATGGAGGACACATTTGAGGGGAGCTTGAAATTAAACGGTGGGCGTTATTGTATTTTGTCTAGTTTTTAAGCAATTTTTTAACCAAACAGCCAAAGTCCTGAATAAGTATATCCATTTATTTGCGGTAGCGTATTTAGAATCAAGTAGTCTAATGACTGATTTGTCAAGCAGTCCACATCGCAACTTTGGAAAGCATGAGCCACTGAATCTTCACGCAGGCCGCAAGTTCCCCCCAGGGGGGGGAGGATATATTTGAGGAGAACTCTGTACCACCCGGAATTAGGTCCAGAGGGGGGCACACTCGATTAAATACTGTCAGCCTGTCCGTCATCCATCATCCATCAGTCAGCAGTTGATCCAGTTATCAACTTTCATGAAGACTACTCGCTCAGTAACGTGTTATTAGAGGGTTGAAACGTTCTGGTATGATCGTGAGCTTCTTATGATTCGCGCAGAATTTCTATCGCAATTCTCAAAGAGGAAGACACCGATGCTGAGGGCCACACCGACGAGGTAAATCATAATCACACCAGCCCCTCCAAGTTTTCCAGTTTGTTATTCCTATTAGCCGTGCACTTTAGCGCTTGCAACAGACATCCTAGCAAAGGCCGATCTGAGATTTGAGAGGTATGAGATTCGAACCCGCACAGCACAAATATCTTTCGATTCAAGAATCAACGCTCTACCGACTGAGCTAACCGACCTTTACATCACGTCGATTTTCAGTCACTTATGTATGACTTACAAACACGATCGCCTTCACATGAAAGATTCCCGACTAACCGACCGCCAAGAAACCGAAAAAATTTTTGCAAGGCATATGCGAATATGCCTAGCGCTACAAAAAACCGCTAGCCAAAATCCCAATGTGACACGGCCCTCATCTCGTCCGCTCCGCGCTCTCCGCAGCATTTCCCCTGTGCTCTGCCCCCCCCCCCCCCCCCCGAGCCTAAATGGATTCATCGCCATTGGGAGGGCGTCTCGTCACCTCCCTTCCCTCGCCCTCCCTCCGAAGAACAGAATACTTAGCCCACTTGTATTCCTTATTTTCAATGTTTTCAATGATGGAAGGAGATATTTCACGCAAGTTTTCACCAACCACACGACCAATCACACTGCATCGTCTCGACTCTTTCCTTCAGTCGCAAAGGGGCGCCTCTTCGTCTACCAACGTTAGCGCGCCAGTCTGACTGAATCTGAATCTCATTTCTAATGCACGGCTAACAGAATAACTCGCGCGGTCGGCGAGCGCGTGGGGTCTTACTTTACAGTGGCACCCCACTTACTATTATATAGTGATTATAATAGGATAGGCCGGGTCAGCTACGTCGCATCGTTATTTTCCCACACAGCGCAATTTACGACTATTGCCTTCAGATCACTGGTACGCTATGGTACATTCAAAGTTGTGCCACCCCTTTTTCACAACTTACACTGTCCATGGGATCTAATACAATACCCTTCCGGCTGTATTTCTCTTCTGCCAGATAAACGAGCGCATATGTTCGCCTCTTCCAACTCGTACCCTCCCCCCGCCCCTCCTCCCGATTTCGAACTCATCAATCAATCATCGGTTTCCTACACTCTACGCGGTTGTTTTTATCATTTCATCAATGCATTTATCGACATATTCAAGCCGCCGGTCTCAACACGATACGAAACGATGCCGATTTTGCATTACAAATGAAAATGCTGTCGTCGTTCCCGCACCCGAAAATGCGATCCTTCAACGATTTGCTGGATCAAGTTGCTTTTCCGCCGAGGCTCAACCAGTGTCGATTATTTCGAAGATACTTGGTACCGTCCCTCGAGGCAATCCGCGTCACCAAGGTTTTCTTCTCGCTTTGGAATTGTTATCACGCCGTTGTCGAGGGTCTTCCAAAAACGAACAATTCAGTGGAAGGTTGGCATAATGCTTTTGAGGAGATCGTTGGCGCATCCCACCCTACGATCTGGAAATTCATTAAAGCTTTGAAACTCGAAGAAAGCAAGAACGAAGCTTCGATTGAGCAATTCGTCGCCGGTCAACAAGCAAAGTTGGGTAATAAGAAGTGCAGGGATTGCGCCGCAAGAATTTCGAGAATCGTCGATCAATACGGCGAAATCGATTTAACCGATTATTTACGCGGACTCGCTCATAATTCTGATTATTGATGTCATATACGATTACAGTATCTTTACATTTGTTTTTTAGTTGACACGATCCTTGTATGTTTTGTTTTCTATTTGTGCCTTTAAATTGCAGTATTTGACTGATTGTGCGCTTCGATAATACATTTTGTTTGTAACTTATACAGAACTGTGTATGGCGAATAAAAGTGCGCGTCGAACATTTGCTATGGCGAACAACTGCTTGGCGAATAATTGCAGGCGAACAATTGCCTAAGCGAACAACAGTTTAGACGAACAATTGCAGGCGAACAATTGTCCGCGAATAACTGCTCGCGAACAACTGCCGGCGAACAATTGACCTAGATCCGGAATATCATCCGTTCCCAGGTGCTCAGTTGATGGTAAAACCATATTCAAATTCTTCAGTTCAATGACCTCACATTTTTCGGATTGACGGGTATGATTGCGATACCAAAGCGCTAGAAGGCCGTTCTCCATCATCTCTGATATTCTAAGAGATGAAATTTGTTACGCACATAAGGTTTTATCAGGAAAAGAACTCCTTGTCAGACAACACAAAAGCCGACTTAATTATCAGAAAAAGCGGCTTTATAGGGCGAATATTTTGGGAAAGCGAAAGAAACAGGTCTGGTGTAGAGTCGCTCATCCAACAGAATGAACTATTTTCCACGACAAGCTCGCTTCTGATATTGCTCCAGAGTACTCGTTCGGTCGATCATCGCCACTTCGGGATCTCTATGCATCATGTGTAGACACGTGTCGCTAGTATCTGCCACATATTCTCGGTTGCGCTTTAGCCAGGCACTAATTGTTTCATAATCAGTAAGGTTGCTTTTCTGCAAAAAGAGTTCGAGTATATTCATTATCGGTTTCCACCCGGCAAGCACCTTTGTCAACCAACTGACGATGAGCCAGCTCGCTCAGGTTGTAGAATGGCAGCGATTTGGGGATGGGTGCAGTCAACGTAGCCGCCAGGAAGCTACCGTAGTTAAAAATTTGCAAGAGGCACAGTATCCACCATGCGCTCAAGAGCTCCTGACCCCATCAGCTTTGAGGTGAAAGACGAATACCTGAAAAAGAATATTACGGTACATTAGTGCGTGCATGTGGACTCAGGAGTGTTCGTTTAGCCGTGCGCCTGCTTAAAAAATACGAGTATAAGATCATGATCGATTGGCAGTCGCATGGTCCGGTCCATTGTGCCTCACGATATGATGCCTTTTAACTCCTCTGACCGTCTGTGATATACCCAGGCTTCAGCTATATCCATATGATTACACTGTTAGCTCTGGTTTTGCACCGTATTTTGCTTAGTCTCCCGTCAGTAGCTGGAAGACTGAATCATAGGCCAGCTTGGTAGGTAAGCTTACTCGTTAGATAGGCGGCTTATTCACCTATAATTTAGCGGGCAAGTAAAACGGTCGCCCATACCGAGAGTCCGTGTACATAACACCGTCGGACAGGGGATATCCGAAATCCCTATTAGCTATGCACGGCTAAGTGAATAAGGCTCGAAGCGTGGTCGAAATACCCATGATTGTAGCGTATCCAGCATAGGCAGGGCAGTTTTGTAGTTCGCGAAGTTGTGGCTCCACCCACACCTCGGGTGAGCAGCGCACGTACACAGTGTAAAGAACTGTGCTGACCAGGAGCATAGAGGCCGCAGAACATAACCATACGTTTGGCCTGAACGGGCTGGCCCAGCTCCAAAGCTTGCACGTTTTCTTGGTCTCAGGGAGCTCGATCATAATGGAAGTGGAATAAAAGAAAATTGGGGGCGCAAAATCGATGATTTTCCTTCTCTTTTTTGTTATGCTAATGTCGTATGCGGCCATGTCCACTTCCTAAATAAACAGTCACACTCCTCGGGAGGCTGCAACCATGGGCAGAGGAGGAAGCAGGATTGGTCATGATGTTCAAGTTCTACACGCAGGCTACCCCTCTCTGAGCCATGCCCACAACTTCAGTCGAATCCCCATTCGAGTCGATAACTCCGATGGATTTGTCCGTAACTATTTCATAGCTAAATGCGTAAACAAACATTCGAGGATTAGAAGACTAACACTTTCTGTGCTTACTTGAATCGAAATTGCTCAGCGAGCGAATTCAAAATTTCGAATACGATACCGAAATTTGGAACAGTTTTGTAGCTCTTCCTGCCATCACATGGCTCCACAAACGGGCCTGTATTTGCCTAAAGAGAAATTTTTGGGGAAGAACAGTATGCGCATACACTTCGCTATAGCAGGATAGGCGCACTCACGATCAGTTAGCATTTTAGTCTGCTGCAGTGCGAGCGGATTACATGTGAACAGAGGCAGTGGGGCGCGAGCATAGTGTATGTTGCGCCATTAACAGCAGCCCTCACGTGGTAGAAATGTGAGAAGTTTATTTCTGTTTGAATGCACTGAACGCCCTCTTCCCTTTCATTTTCTAGAGTGGCACTCAAGTGTAATTGTGCTGATAAAGACCGCGGGATACGGTAGAAACGTTTATTTGTTACTCATGCCTTTGCTTCGAGTAAGTGTCGCGGCCTACTGTAGGTGGGTTTAGGTGTCTGCCTCTCATGTCATGTCATACTTTATCAAAAGCAGCACCGTACAGAGCACGCTCTCAAGCTAGGTGCCTCTTACATGTATAGGAGAGGGTTCGACTCCCGCCTGGGTAGAAAATACAGTAATAGTAAGCAGATGTGTTCCTGGCCCTCGAGTGCGCTGTAGTGCCTGGCTATGGAAAGTATGAGTAGGCTCTATGTTTTGCTCATACTGACTCCCAGTGTAATTGGGACATAAAGGACGTACTCCAAAAAACGCGTTCTTTTATTCCCCCTCCTCTTATCCACCTTTCATCCATTTCGCCTTGACCCCCCTCTCAAACATGGAAGTCCACTTTAGCGGACCACCCTCCATAGCAAATATTCACTCTAAAAAAGCATTGCTCCCATAATCGATCCAAGCTCCGAAATGATGGGTATCGGTCTTCAGTCTGATCCGCCTACTGCATCTGCTGAATTGGCAACTAAATCTTTTCGCGCTCTCTCTGCTTCAAACTAAATAATCATGTCTACCATGCTGTATAATTTTATGAGCAGGTTAGTTCTTCTGAGTGTTTTGGAAAGGTCGTAGACAATTACAGCGAGAAAACAGGGCAAGCTGGTGAGGGCGTAGTGCCAAAGACATCACCCCAGCATCTTCTTCCTTGAAGCGGATCAGTCAGATCGAGATAGGGATCCATGCTGAGGGTCGGGTCAGTCGATGCTCAGCATTGCTCAGCACCGTCTCTGAAATCCCAGTGACGGAACAAACCTGGCACCAGTGGACTTGGCAAGTAGGGATAGGTCGGGAACCCGATCCCAATCGCGACATTGGGGCATCCGAACTCTGCATATATTGAGGCATAAGCATGCCACACGCTGATCCATCATATTTAGGATGAAGCAGTAGCGATGAAGAAACAACAACAACACCAGCTCAAATCGATGATGACGCTAGCGACACTGATTTTGCTTACGATTAGCCTAGGCTGACCTTGTACGCGTATCGAAACTGCAAATCTACTCATCAGTTTCAATTCATGTCCGAGTAATGATAAAAAATATACTAAAGCAAGCTTTTAAAACCCTGGATGACTAAAAAGTGTGCTTTAGTGAGGAAAGTAAGCTCATAGGCAAAACAGAAAAATGCAAGAAATCCCGATCCCAAAAAATTAATCCCGCAGACCTATCCCTACTGGCGAGTGGGGGAAAGTAATTGGTCCCATGGCTGGGAAGGGTTAGCCCTTCGGTTTGATGTCCTTCACCTGCTGGGCTTAAGGCACCTGATTTGAGCGCCGAAAACACTGGCAGCACTAAAGTCGTTTTACCCGCCTCCGAAACAGAGAAGCCATAAGATGAAAAACTTGAATATAATTGATCTTCGTCAGGTGATCTGAGTCACCTGACGAAGAGTCTTTGGGTTGACGTTGGATGATCTAAATATTGGCAATTTTAGATCTAGTATTGACAAGTAATAATTACCTTAATTTTCCAAAATATCTCCCACCAATTATGCAAAGTGGCCGTCCACTTGGAGCCAGCCTTCCCCCTCTCCATTCACCTCCGTCCACTCCCCCCCTCCCCCCTAGGGTGGACGTCCTTTATGGATGGCCCCACTCGAGTTTTGCGCAAGACTTGCATTTACAGCCTTCTGAACATGGATATATGTGCACAGTATATAGCTAGTATAGTATATCCATGCTGCTGAACTGCACGAGTAGTATCCAACAATTTACATAGGGCACTCCTGTTGTCCTACTGTAATACAGTACGAACTTGTCCTCTGAAGCCAAAGCCTGTTTCAGCTTCATACAGTAGGAGCATTTTGCTAACAGGTTGAGGAGCAATAAATTGTGCTCGAGGAACGTTAGCTATACTTTTGCTGCAGGTATGAGCTGCAGCCATAACTACTAAATCAGTTGGCTAGCTTGGCTTTGGGTTAGAATGCCGGCATTTCAAAATGTTTTTAACAAAAAGTTTATGTCCAAAAGTAAGAAAACATTTCTTCAAATACAGTATCGACATTTCTTTTTTTTTAAACATTGACTTTCTTTCTGTTTTCAAATATAGACATTAAAATTCCATTGACCCTCTGGTCTGACGATGAGGTCACACACTGCAAGACTTTGACGAACTTACAAGCAGTGCAGCAGTGCGAAGTGTCCGATTCGACACAGATGATCCAGTGGAATTCGTGTTTGGTCCTGTTGCCGATCTGTGCCTGCTTGTATCAAATTCTTTCGTCGCCTATGACTTATCTGTGGAATCGTAGATTTGAACGATCCCGCTCGGATCCGTGCTATTCTTGTACATGCTCTCTTCCAGCCACACTGTATTTGGGAATCGTTTGACAAATGAGAAAAATGCTCGAGGAGTCGCATTAGGAAAGAAAATCCCGCATTTTTCATCAAAACTCCACTGGCCCAATAATATGAGGAATAATATTGCAGAGCCGTGTTTTATTAAGTTAATTTTCCATTAGCCGCGCGGTTCGGTTTGGCAGTGCTACTGTTTGTTTTCAAAAATTTGCTGAATGTGATGGTAATTTTTGCAGCAAATGCAGCATCTAACAGCCACATAGAAAGCAGGGTGGCTCCGAGAAACAAAAACCACTGGCCTCGTGGCTAAACGGGTTAGGTGTCTGCCTCTCACGCAAGGTGCGCTATTACGAGCGATTGTTCGACTCGCGGGCCGGTAAATCGTTTCGAGTAAAATGTGTCCCCTCACCCTCGAGTGCGCATAAGCGTTTGGTGATGTTGTAAAACATGAACATGAACCAGTGATTGATAGAGAATATGAATGCTGCAAATGCAAGAGTATAAGCCAGATTGTGGTCCATATCTTCATGGTGTCCCTTCCTTTACCACATTTCACGCTGGATCGCGGCACGTACCTGACGCACCGTTGATGAGAGCCCAACACCTTTTCAGGCGATGCTAATATGTATTCTTAACCAATGGCAATACTCATTTGAGAAAAAAATGGGCTCCGATAAAGTATCGAATTGCTCGTTATGTAGAAATTCAAGAAACTGCACAAACACGCCGTACCTGCAAACAGCATATGGAATAATTTTATGAAGTGGCTGAGACGAATCGTGACTTGAAAACGCCGAGATGCTATAGAAAATTCCAATAGCGATAGTGCTCGTATGATGGAATGAAATCGGTCAGAATAGGGAGCAGGTGCGGAGAATCAGCGATAGTCTTTGCTGGACAGGTTGTGTCGGTAATATTTTCCCGTCCTTATATGTTTCTTATGATCAGTTGCATTTCCCCTTTGTAATATTATTACATACGGACCACCATTTTGCAAGCTTAACATCATCAATCCTTGGCTTATCTAAAAATTATAATACTTGAGACAATTCTTATTTAGATCAATTCTTTGAACAGAGTTTGCAACTGACTGTTTAGTGTTCATACACTATGCAAAACAGCAATCAGACAGGTAAGCGCAGCTGGCACCTTTGGGCCCAAGATTTGCAAAATCAATTTTCAAATAAGAGCCTTCTGCAAAAAACAAAGAAGCAAAGTTGGACAACAAAAGAGCTGTGCTTGCTTCTGTACTTTACTGCGCTTAGTTCGCGTTGGAACACAGCAAGTTTCGAATAGTAAATGTTGATTTGTCGATTACACGGGGCTTTTAGATCTTCACTCTATCGTCAATCTGGGTTAGGCTGGTTTTACGGTAAAACACTAACATACTGTAAATGTTCGTCGTAACTGGTTAACCCTCCTCCTTGATTGCCCTGGCTGAGTGCTAACTGGTTCTATACAGGAGTCGATCGAATCGATAGAAACTGATGTTGCAGATCAGTCAGCACAACGGTTTTGCTGTCCTAGTTTGCTTCGTTGTTTTGTGCAAAAACTTGCATTTGGAAAATCGATCGAATCGAAGATTATTTTGTGATAAAGGATCAAATCACGGGGTCCCGAACAAGACCGACGGAGTCGTCCTTGCTAGACACTCGGCGGTTCGGGCTGGGTTGGCCTTCAAGTAGAAAACTGAGAAAAACCCAAAGACTCGACTAATCCAGTACAGTTCATGCAATGTGCGAGCTGCGAGTGAGCTAGACGCACTGTGCGTGTTGGTTGATAATGTCTTACCGTGAGTGAGAGGTAAATCGAATGACATTGTTTTATGTCACTTCCGCGATCTCATTCAAAGGCCGGTATAAAACTTATCCCGTACCGGTGTTTCCGAAGGAGGGCCATGCAAAGGTGGAGCAAGAGTTAGCCGTACCTGCTACAAGCTAGGTCTGATATAGCATCGGCGTATAGAGTAAGAGATTTTTGCCGGACTCTTATTCAAGTACCTGCACTTGCCTTTGAATTTGCGCAACTGCGGGATCTGAATCTGTGTCTTATGATGGTTTGATCGATACTGTACACAACTCAAGAATCGTGTCACAGGCTTATTGAATTCGACTTTTGTCAGGCACTTTGAGCGACTGAAATTCGTTTCTGATCAGCAAAATCGTTATTTTAAGCAGTCCAATTGGAGAAGATGTGATGATGCGATGTGGCTAGTTCACCTAGCGATGGGAATGCCTCTGACAACGAGCCTTGCTTCAGTCACCAGAATACGCGATAGCAGGAAGAATATTTACGGATCCCTGAGTGCCATTTTTTATGACCTGAAGATTGTTTGACACATAAATACTGGAATGCACTTTGGGCGGAGTGAGGAAGGGCGAGGCGGGCTCTACCCTGCAGTACATAAACAGTATATCACCACGGATTGTGAGCAATCGTGGGTGAACGGACACATCACTCACGGAATGATTCACCCAGCCTGGAGTCGAACACGCCAGTAACTGCTCACTTGACGATGTGAGGCATATGCCTAACCAGCCAGGCCATGGCCCGGCCCCGTTGTCATCACCCCCTTCCGCACCCGATTTGTTTAAGGAAGGGGGCGTCAAACCTTGCCGACAGCAGGACTAATTTGAGGGAAGGCCATTTTCTTTTGATGTTTCATTGTTCTGGCAACAATCGCTACAGTAGGTGTAGCGTATGCTCGGGAAACTAAAAATGCAGCTCTTGGCCCGTTTGTTTTTGGCTGTCAGTCCGATCGATTATAATCCCATCGAGCTGTGATCACCCTTTCAACCCCGGCTTGTTCCAGTATATCAGTCTTCGCTCGTCCCCGACCTTGTTCTCTTCAAGCTCTTACTTTTTATGCATTCTATCTTTAGCCACGGCCAGATTAAGTACGCCGGCCCAGTTTTAGCGCGAGCCAGCACTTCTTGCCTACCGTATTTTAAGCACCACTGAAAAAAGTCTAACCTAAAGCTTCCTCGGCTATAAACTAACCGGTGCTGGCATTTGGGCTCGGAGCGGCGCGGCTAAATCTGCTCGGAGGTGTAGCCGTGGTTGCCGCGGCGCGCACGGCTTTAATCCTCGACTCCGGACAAGCGAGCCCCCGAAATGAAGACTGGCCGTTTTAGGCAAGTGTATGCGGTTAGATTGAAAAAATTGACTCACAAAACGGAACTGCTGCAATTTCGTTGCCAAAGTAATTAACTAGTGGAAGGGGCGTCGTTTAGCGCAGCTGCGCGTCTTCACCAACTTTGATGACGATCTAGGAAAGAGAAGGCCGACTCTACCTCTTCCCTATCCTTGTATAGCTCATCAGAAAAGCTAGTGATTACTCGGCTGGCTCTTTACAATTTCCCACCGGCCAATACGGCCTCGAGGGGACGAGGCACGTTTTGGGTAAATTCGTGCGCTTCAATAACGGTGCGCGTTTTCAATTCAATTTGCGCCCATTACTGGGAGAGTTGAAATTTATAGCCGAAAGGAGCCTAGGATTCGATATCGTGCCTCGTCGCAATTGCTCTTTTCTTCACTCTCCTTGTTCTCTGCGCTCACTCGACAGCACTCGTTTGCATACGATCGAACTCGAGCGACCATGAGACTGAAGAAGGTGCAAAAGCGAGGAAGCAAGACGGACTGTGCCACTGCTCGATGCGAGTAACAATCTGTGGCACTCACACAGCTCTATGCCAAATCTCGAAGTCGACACAACGGTCGAGTGTGGACAGCGTGCAACGTATCAATGTATAGGCTGTGCGAGTTCCCCGTGACTGCAGTGCGTCTGTTGGACTTCCTCCTTCGCCCCATGTGGTCATTGTGAGCGCACATTCGCCGACCCAAGTTTGCCCAAAGACGACGTTTTATATGATAACCGTACGTCGGCCACTGATCCTTTATTGACCAGTATCCGACTGGAACTATCTGACCAGCACGTGCCTGATTCCCTCCCATTGAAGGCCATCAGACAACTGCCACAATGACCGATATCGACGAAGACCACCATTCCCATTCCGACCCCCAACATTCGCAACACAGCGATGTGAAAAAGATCCAGCTGCACAGTCCCAAGGACGAATGGGAATTGGACGATTTACTCGAAAAACACAGCGATGCTGAAGATGACGAGGAGGAGCCCGAGAAAAAGTCATGGAAGAAGGTAAGCACACTGCTCTTTGTCCAAGCTGCTGGATCGGAGGGGGCACACAGCTCCTTTTGCTGGCAATGTTTCCACTTTCCATTTTATCACAAGACACATGCATGATTTCTCTAAATGAGCGAAAGCGCTAGCCTGCAGCAGCTAATAAGACCTCGGTAATCAGTTTCTTTTTTTCTGACTTTTGGCTCTTCAGCATCTAGGCTCTTACTATTCGGCCAGCAGTCTAGAGCGCATATTTGTAGACTGAAGGATCAGTCTATCGATCTGTCTGCACTGTCTGTGTTTGGCCAGGGCTGTTTAGTTCCGCAAGAGCATCAATATCGCATCAATAGGAATTGAGAACAACTTGTAGCACTGACGACTGAATGCTGTCATTCTGAGCACTGATTTAACGCGCGGCAATGCTTTACGACAAATTGGCTATGTAAAATAGTTTTAAAAAAGCATTTGAAGGTTTTTTATGCGCTGGGTCGACCTGAGAAAATAAATATTTCCCTACTTCGATCTTTGACCCATTGGTGATGGCATGGACGGCATGCCAAATGAACTGGACGCATGGTCTACTGTGCTCTTAGAGGCTCGACTGGCAATCGATACTCTGCACGGAGCCGGCAGCTAGGAGCATCACCCGTCAGGGTGACGTTTCAGCCATGTAGTAGGTCGGAGGACTTGTGAGGCTGCCTTGGGTCTTCCATAGTTTTCGGATTAAAAGCAGCACTGGTCACTCCAGTAATACGGACCCAGTTGTATTACACTCTGTTGCAGTACAGGGACAATCAGTGGCTTCTATTTATCAGATGTCGACATTGACCCTGCGGCACCTTTGAACCTTAAATCATAGCACTCCGCATTGCATCAAAGTGTTTAGAGGTCAAAAAATGCATGGCTGCATCGATCGCTGACTCAATGCAGCCACGCATTTAGCAGCCAGCACTGGCTCTTTTCATGCACGGTCTTAATATCCCTTTCGTCCGAAAGAGCACAACATTCGACACCTAGAGGCAGGCCATACATGACCGCTAGGTCACTTACTCCCTGAATATTTTAGGCCTCGGCGAGCAGCAGTTTTGCGTGCACTTTTTAAACAGAAAATGAGTCTGAGTGAGCTTAGGCCAATGAGGGTCGACATGGACAAAAAAAGTCTTCCACTTCGAGACTAAACCAGGCTCTTGTGGGGCACTTTGGACAATATGTGGCGAGTCATTTTTATGAAGTGTCAAATATTTCTTAGGTCGCCTGGGGAGCACGTCATCTCGCTTGGATCGAAGACATCGCTATCGACTGTCTTAGACCTCATATTCAAGATTCCCTTGCGCCTAGACCCTTCTCGCACTGAAATCTATCCTCGGCATCAGACTCGATAGAGACATTTCGGTGCATATTCATGAGCCTATCCCCTCCTCCCACCCACCCATCCTTGGCTCGTCCACTTGGCTGCGGTCAGTCCAAGTTCTCGATTACCATAAAACACTTTTTTGGCCGATGGCGTCTCCCAGCAACGCGCCACTTTCCTCTAATGTTTATCACTGCCTTGAGCAGACGGATTGAGCTAAGGCCTTCTCCTAAATAGCCCTCTATAAAATTGACGCTTATGGGTGCAAGAATGGGGCAAGGAGGGTTCTTTGGGCCAAGTTCTTTCGGGTTGCGTTTCATTTCTCGTTACTGAACGCGCGTTCCCAGCTGACTTATAAAAGGGAAGAGTGATTAGTTTTCAGTGCATTTCTTCGTAAACCATGTCGCAAACAAGACCATTACATATGCATAAAGTGCACTAGATAAGGTATTGAACCAGTCGAATGAGGCCTTCATCTCGGGTCACCCATTCGGTCATACACATAACCCAAGACGAGCCTCTCACTCTTGACACCAGTGACTACCGTTCACGCGCTAACCTTTCCATGCATATGTAAAGCCAGACTTTGGAGCAGTGGAAGACGGTGCCGAAATGATAAATGAAATGTGCATTCGATGGGGGTCTTGCAAGATTCGGTTCACTTAGGCCAAGCACAAAATTGTTGATTCGTGGCGTCCTGGCTTGTTGTAGCGCGATCCGTCTCTTTGAACTGTCCCTGAGCTCCTCGAGAGATAGACAGCACTGCTCGAACATCGCTCACGGACACGCTGGCCCCCTTCGAGGCAGCATGCACACTTTGCTAGCCATTCGTTCGACCAGCGACTACAGAGGAGCCTTGCTTGGTTGAAAGATAAAACATATTTCTTTTGCAACGTGCGGATTCACTGGCCCGACCTCAACATTTTTCATTGTCAGCTGATTGACTTTCCATATTCGACCATGCATCCCACCTTGCACTTTGATAGTCGTTCAAAAAATTTTACTCCCTATACTCGTATCCCTATGAAACATCTCCACCATTCCTCAGTTTATAAAACAGGCTTTTCAATTCAATTAATCGGAGACAGTAAACCAGCCGGAATCAAACAAGTAATTTCAAATTTCTCATTTTCCCGGCTTTTCTTTTTCAAATTTACGATCATGCTATTGTAATTGATTTTGTTCGATTTGCATTCTAATGACATTTTATGCACCTTTTTAGTACGCCAAAATGATCTTGCCTCATGTGGGTCTAATCCTATTATCATGCGTCTACGTGGTGAGCGGGGCTATCGTGATTTATCACTTGGAAAAACCGAACGAATTAGAAACGAGAAAACGAAATCTAATTACCATCGCTCAACAACGTCAATCATTCTTAGATCGGATGTGGAATTTGAGTCATACAATGGAAATGGAAAATTGGAGACAAATGGCCTTCGACGACATCGAGAAAATCACCGAGACTTTGTTCGAAGCCTTCGATACTCAGTTCGTAAACGCACACCATCTCAATGATAATTTCACGAGGTCCGACACTTGGACATTTACTAATGCTATCTTCTTCACCTCGACATTGTTGACCACTATTGGTGAGTAGGCATGGATGGCAGGCAGTTGCAGATTGGTAACTGCTGCGAGTTGCAGTGCGTCGGGTACACCCATTCCACTAAACACCATCCATCATCGCAAATTGGGTGACACAAAATAATTGGGTCATTGCTCATTAGATAATCATGGAATCGTCCTGCTTGAAAACATGAGTCTTTGAGCAAGCAGGCCAAAAGGCATGACTTAAAGGCTCATTTTTCTGCTCTTTGACAGTACCCTAGCTGAAAAGACAGCTTTTTTCATTTTCCTCTCTTATCTTTCTGACCAGTATTCAGAGGTTAGTGAGAAGTGATATTTTACTGTATCTGTCGATCTGAGGGCTTCCTTATAATCTACAACAGTGGAGTTTTCAGCACCGGCAGGGTGGGACAAGTCTTATCCAAGCTGGCTGGCCCTTCCTGAGGAAACTCATCGTGATCATGTTTTAATGACACCTGAAACACTAAAAGTGCGCTCGAGCAGGTACAGACAAGAAAGAGAAATTTACGACTCGTGAAGCTTGTGAAACCTTTTGTTCTCCCTCAGGAGGGACTAGGGCTGGCAAGAGAAAAGCACACTGTCCACGACACCTCGAGTTGACTTTTCCGCCTCGGTGGCATGTCAATCTTTGCTTGGCAGAGCTGGAAACTTGTCGGTCTGGTTCAATTTTTGTCGTCTGGAAAGGCGGTGATGTCCTCTCTGCGCCTTGCACGCCTGTGGGTGAATGTCCCTTCATCCCTCAAGGATCAACAAACGATGAGAGGCCTTATGGAGCGGGAGGCTCCCGAATCCAGGTCCCTTTAGGGTGTATGCCGGGTATGGCATGGGTATGGGTATGGCCTGACAGCGTGGAGCATCCCCGCGTGTACTTGATGGACCCTAGCCGAAGCCCCCATCCCTGGGAAACGGAACCGAAAATCGACTCTCCAGTGGACGCCCGCGATGGGAAAAACAAACCTCGTTGAACATATTCCCAGCCGAGCACAAAGACCTCTGTGATACTCCTCCCGTCTATCAATTCAGAGAGCTGCGGCTTGTGTCGGCTGTTGGCGAAGTTCAGACTAACCCAGGACGAATTGCTTGCTAGGGACAAGTCACAAACTTATGTTTTTAGACCAAAACTGCCGCTCGACCTCGATCTAGTTCCTGGTATTCTGCATGCCTTCCCACGTGATGTATTTTCCTCTGCTTCTATCTCTCCTAGGTGTGCTACTTCAAGCCTGAATTCATCGTCAGACCGCCCAGTGCCATAGATCTCAGGTGTTTCTCGTTGCTTTATCTACGTACTGTACAGGCTGTACCTTAACTACGCATCTGCAGTTTGTGGGCAGGGTTTGACTCCTGGCTGTATTATAAATTGGTGGTTTTGCCTCCTAGGCTCTCGTGCACCACACAACATTGCATGATATTTGCTTGCAGGCTATGGTAATCTAGTTCCAGTCACCTTCTACGGCCGTATGTTCTGCATCTGCTACGGCCTCCTCGGTGTCCCCTTGGTTCTTATTACTATCGCCGACTTCGGCAAATTCTTATCAGAGCACATCGTCTGGCTGTACACGAGATATCTTGATTTCAAAAAGCGATCACGGGCTCGTTGCTACGGACTAATGTGCTCGTCGAGGGAACGGCGCCGACGTCAACAAAGAGCCGAACAAGCTGCCGAGGCCGCAGCCAAAATGCTAGACCCTGATAGCAACCGACGCCGCAAATCCTCGGGTGCCACGTCGGTCAATGGAGAGGCAATGAACGAATTGGAGAAACTGGGATTGGAGGGATTCGTGGCCATCCCCATGACACTGGTACTGCTTATCCTGATCGGATACATCGCCCTCGGCGCCCTCCTAGTCAGCATGTTGGAACGTTGGGAATTCTTCGACGCCTTCTATTTCTCATTTATCACAATGACCACCGTCGGTAAGTCAAAAACCACATTTGTTGACATTGCTGCATTGATCTTGATTATTAAAAAAATTTGGGTCAAAAAACTGTCAAATTGTAAAACAGATTTAAATATTCTAGGTTTCGGCGACTTGGTACCAGAGAATGAAGATTATTTTTTCCTGGATCTGCTCTATATCGTAGTCGGACTGGCAGTCACGACCATGTGCATCGACTTGGTCGGTATAC
Source organism: Mesodorylaimus sp. YZB2_4 (assembly GCA_030248295.1). Classification (NCBI taxonomy): domain Eukaryota; kingdom Metazoa; phylum Nematoda; class Enoplea; order Dorylaimida; family Dorylaimidae; genus Mesodorylaimus; species Mesodorylaimus sp. YZB2_4. The sequence goes on from JASANH010001018.1 coordinate 92,118, forward strand.
AATATATTCGAAAAATACATTATTTCGGACGAGCAATTCAAGACGCTCGTTTCGCCTTGGTCAATGTCGGGGGAAAAATGGTGCAGGTGGGCGATTTGGTCAAATACGCTGCATTTCTACATCGAAAATACGGCATACAAGATCCGAAAATAAAAATTATCGAAAATCCAATGTTCGAAAATCCTTTCCCTGACGCTTATACGCCCCGCGAAATTAAATATATTAGATATATCGATTTTGTGAATGGACTAGGCGACTCGAGTAGTCTGCACAGTTACGCTTCCCAATTGGAGACTGCGAAGGACAATGACATCGACAACCTCGACGACGACCCCGGAGACACAACTTATCGAATCAGTAGCTGGGATAATATTTGAGGAATTTATTTGTTTGTGTTGTGCTGCTCCTAGCTTTATAAAAAGTCCCTTTAGATATCGCCGTATTCTAGGCGCTTTTCGAGCCACATGCTTTGTTCCTTAATTGGACTTGACATTATGATAAGCGTTTTGCTGATTGTGTTATTGGTGTTACGAGAATATCGATTATGATCGATATTGTATATCGATTTTTAGAATTATACATTCATTATCTCTGAGAAAGCATGCTTTTGATAGCATGCATGTAAAAGGACTGCGGTAGAGCTAGAATCAGAGAGTCACTGACACACCTGCATTGAGAAATGTTTGTTGACTCTCGAGGTTTCAGGGCTAAACAGGCTTGTCAGAAGGTACTATCTGTTCTCTTTGGGAATGTATACACGCGGCACTATGCGGCACATGGAGGGAGGGCGTGTATATTCTCAAAGAAAACAGGTTATAATTAGAAATAACTTGCTTGTGGGCGAGCTCAAAAACGATAGTCAATGGCAATTGAATCGCCAGAAGCTACTCTAATTCAGGATACACGATATAAACAGCTATGACTCGTTGCTTACTGCAGGTGCAGACAAAACAAGGGTCTCCTAAAAAAATTGCCTTCTCGTAAATTCCAGCCCCCTCCCAGCTGGGTTCCAAAATATACGCTGTGAGTCCCAGGGGGATCCCATTATCAAACAAATCTGCTATGCTGAAATTACTCAGAAAACTCTGACCATGACACAGCAACATCTTCACTTGCGGGCTAGGCTTACCGTTAGTTAGAACAAAGTCGCTCTGTTTGTCGTGTGAGGAACAATCTGGCTGCTGATGACTGCATTCTTGTAGGAATCAATAAAAACACCTAGAAAGGTTGTTCTTGCAAAGATTTCGTGAAGAATTCTTAATCGTAGCATATTAGCAAGCAAATATTGAACGAAAGGTTGGTTCAAGTATATTCGTATTGCATCCACATTATACCAGGACACTGAAGATTTCGAGTGCGAGACCATGCAGCCTGAATGCGATATTTATGCAATTGTAGGCCCTGGCTGATGTGTGATTTCAGGGACCAGACACGAGGTCTGCACAAAAAGTGAGGGGCCAAATAATTTTCCTGTCAACTTTGAAAGCAGCATTAGCTAATTATATGGTTTTTGCAAAAGCTACCAAGCTACTAAACTCAAAACATATTTTACGAAAGTTGCTACCCTCCCAAAGACATACGGGTATTTGCTTGAAATAAAATGCAACTATCCGATCTCTTTGTCTCATATGCTTGTAGCGTAAGTACAGTATGGTGAGTACCTCATATGAATACACACAGATGGAGAGTTCCGTGATCGTAAATATGGTCTGATGATAAAACTTCACTGGGCTATGACCCAGGATTTACTCCGAGGGTGAGGAGCCAACAGGTGTAATGATGAATTGGTCGCGTGCGCATTGTCAACGCGCACGCGACCAATTGATCATTACACCTGGCGAAGTGACAATGTTTTCCTGTTTGACAATTCCGGAACTCTCTGTTGTGACCTGCTTACTCGAAGGAAATCGTTCGGAGACTCATTTATTGCACAGTTATACAGACTTTATTAAAGCTACTTCCGTTTCCTGGCGCCTACAGTCAATGGCGTTAGCTGCTTTAACTACCAATCGTATGGACTGGGGAGTGCCTTATTCATAGAAAAAATGATGCGGCACTGCATGACTGCGGCCTCACGTGGGTGGTAAAATCACAGTGCTCTTTATAATATGATAGGCCAGCGGGTAATCAAATTGATAAAGAAGGAAGTGTAATCCTACGTCCTTGCGCAATCTTACGCAAAGGAAACTAAACTAGGGTGCAAAATACAAATACTACAACAATCACACATTGTGCATCAAAAAGCGCACTGTTCCTCGTCCTCCCTGCGGTTTATCATCGCTGCGAATTGACCTGCGACAAACCCCTCATTGATATCTCTGTGACTAGCGTCTTATTGCAACGTACAGCATTACGAATAATTCTCCTCATTTTCTTGTTGATCACCAGTACTGCGAAGAAATCGGCAGATTCGGCAACAGCGAATGACAAGTCGGCAAACGGGACCAAAACTGCCCCCCAGCATTCCGTGAATCGGGGCGATATATAGGCCAGTATGTAGTAGCAGTTGATGGGAACGATGGCCACACAAGTAAGAATGCTCTGCCAGACTGTCAGTAAGAGAAGTGTTTTGTCAGCTTCCTTTCTCGCTCGTTCTTTTTGGTCACTGACAGTCATTTGACTGACTTTCGAAGCTCTTCGACGAAACAGCAAGGTCATGGCCACGTTTAGCCCGATCAGGCCCAACAGAACAAGAATTCTGAGGGCCATTCGTGCTTGGGACAAGATTAAGGCCCCCCGGCCAGCCACGTACGCTTCGTCCACCCCGATCGTGTACACATCGCCCAGGGGAATGACGGTGTAGCGAAAACAGTCGAACACGTTGCTACTGATGCCGAGCGTGAAGCAAATTACGGTAGCCGCTGCCTGATATACTCTGTGGTTGAGGTGCTTGTATTTGAAAGGGAATGCCAAGGCCACCACTCGATCGGCAGCCATGACGAATGATAGGAGCAATGTTGAGGTAGTGAAACAGTTCATGAGCGGGATGGACAAGCGTGCCGTGTACCACATGAGGGCGTAGTTCCTGACAAACCATTGCTCACCTTCGCTCTCTGCATTCGACAGCCATTTGTACATGACCACGAAGGCGGTGAACAGGCCGGCCTCCAGGGTCTTGCTTACAGTCAGCAGGAACTGATAGACGTAGGCGTCTTCCTTCTTGGCTTGCTCGCGAAATGCTATCAAAATTAGAACATTGCCGACAGCGCTGATAAGAAAGTATGCGGGCGTGATGACGTAGTATGTTGCCAAATATGTTCTAGCTCGCACGTCCATGGCGTAGTCACTGATTTGGCAATCGTCGGTGCTGTTGTTGGACATTATTGAGAGTTAAATCACGGTTCGCTTGAAAAGATGCACTGAAGCTGTAAAAATAGAAGAAGTTTTGATAAAACAATGATCTGAGCCAGTCGCGACCTCCTACCAACGCCAAATGTTTCATTTTTCGACTCAAAGACGCTGCTCGGAAAGAACGAGATGGCTGTTCATAAGCCCAGCTCGCACTCGACTGCAAGCATAGCGTGCCAAGTAACTAATTAGCTAGGTGACTTGAAAATGCCAACGCGTGTGCAACTAGTTACGATAATATAATTGCCCCACAAGAAATTGTAAGGGCAAGAAAGTTAGCGAGCGAACCTCGGAGTACAGTTAATTTTTAAAATCACATGAAGCTTGGCCTGATTTATATTAAAGAATGTGCACCGAGTCTTCAATTCGCACTTATTCACAGAACAGAGCGGTCGCACCGAGACGACTGCATCGACCAAAGTGCACTTGGTTTTTACAGTGCGAGCGAAGGCAGCTCTATGCAGAAATCATAAATAAAAAAGCGAGCTGGATTAGATTCAAAAATCCTTCTCATTGTCTGAGAACAGCAAATGTCCCGGTTCACGATGATGGATTCGTTATTTCTAGAACAAAGGCCAAAAAGTAAGGGTTTCTGTCTGATGACGTGAATGGAAATGCATTGTTTTCAGCAATATTAGAAAAGTTGTGAAATCTAACTTATTCGGTTCAAAACTCGCAACGCTCATTTTCTTGACTAACCGTAGCCACATTGCGCATGTATGTACAACATAAATGCATTGACCAAAGTGCAGTTTTATCCGAAGGTGAACATTGCGCGGTTGGTTGGTCACATTTCAAGGGGCTCTCAATGACAAAGTGGCCCCTGCCACGGGAGGGCATTTTGACATGGGCAAAGTAGCCTGTCAAAGTCCCCCTTCAGGAATATATAATGTTAAACTCCCCCCTTCCCCCGAGTACGCATCACAAACTCATCAACTATTCGCCTAGAAGTATTGGCTTCGCACCAAAAAACATTTCAAGTAGTGATTTCTTCAAGGATGCTTGTCTCGATGCCCGACGGGGAATGCTCGTCTCGACCTGACTTCTCATCGGGATTCAGTAGCTGCGTGACCAAAGTCTGGTTGAGAACGTAAGACAAGTCGGTGCTTCCTAAACTAGGGCCTGCGGTGAACTGCGACGTCGCTTGTCGTTGAGCGGAAGTCGTAAACGAAAGCTTTTTTATTTCTAATTGGTGTGGCCACAGCAAATCTAGTCGGGTATTTGGTCGCCGCGACGATATATCTGAATATTTTTGGAAGGTCCTTTGCACCTTTCTCACTGCGCACGTTACACTCACTCCCTCATCGCACTTTACGCTCACGATGTAAAGCCACTGCGATTGTCGGGGGCTACCTTAAGCTGTACTGTAGGTACCGTACACTACCAGTTGGTCCGCGCTAGCATCATCATACTGGAAACGTTCCGTCGTTGTTCTATTGCTCACGAATTTTTCGGGGGAAACAATCTTGAACGATCGCAAAAACTCGACTAATGACATTCGATGGGGTGCTATGATATTAGGACACTTTCGCATGCAGCACTGGCGGTTATCGAGGAAAATGACATATGGTAAATTCAATGTTTTAGAAAAAAGTGACCGAAGGGGCATTTTTATTGTATTTCTGATCTACGAAAAGGACACGCTGTCTCGCAGTAGCTGATTTATTAGAATATCAGTTTCTCACGTTGACCGTGGGTTACTTCGCAGATGGAGTACTCTTAAAGAACTGAACAGGTACTGTCGCAGTGGAAAATTCGAGAGTCTACAGTATGCGATAGCTAGCCCCCCCCCCCCTGCGTCAAGCCTCAAAACAGGCTAGTCAATCCTCCATAGGCCTGCTTGCACCTGAATTCATCAACCAAAACCAAGCGCCGCAATTACATGTTATTGAGCAGTCATGGTTGCCTTTGCCCCAGAAGCCTCAAACGTCCTCATGGCAACAATCTTCGAAGAGCGAAGTGGCAACTACAGTACATGACTAGAAAGAAAGGCAAAAACTTCAACGCCTGTGTGCAAGAAGCTGTTGAAAAGTAGCATGGCAGATGATTGCCTCCGTCAGATGAGGCAACCATCGCTCAACTATTCCGTCATTCTTAGCTAGAAAACTACTCACCTGGAATGAGCTAGGTAGGGGTATGTCTCTCACTACAGGTAAGTAGTTGCGTATATCATTTGTGTATATCATCATCAGTGTCCCTTCACTCTTGAGTTAGCTCGATCGTTTATGGTGAAAGATTAACATGAACAAGTGTCCTACTGGCTGTACACCACCCACCATAACATCCTCTCACCCGCGCAAAATGGACGCGTTCAGTATAGGCGTTGACGTCATTGTTATGCGCAACCGTGTAATGTATGCGTTACTCGCGGTAATAATTTTATTAGTCCGATACATTATGAGTGAATGAGCTTTCTAAAAGCCACCTACCATGCTGGCCTATAATTCAATCTTTCAGCCTCGGACAAGAGACTAAACTATGTATGGGGCAAAAGCAATGCTATCAGTGCCATTCTATGCGTATAGTTGAAGCCTAAATACATCACAAGCCGTCTCGCTAAAATAACCAGAAACATCTTATCCAATCTCTTTTAGTGTACTTTGCTGAAAAATTGCAAAAAAAGTGCAATAGCAATGAAAATGAACCTGCAGATGTGTGTATTTTTATAGCAATCACAAACCCAAGTTTACTGTGCCATTTCGGCATACATATGCTGTAATCAATAGTGATGTGCTGACTTACGGGCGGATCAGTTCGATTCAATCGGTTCGGTGCACCGAATCCGAATTGTTTCGGCTCCATGGCGCACCAAGCAGATGGCGTCGCGCAACCCTTTAGCAATGGGTACACGAGCCTTTCCCACGAGCTAGCAGCACACAGGCAGCGGAACAATGGCCGCAGTGCTGCCAGGTGCAGGGCAATTGCCCTAAATCTGAGGCAATCTTAAGCTATCAGTGCATTTTAGGGCATCTTTAGATATTGGCACTTTGTCTTCTTGTTAGCTCTCTCGCCAATGCCGTTGCCCCAAAGGATGTTTTCCATGATGAAAAGCTAGGTAGAGATCTCGCCGAAGCCTTGGAAGTTTTTGGCGCTTTTGAATATTGATATGGTATTCAAATGCGCCATCATGGCTTGCTTAGAATATTGGTAGGTGTCTGGGAAGCAGTTTTTTCAAGGGCGTTCTTTGCATTTTTTTGGGAAGTTGAGTTTTAGGGCTATCTGAACCTACATCTGGGGCATTATTGCGTTGCAGACCTGATAACACCTAGCTCGCTTGAGTCATACCCCAGCCTAGTGGCAATGAAGAAGTGCTTGCGCGCGAGCGTACTGATTGATCAGAATTCATATAATTATTCAGCTCAAAATGTGGCATGCTTACATTTTCTATGATGGCGATTGCTATGCAGCATGCTTTGTGGAGGTAAAATATCACAGATAATGGTGTAAGTTGAGGCTAAATTGCACAGGAAAACCAGTGCTCTCGAACCGAAAAAAATTGCGCCGAACCGAAACCGAACCGAAACATATGCAGTAGAACCGATCCGGCCGAGAGTGCTGACCAATCCGGGTGCCTATCCTCTGGCATCCTTGCGCCACCATGGGAAGTGGGCGTGTAGGCGACTTGGTTTGTACACGGAGACTGGTCTTGTTGCATGTGCAATGGATAGCTCGACCATCTGCTTGACAGCGAATATGAAATAGATCAGGGCTTGCACGATGCTTATAATACTAATGCCAGTCCAAACGCCCAACAATCCGCCGATGTTTCCGATCAAATCAGCCACCGAAATACGTCGCATTTTCTTCATGACCAGAATTTTGTTCGTTTCGAAATAAATTTCCAGCAGTGTCAATTCGTGTATTGCCTTTTCGCTGTAGTTAGCATTCATGGCTCGGTTGATGTACTTTGTGAACGAGCTAACTTTACGATTTGTGGGAAACTTGGCTCGGGATAATTTGGCTGCGACAAAGTTGGATTTGCATGGGTCCAAACACTGTTCCATGCACGTGCTCAGATTGATTTTGCCTCGGATCGAATAAGAAGTGAAATCTCTGAAAACATAGCAGAAGCGCCTGTAGTACACCGGAATTGAGGGGGGGGGGGTGGAATCACCTGGCTGAATCAAGTTTGTTCAAAATCGCCAAGCATGCGTTGGTGGAGTTCGCACCGCACACCCGGTGGGCTTCCTTCAGGTCCACATTTTGACATGTGCAGTTGAATCTTTCGACTAAATAACGCGCTTTGCAATCTGTTTGGCAATGAGCCACTGAATATTGACCTAAAAATACAGAGTAATATCCTCGGGAAATTATTGTTTCAAAAAGACCCAAAAATATTATTCGGGAGGAAACTATTGGCGGAGGAGGGAGTACGGATGATAAAATTGTACGGTCAGTACATTATAAATCAGCGCAGATATCGGCCATGTACACAATAATTGTGGTCCATAGTGCGGAAATTCGGGTTGTTTTATTATGCACTGACCCTAGTGTGACCAGCACGCCTGGCGGTCGGGAGTAATCGATACGCTCCCCTGGCTGGGACGTCAACCTCTTCGGTTGATGTTTCTAGAGCAGGTATAGTCGCGAGACTTCCCTGCGTGCAGTCGGAGGATTCTGCTTAGAGACTTCGGTCTCGACTATCTCCCGCCGCCTGGGTGCGCGGGTGCGCTGGTTACACCAGGCTACTATTTCAATGAAAAAAACAGGGAGACTTGGCTTCCATAATTCATTTATAATCGATTATGTGCCTGAAAAATACGGTTGATCACGAACGGTTTTTTAACATTTCATTAATGGTTATAACTAGGCTAATTTAAAAAAAAGATTCGGACTCCTTGAAATGTAGCGGTCATTTCTGTATTTTTAAAATTGTTGCCCAAAAATAAGCAAGTTATGATTTTTTGACCAAAAGTGACCACTTTTTACCTTTAAAGTGCTATATTTCCATATATAGGCACATTAGGAAAATTTTACTTCCGCCAAGACAATCAGTTTTGTGAGTACTTTCTACAGAGCAAATAAAAAAGGGGGGTCAAAAAAGTCGACTGGTTAGCCCCGGGTCGAGTCTCTCAGAAACCCTCTTGGAGCACAGCTGATAAGCACGGCAGAAAAGAATCTGCTGTATACCTCTCTTGTATCTGACTGCAAACTATCAAACTGGGTGTTCCGTGAAAGTTGGTTTACGGAAAATTGAGGTGCTAAAGCTCTGCTCTGATCGCATTATGAAAGCCCCAAAAATGAAATAGAGGCTTTTGGCATGTGGCGGGCATGTGTTGTGAATAATTATGAATGTAATAGACAAATCAACCAGAACAACAAAATTTGAATAAGTTTTGTAAGAAAATCAGTGTTCGCATTGTTAAATTTTTTAGTTCATGGCTATGCACGGGTCTTATACAGTATGCGTCATGTTATGCATTCTCGCCTGTTCCTCTTAATGTTCTACCTCACCCATGGGGGCGCCCTCTTCTCCATGACAAGGTGTCCATGGGGTGAGGCATAGTAACGTACGAGCTGTCGCAGTATGTACATTGATTTGAAACCACACTTCCCCACTGAAACTATGAGGGAATCATTTAACCGAATGGGTACAGCGGAAAGCCTGTTGAAAGGAAGCTAAATAAGCATTTACGGTGGGTGAAGAATCCATCGACCTTAAAAAATTAAAATTTGAGTTCCCGCCTTTACTTTTATGATTTGACTGCCCTATTTCAGAGAAAAATTTTCAACGAGATTCAGGTTAGTTGAATTTGCACTACAGCATCGATGTCGCTGTGATTTGCCCTTACTGGAATTAATCAGATCATAGGAATATTTGTCGATGCATATCAGGTTGCCTTTGTCCCATGACAACAGGTTGTGAGTGGTCTTCTGGATTAAATGCTGTTCAGCCATGACCGAAATGACGGCATGCGTGCCGGGTGGAATCATCATGTACGTGCTCGTTGTATCTGCTTCGTCGCCATAGTAGAGCCGGACATTGAATCCGTTGCTCGGCTTCTCCTGAGTCCGCACAATGGGATAATCGTCGCCGGACTTGGCATCGAGCAAGAAGTAGACACCGCCATTGTATCCTGAACAAAAGACAGATTTGACAGCTTTGTCGACGAATTTGTTCGCGGTTACCTGGTGCCCTGTCCAATGTTCTCGGACCAAATATCTTGGCCAAATCAAAGTTGAAGGAACCAGCGCTTGATTTTGACGAACTGCTGTCGCAACATGAATAAATACGAAGGCGGAGATCGAAGTTAGTGGTGTCCCCGCAGTGCATAACTGTCTGTTCGCAGCTTTGTGCTATCTCTGATATAAACTAAACGAAAAGTACACGTCCCACTTGCAGCCAAATTGCACATTCTTTTTACTATGCTTCGCTTGTAAACACGCAAGAGAGATATTATAAAACCCTGGGCTCTTACTTCGTTCCTAGTTTGATTACGTTCAATCAGATAGTCGCGGTAAGCCAGCATAGTGGACTTTTCAATTTCTGTCGTGTTTGTGGAATTTTCGAACACTCGCTGATGAAACCGCACGGCGTTTATATTCTGGTTGATGATGTAGGCTATCAGATCAGGGTCAGTCAAATTGGCCTTCCTCAGAATGTGTTCATTCAGCCAATTGAGGCTGCTAAAGAGGAATGTAAGGCATACTGTAGACTGCCATTCTTGGAGGGGTAAAAGAGTTGAAGCAAGCCAGGTAAGCATACCTTATAGTGATGTTCGGCCATTCAACCACGCCTCCTTCAGGGTCTTTGTACTGCGTACTAGTCACCCACTTTTCACCTTGCGAGTAATCCATGATCATTGACGATGTTTGATTGAAGGCTAAGAAAGAGCAGAATCCAAGAACTATGGCCCATAGCAATCGAGACAGAATTGTTCTGGCATAGACGAAATCGACCATTCCGTGCCACCCAGTCACCAACGCCCATTGCTGCAAAGTGGAATTTATTTCCGTTTGCCTCGCTGAACTGGCAGCGGCCAATTTCATCAGGATCACGTTGGGAGGTGGGGGACTGTTGTCTCTTTTCGAAGTGGCCGAACCAGATATGCGATCGAGGATTTTCTTCGGAATCTCACGTTGCTTCTTTTTAGCTTCGAGACTCTCGAAGAAGGCTTGATCAGGTGGCTTGAAACTTATAATTGGCACTTTTGTTATTCTTCCTGATTTCGCCATTTTCCGAACCAAGTTTATTCTTTGGCTCAGAATTCAAACCACTGCACACTTGTCAGTCGATCAGTCAGAATGGTGGACCAACATTTGAAACAAGTTTTTGTTTCTAGGTGATTAAGTGGTTGTTACTTGGATATTACTAGCGACAAAGCAGCGCGCGCAGAAGCAGAAGCCCATTCACATCACTGGAATAAGATGACATACAGTAGTCGTCTAAGGGGATAGGAGGACAAGTGTCCTGTTAAGCTGAGTCAATCAGAAAAATTCTATTAATATTTATCTCGCTGACGCGTGTTCAGAGACGGGGTTTATCGAAATTCAGTAAGCCAAGTGCATTTTCGAACCCAATGTACCCAATGTACACATTTAGTAGAGTGCGCAGTGTATTGCTGTACGTACACACATGCAGCAATACAGTGTAAATTGTTGTTCGACAGAGTTACATAATTTGATTTGATTTGATTTGATCCTCGGCTGGGAGGATTCGAGGATTTGATTGAGTTCAAACTGCATGCAGTATAAAAGCTAATGAAGTTAATCTGACGAGAAAAGCTTCTAGCGCAGAAGAATAAGGAGAGAATAAGAATCGAATAAAAGTTACCACAATGCAACACAGAATAGTGCTCGACAGGGGTTCTGGTCCCAATCCCCGCCTCCGAAATATGTACGTTTGGAAGAGATTGTTGAGTGTCTCTAGAAGAAAAGACTGTGGCCAAGGCATTCAAGCCATGCCATTTTTCTCTCAGCTGCAGGGTATTAGTCTGGAGGCGTGGGTTAATCTAGAGCTTCAGCATACTCAAGTTGCTATCGTGTGAAGCACCTGTTGCTGGTATGCTTTGTGGAGCCCGTTATTGTCACAGGTTTTCAAAGTCCTCGTTTTTTTAACGATTGAAAAATGTTACAGCGAGACCTGACGATCACTTTGCATGGCCACTCGGTCAAATATTCTCGCACTTACAGCATACAAGCGATTTCATCTGCCTTCATTACCTCTAGCCACTTTGCAGGCTTGCCATAAAATTACAACTTTGACGATTGGCAATGCTGCGGAAGATGCGGGAAAATTATTGGGAGCTAGTGGATGAAAAATGCACTTGAGTGCAGAGAAAGGAGGGGGGGGTGTGACATCTTGTGGACGTCTCGCTTGCTTCCCTGAGTGACCGTGGGAGCATCAGGTAGCATGTTTAGACTAAGTCAGGTAGCACCAGACCACGGCCCAGTGTAAACATGCTACCTCTGACGCCAGTTGCGTGAGGCGTGTTGAACTCGCGGCCTGGGTAAACTTTTGTGTGTAATGTGCCCCTTCACCCTCGAGCGCGGGGGTGATGTGGGAACATGATCAGCATGAAGTCGCAAACCTCTCGATCAGACGAAGATCGAGAGGTTTGCGACTTCGTCCCCACTACTAACCAGGGATCAGCTCCCTTACACCACTCCGCCACGAGTGGCTGATTAGCAATATCCTCTCGCCCAGCACCACTTTTCGTGTACCAGCAATGCAGCCTGCGACGCGAGCCCGGCGGTTAAGCCTGCGAATCGCCATCAGACCTACTCGTGCAAGACCGATACAACGTCGGACTTTCGGGTTCGCCGGAGGTTTCTTTGATGGATCTATATATAAAATCGATTCTAAATAATCGATATCAATCCTCCCTTTCCCGGGAAGGACATTCCACCGTATTGGGGAACTTTCTCACCCCCCTACTGGAAAAAGGGGTTCTGATCCATCGCCCCTATACTAGCGAACTCAGATACCGTCATCAGATCTTCGATGACTGCTATCCTACCCGTGCTCAGTTAGTCGAGCCGGGCTTAATTCTGACACCTCTTATCGAATTTATATATGAATGCGAACGCCGTCACACGTGGAACCATCGACCACGCATGAATGGAATCCATATTCATGAACCCTGCCGATATTAAGCCACTCAACTACTACTAGCCGGAGCTGATTTCGTAGCTTCTCGTGTTTCCAGTTGCGCCCCGAGGAGGCAATCAGCGAGGGACATGCCGAATTCGAAAAGTTTCACCAGCTCAAGTTCCAGCTTTGCAACCAGGCATATCTACTGTACATATGCGCACGAGGCAGCATGCGCCAGAGAAACGATCTGCAGGATCTTGCGACTGACATTCATCGCCTATAGGTCCTCATACTCACATCCATAGTTTTGTTTTAGTGATGAGTTTTCGGTGGCGGTGTCAGGAACAGTGGCATCGATTCGGGTCTCCTGGCCGACGCCTGGGAGGCGAATCGAGTTTTGGTCCGGGTCGTCGTGGCTAGCGTTGTTGGTCAACCGTCTTAATCATAAATGAAGCCGTAAGGAGTGCCAGAGAAGGCGCCTCGGTTAGCTCATTCTATGCCGCCTTTGGTGGGGCCAGCCGAGAGTGATCTGGACCCGAGGTTCCCAGAATTTTGTGGAACAGCCTTTGGAGGGTGATAGGCTCTGTCAGCGGGAGAAGGCTGTTGCGGAAGTCTCATCAGTTCTATAGGTCCCCTGCCATACGCACTCTGCGGGATTTCGATAATTCGAGGCCCTCCATTGGACAACTTCGAGCCTTCGAGCACTCTTATTACGTAATTACGTCGGGCAGCCTGTCGATTTTGGGAGGCGAAGTTGTCTGTTTCTCGCTTATATGCTGTCAACGATTCTTGCCATCCAAGGGCATGGTCCAACGTGAAGCCATTCCACGCTTAATACGAAGTCGGGTGCGGAAATGCGAACATGAATCCCTGTCGGATCAGGCTCATGACCATTCGCAGGCACCGGCGTATGGATCACTACAGTTGCTCGAGGATGTCGACGTCCGTTCAGATTGCTCGTCGTTGGGAAAAGTGGATGTCGTCCTCTATGACACGCGCGATGGGCGAGCGATGCCTTTTGATGTGACTACGCCTGGTAAGCGACGGGAAGGGTAGGTCTTCCTTCGATTGGGTCCTCCTGTCAGAGTTGGCTCGCAGACCGCCCGTAGTCCTCAGCTACGTACCTCGCCGCGCACTAGATCACAGTCCCGACCCAGACCTCGAGCCCGCCGCCACGCCCAACCCTCCACCAGGTTACGATCGCTTCCGCTCATCAAGACCACGATCGCCCTATTAGGCTAGGACACTTCCTCGCGCCTTCCATGATAGACGTTATGGGTCCAAGCGCGCTGAGTGATTTGTAATGATCTGTTTGTTTTCCTTCCTCTTTTCCTTTTTTTCGTCACACGAGGACGTATGATAAATTGGTGAGGTGTGATGCAGAGATCAGGTGATTTCGGAGATATTTACCACTAACTGGTTCTATTCGTGGCCCGCTCAACCGTCAGTGTCTGGTCATGTGGACTAACTAGGCAGTCTTGTCCTGGGTCGCGGTCTAGCAAAGTTGCTTGGCGCGTGGCGGGTGAAAATTTTACGCCATTACGCAAAATGATTCACCCTAGAGCGAGTCGGAAACTGGCCAGTAGTGCGCACCCCGTCCTAGAGTCAGACACTCCTAACACGCTTTGGAGACCACAAGCTGGTTTTTTCAATGATTATCTGCTCGTTGCTCAGTCGTGTTGCTGATATTCATGCACAAAAAGCAGCTTGAGCACGTTTCCTAATTGACCAGTCTTGTGTTTTCCAGTGGCTGAGTAGATCAGCCATCCTAAGCCCTGGTTATCCACTGTGTGTATTGGCTGGTCTAAAAGTTTTGAGCATGTCATAACAGATTTTTTGGAAATAATATGACAGGTCAGCGGGTATCAAAGTCATAAATGAAGCAGCTTAATCCGACGACTTTGCGCCATATTTGGCAAAAAAAACTAGGTGCAAAATACAAGATGTACTGCAGCGATAACACGAGCTCATCCGTTGCGCATCTAATAGCCATTGTGCCTCATAATCCCGACGGCTTATCATCGCTGCGAGTAAACCTGTGACAACCCCCTCAGAGATATCTCTGTGACTCTTGTCTTATTGCAATGTACAGCATCACAAAAAATTCTCCTCATTTTCTTGTTGATCACCAGTACTGCGAAGAAATCGGCAGATTCGGCCGCAGCGAATGACAAGTCGGCAAATGGGACCATAACTGATCCCACGCATTCCATAAACCGGGGCGAGATGTAGGCCAGTATGTAGTAGCAGTTGATGGGAACGATGGCCACACAAGTAAGAATGCTCTGCCAGACTGTCAATAAGAGAAGTGTTTTGTCAGCTTCCTTTCTCGCTCGTTCTTTTTGGTCACTGACAGTCATTTGACTGACTTTCGAAGCTCTTCGACGAAACAGCAAGGTCATGACCACGTTTAGCCCGATCAGGCCCAGCAGAACAAGAATTCTGAGGGCCATTCGTGCTTGGGACAAGATTACGGCCCCACGGCCAGCAACGTACGCTTCGTCCACCCCGATCGTGTACACATCGCCCAGGGGAATGACGGTGTAGCGAAAACAGTCGAACACGTTGCTACTGATGCCGAGCGTGAAGCAAATTACGGTAGCCGCTGCCTGATATACTCTGTGGTTGAGGTGCTTGTATTTGAAAGGGAATGCCAAGGCCACCACTCGATCGGCAGCCATGACGAATGATAGGAGCAATGTTGAGGTAGTGAAACAGTTCATGAGCGGGATGGACAAGCGTGCGGTATACCACATGAGGGCGTAGTTCCTTACAAACCATTGCTCACCTTCGCTCTCTGCATTCGACAGCCATTTGTACATGACCACGAAGGTGGTGAACAGGACGGCCTCCAGGGTCTTGCTTACAGTCAGCAGGAACTGATAGACGTAGGCGTCTTCCTTCTTGGCTTGCTCGCGAAATGCTATCAAAATTAGAACATTGCCGACAGCGCTGATAAGAAAGTATGCGGGCGTGATGACGTAGTATGTTGCCAAATATGTTCTAGCTCGCACGTCCATGGCGTAGTCGCTGATTTGGCAATCGTCGGTGCTGTTGTTGGACATTATTGAGAGTTGAATCACGGTTCGCTTGAAAAGATGCACTGAAGCTGTAAAAATAGAAGAAGTTTTGATAAAACAATGATCTGAGCCAGTCGCGGCCTCCTACCAACGCCAAATGTTTCATTTTTCGACTCAAAGCCGCTGCTTGGCGAGAACGAGATAAAAATTGTTCATAAAGTCAGCTCGCACTCGATTGCTAGCGTAAGAGCGTGCCAATTATCTCAGCAGCTAGGGAACTGTAAAATGTCAAGTTGCATGCGACTGTGACATTTTTGCACCTAAAGAAAATGTCAAGGCAAAAAGTGCGCTTTTAAACCCCAAAGTTCTGAAAAAACTTGACCATAGTCAGTCGGCTGTTGTCTCCCCTCGAAGTGGCCGAACCAGATATGCGACCGAGGATCTTCTTTGGAATCCCACGTTGCTTCTTTTTAGCATCGAGGCTCTCGAAGAAGACTTGATCAGGAACTTATGACGGGCACTTTTGTTATCTTCCTGATTTCGCTATTTTCCAAACCAAGTTGATTCTTGGCTCAGAATTTAAACCACTGCACACTTGTCAGTCGATCAATCAGAATGAACTGGTGGAGCCATTTGAAACAGGTTCTCGTTTCCAGGTTATTAAAAGTGGTTGTTACTGGGATATTAATGCTTGCGACCAGAAATGCTCTTGAGCAGACCCAAGCCGATCCACAGCACTGGAATGTGACCTTAGTCGTCCCAGGAGACCGGGCAGTTGTCCTGAGCTGAGTCAATCAGAAAAATTCTATAATCAACTATTTCGCTGACGCGTGTTCAGAGACAAGGTTAATGGAAATTCAGTAAGCTAAGTACACTCATGTACCCTCTGTAACGAGTGCACACACATACATTGTACATTATTGTTCGACTGATTCACATAATTTGACTAGACCTTCAGCAGCTGAGGATTCGAGAATTTGAGTGAGGTCTAACGGCACAGTATGAATAAAGGACGCTAATGAAGAAAATCTGACGAGGGAGCCTTTTAGTATTGAAAACGGGAAGAATAAGAATCGAATAATAAGGTGACGCTACAAAACAGAGCAAGTTTTACCACCCAGCATCCCCCCAGCACCCAGCATTCTGCGCCCAGCACCAAGCATTCTGAACAGTTTCGTAGTAGATTTCCCTCGTATGCTTCAGATTTTGTGCGTGGTCTGTTAGGACTGTGTCCGTGACGAGCTGGGGTCATTCTCCTGAAGGTTGGAACCCTTTGTGAGGCGCTGAAACTGTCGCGCAAAACTGTTCAGAATACCACCCGACAACACGAATCCTCTGAGCCTTTCAGACATAAGCTGCACTTTACTAATTACATTAGCATATGTACAGAAGATGCACACTGCATAAAAATGCGATGGGGAGACTGTCACAAATTCACAGTATTACCTCCAAAAACACGTCGATCCAGAAGTACTCTGGTGGCTTTCCGTTAGGCTGACGCGTTTACGCTGACTGGCACGGAGACAGCGGAAGCGATATGGAGAGACGTGTCCCTGATAGCGGGAATCAAATCAATCTCGTCTCCAAGCCAGTAAAATACGACCCAATAGATCAAGTTAAAGAGCATATAAGCGGAAGGAAATAAAATCTTGGCCACGTCATCGATCCAATCCATTTCTGTGTCCGGATTTTGATTTCTTGAATTCCGCTTTCGACTTTTCCTCGAGCAACATCGAACACCTCGGCTTTGCTCGTCTTCCTCATCTTCCTCTTCCATGTCTGTATCCTCGTCTGACCATGGCAGGAGGACGCCATTTTGTTTTCGCAAGCTATTATTATTCGTACTGACCATATCTACAGCTGGATCAACAACTTTGGAAGTACGCCTAAGCCCGCCTATCCAATTCAGGAAACGATAGACTGATGTTCGTCGATTCATGTTCGTCACGTGACCCTTCATCACAAAAGCGGTGGGTGGTGGAATCCTGGCATCCTCGTCTTGTAAATCTACATTTGAGAATCCTGGGGTCGTGCTGTCTGCAGTCGCTGCGGAAGGACCTGTTCCTTCCATGACGAATGTGGCCACCACAGAATGCGGCCGTGTCGTCGAGTCCTTGGCCGTGGTCATCAGTGATGTCGTGACTGCACGGAGTTGAGCCACCTGAAACCATAAGGAATATTGTGTCTGGGTGCTTTCCGTCATGCACCGGAGGCAGTGGCAGACTTCCAGAAAATAACCGAGGCCAAGAGCCTGTTGTGCACGACCTCACACGCTACCTACCGCATTTGCCATATGGAAAAAATGAGCGAAGTTGATAACGGCATATTCAACCAATGCGAAAAACACAAACCCGAAGCAGCCCACAACGTAGGTGTCCAATGCTGTCGAATATGAAACTCGTGGCAGCTCATTGCGCCCACCAAGACTCATGGTCGACATGGTCAGGACGGTCATGACACCTACAATGGGGTGGTAATCAGATGAGACACTAGGATAGTTTTTCTGTGCACGCTTCTCAAAAAAAGTATATCATGCTGCCGACTTACCAAGAGCCACTCTGGCTGGAGACGCTTCCTTGTTGATCCAGAATGATACCCACGACATGATCACCTGCAATGGTTTCAAACTTTCGATTCCTGAATAGCTGAGGCAGGTGCCCCAATGTAGCCTGTGGCGATTTTCAGTCACCGATTGGCTGAAAATTGCCTCTGGGTAAGGATGGTAAAGACTGAAAAGGCTTCAAGTGAACCATTCATAATTATTATATGATGCATACACTCGATGATGATTCATTGATGAGCGAAAAAACATGATGTTTCACGGCCTTCATTACATCACTAACGTAGAAGTGGTTTCTCTCCTAGCAGAGCAGAAGTAATGTGGCAAGCAGAGGCGCTGACTCACTTGCTGAACGTCAAAATACCAAAGAAGAAGCTGAATGCGGACCTTCAAGCTGAGATTAAAGTATCGTACTTTATAGCAAGAATCTTTGCATTAAAAGTCATGGTTGAGAATAAACTATGCTACGACGACTTTTGGCTGCAATTTTAAATTTCGCGCCAAAACTTAAATTCCTGTAAGTACTTGTAACCTCAAAAGTACTTGCTGCTAATCTTTTACTTACCGTCAAAATGCAAGGGATATAAATCTGCAGCATGTAATATCCCTGTTGCCGTTGTAGTTTGAAATAAACGATCAAAGTTGAAGCGTCTGAAATTGGAGATACAGTATGCTGCAGAGCCAACGCGCGTGCCTTACTTTCGTCAGGATCTCTGAACGAGGGAACAATCCTTTCAGTGGCCACCGTCCCTTTAATCGTGTACTGAGACAATTCCACGCCATCATCGATGTCCGGTTTCTTAGCCCACTGATACATCAGGTCAGTAGTCGAGTATGCCATGCTTCCTAATTCAACCAGACAAGCTTGCACGTCCATGGGGAACTTTTTCAGAAACCTAAGGCAGAGTCACGAGTGAAAACCCATTTTTTGTTTGAAAGTTCATTATCCATGTAAGTGTAAAGTGCTAGCAGGAGAAAGGGGCTTGCTCATAAAACACAGGTATCCCCACACGAGAATGGCCGACACGTCATGCCGTGTACTAAATAGTTCCACTACCAGTTCCACGCAGTCAAAGTACACAGGGTTGTCCAAGCCACCCCCACCTCGCCAGAGGGAAGCTGCGGATGGCCCATCGACAGTCTTTCATGAATGTACGTAATGCTTTGGTCGTTGTGCTTGGTCTCAGTGGACCTCAGTCCCCCTATTGGTCCGAAGTGGAGCTACATGGGCTGGACTGGTCGGTGGGCTGACGCAGCACTGTGCGGCACGCCGCCCCAAGCCCCTCTTATTCTTAGCTGCTGCTTGTTCATCCTATGAGCAACATCCCAAATGCCCAGTCCCCTCTCTGGCTAGGCTTCCATTCTCTCGAAAAGCCCCGTGCAACAGAAAATATCAGCACTCCATATCTGCTTTGTCTCCTTCGTTTCCTCCCTAATCTTCGACCCGTTCAGTCAAGTATCTCGCCTCCTGACTCGGCCGACATCTAATCCCTTCAAACAGTCTGGTAAACTTACATCGGGCATCGAGTTTTGATGGTCAATCTTTGCGAAACTCGCACAGTTCCATCTTCGGAGATTCGTAGCAGAATATTTGGTACAGTCAGAGTGTGCAAATAACTGCGTTTTCCATTTCTGACGTACGTGTCCGGCCTCCAAATATCCCGCAGAAAATTAGCGTTCAGTGACAATTGTTTCAAGGGCCCTTTGTATTTCAGACGATCATCGGTCCAACGTTGTCTGAAGTAGCAGTCCATGGAGAACTCCTAAATCACGAGGAGTCCATCAGACCTCTGACCCCAGGGTTGTGGCCTGACTATGCTTACCATATCCCTCTCCGAAATGGGCCCCATACTTCGAACGCTGATGTCCACCGTGACCACGATTGGTCCTCCTGAAGGCGCAAATAAAAACAAGGCGTTGTTAAAATGACAAAAAATGTATGACCGTACCCGTAAAATTCCTTGGTCGAAAATTTCTATCATAATGATTTAAAATATTATTTAAAAGATTAGTAATATGATTCACCAAGGTCTCGTTATGGCCATCGGCTTTGTGAACAATTTGACTGGTGTATAAACTGAAAGTAAGCATCCAACACTGCCATATATGATACGAGCACAAAGGGCACCTGTAAGCCTGCCAGATAGGCATCGTATCAAGAAACTTCTGGTTGCTCAAAAACAGCAACTGCCCCTTCGTTTTCGATGGTGAAGGCTAGTGGTCTCAGCGGTCACGTTCAAGTAGGCCTATATCTTGTCTTTTTTAGTCACCCTAATCAAGTAGGAATGATTCTGCAGCAAGAAAACCATTCTCCGTCTATTCCCATGCACCTAGTATAAGCATTAGGAAAATGGCAAAACACGCCTCAGAGGACATTCCTCTGGCCAAACTACCCGTATTATAGGCGCGCGTTCCGACATCATATCCCTTGTCATGCGAAAACGAGACGGGCAATCGAGTGAAAATAAAACGGCACCCACAACTGTGCCGACAAGACTAGGCACGTCAGAATCAATTTTATGCCATGAAAGGATTGACTCCGCGGACGAAAGTTAGAATTGTAGAAGTCTAACAAAACTCCTTCTAGTCTCGACAGTGTTTATGGTAGGTCCTACAGTAACCAGCCACTTACTTCTGTCCACACACGAATGTCCACACGATCCCCGTCAGTGCTAAGGACAGCCATCTACGATCCATCGTCTCGCTGGGGCTCGATATGAAAATGATTATTTGAACTCGCCCTGCCGAACACCTTCATCCAACCAGGCCCATTAGACTCGTCCAAGTTTTTATTAGATTTCCATCTTCTTCAAAGACTCGTCTTCTTCGATCGCTCAAGTCCAAGAGGCCCTCGGCACTTACTTCGTCTTCACCCTCAAATGCTGGCCCGCTGGTGTGCTAGTATAACTGCGTCGATCACGGTTCCTTTGATGGGCGCAGAAGCCATGCCCCTCGCGTGTCGCCTGGCCACACTCGAGTGAGGAAGGAGGACAGGTCGATAAGAATCGACAAACGTATGCTGTTACCACTCGGCCACCCGACCATCCCATTGTCCGCACGCCGCCACGACGCATCAAACCTGCACAAAGGACTGTTCGATTTGATCATCCCTGGCTTGGCAGCTTGGAAACAAGAAGCCAAAAGGTCTGAAGCTTGTTAGCTTCTTCCTCTCGGCTTGTCTGACCTATATCAGAGATACGGAGTCGTCGATCCCGACCCACCTCAACTTAGTCAATACTGGATACAACCTACTGCATTCGCAAAGTCTGACCCAGCGGACTCCCCAAACCACCAGATTGTCAGTACCACTTCTTTGTTCATGTCCATCATAACACGAGACCAAAATGTTACAAAGACACACACAATACCAAATGTGCCAGGCAAGAAAATGTAGACCATAGTGGAGACAAGCACACGCACATACGGCACTGACCCTCTAGACTTCCCGCCTTTTCTTATTAGACTACAAACTTTGGCTTATGGTTCTTCACGAGTCCGCTAAGCATTCCATGAATCATGTGCTACTTTACACTCCTGTGCCAACCAGCTACTCGTCCTTCGAAAACTATAATAATAATTACAGTAAGCAGATTGATTTTACCGATCAAGCCGTATCAAACATCCTCCTCATCCTTGGACGCGCATTTCACACCGCGTCCCATCGATCGCTCCTCATCGCTAGAATCACTTTCGCCATCTTCAGAAAGCTTGGTCTGATCACCACTGCCGGACTTGCCATCCGAGCTTTCCTTTTTCCATTTCATTCGTCTATTTTGAAACTAAAAGGGGAAAAAGAACATGCACGGATGACGAAAGGACAGAAATCTCGGAGATCTAACAGAAAAAATTCAAAACTTACCCAAATCTTAATTTGCCTTTCGGATAAGCTAAGAGACCGCGAAATTTCTTCACGGCGTCGACGGGTAAGATATCGATTAAAGTGAAACTCCTTTTCTAATTCCAGAGTTTGATGCCTACTGTAGGTCTGCCTCGTCCTCTTTTGATCGCCGTTTTTGCCTAAAACGATCGTGATCACCTAAATTTGGGGTAACATGATTATTTGGATGCCAATTTTGGATATTCGTGCGCTTTCTATAAGTTTGTCCTTTTGCTGAAACCTTGTCATTTTACCCGGATTTCGAGGATCGCATATTCAGGCGGGATGTGAAAAGTCGTCAGTTTCGAGTTTTAAGTAAATAAAACAAGATGCAGATGCTCATAAATTTTAAGCTCGTATCCAAGCTACACCTGTCACAGGCACGGCCAACAGTCAATAGAGTGAGCAGGGGAAGCTTTCGAGCGACGGCAACTACGTGTATGTCACCTCGGAATGTATGCATGGATTATTTTTAGCCAAGTTTTTACTTCGTCCACGATAGGAAAATATTTTTCGGATGGACTCGAAAGTAATCAATGAAGCTGGTGTTGAGTGCCGGTTTGAAAGGCGGCCAATGCAATGAATATCTAGAAGGCAAGTCGACACCAAAAGAAGGCAGATCGTGCTCGGGCGCAGCCGAGTGCATATTTGGCAGTCCATCAGCAGGCATTATCCTCGGCTGGCATCAATTAGGACAGCTTACAAAAGCGGCGTCAAGAGTGGCATTTAGAAAGATCTTTTTTGCTCGCCTTCTGTATTCTATTTCGATGATTGGTGGACGAGCGCGTGTTCGGCTTTTGACTGACGAGTAGGCAGCCCATAGCGCTATATGTTTTTCGCCCACCCACAGTAGCAGCGAGGACCTGAAAGCGAGCCGAACGCATCCGTACAACAAGATCAAAGGCTCGCCGCCTTGTCAAAACGAGCCCTATACCGAGCGAGTGAGTTTTAAATAACGACCTAGGAGGCGAGGAGGTGGGGAACGAACGAAACCATTCGTTCTAGTCGCTATGCCTTTTTTCTATTTCGCTATGGCCGAACACGCTCTCGCCTCGACGAAACGAGCCAAACGGCGTACGACGATTGAAGTTCCTAAACGTCGGTCATAATTCAGTGGGAATTTAAAATTTGCGGCTGGCATATAAACAGGGCGGCGAAGAACAAAGGCGGACGGCGTCGCGAAGAGATGAATTACGGGCAAAGACGCGCGGCAGCGGCGGGCTCCTTCGCGGCTGCCACTTGGTTCAGCCGTGATTAGCGATTGATTAATGTCGACTAGACCACTGCCCGCAGCCACTCTCGCACCTAACCGACACCGCCTCGTATCTCGTAATAAGACCTGCGAGAATGCGCTCTAATAACACGTTCACCACCCCTCCTTGCAATCACTAAACATGAGTGCACCCCTTGTGCAGCTGACCATACCCCAACACCAGCCAACACCTATCCAGGCCACTTTTCACTCGTCTACTGTAGCCATGACTTATCACCCGTCAGTACTTATCACTTTCCCGTTCTCCCATCGGAAGGCCGCCATCGAGCCAACGATAATCTCGAACAAATTTGTGCGCCGAGGCCGACTCCGCCCCCAGCAACGGCGAATGCGCGAGTGGCACCGAACCGGCCCGCAAAATCTCAAAAAATAGGCCGACGGAAAGAAAGCGGCAAAAATGAAATAGATGGCAGTCAAAACGCAAGAAAGTTTTTCCTCGACATGCCACTAGAGACTCCACCAAGTTGGCATCTGCTCCGCAGACAGTTCCTTTCTCAGATGACAAGTTGGCGGTCGTTATTGCCGCCGTCCTGCGCTAGAATACAGTCGGAAAAGGACGCGTTTCTCCCATCCTCGTAAACTACGCCAGCAGGAATACGGTATGTCAGACAACGCGATGCCCCCTCGGGAGAGCGGCATCACAGGTAAAGATGCGTGTTTACGTGATTATATCGCCTCGCTTCAAGAAAGCAAACATGCAGTGCCGGTACTCACAGTAAAGTCTCCTCATAGAATTAGAGCGTACTGTGCCGGGGTGCCTAAGGAAGTCGTGTACTCGACTCGCGAATATCTTGGAAATGGAAGGCCTATTCGGGCAACCTAAATCAAATCAAACTAAAACTTGGCAGCTCGGGCCTTTTTGGGCCGACGAAACAAGCACTACGGCTGACATAACCTGTGGCACAGCAGTTGATTTCTCAGGCTCATTGTAAATGTGTGAGTTGTAACTTTTCCTCAATTTCGCCGAATTAATTCCCCGCATCGCGGCCCTGCGCATTTCTGATTTCTAAACCTCAGGATGATTGCAAGCATTGTAGTCTCATCGAAAAAGATTTCTCAATTTTGATTGTAATGATATAAAACCTCTTCGAATTTAACCCATTGGCAAGATTTATTTTTCAAAGCGATCGGCTCGAAATGGTGATTCGGAATTTGCAATATCAACCTGCGGCACTTTATGCTCCGTTTCCAATGTTCCATCTGGAGCGGTCTTTTTTCGAAAACAAACTTCAAAGTTTAGTTCCAAATTTCTCGCACAAGCCATGTGATTACTGCACTAACGTCACAAGAGCAAGAAAACAGCAGAAAATCAGTTCCTGCTGCCATCCAATGCAAGGAAATGGCAAAAAACTTCATGCGGTCCCTTATGCAAATGAATGACCCACTGGTGACGATTTCAAAATGTTAGTCGCATGGCAATTTAGCACTGTGATAAATTGGTGTGAGAATGATTTCCGCCAAAGATCTTTCCGACATGTATAAATTGGTAAAAGTAAGAGTTAAACTTCGTGCTCCCACCAAAGTTCGGAGCCATGAAAATTTTTTAAGGACTGATACAGCAGGCCACTCAAGTCTAGCAGGGCATAATCCGGGTCGGAAAACTTAGAATTAAAAACAGGAATTGTAAACAAGAACGATAAAAATTTTAAAAATATATTTAAATCACGTGAAATTGCGAAACTGATAACATGAAAGCGGAAAGAGCACTCCCGAGAGTAACTGGCATGGAGTAACCAAAAACAAGCCGAGAACTATTTGACAATGCGGCCTGTAGCATCAGAAACTTTGTTCCTGAAACACATATTACTTTCACACTGCGTCCAATTAGATTTCAGATCGCGCTATTACTTTCTTGCTCTCCTGATTCAAAATCAGTGATAAGATACCACTGATTTGAGGGGCCATCTTATTCAAAATCAGTGCTGATTTTGAATTAGACGGCCCCTCACACAACATGACATTACTTGGATGACGTCAGAGCCAAAAAAGCCAAACTGAAACACCGAGTCTTCACCTAGTCCAGTCCGAAGCGGGGAATCATAATTCAGCAACGTAAACCTGCCTGTTGTTTACAAGTTTAGCGTTTACAGTATGCACATTGGGTACACCTCAACTGCTTCAGGGCAGACTCGACTTTTTGATCGGACCGCTCACTTCTAGCTGGCATACTGTAGCTAGTAAATGTCTCAAGCAAATGACGTGTTTACCTCGGCGACGAGAGAAAATAGTGACTTCCTTAAAGTCACAATATTGAGAAACCATCGAGCTCCATCAACTTATCGTAAAAGCCTGAGGGAACAAATTTATCGCTGAAAGTCGGTTTGTCCAAAAATCATAGCATCGGAATTCCGAAATACCAAAATGAGGGCAAGAAAGGATGGAACAAGAGCGAAAAGATTTAATCAGTAATTATTATAAGTTTTAATCAGCGAGAAGATTTGATCGGCCCAGTAATCAAAAATAAGATTAGGTCCGGAAAATTACAAATAATAAGAATTCAACACCTTGCATCTTATTGAAATGATACTTTTTCCACCTCAAATTTTTTCATCCCTCTTGTTTTACCGTGGTTCAGCACAGTGATTTTCGGACAGAGAACTCCCGAATAAACCCCTCTGTGTCCCGGCTTTTATAGACTACAGTCGACACAAGTTATGCGAGTAAAAGTCCGAAAAAATTACGAGAATGGGCGTCTATTTGCGGTGCTCTATCGCAGTAAAGTCCTAATAAGCTCAACGATTTTGTTAAAGGTCAACTAATGTACATTCTGTTCAATCTTCTGTTGAAAATACACTATATTCCTCCTTTTCCGACGCTGGCAGCCAAGCTCGCATCTTTTCGAGCTCCTTTGATCTGGCCGAGCAGGAAACGAAAATGAGCCTATCAAGTTCACAGATGCTGCCAGCTCATCCCCTCTAAATAAGCCCTTTCTCGCCCTATTCCTTTTTCATTTCGACGTCTTGAAACAAGGCTTTATTGATTCGTCATTTTTCTAACGGTCGCAATGCTTTTCTTCTTCTCCGACGAAGCCCGCCCTACGATAGCCTTCACGGCCCAGTCACGAGTAGCGCTTAGTTTTTGTTTAGATTTAGCTTCCGAGAAAGGACAATAACATCCAAAAAGAGCTCGGTCGGGTCCCAGTGCGGTTTCGAAATGAAACAATTTGCCGAAATTAGTGTTTCAGTAAAATCTCATGCCCGGAATTTTTTGGTTGCAAATTTTGAAGCTGATTTAAGAGAAATTTGTGCGAAAACGAAGCAAGTAAAAGAGCAGTAAAATCTTTGTCTAAAAGTGTCGAGTGTTCGCGAGATTGTGTGTGAGGTACGAGACAGTCCTGTTGAGGGTAGCTGCAGAGGAGCCCGAACACTTGGATGCTACTCGAGCAGAAACTCCTACCTGAGTACTTCATCCACGGGAATAGCGGCTGCTTTGGTTCGGCTAGTCGGGAGGCATTGGCATGTTGGACCAGGTTCATGGAACCGACGGCGAGAGTGTTCGAGCCATTCGTCAGGCAGGCGTACGGGTTGGATGCGGGGGCTGTGGGTGATGTGTGGTGATGGGCGAACGGTGGAGTCGCATCCGAACTTCCGATTACTCCGGCCGGATGATGCGCGTAAGTGTTGGCTGCCCCGGTGAACCAAGAATCGTAATTGCCCACTTTGACAAAATCGCTGGCTTGGGGTGGTGTCGGATAGCCGAAGAAGTTGGTAGTGGACGTAGTCGATGTGCTCGGCAAGGCGGTGGCGGGACTCTGGTCGGCGGTGGCATTAGAGGAGTAATGACAGTTCTGACCGTCTTGTCCATAAAGAACATTTGAAGAATTTGCGTGTTGTTGTTGAAATTTGGCGGCAGCAACGGCGGCCGCTGCAGCAGCCGTTGTTGGTAGTCGATGGCATCCGGCGTAGAAAGCGGCCGCTTCGGCGCAGTTCGCAGCGGCAGCCGCGGCCGCAGCGGCAGTGCACCAGTAATTATTATCGTCGTTACCGTTCGACGACGACCAATTAGGATTGTACATGACTGGTGGCAAAAAGTAATGCGCCAATTCCAAATATTTCCCTACAAAATAGACTTAATCACAAATTAAACCTATGCGAAAAGCCTATAAAACAGGGGAATTATTGCTGTAATAGAAAGGCCGAAAACGACGCTATTTTACCAACGCGCCAGTTGTTTCTGCGTGCGAGTTTATGGCCGTCAACGAGGGAGAGAAACCGGCTGCCCGTTTAAAACCCACCCCGAACTCCAATACGAGCGCGTATCGCGGCGGGCGGTAAGTTCAAAGGCGTCGATCACGTGACCGGAGGGCGGTGACCAATGGGAGATGGCCTGCAACCGCCATCTGCGGCGCCGCGTGGGTAATAAAAGTGGACCGTAAATTTTTATTCATTGTCGCACATTTCTCCGAGCCTTCGTGAAGCCCTGTGGCCGAAGGAGATAATTTATGATCAACCAGTCCATTTTATTGCCTGCCGTGTTCGTGTCGCGCCTGTACCATAGTCCTGATGCCGTGCGCCGAAGGTTCCTTACCCCTTTTCTTTTTGCCTCTTCGATTTTTCGTCTTTCTTTTTTCCACGCCAGACAAGGCGTCTGTTTCGTTGGGCTTGACTTATTACAGCGCATCGGTCGCCTCACTTCTGGTACACGTACTCATCCATTGTGTCCCATGTCGGGCATACTGTAACCGCTGGTGTATCATCCAAATATGGCCGGCCTACCTGCCAGCCTCAGATCACCCTCCCATTAGAGTGCGTGCCAGAAATATGAGCTCGAATCGTCATATTTGGGGAGCATACAAAAGAAACTGCGACCAAGGTGATCTTCGCAAAGTAGTCGCTTTCACTTTGCTTCTTTCCACTCGAGTGCTGGAATCCTTACGAATCGTTGGCCAGGCGTCAACTAGACTTTGTTGTTATGCACAGGCTAGTTCGAAACGAAGATGCAGATAATATACTGTAGGCTAAAAGTAAAGGACTAAAAACCCTGAAAATATAATTGAGTGCTGAATTCCTTGCAAATTCGTGATCTGATCATAGCCACCAGTAAACACTATTTTTAATAAACCAAGGCTGCAGTACTTTGAGCTCGTTATTCGAATTGCTATTACAAAAGCACGACCTCGGATTTTATGCTAAGCTCTTTCTTGCGAGCTAATTTTGTCAGGTACCCAAAATAATGGAGCGACGTGGCCACCCCTTGTGCAACTTGGGCGCACCTTTACCAACCGTTCGAATTGGGAGACCAGCACTGTTACTGCATTTCTAAGAGTTACCGAGCCTGTCTACCGAAATGGTCAAGGATACCGCAAGAAGCCTTACTCCTGGCTCTCTTCTTCCATCGCCTTGCGTCAAGCAAGATGGCCCAACCAGCTTTAGGGGGGGGGGGGGGGGTCAAGCTGGTTAAGCGGAGATGTGACTGGATTGTGCGGTGTCCCCGCGTTTTGTAAGGGCTGGGCTGACTTACGATTGAAAGCTTGAGGATTTGTAGTGCTCAAGACTGACTTTGAGACTGGCTATCTCGCTGCATAATCTACTACTAAGTCGCAGTCGCAGGAAAGTGTGCTCTCTTATTCAAATTCAATTTGCATATTGTTGATCCGGTAGCTCACACGGCATTCTCGAAGACCACATTCTCACAAGGACCCGAACAGAAAAGGTGCCGTCATGCTCTAAACTGCAAAGCCGTCATTCATGTATAAAAACAAGTTCGGCTACGCCACGCCCAGTTCGGCCTCAATTTTTGACAGAATACGAACTGTGCAAAAAATGGAATGCGTGAGAGATAAAACAGCAACCCAGGCAATCCGTCAATCTTCT
Organism: Mesodorylaimus sp. YZB2_4; assembly: GCA_030248295.1. Taxonomy (NCBI): domain Eukaryota; kingdom Metazoa; phylum Nematoda; class Enoplea; order Dorylaimida; family Dorylaimidae; genus Mesodorylaimus; species Mesodorylaimus sp. YZB2_4. The sequence goes on from JASANH010001018.1 coordinate 121,043, forward strand.
AGATATTAGTAAGGTAGCATTAAAAAAGTCTCGAGTATCCCCGGCAGTGCATAGAAAGGTCATTGCTCGAAGCAAAAAATCATGCCTGGTCATTGAAGGTCGCGCACATACAGTAACCCAAATGTGGACTGGGCCAGTGCTCATGTGTGGACAGAGCGTCAACAGTAGGAGAGCATTGTTTAGTTGAACAAAGACGCTTTTTGCGGACTACATCAAAAAAATGATTCTTAAAAAAGGCTCAAATCTGTCTGCTCTGGTGGTGTTCGCAGACGTTCCTACATATTTTCTGTCAGGCGGCATCTGCTTTTTCGTTTTATCCCCTCTTCGCCAATGAATATCCGTTCCATTCTCCGTTCACGTGATTTATTGCCTCCGACGGTCATTGGCAAACAGGTTCGATGGCGAGAGGCTTTGATCATGCCGCTTTCGTTAAAATGGCCTGCCTTTTGCGCCCAGGCATTAGTATATTTACGCTGTTTTCTTACAGCACCAAAAGGATTACTGTACTTTCTTCCATAACGAGTTCACGCTATAAAACGAGCGACGAGTCGACCGCCTCGCACGGGCATCCAGGCGTACGGACTTCCGCGGGTAGTTTCAGTAAACTAGGGTACAGTTTTTTTTGGTTGTTTTTTAAGTTACGGATTCTTAAGAGAAATTCCTGATCAACTGGAACAGGTCAGAAGGAACAGCAAAAAGAGATGGGGTGGCTGCAGACCCATGCATGAAATATAGACGGCTTTTAAAAATACTGTATTTGAAACGACAAAATGCCTAAATTATTTTGCAAATTTTGGTAATCATTTCAAGGATCTTAGACCGCCTTTGTTTGCAGACATTACCTTTTCCGCGTATATTCCCGATATTGCTTGCAGATCTTGTGCAATGCTACAAGCTACGCGAAGGAGATCAGATGAGAATAATAATGTGATGGAACGGTCTATTGCGCATGAATCCGCTCCCTTATCGATTATTCTGTGTATGCGGTGAAAGCACATTGGTGAATTTGGAAAATCACACCTATAAAACGGTTCTTTTATAATTTTTGGACTTACTGTTAATTGACAATGTCAAACCTTCTATGCAAGGCTGTGCGGAGCACACGCAGCAGCGTCATTTCGTGTGGCTACTTAAACATCACCACACAATGGCATCCTGAAAGACACAGTCTTCCTTAGACAATGAGGTGTCTGGCAAGTGAGACTGTCTACTCTTTAGGCTTTCATCTCATTAGCAGGCTCGGACGAGACTGGGTGAATGACCTGCGAGCTAGCGTGCTAGGCCATATGGTTTTTTCAATTCGGCCTCCATCTCTGGGGATAGAACCCTGGATGAATCTAGCCACTTGGTATATGAGCCCGCCCAACAACCTGCACCACTGCGCCCGCCTCATTTGTGGCTGCCTCCACTCCGCTGGTAGGTACTTAAATTGGTTTTAGCATGGGCGTTTTATCTTTATTTTATAATCATCCACGAACTCGGTTCTAGGCATAGAATTAGGATCAGCCGCTGCCAAGCAGTGATGCGCTCGTACATCATATATTCTTTGCAACAGCAGAATTTAGAAAGCATTTGTACATGCATTAGCAGATCCCCGATGATAACCTCCTCAAATAGTATTGTGGCCTATTTTTTGTGTCGACTGTTCCTTTTTTAAACACTGAATTCCTCTGAATGATTAGTACATTGCAGCATGATTACTGGTGTGCTGTACTTTTATTCTGCTGCTGTAAGTTTCTGCGTCATCTGCATGCCTTTTCCTGGAAATCTAGCTGAGCACTGTCGCTCAGTCAAGCCAGATTGACCTGGGTCTTAGCATCCCGGTATTTTACAGCATGGTATTGTGCTCGCACATGGTGCTGCCCATAGTCAGACACTTTTAAAGAGAAGGGAGCTCTAGGATCTGATTTTGCTGATGAGACTTCTTCTGATCGCTACCGAGCCGTATAGACTGTGGGGATAAGTAACTCGAAGCTTAGGGAGAAACTATACTTCAGTTTTATCGCACGAAGTTCGTGCGAAGTTCGCACGAGATCAGTCCGGGAGTATAGTTGCAAATCACAGTCTCAGTTCAATCTCAGTTGCGACGGAGTTCGTGCGGAGTGTGCGCGGAGAACCTCCGCAGGCCCTCTGCTTCGAATTGTGAGTGAACAGGAATCAAACCTAGTCGTGTAAATATACAAAGAAGACCTCTGTATGTATAAATTGGCTTATCAATAATAAAAATAATAAAATAATAAATAATAAAATTTTGAAAATTTCTGGTTTTCCGTCTGTCATCCGCGACCGCGCACATCAGTCGCAACTCCGCACGACGGATGTATAGTTTCAGATGCGGGGGCTGTGGTAATCTCCGTGCGGACTTCTCCGCACTGAACTGAGACTGAACGAGAAAACTGAAGTATAGTTTCTCCCTAACAGTGACGAGTAAAGCTGTTTGTGAGTAACTAGATGAAGCTGCAAAGTGACATGCTCGCTACGAGTTACACTAAAACGCAAGCAAATCACACGACCTACAGTACTATGTATACGCATTCAGGTGGTGTTGAAACAGAATTTTGTAGCCAGCAAAATACTGTAGGAGCCCGTGCAAAATAGGATAGGGGCAACACCAGTTTGGGCGGAGGGGGGTAATTACAGTAGAAAGACATGTTCTTGGCAAAAGTGAAGTGATCGCTTTTTAAACACGGCTAGTCTAACTGCTCTCCGTTCGCTTGCAATCCTCCAATGCCTGCATCAAATTGGTACAATTTATAACCATTGGGAGTAGATGAGTATAACACTTGTAACCCCCGCCTGGTAGGCCATGGCGAGTGGGAGAGAGTAATCGATACTGGGGCTGGGACTGGCTGGGAAACGTCAACCCCTCGGGTTGATGTTTCAGCCGTAGGTATAGTCGCAAGACTATCCCACTTTAGTCGGAGTTTTTGTCCCGCCGACTTCGGTCGGCCACCTCCCTCCCACGCCTGCCAGGCTTGGTTACACACTTAAAACCCCTCGTTTATAGGCCCGACTTCCATTGCCGTATTGGAAGGCGAGCAATTGCGACTCGTTAACCCAGTTACTAGTTATCAAGGCGCTCTGACCATGACGACTCGAGGCGATACCATTTAGCTTGTAGTCCGCCATATATTCTATGTAGAAGATCCAGAGAAAACCAGTGATATCCCTGTGACATGCAAATTGGTATTGAAATAGTTTGCATGGTAGATAAGAGCGTGTCTGCCTTTTTCTTGGTCAGAATGGTGTTGTGACTTCACCGCGTGCGGTTGTAACCAAACATGGATACACTATATGCGCCGGAGGCGCTGGATCGACTGCTTAGACACATCACGGTGCTGAAAACGGATGTCGCGAATGATATTACCTATTTGTGACATGAATATGCATGATATCGAAAAACGGACAACGGGATTGAGGAGGAAATAGGATGAGCTGGGCCGTTGAAAACGGGCACCTCAATTTGTTAAATTTTTTAAGAATTCAAATTTCCCGCTCTGCAGGTACAGTAGGCCACTTACGTCAGCAAGTTGATGTCTGCTGGAGACGGTACTGAAAGAATGACCAAAAAAGACTGAAAGCTGATAAAACATGAATTAAAACACATGCGAAGCAAGACTGAAATGATGTTGGTACGACTTTCATCGACTGAACACCTGGGAAGGACTACAAGGGTTGTATTTATGCAAAATCTTGTATTCACTATAATCCCGCACATATCTACAGTACGCTGCCCACCTGCAAACTTTGACACAGCGCGGGAAATTTAGATTCTTGAAAAATTTAACAAATCAAGGTGCCCGTTTGCAACGGCCCAACTCATCGTTTTTCCTCCTTAATACCGCTATCCGTTTTTTGATATCGTGTATACTCGCGTCACAAATAGGTAATATCATTCGCGACATCCGTTTTCAGCACCGTGATGTGTCTAAGCAGTCGATCCTGCGCCTTTGGCGCATATAGTGTATCCATGTAACAAAAGACTCACGATTAGTTACCGTATGCTCACCAGGACCACCGAGCACGAGCGTGTTATACCTTCTTCATTCTGAGCAAATAAGTCCTTCAGTGTATGGGAACCATTATGCCCGTACACGAGTATATTTGAGTTAAGACGATGTTAGGTACTTTTCGTGCAAAGAACTAACGGAAAAATCGGTTAGTGAAGTCTCAACAATGGGCATCAAAACTGCGCATCTCAATTATAAGCTGCATCGGACCCTGTTTGAAATTGTATAAGCTTCTGCGGTGCTACTGCAGAAGCGCAGAAATGTTGGAGGACTTCTACAGTATCTGTGCGGTAATAATGGGGTTTATGGCCTAAGCGGTTGCACTCTGGACATGGCACACGAACTGGACAGTGAGGGATCAAGTGACCTGGCTGCTTGCAATATGTGCAAATTTGCTGAGAATTTGCTGATGCTCCATTCGGAGTTTTGTGCTTAAAGACTTCGGTCTCGACTATCTCCTAACGCCTGGGTGCGCTGGTTACATCAGCACGTTTATTTACACGCATGGTATCTCGAATCATCTTGTCACGAGATGACGACAGCACGTCTGGGTACGCTTTAGATGCTAGAGACTGCAATTGCGATGCGAATTCCTGAACTTATTCTGAATGACGCTTTCTGTTCCGAAATGGATCTACTCGCGTCTGCTCCGTGTCCTCGCGAATGTACAGTCGACGTAGGCGATTTCGAACCACCTGCCAACCAGCGCGCTCGCTATCCGGCCATTCAGAAAAATCGATCCAAGGCTGACCTCAAAGATACAGATTCAAACCACGCACGCGATCGTGATCAGTCCAATCCATCATAGTCGCGCCATTTTCCAAAGCCACCAACCATGCTCTGAAATCTTGAGTAGGTAGATTCTCGAAAGGCGGAACCTCTGGCTTGATGGGGCGAAACGCTTTAGAAGCAACTGATGCTGTAGGCACACTCGACGAATAAGACTTCGGCTGTTGTGTAGCCGCTGTTCGTTGAAGAACGAACAGAAGCAATGATTCTGGAAGCTGCAAATGTGGTATGCAGTCTATGTTGTCTGAAACACGACTGATCAGCAACCTACTGTTGAGCCAAACGCGCTTTCTAATCGCGAATCTCACCCTGGAGCTCCTTCTGCTTACAATGAGCGTGATGCAACTCTGTTCTGTCAAGTGACGCATGTTCTCCTCAATCGATGGTCGAAGCTGGTCGACATCGCGACGATTGAGTGGTGACGATTGTGACGCTGATCTTGAAGATGCACTGGATGACGAGTGGATCCGGCGTTCGGAAAGTCACGTTCCATCTGCGCTAATCCCTCGCGAGAAGGTATCGGAGTCGGATTTTGAGCTGGAGAAAAAGACTGACCACGAGAACGATTGCCCATGGGTGGGTCGGCGTAAAGAAGATCGAACCTACAGCCGTCCAAAAAAGCATCATCAACCAAGAATTCGGGTTTAGACGAGCAATGTCTTCCCGAAAACGAGCGCGAATTCGAAAGATCAGTTCGTCTTGACCAATGCGAGAATGGTCCAAAAGATTGTCGAGAGCAATACCCTTGTGCTCGCAGAAATTGATGAAGTACCTCTGAGGCAAACGATGCAGATCAGGAAGATAGTACTCCTGCGCGAGATTCACGTCATCAAGTCCTAACACTAGATTCGAACCATCGCCATCTCTCTCTGGCTGCCGATCGTGACCCAATTCGGATATCGAATATCTGACTGTTTGTGAATCAACCATCTAACCCCCGCAAGACGAAGGGAACAGCTTGAATTCGCCGAAGAATCTGGCTATGGAAGCTTTGTTTATACGCGTAAATCGTAATTCTAGTCAACAAGTTTTGAAAATGGGAGACGAGAAACACGAGTTCGAAAATCCACGTATTCAATTTGTTGATCAATCAGCGGATCCATCGAATAATGCCAGCCTAGGATACAGGTACCGAAAATAAGACTTATGCTAATGAGCAACCAGTTAGGCCATAAACCCCATCATCACCCCATCTGCTATCCATTGTCTGTGAGCTTCATACTCTATTTTGTCGATGTTGGGAAGCTCGTTCTAATCAATGTGCATAACTTGCCTACCAACAAGCCTTTGTATATTATAAGCGCTGTCAAACCGTGTCTTCTAACCTTACTATTTTGTTTGCAGGTTCCTGATCTCTGTAATAGTTAAAATAAAGCAAAATCAATTGCTCGGACGTCATCTACGCATCCTACATGCAAACACACCGTTTATAAAGTCCTCAGTGACTCAGGATTGGATTATTTCGTACTGCGCGCAATCTAATCTGCACACTTAAAAATACAGTCTACTGGAAATGCACACTAGCGGGCGAACTAACCAGAAGTTAGGGTCTGGGCTGTTGTATGTTGCCTTCTCATGTATGGCGCGTTTACGGAAAGCATAACCAAAGTTACTCGTACACCTAGCAGGCGTTCTTGTTAACCACGCTCTAAATATAATACGCCTCCAAACGTGCTTACAGTTAGTTTCTTCTCTACACCCACAGTGCATAGTCGACTATGGTCCGGTTACGTTTTTCCTTGCAGAAGTTCTTTGTACTATCTGTAATTTTTGCGTCAAGTCATCTGATTATCTTTCGCTTACTTTTTCAACGGTTGTCTGCTCTGGATAGTTTCTTTGTATTCAAATGTACTTTTAACGAGTCAGTTGACGTGTTCGAAATCGATGGCAAACCGATAATATGGCACTTTTGGCACAGCCCTAGTCCCCCACTGCATGTTCGCTTGTTGATCGAGGCTATGCAGTGTCGGAATCCCGAATTCAAGTCAGTCCTCGTCCATTCGTCGACAATGTACCGTTATTTACCCGAACTGGAAGAAGTGCAAGCTGGTATCGATCACTTGAGCAATCGATTTAAGTCGGAAGTATTCCGCATCGCCATACTGCTGCGCTATGGAGGTGTGTACTTGAATGTGGGCGCGTTCGCTTTGGACAAGATTTATCCACTTTTCGATTTCCTACGATATTACGACATCGTGAACCCTTATCGTAGCAGTCTTTTCAGCAGGGGATTGATCGGACCCACACGACATAATGTCAGCCTTTTTATAGCTTTATACGAAAATCAAATGAAAAAGCTGCGAAAACTTCATCGGCGATTTAAATCGAAGAAAAGTAGAAAAAATGTGAGAAAAGTGGGTATGAGCTCTCTTAAATTGGATGATCTGATCGATGTAGGAATAATCGATCGCGAAATTAGGTTTCGGGAAACTGCTTATCTGGGCTACGATGGACCAGATACTATTGACCAGTTGGAATCAGTGGGTTTGAGCGATTCGATCGATACACCCTGGGCTGAAGCCGAGAATATTCTTGGCTCCTTGAACTGGTCACCTGTCCTCCTTATGGATGGGGCCGCTCTACACCGAAAATTTTCTGATTTTGGAGACATCGATGATCTAATGCCCAAAAATCCCACAATATTCTCTGTTTTTGTCGGATGTGCTTTGCTGGATTGTCGAGAAGAGTTTGAGAAATTCGTTGAAATGGGAGTGGAGACCACTAATCTAGGCCAGTTGAATGTGTCCATACTTTTAAATTCCATGAGGAAAGTGAATATTAGTATTTGCCATCGAGTTAGGAAAGAATTTCTTTTTGATTTGAGCAAATATATAATATCGGACGAGTAAGTGGAGGAAAGTCAGGGAAGTGATTGCCTGAAAGATTAATTTCTTGCTTGATGGGAGGCCATTCCATGTTTTTATTGCAAGTTATTATGTATGTGATTAGAATAATGTGGGCATGTTTTATCCGCGTGTCAAATTCACGGTGAAAAAATTGCTCCATTTTACACTCAAGTAGGAGTCGAACCTTCCACGAACCTTATTCACGCATTTAAAACTTCAAAGGAATCCCGCCCTGAAGGGTAATTAAAACTGATTTCTAGTTTTTTGGAGTGTTTTAATAAAGGGACAAATAAGAAAAACTTGAACCCTTGGGAGAAAATTCAAAAGTCATGGAAGGGAGAGTTTTCAAGAGAGCCTGCATCTGCTGATTACACTGATCATTAGTGATGCGCAGTGGTTTTCTCAGGGCACATATTGGCGAATACCAATGGTCAAACGGCCCTGGCCTCCACGACATAGCTTCTGTGTGACCTGCGCGTATGCGTGTGTCCCTATAGTGCATTTGAACTAGAAGGTGCTTTTGCGTTTGACAATGCAAGCATTCTAATAAGACGCATTCCTTGCACTTTCCATCACCGCCACTTCGACTGTCCTCCTAATTGCTCTGCTTCCTGTCACTGTCAATCATTTTCTTCCAAATGAATCGTCGCTTTGCCTTATTTTCTCCTAGTCTGCTAATGCCCGACGTCATTGGCGAGTCAGCGTGCTCAGATAATAGTTTGGGTGTTCATGTTTGAAAAATGTCTAAAAATCGATTTCAGATAATGGTCTCTATATCTTGGCATTTGATGAAAAAAGGGGATCAGAATGCATTGAAAAAAGTTGTGCAAGGTTATGAGTTTTGAATGAATTCGTGCCACTACCTTTTTTGTGTCTCTGAGGTGACGCAAAATAATATAATTACACCAACATATGCCAAATATTAATACGAGCATGGATGTGTTCTGACTATGCGAGGACCATATAGCGTGCGATAACTATGGGAACTGTTGCATCGAGCCAAAAAAGAAATTAGCAGTCAACTTATCTACCCCACAACCAGCTTCGTAAATTCGATTATTATCGTGAGTTACTCGGTCGCAGGAGTACAAGTCTCATCAAAATCGAATCCTATAGAAGATAAGTTTCCTCCAATTTAGTCCCAGAAAACTCTGTTTCTTTTAAAAAACCGTTAGTAATATAGCAATGACAAGATGATGAAGCGTTTTTGCCAAGCAGGTCGTTTATCATGCATTCACGCGTTTCTGGGCGTTTTAGAATCCATTATCCATTTTTTTGCTCCCTTTTGGCTCTTATTTACGTTTATTGCTCAACACTGGTGATAAGGACTCGGTGCCGAGTGTCCGCCCGCAGCCTAAACTGACACCCCATTCCTCACTTGAAGAGCTCTTATGCTAGCTCGTTTCAAGTTCGTATTTTGAGCTAAAATGCCGGATCTGGGAGTGAAGCCGTACTTGTTTGACGTCCTGCTTTTCTTCCGCTCCATTGATAAATGATAGCGCTATGGCAACATGACTTGAGCTCCTACCGTACCTTCGGCGTCCCTTGCGTTTCGCGAATGATAAACAGTTCAACGAAGCAAAGGTTGAAATCCGAGCTCGATCCGCACTACGTCATGGAGCAGACCGGCTTTGTGCGAAGGATATGCCCGTTAATCAATGAGTGATTGTGCTGACGTGTTCGGAGTATTTTAGGACGGAATGCGAGCAAGACTGCCACATATTAGTACAGATTCGAACAGTGCATTCAATCCTAACGTGGCAAGACAATGTAAAATTATGTTATCATTTCAAATCGCCCGTCATGAAGTTGGAGGCAAACGGATGGACACATACAGTATGCGTATCTAGTGCTGACTTCATTCATATTAGGCAGATAGTGTTGTGCTAAGATAACCACAAAGTTGACTCACATGCCTTATTGCCCTAAATACCTTTTATCATTGTGCGCATGCTTCACCTTGCGATCAACGACGAGCTGGCCAAGCGGCCGCCTCTTGGTCTGATCGCTTGCCAGCCCAGGCGTAGAATTTCCTTTTCTCCGGCGACTCGTGTTGGTCGTGGCCATCTTCGGATCGTTTTCCAGCCCAGGCGTAAAATTTTCGTTTTTCTGGTGATTCCTGGTGCTCATCTTCGGACCTCTTGCCAGCCCAAGCGTAGAACTTCCGCTTGTCCGGACTCTCCAAAGCTTCCGGATCGGGCCTCTTGCCAGCCCAGGCATAGAACTTACGCTTTTCGGGGGTATCTTGCTGCTCATCGGCCTCGGATCGCTTGCCGGCCCAGGCGTAGAACTTGCGTTTTTCCGGGTTCTCGTGCTGATCTTCGTTTTCGGATCGTTTTCCGGCCCAAGCGTAGAATTTGCGTTTTTCTACACCCTGATCGTCTTGCTCGTTCTCATGTTCCTCCGCCGATCGCTTTCCCGCCCAGGCGTAGAAACGACGTTTCGCGCCGCCGGATCGCTTTCCGGCCCATGCGTAGAACTTACGTTTAGACAGGTCGTGTTCATCGTCGTCACTTCCCAATTGCGCATCATTTCCCTCGGATCGTTTGCCCGCCCACGCGTAGAATTTTCGTTTTGATTTTTCATCACCCACCTCTTTTTCATCTTGAGCCGCGTGTTGCTGCGGTTGCGAATCGGCCGCTGCTTGATGAATGACCACGAAAGCTACGGCTGAAACGACGAACAATGCCAGGCGCCCGTTCATTTTTGGACAATCGACGGTCGATTTGGTTCCGTTACTGAAAAAAGCACATCCGCCTTGAAAAGATTTGTTACAACTAGCATCTTAGGATTAAATCTAGGATTGAAAGCTAGCCATCGTTTATTACGTAGGCCATATAGAGACAACCAATCGCCACCTCGCACGCCTCGAGAAGGACGCTTAGTGTCCGCGGGGACTCGTTTTAATTTGTCCACGGTCAAAAATGTTTGAGTCGAAATGGACAGCCAAATTGAAAATTCTTGCCTCTCGTCTTACGTACATGAAACTTGGCAGCTTACAAAGCTTGTACACGCCAAAAGACTTATCGTTCGACGGCCGGTCACGCGGTCTGCACAAACACGCATGATTAAATTCCCATTTTTCATCCCAGTTTTGATAAAATGCGTGGGTCGTGACTTGTTATTAGCCGGCGGGACTGGATATCAGCACTGCGTAGTCCAGCTAGCTAGCTAACGCGGACTGACAACTGCCTCCAGAAGACTTAGGACATTGGGCCGGAGGTAGCCTGGTTTAAAATTAATGCAGGACAAAGTGTGACGCTGGGAATGAACCCCGCATCACTCAACCAGCCTACGGTAAGCATCAAGATAAACGTGTTATGGCCAACAACTAGCCATGCAATCCGTTGAGACAACGGACCAGCTCCTGGTCGCCGAGCGAAATGGGACATACGGCCTGCTCTGGCCTATATGAACGGGTGGAACAAGAGGACAGATTGGCAGCAGGTTCTAGATCGCTTGGTGACCAGACATTGGTCTCCAACGCCGCAAATCGCCTCGCGGACCCTCGTCGGCAAAGTATCTATGGCGTCCTAGAAATACGGTGAATAATGTATATGGCTCCGGGCGTAGGACGAGACGACCAAACTAGAGTTATTCGTTCCGCGCGTAGACACATGTGTCCAGCGTAAAACTTACGATCCGACGGAAACTTTTCCTTGTACAAGTGCAAGACGATTTCCTGACGAATGTTCTGTTCAAGAGGAAGCTAGAAAGGGTGAGAGGGACTCGAGTTTCTCCTCAGTGAACCAGGACCTCTTCAATTTGACAAACTGTCCTATCGCAAGACATGATTCACAGGCCAATCAATCACCAAATATCTCAGGGTGTCTGTCCTTCACTTACTAGCAGTCCGTCCAGGGTCGACAGGGTCGTTTCCCAACCAGGTCTGATTAGCATACGGGCAACTGTCAAGATGGGCGGGCTGTCATATGTACACGGCCCTTCCTCAATATATAAAATCGGGTAGGTGAGCTAGACTGAAAAAAAAGTTAATCGGACACCTTATTTTTTGGTCATGGGATACAAGCATCGCGCAGTTGTTCGCACGAATCAGAGCGAAACATCGCAGCAATCGATCCGGGTTAGAAACAGTCCAAATGCCCAGTGTTCACTACTCTCTTGAGCAACAGCTAGATTTGTCGGGAGGGGGTCAGTATCGTATTAGACGGCTATCGGCTACTGCATGCATGGATTATACATAGGTAGCACTCATCAGTCATCACGACGTCCACTCTGAGCAAGGATACGCCAAGTTCAACAAATCTAATGCATAGAATATGCGCGTTTGATGAAATTGTATAAAGGTCTACTCGATTAGGTGATAGGGCTATGGTCGAGCTGGGTGCTTGTAATTTAGCCTCTGCACCCGGCCCGGGTTCATCATTATTGGAGGGTAGGGTGATAGACCGATAAGTCGTAGCAGCTTGGCCAAAGCGCAAATCGCCAACTGAACGAGACTTTCAATCAAATAAAACATTTATGCCTCGGCCGAGTCAATGTTTGCTCAAAGTACATGAGTGAGTGAGCCGGGGAAACATTTGTGAAAGCAACGATCGATGCTTTATATCGATATGGTGTACCCTTCCTGTTCACTAACCCTATCCTCGGTCGAACGAGCTTAGGTCCTTATGAATTATCCCCGGCATAAGCCTGGTGCATAAATGGCTGTGCCTATGTCCGCATCGATCCCGGTCACATGCAGCTCAGGCGACCTAATAAACTTAGAATACGCGGTTCTTGCGCGACCAGGATTTGACGCAGCATCTGTTTCAGTCAGTGGGGGCATTTGTGGTTTGTGCGTCTGATATGCCTGATACGCCCAATCACTTCCTTCCGTTACCGGACCTCCAATTTACTCATCGCGGTGGGGTGTCGATCTCTACAAATGAGCAAAACTCACTCAAGCAAAGGACACAGCGACAGAAAGAGGGTCTGGCACTCATTGGCCACTGATTCACATAATTGCCAGGAAAGTGCAAGTTCGGACGTTTCCTCTAGCACGCAATTTCCAAGCCCCCTTCGAAGCTTCTTGCTATACCGACAGGTTTCTGATTTCACACACGAAGGCCAGACCATATCTAGAAACTACTGGCAAGAGGGACTTTGCCAAGGTTCAGACGTCATGGCCACGAAGAACAAGCGCCTTTTTTCGGAAACGTGTTCATCGAAGATGATGCGAATCGTCAAGACGACCAAGCTGGACGACAAGGGCGCGCTTTCCCAAGCAGAACTGTGAATTGTATTCCGTTTCAGTTGTGTAGGCACCCGAACTGATCGCCCTACTGACTTTATATAATTTGAACAAAAGACCCTTAGAATCTTTTGATATATCTAGTCATGGCTCTAACCGTGTGATCACAAAAGACATAAATTGACTTTTAACAGGTACAAAAGGTGTTGCGACAAGTGGGCACAATCAAGTGGCTGGCCAAAACTTTTCCAAAAGAAGAACCCTTTCAGCTAATATCTTGTCCCCCGTTCGTTGAAGAAAGAGATTTGAAGAGGCGGAAAACAAAATAGGTTCATAAAGTTTCATTAATTCAATAAAACGTTGCCATGTGCGTTTGATGGCAATCAAATAGCGTCACACAAGTCTAGCCTTATATTTGTTTTAGTGCGCTTAGAGCGCTTACGCACTTCGTATCGCCTTACTTTACGCTTTCTTTGCTGAAAGCCAGCGAAAAACGACAAATTGCCTTCTTGGACACGTGAATGCTTGATTGTCAAAATCACATGAGGATCCAATTATACGCTGAGTTTATTAAAATGCTTACCTAAGTCCGTATTTTTAGAAAACGTGGGAGGGCATGGACAGGTCTCGAAAATTCAATAACATTTCACTTCCATTTTCCTACACAATACCCGAGGAGCAAAATATCCATTCTCACAATCAGTCACAACATCAATTATCTTTAGTTTTTATGTTAATAACCGCGTTGGCCAGACGAGGCCCTTTATCGCACTAATGACGAATGGGCAGATCAACCGAACGTAGGACTGCCCTCCAGGGTCCTCACCTACCCTTTGACATTTTCAATTGAAAAGTCGTTGATCTTTCTTTGGAAATCGAACAAGTGATATCCCAACATAGCAGTCTGAAACACTACAGCATCCTAAGAAACTGTACTGTTAGCTACTAGCCAGTAAGGATAATTCATTGATTCTGAAAACATTCAAGCGCTGTGAACGTTAGATTTACGGGCAGCATGCTGACGCCGACTGGCACGAGGCTGGGGTGCTTCTTTCTCTTCCTTATTTTTGACTGTAAATAAGAGCATCGCCTAATCTCTGAGGTGACCCAGCGGGCTGGCAACGCGAACATTTGTGATGGGTTCGACTCCCTCCTGGCTGTAAACAATGTATGCGTTGACCCGAGTTTGACGCGCGCATACATAAAGCGTATGCATAAGATACGTGTAAAAGCGGATGAGCCATCCGTCAAATACACGCAGCTTCTAAAGAATGAGTATATAATGCATGTTTGAACGCTGACAGATGTGACATGTGGTGAGATACTGTTTGTGACTTGGACCAGAGTACTGTGTGCATGCGTACTGTATGATATCGAGTGCGTCACATGTTACATTCACCTCAAAGATTGGGTCTTCCATAGTCAGAAATTCACCGTTTGTTGGCAAGGTCGCGGGGCTTAGGCACTCCTCATCAATCTGGGACTCGGACTGCTAGTGGTCAAATACTGGTGAAGCATCGACCTGACTGGTTGACACCCCACCGTTTCTCTGCGGCCACCCTCGAGAGACCTGATCATCTACAGAAACACTGCCAGCTGCGGCCTATGTCCAGGTGCTGGCGTCTGAATCTGTATATTATACATATATACAGATTGTGTGATCGACTTGAATACAGAACAGCATGGAGCAAGATCACTAGGACGGCGCCAGGTACGGGCAACCTGGCCACCGCCCGCCAGAGTGCGTCTGGGCTTAGAAATCTTACACTTTAGAGGTGAAAGAATCAGATATACTGTATATGCGAAGCAAAGAGACACGCGTTTCGGCCATATCAAATAGTTCATCAGCACTGTGTAATAGGCGTGGATACACTTATCTGCACATATCAGTGCACTGGTTCAGAGAACTGGTCTGCCTCTCCTAGGTCGGGGCCAGAAACGAGGCCGAGAGACTGGTTTGGTTTGCAGGAGTTGGGCGGCGACTGGTATTGAGTTCCTGGTCTTCAGAACCATCAGAACCTCCGTCAGAATCGACACTTGCGGCCGCCCGTCGAGTTGTGAGCCTAAACGGCTCTTGTGTGTGGTTGACGAATAAACAATACACGAGGCGTCGTGGGCTGCGTGGGTTCGTTCCTGTGGCTAAGGCCGTCCAATGGCTTGTCCTAGTTCGTCCTGGGAGAGGCCAAGGATTTCAGCTGTAAATGAGATGGGCTGCTTCACGATAGCACAGCAAGCAATGCTAGGCGTTATCTATACTTTTGTCCCGCGGACAAGACTGGGTGCGAAGGGTGATTTTTTGCCGATGTGAACATTACGCTATTTCCTGCACATCCGCGCCAGGGCAGCGAAATCAATCAGCATCGCTCGATGACGAGGACGAAGAGGTATCTGAAGGTAAGGCAGCATTGGTCAGCTTACGACGAACGAGTGTAGCGAGTGGGAGATAGCCATCCTATATGCTAGGTGCTAGTGTCGTGACAAATAGATAATACAGCAGGCCAACAGCAAAGCGCGATGCAAGCCACAGGAAGCCGGGTGTGTGTGCTGTTGGATATACATAAGTCTGTGTTCTATGCGTGTGTGTGTGTCTCCGAGTGGTTTGGTAGGTACAATTTACGGGTGCGCAAAAGAAGCTACAGACGCGTTGGTGGAAAGAAACTGAATGTCTGAGCAGAAAAGCCGCTATAAAATGTGTTTCTAATAATAATGTATTCCTAATCGCAGCATGGTTATCAGGGCTCTAGTATGGGTGAACTGATTGCCGACAGATTTTTTATCAGCTTCTTCCTTAAGACAGACTCACACTGGCTTGAAATTGAGGAATGCCAGCTCCTTTTCCTGATGAAAAGTATCAAGAGAGCCACTGATTCTGAACAGCCTTTTATTCTTGCTGAGGTTCTAATAAGATTGGTGCGATCTAATGACATCTAAATCCTTCGAATATGCAGTGGAAGTCTGCAGGGACGAAAGGCTCTGGAAGAAAAAAAGTTGGCTAGGCAGTATAATCTGAGAAAATAGTGGCACAAGAAAAGGAAACTGATTTGCAAAGAATGTGGGACGAGCAGAGACGAAGATGACGGCAAGGCCCAGCCAATGAAAGGACTTCTCTCTTCCAATATTGGGAGGCAGGTCGCTTAAAAAAAGGAAGCAAAATTAGTTTATTCTTCACATAAAGTGCAGATATGGTGACTGGATTGGTGTCCTTGTGATTCGTCATGACTGTTAGCATGGTCAAGACATGCTTCATATGGGCACTATCAAAGACGGGATAAGCGTCATTTATTCTTTATCATCAGTTCTTTCGCATTTGGGCATTTGAGGAAGTGGCCGTTGCAGTTCGTGGGACTTTCTGTCTGTCCTAGAAGCTGTAAGATATTAAAGTGTTTTTGTTATCAGCTTATAACTTGGTAGCACTGTGGATTTTGGTTTCGTTGCAGTTATATTTTTATGAAACTAATACCTCGTAGTTTTATAGAAAAACTAAATCCCTAACTGCTCGACAAGATAGCATTTTGCATATCCCCCAGTGCTTACCAGCATCTGAGTCATAATCATACTAAAGAGCTGATAAGTAAGACCTGACGCAATTTTTAAGTGATGCCGAATTTGGTTGAAGCCGTCAGACTGTTGAAAAGCCTTGACACCGTCACCGTGGACTCACTTTTTTGGTCGTTCCTGAGCTTCTAGCGTGTGCCCTGAATACGCACATATACTGGTTAGACTGGCTCCGCTTCGTCTCAGAGCGCCATTCTTTATGGCACTGCCGATAATGGCTCATGTATGACCCAATACAGTCCATTTTTAGTAGCTTTGTGCATTCTTAATTTCAACCAATCTTTCAATTCAACTTTGTGTGTAAAGCCGGCAAACAAATCAACGTTTTTCTTCTCTCACCATAATCTGCAATTCGCTTACTCACCATGACTCATATGTAGTTTTCAGCTTGTGCTATCGAGCTGTGCAGAGATTTAATAGAACATTATGATTTCGTCCTAAATTTGTGGCAACATTTGTCTGTACATGCGATACGCAAAAAACAAGAGACTTTTTTTGAGGGCTGATTTATGAACCGTGACGAGCTCGTTAGTGTTGGACGATGCTACAAAATTTCTCATTCAACCGTTGCCGTTCACTCGGCCACATTCAACGTCACCAAGCTTGTCCTTTTATTGTAACCAAAATCGAGGAAGCGTCATTGACGTCATAGTTCAAGAATGAAGGAATTTCTTTCTTGTCCCGACTTCGTTTCGATTTCTTGTTAACTCGTGCCCTAATGATGCCGCTTATTCTTCAAGCCAACTCTCGGAACCATCTTCGGCACCAGGCACGTGAATGAACAGGCTTGGTTTCTATTAGCTTTGGATTGTATGCGACTATTGAGAGGCCTCTTCCTTTCCTTCGTCCCTATCAAATATGGTTGGATCGATCTCGCCTCACGTGCTTGCCAAATTGAGTGCAAGCAGTGGCGCCTTCTTTTAGCATCATCTCTGGAATT
Organism: Mesodorylaimus sp. YZB2_4; assembly: GCA_030248295.1. Lineage (NCBI taxonomy): Eukaryota > Metazoa > Nematoda > Enoplea > Dorylaimida > Dorylaimidae > Mesodorylaimus > Mesodorylaimus sp. YZB2_4. Next base: position 138,377 of record JASANH010001018.1, read on the forward strand.
GATAATGACCTCGATATGACGTCATTAATCCTCTTGTCGTTTACATCGAAATTTTCTGAACTTCAAAGCGGCGTATCATTTGATTCCTATTTCCATTTTGCCATGCCTTCCACAACATTTGTTATTCCTCGCCACTGTCTCCCAGGGGGATGCCATCGAAACGGTGCCCTTATCACGCGCGCCCCAGGCCAGATGTTTCCCACTCTCGTTTCTTGTTTCGTAAGCAGTTGGTGGTATGCGTGGGAGTGGAGATCATAGGAACAGAAATGGGGGAAATGCTACTTTTTGATACAATTCCCTTGACTTGTGAGTTTTGAAATGAGATTTTTATTGGTGAGGTTAGGAGATAAGGTCGGGTAAGCCTGAAATAGTTTAGGGGACAATCCATTTTCGGGGTTTGGTGGTGTGTGGGTGGCCAAAAAAGAGTATCTAGTCCGCTTGTGTTTTCAGTAAGTGAATTATGGTACGCTCAATCGGTTCGAAACGCCTACGATAATCTTATTCGGGCAGGTCTTGGAAGTGATTATCAGTCGCCCTTTGCTACGCCCTGAACGGCATTGAACCTGGGTTGTGTCTAAGAATAATCCGAACTCGGGTGGGTCTGGTCGAGTTTGGGTGAATGCAACAGTTCTTCAGGGAGAACTACTGGAGCCATTAACGAATGCTGTCCGAAATCACTTTAACTGTTTGCGTAAGTGGGTCTCTGAAATTTCAGACGAGCGCCTAATGAACTCGGCTGGACCCGGCCCCAATGCGGCGTAGCCTGGCCGATTAGGTACTTATATGTCCGTGCCCGCGTGTATCGTTCATCGTCTGGTCGATTGGCCGGCGACCGCTAGCTTTGTGCATCTTGAATTGCTTGTACGAATCTCGAATATGTGCTTGCTGGTTTGAAAACGGAGAAGGCGCTAGCCTTTTAGATGGAACTGACGCAAATCTTTGCACGCAACATAGGACGGGTCCAGTGTTTTATTCATGGTCCTGTTCGTTTGACTATTCATTCCGTCCCCCGCGAAACCCAATACTTGTCATCAGGTTGACTGTGCTAAGAAAGTGTTTGCCAACTGAGGAAAACACCACTTGTGCCTCACAAATTTATGAATCCTTGTTGCCCTGGTGCGTGTTACGCTTCAATACTCGTAAGTCGTTTCATAAATCTCCTTGGCCTCCTGACTCACATATTTAAATTGCCCCATTTGTCTTCGGCTAACCTTATTTTGATTCATCTTGCTTTGGCGCGGATTGGTGCAGGTGAGAACGGAATACAGCTGATCAGTATTTTAGGGTCTCAACCAAATTCGACAAATGTTCAGTGAATTCATGCGAGTGACTGTGTTCGGATTGTTGCTGCAGAGTAAGTTTCAAACGATCCTCGTATAAGCTGGTTTCGGACGAGAGACCTTTTATGACATGACTCTTGGTGTGACCAGAACCTCGACAAGGCTATGTATCGTGGTAACCAAATCAGGCCACTACGTATGAGTCTTGGGTCCGACATTGTTTTTCACGGGAAAATAAAAACAAAAGCCCATACAGAAGCATGATAAACGGGTCTTTTCAGTTTAGCAATAATCAAAAAATCTGTTTCCCAGGACACTCCGTCGCATCATTGTCAAGTGCTCGCATTCACTCCAAAATTGCTTTCGTCCCTTTCTGACCTCCAAGCGCGATGACCCTGTCCATAGGCACTTCAATTTAGATCGGAATCCTCGGGGTGCCATTACATTTGCAGGCATCACATAGCCCTCGCATGTTTCTCGATCAAGGCCCACATCCACCCTCGCTCGTAAATTGCTCTCGCCAAATGAAAGCCCACACCCGCTCCAACAACTGCTACCAGCCAGGTCGGCCTTCCGCCTGGGTAATTTATCAAATAGTGATCGTGTTCTGTTTCAAAAAGAGACAGCGGATAAAAAGTTATTTTGTATTTGCTAAGGAAGTAATGCTGGGAAAAATTTATTCTCTGCTGGTCAGTGTTCGGGATACTAGACATTGCTCAAAGCCTCATTCAGGCACTGATGAGCTGAAACAGGAAAACTTTGTACTCATGGCAAATGTTGATTGTAGCTTTTCTGTTCTGCAATTCGAATCACGGCGCTGTTGTCGCGGCGCAGCAAAACTCAGGCGTCGTTGGCGATGAAGCTGATTCGGAGAACAAATCGGGCGGATTGGTATTAGCTGTCTCACCGCTCATTTCCCCTGAGCAATCCGTGCAACAACTCGAAGGCCACGAATTGAAAAAACGTCCAGGAGCTCGCTACATCTACAATCCATCCGGTTTTGGTTTTGGTGGTGGATTTGGGCGCACCTTGGATAAAAGACCAGGCGGTCGATATTACTATTTCAATGGCTACAATTCGAACCGTGTCAAACGGCCGGGCGCACGTTATTTCGCCCCCGTGGCCAGCAGTGAACTGTTGAAACGATTCCAGGATCGTTACTATCAACAAGCCGGAGTCTACAACAACGACTCGAGCAGTAGGTGGAAACGCGGGGGCGCCAGATACGTTGGATATAACTATTACGGAGGAAGGCGATACGGTTCCAATTTTGGCCGTAATTACCGCACCAGTCTAAGCTCGACATTCTCCGGATGAATGTGATGCCGAGGTCAGGAAGAGTTTGAGTCAAAAAGAAAGATCAGTTGACCAGTTTTGATTATGGTTTGGTCACGCCTTGAGGGGCGTCATTGCAGTTTCAGTATTGGATAAGTACAGTAGTGCATTGAATAGTAGGACTGCTTGTTCATCTTTGCACTATCATCAGCAGTAAAGAGTGGAAGTTGAGCCTACGTAGGAGTTTGAGTTGACAGGTCAGTTGGCAAGCTGCGTGGTGTTTGGTTGTAACATCTAGGTAGGGTGCCCTGGCTGTAGAGCAAGTAAATGCTGGATTGGCATCTCAAATACTGTCGGGCTGGTGCATCTGTGCCTTGCCGTTTGTTCTGGCCCACCTTTACTGAATATGAAAATGGTGCGCTGGTACAAACGTTGATTACCTTTATAGCAGTGCTCGACCATTATTCCGGGCAAAACCTGACCCCCCCGCGTCTTGCCTGGAAGCCTATGTATTTATACAGTCGTCACTGGCTGTCCGACCGAGTATGGACATTAAGTACATACAGGTATCAGACGCATCGTAAAATCAAAATTAATTGCACGGACTCTATTGTATATTACTGCTGGTCAAGCTTAATGCAAGCGGAAATCGGACTTAGGGTGTCTCACGGAAAAATGCCGCCCCTCCACACCTAAGAGAGCGCCAAACGCTGGTCGAAGGGGCTGGTCCATTTGTGTACCACACCTGATCAGGTAGAAATGGATGGGTGAAACTTTTGTACAGAGCAAATATTTATGTATACTGTACAGCATGCAGTACATACGGGAATATGCAAGCGCGCGAAGCTCTAGCTAGATGAGATATCGCAATAACAACAAGCGCGACGTTGGTCTTCATCTCGAATGGTTTTCCATGAAGCAGAATCCTTTCTTTGACGTCTGTAGGAAGTAAGATAGGAAGGTCGGGTAATGCTAATATGCACAGGCTCTTCGAAAGCATCATGAAAAAGTTATGGATGCCTTGCAGGTGCAGGGTCTTGGCGAACGTGCCAACTGTTGACAGACAAAACGATCTGATACTTTGTCATGCTCTTAGGCATCTAGCATAGGATGTATATGCAGGCAGTTTGGCAGGCTTTGGGAGACGCAGATTGGCTGCTTTAGGGCTAAGAATGCACTTGATACTGTGTCGCTGCCACAAGTACGACTCAAATACGAAGACTAATAATACCTCCACATAGTCTGCACAATACATGAGCGTGATAATTCTAAAAATGAGTCCAAATGGCTGCCTCAAAGGAGTATTCTGCTGTTTCGCGTAAGTGGCCAATGCATGGGCGCTGAGCAGGTGAGTTTTAAGTGTTTGTTATCGAAGGATATTTAGCAATTATGGGCTCCGAAAATACATTCCCTTACGTTTACAGTACCCACCCGTGCAAGAAACGTTCCGACATCAGAGTGTATACATGGACATCAAAAAACGGCACTACAATGCAATACACGAGTGTTATCACACCCTCATTCATACTGTGTGCCACCGCTCTATCTCATCGGAGTCACAACACTGTTTGATCGCCACTGTCGTCTAAGAAACGAAAACACAGTTTTCCTAAATTTTGGGCTGAATGTCATGTAATTATAAAAATGGCAACTGTGCGAGTATGCATCAGCTACCGAAATAACAAAAGTGGTCACATAATTTTGAAAAATGTAAGCTGTCTGACGACTCAGATTCTCCTCGTAGGTGCCCCCGGGTACAAAAGGGTCTGCAGAATTCCTGTAGTAGGCAAGGAAATTGGTCAAGTAGCTCAGGTAGATGGAAATTGTGGTCACAATGAAAGGGACTCCTTCGCACAGTTGCAGTATGCACAACGACTGGTTGGTCTTTATGTGGTTCAAGAGCTCGTTCTCGGCTACGCTTCTAGAATCACGAGAGCAGCCCAATAGGTTTCTTTTCCTTTTGGTCATCCTAACTAGACCAGTGACCACAGTGGCTGTGAACACCAGCATCAGGATGCCTTCCAAGCCTCTCAACACACGTTCGGTCAGTGCCAAGGCCAGTTGCGGGCTGGTTCCATTGTTGTACTTGACCTGGATATCGTAGTACGTGAAGGGTATGTCGTAAGTGACGGCAAACAGGCCGATACCCCCGATCACCCCAGCGGCAACCCGTCTGCTATCCAATTTGTTGTAAAAAATAGACAGAGAACAGGCAGCAGACCTGTCGAATGCCGTCCATAGAACTAGGCTATGCGCGGACTTGGCAGCAGCCCTGATAACGTATTGCCAAGCTTCCCATGCGAACTTTGCTTCCCTACTCACAACCATAGCCGCGATTCCTGATCCTAACAATAGGTAATGAGTGGTGTACACTAAATCAAAGACATTTATGGCCCGATAGTAATAAAAAGCAGTGGCTTTGAATTCTTTCAACGAATAAGCAGATATGGCTAGCGTGCAGCTAATCATGCCGATCACGCCTGCCACGAGATAGATCTTACGGAAATAGGTGACCCGGAGGTACGGCCACAGATTGGTCAGGCGGGCAGCGTCGCATGCGATTTCAGCCAATTGATCTTGATCATCGAAAGTGTCATGAGCGTACAACTTTGGAATGAGAAGTTTGGCTTTGGGATATCGCGGGCAAAAGAGAATGGTTTTGTTGATAGCAGACTCCATTTCTGAAAAGATTAGTTACTGTAGTATGGAGCTACTTCACTCAGTTGAGTGTCAGCTAAACTGTAAGTCCGTTCATTCCGGTCACGCCCCCAGGTCTCTTTCAATCAGAAAAACTTTTCGCGAGAACAAGCGAGATGACTTTACCTCATCGGTCTCACTTATGGCCGTGTGCAAAGCCATAAAAAGTTCTGAATCCTTTCAAGAATGAGGCAAGCAAGTAGCTACAAAACAGTGCTTTCACTCGTGGCAACAGTGGCGAATTGGGGTTATTACCCCTTTCATCCTCGACCTGTGACGCGGTCTATCATACCACTCAATGTGTGTTATTGGTCGCCGTGGATTTTTATCGTGGGAAGTCGAGACATCGCCGGGAGGCGAGAGTAGAAGAAACCTAAAACAGGTGGATTTTAATTAAGCTATTTATAATGGATAATAAAATTTAGGTCGCTTCCGAATGCAGGTGGAAATTTGTTGGCACCAAAAACTCATAAGGATAGATGTTTTTGTTTGGAGCTATAATCGAGGCTCGAGCATTTTCAAACAGTTTGTCTTAGCACACATAAGAGGGTATAGTCTCAGCTACAGTATGCACAGCATGTGCGTTAGTCGTGCTCCGGATAGAGCACGTATTTGGGTCCTGAAGAAAAACCTCGGCGCAAATACAAGGTCGTTATCTGCGATGTACATGGTTGCTAAAGAGCAAATAAGTTCAGGAGCCAAAGGTTTTCTCAAGTTTCGGTCTCGCGGTTCAAGACGAAATATCCTCATGTTCAATTCTCCTTCTTTTTCTCAGAAAATATCAAGTGCTGATACAGTCATGCCATGGCACTTGCGATTACGGACCGCCCGCAAAAGGACGTGCCCCTTATTTTTGAATTTGATGCCGCCCTCTCATACCCGTCATCTGCCCGCATTTTTAAAAATTTTTTGTGGGCCGAAACCCATTTCGCCCTAGCTGGCCAGCAGTCAAACCTTCCAAGCAGGACTGTGCGGGTACTGGCATATACAGCGGCGTCCCTCGGGGTCTTCACCAGGAGCACCTCCACGCGAAGGCATCCTGGACTTGGCACAGACTTCCTCGGACGATGGCGGGCGGGCTTTGAACCATGTCGGTGTTCGACAGCCGAGACTGTCTACTCGTTTGGCTTCGGTCTCTCCACTCGGAGCACCTCTAGGGTACCGGTGAGTCACCCATGCCCTGGCGTCCAAGGTCAGCGAGGGTTTATGGCTCGCAAACCAATTTCCGTCACCGGGGATCGAGCCCGGGACGAGTCCAGCCACTCGCTCCGAAGACGCAATACGGAGAGACGAATGCCGGTCCGCTGCACCACCGCAGCCGCCATCTGGCCGCATTGGCCCTCTCTAATGAGCGAAGACCTCTAAAAAACCCAGCGATTCCGCAGGGAAGTTCTTGCCATCAGAACGGCAATAGCATTTAAATAAAATTAGTGAGGATCACGGATTACATAAAATTGATAGGCAACTTGCTAACGTTACAGTGCTAACCTGTTTGCCAACATCCTTTTGCAGATTGTCGAACACCCACTTTAGGCTGATGTGCTAAGGGTAGAGTGGGCACATCAAGCCTTGAGCACAGTGGGGGTTAGGAGTCGACCCCCAGGCTGGACAAGATTGTGTCATGTGAGGATGTGCTCCAGGGTGAGGTCAGGGGTGCGATCACCAAGAATTGCACCCAGGTTGGGGAAAGTCAACTGACATGCCAGGCTGATATGCTTGCATATCAGCCTGGCATGGATACTCTGTCGCCCCGAGAAGTTGCAGGCAGGAACTTAAGAGGGAACCTATTTGACTGTCCCTTTCAATATCGATATTGAGGGGGGACAGTTAAATAGGTTGCCTCGTTAGAAGAGGGAGGACGTCCTGTCTTCCCCGATACACCCTTACCCTAGTGCTGTCAGCTTTTGTCCAAACTCCTACAAAGTCTCCCCCTCCTGATTGCAGATATCCTTTGATAGCCCTTATCGATTTTTGTCGACATTCCTCCTGCGGAAGTGTGCTCTTTTGCTATGCAGCTGCCCATTTTCTATGGCATGAAAGCGCAAATTCAAAATGTCGAGTTTTAAGGATGCACACGTGCAATTTTTGCGGAAAGTCAAAAAGTCTTACCCCGCAAAAAGTTCTTATCCTTACAGTATTATTTGTAAGTGCCTAACATTTCTTGCATGAATGAGGATTGTGAATTATACCTTCAGGAAACATGGCATGTTGTTTTCGAAAGCTGTGCTTGCGGCACTTTGGAAAGCTGTGCAACATATAGTTATATTCATGATCCAGGCTGTTGCCTCGTGCTGATGATTTCTTGTAGGGTTATCTGTTTGTCAGATATATGGAGCGAATAATACTTGAGGAAAGGGGCTGATGTTTGGGAGGGAGTGCATGGATCAGGGTCCACCTCGTTCTTCTCTCGATCGATCACAAAGCGCAAAATGCATTTTGACTTCTCGGGCAATTGGGACCGTATCAAGTGCGAGGACTCCATGCGCTTGGTTACCCCGCCTGATGAGGCCTGCCAAATAGGACTAGGACGTGCGCGTCGACTACAGACAGTTGCGACCATGACTGGCAGGTATGGGAAAAATGCGACCGACTGAAGTGGGAGATTCCGGTGGAAGATTTCATGGTCATCGATCCATTGCAGGAAAGCGGATGGCCGTAGCTGTCGAGACCCTGTACAGTACGTTGGCACGGCCGCCAGGCCACATGAATGCGGGCTGCGGGCACTCTACCTACACCTAGCCTCGTTCTGCTCACACGCGCATCGAAGCTCGAGCAGCACGCGATCAAAAGAAGCCCGACTTGATCAGTGATCACACAGCGATCACTGATCAAATCGGGTTGTCTCAGACGTTGTGGACCACTTAGGCTCGGCGTGTCTTGTCGGTGGCGTCGAACCAGGTGTCTTTGGACTCGTTGACGCCGTCCAGAAAGTCAGCCCATTAGATGATAAGCTGATCCTCGATCTTCTGCCCTGGATCCCACATGAATCGTGTAACCTCACTGCCTGGCGGGTCATGGCGAGTGGGAGAGAATTTATTGATCTTTCCTGGCTGCGAGACATCAAACCACTCCAGCTGATATTTCAGCCGCAGCTTAGTCGCAAGACGCCTTGCTCCAGTCGAAGCTAATGTCCCTCCCACTTCAGTCGGTCGCATTTTTCCCACACATGCCAGTCATGGTCGCAACTATCTGTAGTCGACGCGCACGTCCTTGTCCTGGATTTGGCAGGCCTCATCAGGCTTGGTACCCAAGCGCATGGAGTCCTCGCACTTGATACGGTAACCCACACGCCCACGCGCCTGGAGTGAGTGTATCGACCGGCCAAGGAAAGCAAGCCAATACACTGCTACGTGTATAAGGCGGCCAGTCAAGGCAACCAAGTACACAACCTTCCCCACCGGCCAAACACGCCTATTACAGTACATTCGTCAGTCGCACGCACGAGTGCTGGTCAGCGATGAACGGGGCTGAAGATGATTTTTTATCCAGATAAACCAAATTCACCAAACTGGTACCTGAACTCATAATCGACCGCAGAGTCGAATCAAAGCACGAGTGACTCACATCAACTGGTCTCGTAGCCAGAGGCCAACTTTCATGTCAACAGTTTGGGGACGACATAGCCCTGTCGTAGCAGCCAACGCGGACTGTCTAACTGCAAGGAATTCATTTGTATTCTTGCTGTACATGCAACAATGTGTGGTGGGCACGTGCCACGGTGCAGGATAGAATCTTGCTATCTCATCACACAAGTACCTTCAAAAATTTGGATCGACCCAGGAGCGCTCGACATAGTCAGGATGTCTCAACAGCCGAAATCAGTGACAGCAGTTTTTCTGCTGCCTCGCCAATCCTTTACTACACTATTTCATGTACTGTAGGTGCTGTGCGTGGCTGGTGTAAAGGACCAGTCAACACCTCCAAGCTCGCCTACGCTATTCGTACATGAGACTATCTAATTCCGACTTTTCTGTTCGCCAACATATTTCACGCACAGGACTTGGCTTGGATATCAGAACCCCACGATTTGGATAGTTGGGATCACTTTTTTCAGGGTCGGGATCAAAGCAACCCGATCGGGATCAGGATTTCTTGCATTTTTCTGTTTTTTTCTCGATGAGCTTATTTTCCTCACTAAAGTACACTTTTTAGTCGTCCAGGTTTTTTTAAGCTTTTTCTTAGGCTGATTTTCAATCATTATATATACTGTGAGCTGAAAGTGATCAGTACATTTGCAGTTTCGATACACGTCCAGCAAGGTCAGCCTAGGCTTAAGAAAAATCAGTGTCGCTATCGTTATAATTGATTTGAACTGATGTTGCTGTGGCCTATTCATCGCTCTGCTTAATCGCAAATATGATTTATCAGAGTGTACCAGCGTGCCCACATGCCCATATACCTCTGTGCACAATAACAATGCCTGAATGTCGGGATTGGGACCCCGACCTATCCCTACTGTAACGGGTTGGACACGGCTGGAATATGGTAACCGCTGAGTGATAAGGCGCCAGTGATGCTCAGGCCAGATGCTCAGGTACAGTCATGCTTGGGTGCACTGCTTGAAACCCTAGTTCACCCTTGGGATCCATGCTAACGGGTGAGCCTAGAGGTGGGTTGACCCTAGTGCAGCAGGATATGCGCCTGGCCTCTCCTTGGTCCCCAACTGTCTGGGTCGAGGGTGCGGCCTGTCTGTTTCCTGTTGTTTTGCCCGTGCCAGCGTCTTGTTGTGCTCGTTCGTGTGCGGTTGCCTAGTAAAGCACTTGTGGATTTGGCTTCTTGTTTTGGGTCGGGCCCAAGCCTACACTACCCCACGATCCCTTTTTATGTGCCGATGGCTGCTCGATGCGACTGATACGCCCCTGTTTGTCTTTACAGCGCTGCAGCGGCCACAATATTTGGGTTTGTGTTTTCCTACTATACGTCCAATTTAAAATGAGATATATACCTGGAAATCAATTTTCACTGCGAAGTAATAGGCATAAGATTTTGCACTGAATGTACTTGGCTGATAGGCCAGCTGGCATGAAGGCAGGGAAAGTAAAAACTTCTGGTTAAGAACTAGATAATCTTCAAACCTTTGTATTTATAACATTAAGTACTGCATGTACGTCAAGAATATTTTAAAAAAACCTATTTTATAACCATATTTCAAAGAATTTCTGTATGCTATACTTCTACAACAATGAAAAAAATCTAGCTTCTGGAACATTCTGGAGTCAAATCAATTAGAATTGATTGAATTGCGGATTAGTATCTCTCAAAACATGATTGAGCCTGTTGTGCTCTCAAGTCAAATCAAATCATAAAGCTGGCTCAGAAAACCATAGCCACCATGTCGACGGTGTTTTGAAAACGTGCGCCGATATTCGCGACGTTATTACTGCCAGGTGCTTCATCAGGTCCGCAAAGTCTGCTCCTACTTTTCGAAACCGAACACTTTTCTTGAATCGAATCACCACACTGTAAATTTTCTTCTATGGACCTCGAGTACTAAACAGTGACAAGTCCAACTCGGAGCTTATAAACGGAGGAAAAGCACAGAATTTCAACGCGACTCATCGTCAGACATACAGTACCTTCGAGTGCATATAATACATAATGCCAAATATACAGTATTGCCGACATCTTTAAAGTGCTTACTTGGCAAAATACAACGGCGTATACAACATACGGGTATGAACGCATGTAGCGTGCTATGTATGCCTACTCGGCGTACGAGGACGCACACACACACACACACACAAAACCACACTGCAGTATACCGAATAGAGAAACTTGTTTGTTGTATTAGGCTGGAAGGATAGTTCGATGTGATGCGTCAAATAAGCTTGCGATGCGACGTTTCAAACACCTTCTTACAATGTCATTTCGTCTGAAAAATTCGCATCGCATCGAACTATACTTTAGGCTTTCCTGTTGAGTTCACGTAGTCGGAGTCACAACACTGTCTCCTCGCCATCGCTTTCTGAGAAACGAAAAAATAGTTTTCCCGAATTTGGGACTGAATGCCAAATAATTGAAAAAGTGGAAACTGTGCGAGTATGCATCAGCTACCGAAATGACGAAAGTATTCACATAGTTTTGAAAAACATAACCTCTTTGTCGACTCAGATTCTCCTCGTAGGTGCCACCGGGTATGAAAGGGTCAGCGGAATTCCTATAATAGGCAAGGAAATTGGTCAAGTAGCTCAGGTAGATGGAAATTGTGGTCACAATGAAAGGGACGCCTTCGCACAATTGTAAAATGCACAGGGACTGATTGGTCTTGATGTGGCTCAAGAGCTCATTCTCAGCAGTGCTCCTCGAACTTCGCGTCTTGCCCACGAGTCTGCGTTTCCTTCTGGACATCCGAACCAGACCAGTGACCACAGTGGTCGTGAATACCAGCATGAACAGCCCCTCGAAAGCCCTCAACACTCGTTCGGTCAGTGCCATGGCCAGTTGCGGGCTGGTCCCATTATTGTACTTGACCTGGATATCGTAGTACGTGAAGGGTATGTCGTAAGTCAAGGCGAACAGGCCGATACCCCCGATCACCCCTGCGGCAACCCGTCTGCTATCCAATTTGTTGTAAAAAATAGGCAGAGAACAGGCAGCAGACCTGTCGAATGCCGTCCATAGAACTAGGATATGCGCGGACTTGGCAGCAGCCCTGGTTATGTAGTTCCATGCCTCGTAAACGAGTTTGCCACTTCTGCTCACAATCAGGGCATCGACACCCGAACCGAACGACAGAAAGAATCCCATGTATATAAGGTCCAAGATATTTATGGCCCGATAGTAACAAAAAACCGTGGCTTTGAATTCTTTTAACGAGTAAGATATCAGTGCCACACTCCGATCACGCCAGCCACGAGATATATCTTTCGGTAGTAAGTACTGAACAGATATGGCCATAAATTCGGCAGTTTGGCAGCTTCGCAAGCTACCTCGGCCAGGTGAGCGGCGGCATCGAAAACACCAGGCGTGTACAGTTTGGCAATAAGTAGTTTCGCATCGGGCGATTGAGCACAGATCAGGTCGGTCAGATTGACTGCTTCTTCCATTTCTGAAAGTCCAAAAGTTTAGGGGTGTTTCTGGGTCGATTGGTTCAGGGGCACCGACTTCCTCTGTCGACAGCACTGAACTATGCAATAGTAGCAAACGGTCGCACTGTGCGAAATAGAGTTGATTGGCCCCTTCTCTTTCCCGTCCAGCTGGAGTGCAGAAGACGAAAGGGACGTGCAGGTCGAGTGGAATTGAATTTGAGACTAGACGGAATACGAGGTTCGTTTCGAAGGTAAGAACAAATGGAATAATCATCCTTTTCATGAGCAGGTTGCTTATGATTAGTTTTCCGACACCTCGAGCTCGATTTCCATGCCGATATCAAATTAAATCCCTTTTGTCCATGACCTTTGAGGAGGGGTCCAAGGAGGCAGGATGAAGAAATTCTACTAAAGCAAGGTACATGGACGCAAAGCAAAATAAGCGTAGGTGCTTAATCGGAAGTATCTAATTAATGTTGACAGTTCAAAAAGGTCAAATGGCAGGTGAATTTCGACGGCAAGAAAACAATGATGACTCCTTCGAATTAGTCGGCCAAATGTTGAGATCGAAGGCTGACGGTGCTGCCCTACCTCTGCTAAAATGCGGGTGACTAGGAGTGGGATGCTTTATTTTGCAGCTATGGAAGCAGCATAAATCACCAGCCTGTTAAAACAAGGTGATCTAAAATCGAAACCATAATTAAGGCACTACGAAAATTGTTAATAGGGTCATTAACACATTTTGAGTGTCTTTAATTTTAAGTCGCAGCCTTCGCAAGGCACCAGCAGATCTCTCAGAAGCCCGCACCCCGCCAGGCCCCAGGGCCCCGTTGCATAAAAGCCAGGACAAGTTAACTCATTCAGGACGACTATATACCTTGTGTGTATTCGCCTAAGACAACTTCTAGTACGAGTGCAACTCCTCAGGCCAACTCCCTGAGTCTTCCTAAATCCTTCCCCAGAACCAGAACTAACGTGGCGGGATGGCAGTCAATATTTTTGATGTGGTCGGAGAAGGTTGGTTTAGAATGCGTTCTAAGCGCCCTTCGAAAATTGCCAGCGTGGCGCTTGAGGAGAAAGAGAATTATATGACTCTCAAAAGATCTCATTATCTCTCGGCTGATCAAGGAGCGGAAAGAAGCCGAAATTCAGACAATTTTCTATCGCTGCAGGCTTCACATTCAAGATCGAAGAACAAGCCTGAGTGAAAATCATGAAAGAATGCAAGAGTAGTTACGGTTTCGATGCTGGTGAGTTTGCAGTTTTGTTATATAAAGGCGGTGACCATGTGGTTGCTCAGAATGGGCCGATCAACTGAGCTCGCCCTTGAAATACACCCTCCCATTTTCCTTCCCGGGTAAAGGCCACAACGCAAACTGAAGTTCTCTGACTAATAGGGGTAGACTATGCGGGTTGTGGGTTAGGGTGAACGACCAAGAAACGCGACCAGTACGCTCGATCGGGATCCCAAGCATGCTTGTAACAACTGGAAGAAATGGTCTTGCAAGTTTTGGCTAAAGGAGCAGTGGGACAGCAACCGTGACGCAGGAATATTGAGGTGCAGGGAAGGTCAGGTTGCATGGACAATATCTCGATGCTCCATGCATACAGTTGTTGTTTTTACAGACGAGCTATATTGTCGCGTGTATTGTCGCCGATGATGCTCTCCTCATCGCCAGTCCAGTCGTTAGCGCACATTCGATCTCCCACGTCTCGATAATAAGCCTAGCTTCCGCTTACCAGTCGCCTTGGCAACATTAATAATGGGAGAACAAAGCAAGAGATTCAAGTGATATTTGATTTAGCAAGCGGATGCGAAATGAGTGATGAGTGTCATGTCTGAATTCAAAGTGTGTATTGTGAATATAATAAGCTAAAGCATAACAAAGAATTTCATATAGACGACACGACTGACTGCAAGTCAAAACCTAGCTATAGTTGGTGACGCTGATTGTGAATTAAGTCAACGTTCAGGCGCACGCGTTTGCTTTCTCATACTGGGCCATCGACCAGTTTTGCGCGCCATTGCTCACGAACACGCCCCCCCCCCCGAATCGATGGATCGAACGAGGCAATGTGGACTTGGACGCACAATACATACGCATCGTTTGCTGCTCGAAAATATTCGCCTGTAGCCAGGTTCCGAAGTTACGATCTTCTTGTTGTTCCGCTAAACCCACAGCGAAATTCCTCCCTGTTTCATGCTGGATATAGGGGCCAATCGATTAGTGATAATATCCGTGTGAGCATCAGTCAAACGAGCTCGACGCTGACTGCTGTGATGGCGGATTGAAATCGTTTGAAGTCGCCAAAATATCAAACACTCGATACGTAGCAAAATGCTAATGAATCGAGTACCAATTAGTGAGCGTGGAGAGAACAACAGACAACTGACAACAAGACAGGAAGATTACTGTAGGCACCTGATTTATTGGTTGACTTGTGCCATCAGCACCAGTTCCTATTCGCTTGAGCGGCAAGATCAAACTTGACCTAATCAGTTGTCCTAAAAATACATAGGCGCTAAAGCACCGCGACCTCGCTTGAATTTTTCCCCGTCTTTATCCGGTTGTAGGACAACTTTTCGTTTTCGCGCCGGCTCCTACGGTACCCGTGTTATACGCAGTTATATGCTACAACACGCGAAAACTAGTTGTCCTGAACAGAGTCGTCCTAAAAGTTGACCTAAATGAGTTGACTTGTCCTGGCTTTTATGCAACGGGCCCCAGACTTAGGTCCAGCCCCAGGAAGCTAACTTTCAAGTTTACTAGCTAACTGACCTACTGATCGCCCACTGTACTGCTAGATTTTTAATCCTTGAGTATGATAAGAAGGCTCGTCCAAATTATATACAAAACGAAACTTTTCTTTTAACTTTCGAGTCGGGGATCCTGGGGTTAACCCCCCCCCCCCCCCCCCATTTGGGTAATGCTTTATAGCTATTCCAGAAGTACTGGAACATGCAGTAGAATACCTCTTTTCCCTGTCTTAATAAGAAATGTTGAAGATAATTTAGACGAGCATGAATCAAGAGAACGATTGTTCAGTATGCCCTATTTGAGCGATACAAGAAAAGAACAATGGCATTGATGAGGGGCTGACGTGAGCGGAAGAACAACAGGTGATGATCGTATGTTCCAGGCCAGCGAACTTACGCTAAACTTTTTATATTTTTCCACAAATCGATTCGGGTATATACATTCTTTCGAAAGGATCTTTTTGACATTTCGCAAAAGAATAGCGCCTGCGTGTTCCATTCCCTCCGTCAATAGTAAACTTGCACTATGCTGAAGATCATTAGCCCTAATTGTAAGTCGTTGGAGCAGCTGCTTTAGGGTTCTAGGTATGAAAAGGAGGCGGTAAACAAAATGTGAAGCGGTGTGAGTTACCTTGCCAAGTGGTGTTGAGCCTTTCGATTTCTCGTTTGTTTTTTTAAATTCATAAAATTTTTAACCAAAAATTACAAAGTGTAAAAACAGAAAGTTTCTGTTGCAGCTTGCGACAGGGGCCTGACGGCTTGCACGGAGGAAGTGCGAATCATACAGTGGTGGACAAAATAAATCACACACCTGAGAGAAAGGGAGGTTACTGCGGTTTTTGTCCTTTATTTACCCAGCGCTTGAAGCATGTAATCTTGAAAGTAGCATTTTCTAGAAGTATTTTTAATGCTGAACAGCATGCGAAAAAGAAATTTTCTTAAAGCTCAATGATTCGATTGACCAGTCCGTTTTTTAACAGTTACTCGCAAAATGTCTGGGTCAAAAATAATCACGGTTACACTTTCACACGAAAACTCCGTCACTGTACTTTAGCTAGACTAGAATGGCGTGGGAGCTTGGCAGCAGATGAGGGCCAGCACTTGTAAAAATTCCGCAATATCAACGAATAAAATCGATATCCCGGTCGATTGGTCGATCAGTCGATAAATCCTAGTTCTGCCATCGTCAGCTCAGGTAAGAGATAAACTGTTTCGCACTCTTTGCTAACGCTCTCGAAACTCTATGAACAATCCGATTTACTGAGATAAAAAATTGCAAAACGGAAAATTATTCGCATCGAAAAAAGTTCGCGGTTTTCGCGGTTGCGATTCACCCGCGAAATTTTTCCGTCGCGAAACATCCAGTACTTTTACAAATTTCCATGAAAAGCAAAAGCTGATGGAGCCTGGGCATTATTTCACATACAGTAATGCCCACTATGGCCTTGTTTCTATCAAATGCTCGATCTGCGGTGACAAGCGAGGCACGCAAATAATAGTGGGGATCTTGGAGATGCAGTAATGGCTTGTAATTTAGTGAAAGATCAGTTTGCAGGAAGATGAGGAAAGCTTCATGGTAGGCACCGTTTTTAAGTAAGGACACATAAAGATTAGGTCGCAGAGCATTTTGGCGCAAGGAACTCTGACTGACCGCAGCAAAAAGGGTGATTTACGATACAGAGTCGTTGCACATGGCGAAGCTCACGATCAGTGATGCATATGAGGCTTCAGTCTAAATATTGAAACTGATATGTCTGTTTAGTACCTGGCGGGTAGCAGTGATAAGATTTAGGTGCACCAGACAGCAGTGCTTTTATTGAAAGGGTAATGTTTGAAATGTTTTCCTCGCTTGTGCTTTTCAAGGCGCCAGCCAGATGAGGGACCCATGCACCCCCGGGCTCTTGCACCGAGGCCGCTTGCGCTCAGAGTCAGATATCCTGCGCCTAGGAGTCTGTCCCCGAACCTATGAGACCGCGAAAATGCCGGATTTCAAGGATCCGCGAAATATTTCCGACGCGAACTTACTTTGTTTTACAACAGCTTCTAACTTTTCCCCAACATCTTCTAAAAGCTGTTTGATGCATGGTGGCTTAAAGTGGCCACGAGGAGCCGCAGTGGCTCGTTGGTTAGGCGTTGCTCCCATATTGGGCCAGCATCCCTGATCGAAGGGGGCCGCAGTTCTGTTCCGACTGGAGACGGCAGTCGTAAGCCCGTTCTCAGAGTGGGAATCCGTCTTCGACGGCAGTTTAGCAAGCCTTTCGCTGGCCTTGCACACCTGGCTATGGGCGACTCACCCGGTACCGTCATGTGGCGAATGCCCAACGAGTAGAGAATCAGGAAACTGGCTCCCGAACACCAGTCGGGAAGGTCCCTCGCTTCTCGTCCAGTATCATCCTGGGACGCTGGTGCTGGCACAAAATGCCCTCGCGTAGAGGTGCTCCTAGCGAAGACACATGTATAGTAGGTGTGTTTGGCCTGTGGAAAAGGTTGTGTACCCGGCTGCCTCCCTGGCCGCCTTGTACATGGAGCGGTATGTGGCTGCCTTGACTGGCCGCCGCATACAGCGTATCAGTTGCCTTTGATAGCCGCTCGATACGCTTCTCCAGGCGAGGCTGAAACCCGTCAGGTTGATGTCTCAGGCACCTGAAACTGTATATCGACTAGGTGACCTCTGGAGGGTTTTTGATTCCATCCGCTCCCCGCGGTATCTTCTCCAATTTGGAGCTATGCCGCCTATTACACACACAGAGTGAAGCTTCCGTGAGAGCTGGTCACCTCACGGCCTCGCTTATCATATCATGACTGCTGGCAAAACGGTTGGAGGAAGTTCCGTAGATAAATGAGGCGGCACGGGGCCCAACCAACAAAAATTTTATAAAAAAATATGTGGCCATGACCTGCTTCTTCTTTCACTAGTGAAGCAGTGGGTGAGTGGTTCCTCACTTCAGAGTACGACAAATCCTGTAATGCCGTCAGTTTCGAAATTAAATATCGATCAAAGCTGTATAAAAGATAAAGGTCATTGTATCTAATGGATTTAAGCGGCCACGAAAAATCCTACAGTATCTAATTTTATGGATCTCTGTGAAAAATCCCTTCTTGTTCTGGTGGATTCTGATGGATTAATATGACTAATTGACAATCTTCATGCAGTTCATCTAACATCTGTTGCAACATTATCACAAAAAATATACGACCAAAAACAAGTAAATATTGTGCGTCTCAACGTGCCAATCATGCCGACAGGTCAGACACCCATAGTTAGCATCCTGCCTAAGTTGCTAACTTCTAGACTTGCTGGAAGACTAACTCACAGTCAGAAGTCTAACAGGGCTAGGCACTTGGTGGAAGCGGGCTGTCTAACTTTCCTTGTCTAACTAGTCATCTTGGTGAATCCTGGTGCTCGTGTACGAGTGTAGCCTGCACCTCTCCGTGCAAGTTGTTCCTTACCCCTCATCCGCACGGCACGTGAGTTTCCAGCACGAGAATCACTTCCTCGTGTTCAGCCCTCGCTGGCACGGGATCAGACTAAACAAACTGGTTGTCTCATGACCAGTTCTACTGTACGTAGGTATGCTTGCCTGCCCCTATCGGCCCCTGAGATACTCAGCGCCCTCGCTTATTCGAATACCTGCTCGTGTATTCTTGCACGATCACACCGTCGTGGAGGTGTCCGCTAGTCGGCATAGTGCATGCCATATACTCGTAGTATGGTCTTGTAACATGCAATGCACTAAAGTGAGTTCACAAGACGCTTCCAAGCTGCAGAAAACTCGAATTCTAGTGTCATCCTCCAATTGTTCTATGGGGGGATACTAATCCATACAGTATAATGATATGGACACCCTATGGCCGAGAGTATAAGTCTCCACCGCGCCCTTGATGCTGGGTTCCGTGTTCACCGTGGCTGTGGTACTGATCAAGTCTATGATCGTTGTGACTCCATATTCATTCCGTCATTGCCACTGCCCCATGCCTGATGCCAGTTGCGCGCTCCAAATCCTCTGTGTGTTGCCGCATGGTGCTTACAGATTCCTGGCAAAGACTGTATACTCATTTTTACTACCATCATTTTGCAGAATTGGCTACAGTTGACTGGCATTGGGCCTGAATAGACTGCAATACATAGTCGGTCAGCCAAAGTGTGTCGTTCGGTGGACAGTGGCGTGAAGGAATGTTTTGCAAAACACCAACCAAACAGGCAGGCACATGCGTTCTAATGGCCAAGAATACGATCTGCTGGAAAGACGAAACGTCTCGAACATTGGGACATAAGAAGAAAAACCACGAGCAATAAGATTGCAGAAACAGATAACGTTACTTTGCGATTATGTAGGTGCAAAGCGAGCAATAACGAGCGTGGAGAGCTTTCTTCTAGTATGCCAACCTGTTCGTCGGCATGTCCTTCGCCGTTCAAATAGTCTTAATTAAACTGCGAAAAGTCGAGTGAACGGCATTGTAAAGTTTTGGGTAGTAACACAATGGCGCGAAAGCTTCATTCCAGCCGTCATCTCTTATCCATGGCGCTAATAGGCAGGTTCTTAATCAGGTAGGCCCATACGTCTTCCCTTTCCTGATCATGCGGTCCATCTACGTACTTGCCTCACGTGATGTGACGTAAAAGGGCAAGCGGGCCTCGTTGCTAGTATGTCCTCAACACAACTAGAAGGAACTTAATCGGCCGAAGGGCTAGTGGCCATCTTAGTGTTTCCCTATAAGTGCATTAGACTAGTCTGTAGAAATTGAATAAACTGTCGCTCCAAAGGCAAAACTTGAGGCATTGAATTCAAATTGGACTTTCCGTTGTATTCTGGTCATACCTATATAGCGCACCCTGTTTGGCCCAGCTGATTACGAGGTTCCCCTCGAAGGCGCGAATCGACGGACCATACTGATTGTGAGAGGACCATCAGCATAAGTGGATCGGGAGTATCTTACGGTCTCTCATGATTTCATTGTGATTGCACATTCAATTTATCTCCCTTTACTGCCCCGTTTTTTATTGTCCTCGCCATGTTGCAATTACATTTGTCCATCAATACATTCCTTGTAAGTCTATAATTCGCTATGACAAATGTTGACATTTGAAGTGACATTTTGCTGTTGTTTTCTTACCGAGACCTTTCATCCCTCGGCATAATGAATGAACCAAACAGCACGCTCGTCCAGACCAGTGCCGATGTGTCGCAGCACCTTTTGAAGATAACATTGGTTCCCAATGCACTGGGCATTCCAGCCGCGGGCCTCTCGCTTGTGCTCAATTTCCTCACGATCGCCATCATCGCTTGGTCCAAGCAGTTGCGTACAAAGTGCTTCGCACTCCTCGGAGCCAATGCCTTCGCTAATCTCCTCAACGGAGCTGGCTACTTGATCATTGATTCATTGCGGGTCCATCGCTACATAGATGCTCGTGGCGAGGTGAAGAGCACGTGGAGCTGTTTCGGCGACATTGCCCTGGTCGTATTTGCTCAAACGTTTTCAATTGGGATGAATACAGCTTTGGTGATTGAACGACTTCTGGCCACGTTTTGTTCTGTCAAATATAAGCAATGGTCGTATTGCCGTGTGACCATTCCCTTGATTCTTCTGGCACTCATCTTCGCGCTGGCCCAGGTGGCATTGCACTTGTATGAGTCGTGGGAGAAGAGAAATGAAGTTTTACTAAGCTGTGGTGTCGATGACACATTACGACCAACTGGTCTGGCCACCCTGAGTGCAGTGCAGATCGCAACATTGTCGATAGTCATCCTACTGCACGGCGTCTTGGCTTACGGGGTATGGCGGCAAAAAAAGAAATTTCAGACGATGGCTGCCAATCAGACGAGCGAAAGTATTCGAAGGGAAATGGCTAAGCTGGAAGCCGATATGAAGTTTGTCAAAGCTATCAGTGCAATTGTCATAACGCATATTTTAATTATTTGCGCCCGGTTCGTGGTCCTGCTTACGAAAATGTGGGCCGACGATAGTAGCCGGGTTTTGGCAAATCGAGTCGGTGGGTTGGTAGTTGTGCTCACATCGACTATCGATTTCTTTTTGCTAGTATTTATGAGCAGTAAATTTCGTTACGCCACTAAGAAGATATTCCATGTGAAAACAGTCAATGTTGCACCATTTGGAGGCTGATAATATTTGGAGAACATTTGGGCTACGCCGCCCCTCGAAGGCATGTTTTAATCGAATCCAGCCGTCTGAATGTCAGACTTCAGTGATCATATCAGCCCTGCCAGGTCTGGGAACGCCTATTTTCGCCATATAACGGGCCACATGATCAGATTCGTTCCCCTCCATAATCCCCCATGGTATTTTTTTAGCGGCGAAATGCTTTATTATTGTTTGATGTTTTTCTGTTATTGTGTATTGGTACTTGAAGTGCAGTGCTCTGGTAGACGCACATCGATACTGTCACTGTCACTGTTTATTCCTCACGTACACGCTTCAGCGCACTAAGATCGTGGGACACACAGGAAATATAGCATAAGCAGCTCAGTCAAAGAACACACTACAAAGCGGCACTCGAAAGACCCTGTCAAAAAACATCAGTGCTGTATGTCCACGCCAATTCAGAACTCAATTTGTTCCATAAAATAATGGTCGAATGTTCAAAGCACTGCTCAAAAGCCTTGGTCCTAGTGCTATTTTCAGGTAAAAACAGTGAATGCTCTTTCTTCACTCTCTCACTCATCCTCCTACCAAGCTTCAATACATGTCTGAAACGAGCATTCGGATAATCGTGCCTACCATGATAAAATTTATGAAACTGGACTAGCTTTAGTTCCTGTCGCCTCCGAGCCAAAGGCTGCCATCCAACAACTGATAAAAGGTCTTCATATTTACTGGACCAATCGTTGATGATAAGACGGAGAGCGTATCTCTTGGCACGTTCCAAATTCTCAATGTCAGCCTTCAAAATCGGATCCCATGCCTGACAGGCGTATTCCATGCCAATGCCTGACAAGGAACTGTACTGTAAGTATACCCACGCCTATCGCACTGTGGTGAAAGAAACTTACCGTAGCGAAACGAAAAATTTTGCTCACGAACTGACAAGAGGAATGTGAAATAACGTAATGGCGTCCAGGTTCTTGCACTTTTCAATATCGAAACCTTTACTGCTCTCACATGGCCGTAACAGGCTCGGGGCTTTAAATGCGCTCCATCTGCTGGGACTGCTGTGGTAGCACGCTGGTCTGGTAGTCCAGAGTCGAGGGTCCAACTTTTGCTCAAAGTTCAGATTTTTGTGCGGTGTGTACCTTGATTGGAAACAGGGACTCTTCCCAGTTCTACTGCTACCTAGCTACAGAAAACAGCAGTCTATTCATGCTATTCGTCCCGATAATTCCCTCATCTGGGCATCACCAGCTAGACAAGTCTCCCCGAAGACGGCCACAATTCAGCGGCGTGAATATTCGGAGATTGAGTCAGTAGGTGATTGATTGCTTATTTGCCTTTCGACCGGAAGACGACTCTCATCAATTTCTCAAAATATATTTACTTGCCTGTTCCTGCCATCGGTTCAGCCGTCTCGCGTAAGAGCATAGTAGACACGTTCTTCATTTCAGTTCCTTGTTCGCCATGACTAGCCGTCAGCGAGCTGTTCACATATTTTCTTCTACTGATCGTGAGCGAGGGGTACTGACAAATTAGGCTCGGTTAATACCTGTTGCGGATTTGTTCTGTTACTGGGATAAAAGACACGTATAGTTCGGGTTAAATTTGTGCCCGAGCTTGGACAGCACCGATGTAGGAGATTAGATTATTTATGATAATTTTTTAGCTCATTATTGTGTCTTGTTATTGTCCGAGAATGAAAGTCCTGATTTAAACAGGATAATAACGAGCGTAGTACAGATCCGTTCGAGTAGGTGGGTGGCCCGAAAATCGGTCGGCTACAAAGTTGCTGAGGTCCTCCGCATGTCACCTTTCTTCAAACTCTAATGGAAAAACATGTTTTACCTCTACCCCTAAGACGATGGATACTGAAAAAAACGACTGATTCTGGCAAGCCGCTGTTGTGATTGCTGTTAAAAGGAGCGAGGGCGACGGATTTTCCTCCAGAAATGGCATAAATTTTGTTCCCAGCCTCAAGACCATCTAAACTGTTTGACAGGAATGGGTGGATGCTAGATTGGACAATCAGACATTATCACAAAAATGACTTTTAAGATTGTGGTTCAGAGTGCTTTTGTCAGCGTTGGTGAGTTTCATTTTTTCCAGCACAGTACGACGTGTGTGTGGCGGAGGGGACAAATTTCACCAACCAATTGTGTCTGCAGCTTTCCAATAGTCTCCTTTTCACTGATTGATTATCACCTTTCCTGAGATTGCTTGTCTGATAGGTACACCCGTGTATTACATACTATTATCATTTCTTGCGCGTGTAATAGAAGGAGCAAACTATGCACGAAAATGCGGCGTAGAATAAGGAAACTAACTACACTTCGAGCAACTCGATCATCCGTTCTGCTCTCCTGGCCAGGCTCCGCGCGACTTCCATGTGTTCAAAAAATTGAAGAGCCAATGCGAAAGGTGTACAGTATAAGCTGATATGCACGCTAAAGTTCCAGAAGCCCGCTGAAAAAACGGGTAGACATCATCAAGAGACCTCGAAAATTTATCCGCTAGTCACTTCCGGAAAACTTATTTTGGATTAGCAAGGCTTTTGCACACAGCATTTTAAGAGCGACAGAAAAGACAGTCAAGAAAGAATTTTTATGCAGAATGATGGGAAAACGTTGGATGATTGTTGATTTCCGTAATTAGTGGTTTTGGACACGCAACTGTGATATCTGAATCACGTATTTCCCCATCGAAATGCTGCCCCCTGATAAGGCGATCAAGTTTCAATTTTTACCGCGAACTCGAGGAAATCCAACATGTCCATCAAATAAGCACAATTCACGCCATTGGGTTCACAACACCACTCGCAAGCACCCCCTCGTCTTCTTAGAACAGCAAAAATAATTTCCCTAAACTTTTGACTAAAAGCCATGTAATAATAAAAATGGCAGCTGTGCGAGTATGCATCCGCTGCCAAGACAAGAATGACAGAGACATAACTCTGAGAGGCATATGCCCTCTGTCGACTCCGATTCTCCTCGTAGGTCCTCGTAGGTAGCGTTGCTAGAATGAAAGAGTCCGCAGTGTCTCTATAATAGGAAAGGAAATTGGTCAAGTAGCTGAAGAAGATGGATATCGAAGTCAAGATGGAAGGAATCCCCTCGCACAGTTGTAAAACGCAGAGCGACTGGTTGATCTTGATTTGGTTAAACGGTTCATTCTAGCCTGGACTCCTTGAGCGATGCAGTTTGCCCAGAAGCCTCTGTTTCCTTGGTCATCCTAACCAGACCAGTGACCACAGTGGCTGTGAACACCAGCATCAGGACCCTTCTAGGCCTCTAAGCACACGATCAGACAGGGCCATGGCCAGTCGCGGGCTGGTTCCATTGTTGTACTTGACCTCGATATCGTAGTACGTGAAGGGGATGTCGTAAGCCACAGCGAACAGGCCGATACCCGCGATCACCCCTGCGGCAACCCACTTTTTATCCAAACTATTGTGCAAGGCTGGTTCAGTGCAGGCCACGGACCGGTCAAATGCTGTCCATAGAACTAGGATATGTGCAGTCTTAGCAGCAGCCCCACATAGCCCCAAACAACGACCGCTATTGTTTCCTAGGGCAGTTTGCCACTGCGATTGGTCAATCGGGTGAGCACATAGGAAATCATGTAGACCAAATCGATTGCGTTTATGGCTCTATAGTAAGCGAATGCTGGGGCATTGAATTCCTTGCATGAATACGCCACGAATGCTAGAATGCTGCTGATGATGCCAATCACGCCAGCCACGAGAAGTATCGTGCGGTAATAGGTGGCCATCAGATGAGGCCGCAATTTGGTCAGGCGGATAGCATCGCACGCAATCTCGGCCAGCCGATCGGGATCGTCGAATATGTTTGGAGTATGGAGCGTCTGAATGAGCCCTTTGGCAGAGGGGTACTGCAGGCAAGCGATAATGGTCCGGCTGATAGCGTTGTCCATTTCTGCAAGTTCCTGACAGATGCTTGGACCAGATGAAGACAGCACAAGCGCGGGAACAGTTCGAGCTGAAAATATATCAGGTCTGCTTGGTTAGTCCTTTTGTCAAGAGGGATGGCCATTCAAAAAACTTGCCTTTGCGTAAGTGAGCTCGGACTGTTTATCACCGACAAATTGGTATAATACTTGTGAGCGAGAATTCGAGAAAGAGGGAAAGCAATTGTATGAGACCTACGGATCACTATGATGCATCATTTTACCTTCATTGGGAAGTGTAGTTGGTACGAACTGCCCCAAGCAGGCGACAAGCAGCACCTCCTCCCCCCTTGTCAGCCACTCTGATCGTGGACAGGTGACTTTGAGGCAGAAGGCGAAATAGGAAAAAAGAGATGAGAGGCGCAAGAACATAAAGCAGAGGCATCGAGAACGAAGGAGCAAAATATTTGCTACAAGGCAAACAATTAAGGGAAGGCCATCTGGAAGGCGTGGGTACTATCATCTGCACTGACTCAGGAAACTGCTTGCTACAGGGGAAGTCCACGCCAGTGACTACCGAGCGTCACTACTCTTGCTCACGACAGCAGGTAGTTCGAATCACACACGGGTTGTGAAAGCTCTCTGGTCTTCTAGGCTGCGGACAAGCATATCCATGTTTGGCAAGCATACACGATACATGCCATAGATAATGCATTACAGGCTTGCGTCGGCAATTCTACAGTATTTTCGCAGGGCAAAGAAAATACCGAGTAAATTCCTCCTCACTGCAGCTGATCACACGGGAAAGACGCCAGTTAGCTGCCAGTGGCATGGAGGTCTCGGAAATAAGCGAGCTGGTCATTGATGTGTCTGATTATGAGTCACTGACGCAATTTAAATTCCTGAATGCACAGTTTCTGACTGTTCCAGTCAGGCTCAGTCGCAGTTCAGGTTATGGAACATACGAGAGAACAGGTTAGTGGCATCAATAGCCCCCCTGTATCACTTCTGCTTCAACAAGACAGTGTTCACATTCACCCTTTCGTAGATTGCGTCGGAACGTTCGGAGCTGGAGTGAATTGTACTGGTGCTCGGCAAGGGCGGTTCGGTTTTCTTTCGCCAGAACTGCAACACAGACCAACGCTTGGATGTGGTTGGACGGGCTTCCGAGTGCCTCGTTGTGGTCGAGACCAAACCGGATCGACGTCGAGTCACGTAGACGGCCACAGCGATGGCGATGGAAGCAATTATGGCCGCAGCGGCGGCGAATATGAACCAGCCCCACCACGGGAACTTGCCTGAATGGAGTAGGTGTAAGGGCCAGAATAGTTCACGCCACTGCCTTCTTACTCTGTTTCGTCAATGAGGGCGATGACGGCGGATTATGTACCGCTGCAGGATTGGTTGACGGGTTATCAGCACGATTGCGACCAGTGTCCTCGCTGACCTCCGGCACCGACATTTTCACAGTGGAATTCTCCAATGGCTCCGTCGTAACGTGTCGATCGGATAGTTCACTGGTAAGACTAAACTGCGTGTGATTCTGATGATTCGATTTAATGTCGCCGACGGAGGGGATGAATTCCCCGGACGCTGTCACGGCAGCAGTTGACAGCACCGTCGGAGGGCTGGTGGCAGCAGACATCGACATGGCCGAGCGAGTCGAAGCTGCCTCGACGCTCGATCCAGTTGCGGACGAAATGGTCGACCGAGACGATAAAGGGTTGTTCATATCTGTCGATGACTTGGACGTTGATTTCGATTCTCCCGAACGAGGTGTCAAAGTTGTCAAGACAGTCGACGCAGGCTGACTGCTTGAACGAGGTGTCGTCGTCGTCGTGGCGGTAGGGATAGTCGTTAGCGTCGTTTTTGACGACGACGGTGGGCTGGTCGCCTTCGGAATAGACGTTGTCACAACTATGTGCGAAGATTTCGGCGTTGTTTCTGAGGTCGGCGGCACAAACGGAACTCGCTTGAATATCATTTTTGACTTCGTTTTCGATTCTGAATGGAGATACTGGAATCTGCATCTAGATTCGGCACATATATAGTCATACAGCCCTGCACATACCTTTCGGGGAACTAAGAATGGTAGATGCGGTTTCATCTCGCGTCACTCCAACCGACAGCTGACCATTTCGTGACGCCCGTCCTGGAGACTTGTCGGTTTGCAGGCCCGTAGTTCTCGCTGGTTCAGCCGCATTGTACTTTGATTTTCCCACGGCGCCAGTCACAGTTCGATTTAGCTTATCCCAGAAGCCGATGTTTTCCGAGCCTGAAGTAAATTATAACAGACTGGGAAAACTTCATTAGCGTACTCTTAGAAAACTCACTTTTGACTTGTTTCCAGTCTTTGCTTCGCACATTTTCCGACGAGAAAACTTTCTCGAATGCACCTGAAACGTAGTTTATAAATCGCATAATTG
Organism: Mesodorylaimus sp. YZB2_4; assembly: GCA_030248295.1. Classification (NCBI taxonomy): domain Eukaryota; kingdom Metazoa; phylum Nematoda; class Enoplea; order Dorylaimida; family Dorylaimidae; genus Mesodorylaimus; species Mesodorylaimus sp. YZB2_4. Next base: position 165,852 of record JASANH010001018.1, read on the forward strand.
AGGCAGCAACCCTTATAATATATAATAAGTGTACCAATCTCGCTGGCCATCCCTGTGCCGGTGGTCTCGTTCTCGGCAACCACCCACATTATCTTGATCATTACAATCAGAAGAAGCACGAGTCTGCTGCAAGTGCACATTTTCGAGCAACCGCTCCAAGCCCTTACAACACAAAACAATAGCAACTTGGTGCACAATTTATGTGCCTTAGTGTCTGTAAACTGCAGTGTAAAGTTGCGCAGCTTTACACTACAAAGCCGCATTTTTAAGGAAAGGCTCATTTTCTCTGCCAAAACACGCGCTCTATTGTCTTTACTCTCCAAAAGTGGTTGTGTGTTTAGCCTACTGTGCACAACAGGGTTTAAGACTGTGCGATGATGAATTTGAACTACGCGCTTTCCCGCCTTCTGCTGCTTATTGCAAAGCGCAATATTTTTTGGTGTTGCGGCTAAAGTGCGCAAAGCGGAGAAGTGCAAGAAGTGCCAAAAGAGCAAAAGACTGAAGAAAGGAAAGGGAAGATCGGTTGTTTTCATGATTGGATGCGGTAACAAAAACCGGTTTTATTATAGTTTTCAGTGCTCTAACTAATAATTTTCGTATAAATGAGGTGTTTATTTGGATTTATTTAAAAATGGATACCGATCGGAAGGCAAAATCATTTAGTTTAGAGTCGCCAGAACCCGAGGTAAGGTATTGTCACTATATTGTGTCACTGGGCGAAATGTCGCCATTTTTTGTGTTAAACTGTGAAGAAAGATTGTGGTGTTGCTCAATACTGTATACTTTAATTCGCATATCGTTAAATTCTTGTAACGATTTTGAAAATAAGTTGGGTTTTTATGTTGGGAGGGCAACCTTATGCGCTACTGTATTTTGACAATTAATCCTAGTCATATGCTTTTTCTGGAATTTTTTGGTGGAATATTTAGCTACACTTCGGAAAAATTTAGCCATCAGAACTATCTTTCCTATCATTCGCCTTTTGAAAGATAGTAAATACATGTTTCGAATTCAGGCTACAACTGGTCATCGGAACGCATCAGCGACTGCGAGCTCGGTTGCGGATTTACGAGGTCTGGCTGACGATGATTATAGAGCACTACTGAATAAGGCGGTCATGCCGGATTATCCTAAACGGAAAGCCCAATCCACGAGTTCTGATGCTTCTCAAAGGCGGGTCGATGCGGCTGCCATATCATCGGATGACGCTTTAGGATCGACGGGTTCGTCCAAAGATGTGGAAGATATTTATGGTATTCTAAAAACAGAGGCTGATCGCGATGTATCGCGAGAAGATGAAGCGCATGGTAAATGTTGCTATTTGGTCAGATTTTCTTGTTTCCTGAAGGATGAGAGGATTTTATTTGTAGATACTCATTTTGAGCAAAGGAAATTGGGAAAATCTGCTAGTCATGTACGTAAATCTGCAAACAGTTTTCCATTTACATTCGAAAAGTCTATTTATGATTTAGGAATCTTGCCAGTCGAGGTCCATGTTTTACGGTCGTCATAGCGGTACGATAACTCATGTCGATGTCGATGCTGCAATGAATTTTTTCGTAAATTAGTTTAGAATTTTTCTGAATTTCTTATTCTAATAGATATTTCTTTTTAAGCGTCTTCAATCAAAAAACGACGATTCTATTGGTGCCGCTGATTGTGGCCATCGCAACGAGGCTCGTTTATTTCCTAGTCGAGATTCAAGCACGCCGTTCCCTGCGGCCGACAGTGGTCGCTCAGGTCGTCGTAGTCCGGGTGCTGCGGCAGTTTTACGTCGCCAACACGAAACCTATGATCAACGGGGATTGAATCGATCATATAGCAGCAGCGCTACTGGGAATTGGACATCGATCAACGACAAGAGCAACTCGTCAGATTGGAATACCGAGGACGACTCGCTCGATGCTCATCGTCTTATGGCTAAAACATTTAATACTGGCCTTAGTGAAGAGTAGGCTAGAATATTTTGTTTTTCAAAGGATTTTTCTAAAATTTTTTTTTAGCCGGTCAAAATTACGAGATTTTTTAAAATGGAATCCAACGGAAGGGATGGAAATTACGAGCGACTCGGAACCAGTCGAGCTGAAGGCGATGAGAAAAGTAAATGCATTTTTGTCTTCGGAATCGGTAACGGCGCATCATGGTGGAAAAAAACCGAGATCAACCAGTCAGCATGGTCATAATAATCGATCGTATTCAAAACAAAGTAAGGTCAATAATCTTCGTGGGGGGGGGGGGGGGAGATTACTCAGAAAACACCGTTGTGAGTCCCAGCCGCAGGTAATTCCTGACTTATATTTGGGTTTTAATTTCAGCAGAGGACGATTACGATCGCATGACCAGAAGCGATATGGGATCGATCTCTGGCATCAAATCACCGCCTCGTATGTCGAAATCGTTTCGTCGAAAACGTACGCAACAAGACGAACGCACATTACTTAGCGAACACCTGAACGGATTTCGTGGACGAGACAATTTGAATGATTTACTCGATTATATCGAAGGAACGGACGCATCGAAAAAGTCTCAAAACGATCATCAAAGCAAGAAAACAAAAAAGAAATCGGCTTCCGAAAGTGGTTCGAATACGAGCAATAATGCAACTAACAATCCGTCAAATAATGGTATTACGAAAAAAGAGAAAGTTCGACGATCAACCGAAGGCGATGATGGAACGTCGGCCTTCGCCGCACTCAAGTCCAGCAATGCGGCCGCTGGTGGGACATTGAGCTATAAGCACAGAAGTACTGATTCGTTGGGATTGTCCTATAACGAAGATGATCGTCGTCCGTTCGTTAATGTTGGCAAATCGACGTCCTCCGACGATGGTATTGGAAGCGGTCGACTGTATTGCGATAATGTAGCCAACGACGAGGCGATTGGCGACACTTCCGTGAACGATGCGCTGATTGCACAGCGATTGCAATTGGAAGAATTAGAAGCAGGGTTTGAGATTGGGAATAGGGAAGACACGGGGTGCGGACTAACCAGTGGATTGGCCAATGCTCTGATCGACGATGGACAATTTATTCCAGTGACGAATAAGAAACAGAAGAAGAATAGGACTGAGCAATTTCGAAATAGTGCAACAATGCCGTCTCAAAGATGTGGACGAAGTGCGAGAGGCAGGGCGACGGGCGATGGCAATGGAGCTAGTGCCAAACGATCAGTGACGCCCCCCGCTCGAGAAACGGCCGCGTCGAGTGGACGAAGAAGAAGAAATTCTTTGGACTATTCTCGAGTTGTGGGCGATCGAGTCACTTCGGCGGATTTGAGGAGACAACCGACCGAATCTATTGTTGGAACAACATTGACGAAAGAATCTGCTTTTTCTAAAACTGATTCCATTGATGGAACGCCGATTATAAATACGTCATTGGACGAATCGACGGATTTGAGTAAACCATCCTACGCCAATGTGGCGAGTCGTTATTTTCATTCACCACCGAATTTGGGCGATTTTATGGCTCAAGCTACGACGAATAAAGACAAATTTAGTAAGAAACGTTCGTCAAATTTCCCGGGCTCGAGAGGTGAACGAACGACGAAGGACGACGGCGAACGAAGCGCGTCGGGCAATCGACAAACGCCGAGGCAAGCGTCGTCGCTGAATGCTTCGCGAAGTAGTTCGCCAGTGAACATTCCCACGGCTGTCGCCACGAATTTAGCCAATGCGTCCAGTCCTGATCTAAAAAATTTCACAGGGGATTCTCTTTCGTCTTCTACTCAACCGATAAGACGAACTTATGCGACGATTGCCGCCGATAAACGACGATTGACTCAGAAATCGATGACTTCGGGTCGGGAAGCGGCGAGTGGCGTGGATGCTGCGGTTGTGGAGAAGGAGGTCGAGGTTGGAGTGAATAGCCTTGATGGTAAGAAGTGTGAAAGGGTGCAAAATGAAATTGCCGATGGCAATGCTTGGACGAGTCCCGGTGGCGGATGCGAATGTGTAGTGTCGACGAATGCGTCTCTGAAAAAGTGTGTTATGGATACGGCTGTGAACACGGAACCGATGGTTGGCCAGATTGCGGCCACAACGACGACAAATCTCGGTGAAAGTGCATTTATATTCGAACAAACCCCATCGACTTCGGAGGCTCGTGGAGTTATTCGAAAAACTGGTGATCGATCGTCCTGTAGCGGAGTGTTCGATTTGCCCGGAACGTGCAATGGTGGAAATTCGTTAAAGACTGAAATAATTGAAACTAAAATGAATTCGAATTGTAATCGAGAAAGGCGCAATTCTTGTCCGGTGCAATTTTTGGACAAAGCTGGCGCCGCGTTTGATCCGCAAGCATTGACACTTTCTGGTTTGACTTTTGTTTATGGGGACGAAGAGGTTTTGGCAATTCAGGACGCGTTGGAACGATCGGCTCCGGCTAGTTCGCCTCAAATGCCAGAGACGACGAGTTCGAATGGCGGGGACGGCCATTTGTCGAGGGAGATTGATCAGGAGAGAAGGATACCAAATATGGCGGACGTGGCTGCGGCCAACAAGATGTCCGTCAAGATGCTTCGGGATATGGTCGATTACGCTAGGAAAGGTAGGCGGCCAGTGGGCATGGGGTGATCCCACGTCAGTCTCCTCTATTTACAGTAGATAGGTGCTCGGTGCTCTTCAGAAGAGAGTGTAAAGTGCTGAAAATCTTGATCGATTTCTTGCCGCAAAATTATTCGCAGTCATCCTGTAATGACAATACAGAAAAACAATTGCGTGCAACCTCAGCGAAGTGGGCTCTGGGTGAGGCTGTTCGAAAAGTGCCGGCCATGTTTAGAAGGGTGAGATCAAGGAAAATGGGGAAATATTGTCAAGAGTTTAAAAAGTTCAGATTTTTAAATTGGAAGATAGGCGCAAAATTTAAATTTTGACAGGATATTAAAGATATTTTGTAGTGTATTGTAAAAAAAATTTTTTAAGATCAGGAATTTTATAAACGAACTTTCAAAGCGTCTGATTTTGAGGACGAGAAAGCAAAGCTGTACAAAAAGTTCTATTTTCCTTGACACATTTTTGGACTTGCTTGATTTTCGAAGGATCCAAATTTCATTTTCACAATCTATGCATTCATTGCCATCTTATAGCCAGCCGTCAATTCCAGACCTCTTTGGGCAATGTAAAATGGTGTTTGCCGATCGCATTTGATATAACCGAAAAAGAGATTTTTCGCTCACTTCATCTTGATAAGTTTGAAACCTGAACAGGTCGGCAAGGATCCTCGATCTGTTCTTTTAAGACTATTGTCAAAAGTATTTTTAGTTGTTGCGGCCAGAGGTGCTGCGAAAATAGACAGTTTTATTTTGCACTTCTAAGAATATGAGTTTGCAGGTAGCTAAAGTGAGTCACAGGTTGAAACACGGAGTCCTGGGTCAAGGTCTGTTGAGGAGGTTTTTTGAATCGCAAGGTTTCCCGCTATTTTTTAGATTGGATTTTTGGCATGAAGTTTTTCCTGCTTTTCAAAGTTTCGTCCGAATCCAGTGCGGGGGGGGGGAAGGGGGGTAATATGGATAGGTAGACCGTTAACCTGCAGCATGACCAATTCATCGATATGAGGGCGGATCAATCTGGATATGATCCAACTGCTGGATCGGCAAATAAATTTTCTTTGCGTTATCTGCTGGAAAATGATATGGGGCGTACTGTAATGAGAAAGTCCCATTTTTCTCTCAAGTCTGTATTAACTCCCGGTTTAGGGGGTGTTCAGTTCCTGTGTCCTTGCTATGCTATCCTCCTCTCCCTCCTTCGGGGGAGTGATCTAGGCCCAGGGTCGGATTGGTCGACGCTGGGATTACCTCCCAGGCGTGATTGCCACAGTCGCGTGTAGCACTCCCCCCCCCCCCCCTGTAAGTCGCAGCATAGCGGTGGATCGACCTCCTCAGTAAATGAGTAATGCTTAATTTTTAGCATGGAATGAATTCACTCGTGATCCCGCTTCGACTATTTACTACAAGATCACGGACAATCCCTAGTGTGGGCAGTTAATCCAAATGCTTTTTCTGAGAATTGAGCTGCTTTGTTGCCATAAAATGCAAGCAAAATGATGAACTTTATTTTTGTGAGCACTGCTTTGAGTTTTTCTCTGCATTTGAGCATTGTATGTACAGGAGAGCGTAGACTGAGCCAAATTTGTGACTGCGAAAGTACTTTTGTGCATCCCGTGTTCTGTTGTGCAGTTTTTGCGAACTTGCTACCGATTTGTACATAGCTAGTTTAGATATGCTTGCATAAGTTGGGATGGCCGCTTGCTGTTACCAATGTCTGCAGATGTAGCATATTTTATGTCCTGCTTGGTGAGTGGGTCGGGAGACAAGGTTGCTGCATGTCCTGCTAGGCGGGTTGATAGGCGGCGCGGGATAACGTTGCCGAGGGATGTGCTAGGGTCGGAACTGATTGAGCGTGTGTCTGCGTTATGCGCTTGCAAAATATTTTTTGTGCGCTGATCTAAATTGAAAGTTAATAAGAATTTACTTTTCCTATAACTCGTTCTTATCTGAATCAACAAATTGTAACAGCACCTAGTTCGCATTCGCAGCTAAATCCGTCCTAGTCACGAGTAACTACTTTTCCCTGCTCGTTTGAAGGAAGGCCGTGTTGATGAGTTCTCGTTTGTAGTCGCAATCGGGGAAGCATTCCGCGTGCCTGACTGCTTCTTGACTGTGCATTTCGGCCAATTTCTTTGTCTGCTCTACGCCATCACTATGTAAGACGAGTTCCCAAGCCAGCTGCACGTCGCCGGGCCGCGAGAACCGACGTAGAATCAATTCGGTCAGCATGGGATTCTACAATGGCACCTCAGTTGGAACAGCCGTCTAAAACGTGGCCGTCATGCTTACTTGACGAGCAGCGAACAAGACTGGTGCTGTGGCGATGCCTAAACGTAGGTCCGCAGCTGCCGGTTTGCCAAGCACGCTGGCTTGAGCGATGAAATCCAAAGCGTCATCGATTAGTTGAAATGCGATTCCCAAGTGCCGACCGTACTGGAAAGCCGATTCGTTGAGGGACGACGAGCAATCGGCGAGAAGGCTTACCTGAAACACAGAGTATGAATGACGGAGGTGCAGAGTAGCCACGTTGGTTGAGGCCATTCCCAGCCAGCTTGGCCACCATATGGTGCTTGAATGGACAAGGCACTTGAACAGTCCCCAGGCATTGGGCCAGAAAGTGGTCCTGTACTCGTAGATACAGGGTCCAATGCACTTGGCTGGCACTGCTGTCCCCTCTGTCCCCGTGGCCCTTTTAGCAAAGCATTGCGAATTCGATCACACGCCATGCCAGTCGCATCTTGTGCCCAAACATTCCCCAACTTACGATTGGCTCTAGGTTCGGTGAGGGCTACTATTTGACCTCCACATAGTAGGGTACACTACACAGAGTAAAAGAAAGATACGAGAATGGCCATATGTTCCTCCAATAACGGCAGGGCACGATTTCCATCCCAACAGTACAACTTACGGCTTTGCAACTGTGCGCGAATAAGCTGGCAGTTTTCTTGAACGTCTTGGCCATATAATGGGCGAACCTTTCGTCCTCGCTGTCCCTCGAACCCAATTGCATAAACTCGCCTTTGACCAAGTCTTCGATCACCTGCAACACAAACCGGGGATTGCTCACTCCAGCAGACCACCATCACGTGACTCACTTGAGATAGCAGCCTGATCACATCGGCATTGCCGATCGAGGTGAGTAACTGCGTGGCCTTGGCTAAAATGTAGTCGCCCACTAGAATGGCCTGCAATATGAACCCACTCGCACGAGCCCAGTTTAAGCCATGAGAGGACTGACCGCTTTATTTCCACCCAGTCGATGCATGGTTGGTCGTCCGCGACGTTCATCCGATTCATCGATGACGTCGTCATGGACCAAAGAGGCGGTGTGGATCATCTCGCTGATCAGGGCGATCTTGTACTGGGAGTCGAGAATGTCTTGACTGGAGGGGCACCTGAAACAGTAAGTGATCACTGCCCTGTCGTGCTTTATACATAACACACCGCCCAAATAACTCCGAGAGGAGCAGGGCGAGTCTGGGACGACCTTGGGTCGACGTTTCCCGCCCACTAAGGTAAGCAAGCACAACCGTCCCCACATCAGGCCCTCCCATCGCCGTATGTTGGAGTAGACGCTGCAGGGAGCGGATGGTCTCAACACTGCAGGCGTAGGAGCCACAGAATCTACCCGACCTTCCTTGCTTTAAGGTCCGATCAAGGTAGCCAAGTACACTGCCTTCTCTAAATGCACTGCAAACGCACCAACGGTATTGCACTCATCGGCTTGGACTTTGGCGGCGGCTTCTCTGATTTATGAAAGTGATCAGTTCAGATTCGTCCAGTGCCTGGTAGGCCATGGCGAGTGGGCGAGAGTAATCGATGCTCTCCCACGGCTCTGAGTGATGTTCCAGCCGCAGTATATTCGTAAGAATTGCCTGCTTCAGTCGGAGTTTTTGGGTCGGCCACCTCCCTCCTACGCCCACTAGGACTTGTTAAACTTTAGGCAGCACACAATGGTATAAAAGGGAAGCAATCATACCAGCACAAGGCAAAGGTACTAGCACCAGACCACCAGCAGAGCTGTGCGCAAATTGGCACTCACTTGACCCCAGCATTGGACATCACTTACTTGCACAAAGGCGCCTCCACTGACGAATGCGATGCTAAATGGGTGGCGCCGGCCATCAGTAGAACGATCTTGGGCCGTAGGAGCTTGCCACCCTCCAAGAAACAGTACTGGGTCATCGAGTTCAGCTTTTCAAATTCTTTCGCCTCCATCACCTGCAAATAAGGCACAGAGTCAAAGCAGAGGATTCGGCCGCCCCGTGTTCAGTCCCCAACAACACACGATGCACCAAATGGTGCAACAGAGATGGAGGATGCCGACTTCCTTGAGCCTAGTCCCTTCATGGCCTTGCTTATGAAGATTCCACTGCCTGTAGACCAACTAAGAACAGCCCCCTCTGTAGACACCTAACCAGTTCCAAACTGCTGAAAGTGGAAAACGATTGACATGAACCCACATCATCTCAAAGAAGTCGTGTGACACCCACAGTGAAGTACAACATCTGCCTCATATATGGGAAAATACTGGTGCGCATGAAATACGGGTCCGCCCTAGGGCGAATTAGGACTTGCCAGAGGAAGGCTACAGCCACAGGAACGATACCAGTATAGTTCGCGACACCTCCTGTACAGTCTATTCGCCAGCCACACAAGAGGGCCGTTTAGGCTCATAGATCGATTGGGCCATGAGCGAGGATCTGAGAATCCTAGTGCCAAAGTACCCAGACTGCAAAGAAAGCCAGTCACTCGATCCCGGGCCCTGACTCAAGAGAGACAGACTAACGTCGTAAGTACCCCAATCCAAGTATGGGCAAGGGGGTAGGGGGTAGCTTCCCTTGTTGGGCCGGCCAAGACGTTAAACCCTTCCTCTCTAACCCCTCACCTCAGGTCAAGCAGGAAGAAAGAAAAGGAAGAAAGCAAACGCGATCAAATCGTATGTGGGCAGGACCAAGACCTGACCTGACTGACCAAGCACAGACCAATTGTCCAGCCAGCCTACAGTACTCTATGTAAACAGTCATACAACTCACTCACTCGACTCGACCCAAACCTGGCCTTACCTGTCTCGCACGCAATCAGATCAGGCTCAGGCGATATGAACTGATCTCTACCCCCCCCTTATCCCCCCAAACCCCCTCTAACCCAGCCGATCTTGCCCATACTTGCCCCAATCGATGCAGATGTAACCCCCCGCCTGGTAGGCCATGGCGAGTGGGAGAGAGTAATCGATACTCTCCCCTGGCTGGGAAACGTCAACCCCTCGGGTTGATGTTTCAGCCGTAGGTATAGTCGCAAGACTATCCTGCTCCAGTCGGAGTTTTTGTCCCGCCGACTTCGGTTGGCCGCCTCCCTCCTACGCCAGCCAGGCCTGGTTACACAGATAAGACATCCACGCCCATAAACTCACTTCTGCGCTTCATTGTGTTTTGTCAAAGTGAAATACCAAGTATCGAGCGAGCAGCTCAGGCAAGCACATACGGCTATGACTATGGGACTTAAAGTTCAAACAGACAATACAGAAAAACGGGAAAAACCCAAGCGGACCCAGTGAAAAAAATGTGCCAATCTTACACCAGGCGAAAAAGCATAAGCCAACAGCAAATCCCTCAGGCACCCCCTACTTACCAGCACGTACTACCCGTCCTCACGAAACATGGGGTACTTGCTAGCAACCACTCCCTGGTTTCCTCAACTCCATAACCTCCGGCTGGGAGAGGAGAATCCTTGGCGACCCAACCCAGTGACGAGAGGGCTTTGCCCACTCACTTGACGAACGTCCTCTAACAAGCCATTCAGTCGTTTAGTTACAGCCACCGGCAGCGCAGTCCCGCCTTTCCTTTCTAACTCGACCGACGACGAATGACACATTCGCCATATTAGGTCAAACCTAGTTCGGCTAGCCGTCCATGCAACGGCACTGATGTCGGCCGAATTCGGCCTGCGTAGACGAACCACCGAGTCCCCGCTACGCAACCATCCTTTGTGCGCCAGCACCTGAAACAACCACCGTCACGCCAACACGACCAAATAACCAACTCATTATGCTTACACTAAAACAAGCCCTCTGAAATATTTTCGTAAAACGGCACAAATTCGATCCGCTGCATCCCCGTTTAAGAATGTCCATCGAGGCCACTCGTCCCTTCAACCAGCACCATGACCACCTAGCAAGCAGCACAGGGCACAAGAATCGACAACGACCAGCCACGTCGTGAGTGCAAGTCCTCCCAGCCCCATCGATCGATGCCTTTACTTACAGTCGCTGTGTACACATGGCATTCCATCCCCTACGCAGTCACCGTAACAACAACGCCACCAATAGCCAAATCACAAACAGCATATCTAAAATATGTACAGAAAAAGTGCATAACTCATCCCATGACCTAAATCAATTCATTCAATCGATCAATCAAAGATCGATTCATTCAACCGATTCCAAATTTCTGGCAATCACTTTAAAATCACGTTATTTTCGAAACTGGCTGATATTGTACCTTGTACATATTTGTATCTGTCCCCAGCATCTACTGTACATTGTCCCACATATCAACTTCGTTGAAACCGGTTCGCTCAATTGCATATTCACAGCCTAAAAATCCATACTTTCCCTTCGGTCCATGATCTCGGCCAGACTCGCCTTACCTATTTACACATTCAATAATTACAAAATCACGCAGCATCGGCAATAGCGGCGTTGACTCCTTCCAACTTGGGTTGGCGGAGTCGCTGGAGCAAAGTAGGCGTGAACGGTGACGCCGGGCAAATATTGCTAAAATCGAACAATTCAATTCAATCAATCAATTCAAGTACAATTCGATGACCGGGGTCGTGCGTGGCCCATAAGGTTAAGGCGTCTGCCTCTCACGCTGGGTGCGCATTTACAGGAGAAGGTTCGATTTCCGCCTCGATACAAAATGATTGTCAAATAAATGTGTTCCTTAGTCCTCGAGTGCGCTGCTTAGTGCTTGGCTATAGATTAAGTATGACATGACATCAGATTCAAATAATGAAAGAAGCTAAAGCTACTTTTGGACTTGCCCAAGCCTCTATCGGACATGCTACCCCCACCCCCAAGGCGGTCCTATTTACCCACTTGCTTCTCCAGGCAATGGAGCTGGCTGACATTAGCGACTAATAAACACAAATCAGCTTTTCAACTAACGGAGCAGAAAAAGAAATCGGTGGCCACCTTTGCAATCAGTCGAGATGTGTCCTAAATCTCAAGTACCGAAGTCTTGAACAAAACGCAATAGCGATATGGCCTAGACGGTTGCAAGCGTCCCCAGGTGCCACGATTCGGACCTTGACCTCCCAGTTGGTAGGCACCTCACACTGACCCACTCGCCTCCCTGATTCCCATGACACCAAGTCGAAACCCAGAGCAGTTACTGCTCCCTTCAGGGGGTCTCTTCTCTATCGCGTCTGCACTTACTCCTGGTCAACCGCCTCAGGCACTCCACCAATCCCACACACCGCATTACATAACGGGCGCCCTCAACAAACCAACCGGCTTACCTTAAAACGTTTTATTCCCGATCTCGTAACGAGCTGACAATCGTACAACTCGATACGTTCCAAGGCGTGACACTGCCTCAACGAATCCAGGGACTCATCCGTGATCAACGGGCAATTATCCAATTCCAACACGCGTAGACGATCGTGCGTGTACAACCCGAGACTCAACTGGCGTATCCCCTCGTCCGTGATCAACTCGCAATGCGACAATGTCTACAACAAGTCCATCTATAAAGCACGACCAAGCTGGGAACAAAAGGGCACTCACCAACTGCACGATATTCGGACACCCAGCCGACAAATGCGACAACGTCTGATCGGACAGCTAAAACACCAATGTCTTGTCTCACACCCAAGCCGTGCACGCCATGTAGGGTGGGCTAGGATGGCTATACAGTCTCAAAGGCGTAATCTGCCCGGCCCCTCTGACCCTGAGACGAGGGATTCACGGACTAGTGATCTACTGCTAGCAGGTGCCGTTATCAAATTTTTGTGAAAAATAGCGAGAAACAGTTTCTTCGCGAAGTAAAATTCCCAAATCTTCACGCATCTGGACCACGCCCATACTTGACTTAGACTCTGTGCACCCAACACAACCACTCTCCTCCCCACTCACCTGACTACAATCCTCAAGATCCATCCGTTCCAGATCGTGGCAATTCTAGAAAAGAGGACACACTTTTGTCTGCTTGTCGGGCAAAACTGCCGCAAGTTACTTTAGCCAACGCATTGAATCCGCTGTCGGTTAGCAAAGAGCATCGAGCCACTTCCAAATCTCTAAAACAATCACAGCCGCGTGTCACGCCTTCCAAGTCCAACTCCCTCCCTACAACTGACTTTAACTGATGGCATCCGTGCGACAAGGACGCGAGCGTTCGATCAGTGATATGAGTGCAACCGGATAAACATACGTATTCCAACTGATGGCATCCTTCCGACAAATACTGAGCACTTTGGTCTGTTATGTGCTGAAAGCGACACGTCCACACCATTCCTTCCCTTTCCAAAACAGTCAATCTTACCGAACAGTTATACAAATTCAAAACCCGCAAATCGTGGCAATGCTGTGCAACGTGACGAATTCCATCGTCCGTTATCTAAAATGAGTGAAAAATCAGCAAAAATTATACGAGTTTCAGATTATTTTCCCTACTAGACTCATCCCATCCCCTGAACTGCAGTCGAGTTCACATTTTTCTCCCACCTCGGCTAGGTGATATTACAGGGTTCATACAAGGAGCGGAAAATAATTTGCCCGATTTTTCAGGTTCCAACTGATTTCCTGACTTCCAGAATGATCTACAGTCAAATGGGCAAACATGAAAGGCGGGTGATTCGAACTTTGAAACCCCCAACAATTTTTGCCAGATTTTGACTCCAAAATTCCTACTTTCCCAGATTCTCCATTCCGCTCACATTCCCTGCCTGCCCAGGTCCTGGTTGTCTTGTCCTATCTTGCACACATGAACCCCTTACACGAGGTACAGTCGGGTCCAGGATACCATATAGCCCAAATGAGCACTTACACCAGAGCAGCCTTTGCAAATCAACGCCTGCAACTGCCTGCAACGATTGGCCACCGCCTGGATGCCATAATCTTGAACGCGATTGCACCACGAGATATTGAGCCAGGTCAGTTGACTGCAACCTTCACTGAAACCAAGCACAAACATGTACATTCTGTGACTAGGTCCCGTTCATGATTTAGATTTAAACAAAAGTCAGTCACGGCTATCGAAAGCTTACTGGTAGAAACAAAATGCCCATCTTTTGGCAATACCCTTTCCAAGAAATATTCAAATTTAAAAATGGGCGGGAGATTATTTAAACTTTAAATTAACCTTGAACATAAAAAATTTCCCCTTACCTCAGCGCTTTCAGGCCTCTATCCGATATCATGGCCACTCCTTCCAAATTCAACATACGCAATCTCGTGCAGTGCAATCCCAAACTTTCGCAAGTCCTACAAACAAAAAACACACAAATCCAAGAAAAAAACCAGAAAAAGTAAACATTTCTTACCCGTCTGTTAAACGTTTGCATTTCTCCAAATTCAGTTCTTCGATGAAATTGCACTTGTCAGCAAATGTTCTAAAAATAAACACATTTTTCAAAAGCCCCAAATAATTCCAAAACTCCTTACTTTAAAGCACCGTCCTGTACGCCTTCACAACCGTGTAGACTCAATTTTTTTAAGAATCCTCCGCATCGTTTCGCCAAATTTTCAACAACGGTTCCCTAGAAAAATATTCCCAATCAAAAAAAACCACTCAATTAAAATTTTTTACATATTTTACTTTGATATCTTTTTGAAAACTAAACAAATCCACTTTTTGCCAATTACTTCCATCCAACGCCAATAAGTTCCATTTTTTGCATACTTGAGCGCATCGACATAAGCTCACAATATCCAAATAGGAAAATGTCCTAAAATATATAAACTAATCCATCATTTCCATATTCCCACACACTCAACAGTACCCACCTCAACAAGACTTCTTTCGGAAGTTTCTTATTAATTAATCCTTCATCCGGAGGTAACAACGTGGTCAGGCTTACCTAAATGAAAAATTCCTTATTTCGAGAAAAACATTACATAGGTTTCTCTGAAATTAGTTCTTTCGTCTTTCCCTCAATCCCCCCTACCCACCCAGTATATCCCTTTATTGCCCCCGGACAACACTTCGGGCAACGTGTGACGACGACGATCGAGAAAGTTCAAAACCACCGATTGTTTTCTTTCATCAAATCCAACATCATTTTCTTCATTTCTTTCCTCTAACTGATCAGAAAAACTTGTCCAAATCGATTCCTGATCCAATCGATATTCATCATCCGTCGTACGCATACTAATCAAAACGCAATCATTTTTTATCGCCGTCGAAAACATTTTTTTAAAACAAATTTCAAAATCCAAATATTCCTAACCAAAAACCGATTACAAGGGCGGAGCGGGGCGGGGAAGAAGCAAGAAGGCGGATATTGACCAAGCGAGCCGTCCCGTTTCAAACAGCACAAAAATACATCAATATTCAACAAATTCCACTTCTTGCCATCATCACTGGCAAAAGCCAAAGCGTGTAAATATCTGGCTACAAGGCACCGAATAATACGCGACGTTCAAGGCAAACAATTGCACGACCAGTGAAACCGAATACTGGCCAGACCAGACAACACATCTCGCCAACAATGTTTCCTTTCCCACCGTCCACATCATTGACCAACTCTATCCCCCGCACAAAAAGAGGCAACGACCGTCAAAGAGAGAATACTAATCAAAAGTCGCCTACGTGCTCTCCTTGTGCGGACCAATTCCCATTTCCTTTCTCAATTATTACAATGCCGCAACTGCATGGTAAAAGGAGGCACGAGAACGAGGAAACGAGTGGCCCTCAAATGGGAGGACAAATGACCAAACTATGAATCGAAGGGAATTCCATCAACTTGCACTAGAAAATATGTAAGATTCGAAAAAAAATTTCCATACCTCTCTACTCAATAATGGTTTATGAATGGGAGATCGATATTGTTTCCAACAAGCCATCGAAATAATGGCGATCAACAAAAACGATGCAAAGGGAAAATAAAATTTGGGCGATTTATTAATCGAAATACAGAAAATGGAGTCCAACTAAATATAAATTGAAAAAAATTCAAACTTTTGTCTAATCCAAAACTTGAAATTTGCTTTTTGTGCCTCCATTTTTCAAATTCTTTACGAATGTGCATCGACGTTTAAAAAACCAACAAAAAACTGAACAGCGCTGTAATATTTCCTGGTGTCAGTCAACGTTTCCAGTTGGCCAAGAAATGTTCACTGGGCGAGCAAAATTTTGAGAGAAACAGCCGGCCGCAGTCGATAATATGGCGGGCAAAGTATAGGCACTAGCTGTCGCTTCCTACTAGGCCGAACGGAAAGTAAAGAGAAAACGAGAACGAGGCTAGAAACATAAGCTCACTCCCTCCCTTCGCCACCTAGACGCAGAACGGGGATAAGCGAAGAAGCGAAGCGAAAACTGCCCCCTTCTCTTCCACTAACTCACTCGTAGCAACGATCGATAAGTAATCGCCAATGCACGAGGAGAAAAAACATTTCAACCGTCCTACATTACACAAGCCAGTCAGCTAGCCCGGGAGACAAATAGGTTCGAGTTGGACCGAGTCCAATCCTCTGACCAATAAGGTTTCCTGCGGCTAGCTCGTGCCCAGTCCTATCAATCGCGACCACATGTAAGATGGCTAATCCATAGAGAAGTCAATAAACAAGCAGCACGTACCTCGAACTTTGGCCTCAATGACGGCGTCTGCGACATGGTTGAGGGCGGAAATATAAAATCATAATATCGATTTGCCTCGCACTCCTCGATCGACCCTTTGCGCACTACTTATAAGATGATCATCCGGTCCTGAAAAAGACGAGGCTATGATTAGTGAGAGGAAAGGTGCCCATGCTAATTTGCCAGCCTATTTGCACTGATTGTTTGGTCAGGACGTGTTTTGCCCGGGCTGCGCCAGAATTAGCATGTTTACAGGCAAGTTATGTTTGGACATCTCCTCTTAATTATGGAATACACTGCAATAGCCCTGCAAGTTTTGAGCTTAGAAACTGTCACATCGAAAGGGCAGAGATTTATTCCCAACGGGTACAGAACCTGGTAAAAAGCCTTGTTTAGACCTGCGATGAGTATACACAGGCGGCATGGTTGGAAGTGAGAACTCTAAACACGGACATCCCATGCTCTCTTACCAGCTGAGCTAACTGCATCTCCTTCTTGGACCGCACCACCGGGAATTGAAGAATTTGGGAATCGGATGAGCTCTAAAACAAGAGAATTCCACTCTCCGCTGTTAAATGATTCGCCAATTTATTAGATCAGCAAACACATGGGGAAGAGACAAATGACTGGTGCACTAGAACTCGATTCTAATAGCATAAACAACACGTGTTTGATAACGCGCCAGGAAACACGGCCAAAAGCGGCTGAGTCTCAGGACACCGCGCTAATCTCCTAATCTCCTTAATATAAAATCGATCGCAGATGGGATATACCTTACGGATGAAAGAGATTACAAAAAGGAAGGATAGCAATACCCGTCTATTTGCTATCTTTCGATTTTTAAAAAATCTGTAAGGAAAGATTCTTCTCGTCGTTCGCCGCCCATTTTTCATGCATGCAAAACGAGAAAAACTAATGCGAAAAGAGCGACAAGATAAGGCGACTGAAAATAAAAAAGCCAGACATTTTGATTGATTTTCTACATGCATTGGGGGTTTTTAGGTGACAAAGTTCAACTTTTCGAAAAAGGATCTAAATAGGAGAAGAAAACAACAAAGCACAGCAGCGCGCACAACTCGTGCTCACGCTACCTGAACATCAATTTTAGCGGGAAAGATTTGAATGTTGATATAACTGGATATAACGGGAAATGATATTCTGGAAAAAGAAAAGGCTGTATTTTCAGCCGTTTCCAAAGGGTTTTATCACTTGTCAAGAAAACAGGCTACTTTTTAGACAACCCAAGTGATGATCTGATCGTCACAGCAGCCGTTATATGGCGCCACTCTTGTGTAGGCAATGCACTTTGGCAAATTTTATTTCCCATTTTTATAAAAAAAGCTCAAGTCACGGTGTTTTAATATCCTCATGTCAAAATGTCATAAGCAGCTAAGCGCGCGAATTCGAAATTTGTGGATTTTCAAACCAGTGCCGCCATAAACAAGCAGAGCTTTCGAAAAATTATTCCGCATGTCACTGAAGTCGGATTAGTGCATCAGAATTAAGTGGACTTAAAAATTATTTTTGTTTGATTGGTTTCAGATGCGAACTAAAAATATAATAAAATCGGGGGGGGGGGGGGCCTAAAGAGTGTGTTCGCACACGAGTAGACGTGTTTTGAAGTGCCAGCAAATTTGAAAAGTGTTGGCATCCCTGGATGGCAGTTATCGATTTCCATTCAAATTTGGAGTTTTCCCTGGAATTTCGGATTGAGTATAAACGGATTGGGCAGAACCGAATTTTCCGAAAAGATAATTGTCGCATTCAATCGGATTTTCTGGATGCAATCCGAGTCCAGGTCCGACCGATAATATCGGCTGATACCGATAATAAGTGCTGCCGATAATGTAGATTTCCCTATCAATTAGAGTTTAGGGCGAGTATACGGCCTGTTGATAGTGCCCATGACGAGGAGCAGGGAGCTACGGATTCTCGATCAAAGAGGTGCCCAAGAACAGTCTGGAGCTAAATCACGACAAGTCACGATCACCATGATCATGGCTTTTCTTACTGCGCTCCCGCAATGGCACCAAAGCAGTTTACATTAAAAGCAGCTGGTTGTCTGTGTGTTGCATAGGCTGAGGCTATGGGAAGGAGGTAGGGCTAGCCCTGTCTTGTTACTTGCATGCTTCTCAATGAAGGCGACCTCTTTGCCTCCTGTCGTATTGTCTACTGTACACTCAGAGACAAGAGTCCTTCTCAGGCCCCCGCGGCACAATAAATTACACGTTGGTCTGACTCAAAAAAGGGGCGATGACTACAAATTATCGCTGTAGTCGTAGCATTGACCCTTGAGTGAGATTTTGGGGAGAAGGTTAGTCTTTCCCCATTTGGAGTCAGGGACAGGAATGGTGATGGCCTTCAGGGTCTTCTGGGGTTCGAGATAACCCTGACGGGGCTGGGATAGAAAAAAGCTTTCTGGCTGTTTAAGTCAGTTTATCTGTTCACTTCTTTTCTTGACATGTTCTAAAAACTAAATAAAGTTTGCCCTGCATCGGAACTATTTTTTATGAGTATAAACATCTCAGTCATCTCGCAGCATTGCAGATAATGCTGATACTATGTTTCGTGGGTATTTTCGTTTATCTGGACGTGGAAAAGTGTTTGAGGGTGAGTCCCCGATCATGCTGTTTGGGATGGGGATCAGGGTCAGGACCCCAGTCGAAAACTAGAGCCCTCAAAAAGTTGTGAAAGGATTCTGCTTTGCATATTTCATTCATTCATTAACCCATCGCTAAAGTCGAACAAAATGAGTTTTAGACGGTTCTGGGTCTCATTCAAGTTTCTAGGGTGTGCATGTGCACATAATGTGCCTCCGCCTGTAAGATAGAAGCAACAAAATCCAGTTTATATTCCAATTTAAATAAAGGGAACTCTGCTGTTTCATGCCCACTTCCTGACAGTGTCACACGGCTGGTCCCAGAGGTGTCATGCGTTGCCTCAAGTGTATGACATGTGCGAAGAGGAGTTTGTAGTTGGTATATTGCAACTTACATGGTCTTCGGTCCCGAGATTTTGGGCTACCAGATTGATTCAAATTGGTCTTCAAAGGAAGCATAGCATGCGAAATAAAAAATTGCATGTTAAAAGGATGGCGATCTGACCAAAATTCAAATTTCCCGCCATAAAACTTGAATTTTTAAGTTTTCAAAAATTATCGGTATTATCGGTTTTCTCGGCCGATAATTGCGTTATCGGTTATCGGTTATCGGCCGATACCCATAATTGCCTCATCGGTCGGACCTGGATCCGAGTGGGATGCGACAACAGCTGTGTAAAATCCGGTTTCACTCGATCCAAAATGGGATATTCCGCACAGCGCTAAATATCCGATCCAGCCCGGCCATGCACAGTGATTAGCCTTGTGCCCCCTAAACAGTCTCATATCTGCAATCGTTTAGTTTTTCCAAATTTATATGAACTAAACGCAGGGGTAACCAAATAGTTTTCCTGAAATTTCTCTGAAGATCTATCGCTAAATTTCAAATAACGGGCGCCAGATGAGGCTTGCAGGGCATATTGTCAAGTGGGGACGTGCAAGTCGCTTTACACTGCCATAGTGGTGTGGTCGCCTGACACTTTACACTCCTTTCCTGTCAGTGGGGAGTGTGCTTGGCCGAGATGGGTGTGTTCCGAGCGACCCAGCCCAGTTGAGGTGTCCATGCTAATTAGTTCGCATTTCAGGTTGTTGTCCCAACTGAACCCCGTCGACGTTGGCTGGAAAGTAAGTGATAGGAAAGGGTCGAAGAGGATCGATTAGGAATATGAATTCGAACAAGCAGTCCGAAAGAAATTTTGGGCAGAAACCGAAACGATCTTTGCGTTCGCGAAGTTATGCTTTGGAAACTCTACAAATCGGTACTTTTTTCATGGATACTACTCAGTCGACGAATTCCTGTTCGAATAAAATCAGATTTTATTTCGTTCAAAAGTAAGACTTTTATTCTTTTTTTCCAAAAAAATTGTTTAAGATTTGGAAAAATTTTGTTAGGCAAGTGATTTACGATTTCGAATTTGAATTTTGGGCGAATCCGGAAGGACCGAATAAATTTTTGGCGGCAATTTGTATTCCATTTGATTCTATAACGGGAATTTGTTGCAACAGTAAGGAGCTGTATATCCAAGTCAACAAACCGCCTCGATTGGTGATTGGCTCGAACGGGTCTCATTCGGTCCCGCCGCCCATCGATATCGATATCACCAATGGACAACTGCAGCAAGTGACCGTGCACAAGGTGGGCAGGGGACGAGGTTAGGAAATCGGAAATGCTCATTTTCCCAGCCTATACTTTCGCCCTTGGGGGCAGGGTCTGGTGTTTTGAGAGTGCCCAACCATCGTTTGTTTGGTCTGCCGAGCGGTCGTTCTCCTCTGCGTGACCCTTGCTCTTGGTGGGCCAAGGCGAGTGGGAAAGAATGTCTCCCCTGGCTGTGCGTCAACCCAGCCGCAGGTATAATCGCAAGACTTGCCTTGCTCCAGTCCCGCCACATTTTCTCCTGCGTCTGCCAGGGACTTGATTGCATGGCTGTGCGGGATACTGAATCCGGGTCTCCGCGCCGCACGTCAGTCGCGATCCCCAGTGCCTTGCCTGTAGGTTGTCCGACCATGAGTTCCCGTCTTGATAATGCACGGGTACAGTGTGAAGCTGGCTGGAGCGTCCATGCTCATGGTTCTATGGCGGTTTTGTGTGTCCAGTCCGTGTGACTGGCCGCGTCTTTCTTCAAGTTTGTTTGTCATGAAGAATGCTTGAAAATCTGGGAATTGAGCAACGAGCTGTAATTCGAAAGAAAGAACAAAGCTGACGCAGAAAGCCATGATGAACTCATGACTGTTCATTGGAACCGTGCCACCACGCAGTGCCTGCTTTGTTCTTCCGCATCAGAGATCGAATGACAGCTCGGCGGTGGACTGCAGGGCATTTGTCATGACTCACCAGTCTCAAGACCTGGCCCGACCAAAAGTATCTTTCATAAAAATGGACGCTCTATCCCGCGATGTGGTTCGCTGTAACTGCACCGGCGCGTTATTGACAAGCCAACTCATTGTATGACACTCCTCATATCAGGCCCATCCTTGTCAAGCCAAGTGGCCATCGTGCATTTCCATTTCCGGAGCC
This sequence comes from Mesodorylaimus sp. YZB2_4, assembly GCA_030248295.1. Taxonomy (NCBI): domain Eukaryota; kingdom Metazoa; phylum Nematoda; class Enoplea; order Dorylaimida; family Dorylaimidae; genus Mesodorylaimus; species Mesodorylaimus sp. YZB2_4. Next base: position 187,309 of record JASANH010001018.1, read on the forward strand.
TAACTCAGACTTCGAAGCGGGGAAGCAAAACTGGAGCACCCAGTTGGTGTTGGCAATATGCATGATTTGGACGAAATTTGTCGCCTCACGATTTGGAACTTTTCTCTTACTCGCACCCCCGCGTACCCGCAAGTAGAACAGAGAAATATTCTGGATATTAGGCAGGCACCGTGAGGGCGAAGTTGAGTTCATGGATGGCTTCTTCAGTCAATGCTTCGAGTTCCCAGTGTTGATGGCAGGAAAACTGGACTTTTTAAACTATTGTCTTGAGTACCAAGCTTGTGTCCACCCGTCTGCTATGTCACACGCTCATGTTTATGTTTTACGACATCAACAAACGCAAGGTGAAGGGACTTATTACACAAAATGATTAACCTGATCGCGGGTCGAACACTCGAACACTCGTCCGTACCGAGCAGCTGGCGTGAGAGCCAGATGTCTAACCCACCAGGCTGATTTTCGGCATGCCTTTGATCAGGTTGCTTAGTCAATTTGTCTGTGATGTGCCGTAGGGACCAACAGAGGATTGCCTTTCTTCGTCTGCAGTAGTCCCAAACAGGGCGCAGCCTACCAGAATTCAGAATCCTGCAACAGCTCTCGTTTCAGATCGTGCTCTCCAGGGCTCAGGGTTTTTTGATTCGACAGCATTTGATCGCTTATGATCCCAGTTTCTCGGCTCTTTTCAAGGAGCTGAGTATTACGCCAGTGGCCAACGCTAACGATCAGCCGAGCAGCAGCTACACGCGAGACCCTGGAGCGAGGGGCGGCAAAGAACTGAGAGAAATTGTCGATTTGGAAAAAGAAAAATCAGGACGCTAAAGAAATGATAAGTGAAGAACAGTGAGAAAAAAGGATTTTGTTTTCTTTGTGGTCGAATCAAAGTATAGTTTCTTTTTTCGATGAAAATGTAAATAGGTTTGAATTCCCGCCTTTCGGGCTACTTGATATAAGCATGACATGCCCGAGGTGTGTGCGCAGGCTCGTCACGTGCGCCCTTCTAGTGGTTTACAACATGGACATTTACCCGCTTCTTCGAAAACGCGTGCGATTAGGCGTTTCTCTTTTCACTCGTCGATATTTCTTTGATTTACAATTTTATGGACCATTTGATAAATGGAAAATCAAATTGGTCCAAAATGCGTGTCGAAATTGCAACAAATTTCGTCCGCAACAATTGGTTCATCGACTCGAGCGAATATGGCCACTACGACGTCAGGAAAACGATCGAATTCAACTGCCAATGGTCCGGTGCCTCAATACGAAAATTCATGGCCGCGGCCCATTGCAAGCCTACCACGTTCTCATCTGTCCGTTCCTCGACGATCTAGCCCCTATGGTTATGCTCAACATAATTTCTGGCCTCAACGATCTTCTCTGAGTAAATCAATATCGGTCAACGATTGGAATTTGAAAACATCGTCCGTTGATGAATCTGAAAAGAAAAATATGACGCCGCAATCGATTCCATCTTTGCATCATCAAATTAATCGAGAAAGAAACCCATCAGCTAGTGTGGAACTGAAGCAAACGCGATTGGAGCAACGCACCGTGGCAATCGCCCATCGCTTGCGCCGTCTTCAGTTCGGTCAATCGCGTGCTCATGCTGAAAATGAATTGAATTCGACCAGCGTCTCGTTACGCAGAGCTTTGGATAACGCGGCTTCAATTCGGGACACGGAAGCATTGAACGATGTACGGGGATTGTTAAACGATCCTCTTTTGGAACAGAAATTGGACGGTTTGATTAAAGCTGGCGAATTGAGGTTGGATTTGTTGAATTGCGAGGAATTACGTCAGGCCACGACGACGGAATTGGTTCAGTTTTTGAAAAAGTACGAGCCACTTTTTAAGAAAATGATATCATTGTCGTCTAGTATTTCGGCAAGTCAAACTACGAGCGGTTCTACTTCGATTTCGGCATCGTCTTCGACGACTTCGCTCCCTCCGAATGTGGTTTTGGGTTCGGAGGACAGAGAACATCTCGCACGAGTGACAAGGTCGTTACAATCTCATTTAAATGTTTTACAACGGGATTACGATTCTGATGCCACGGAATCGAGTTCGGGCGGAGAAAGTTGCGATGAAGACGAGAATGACACGGAATTAAGCGAGTTGAAGCCATCGGGGAAGTTTAAGCATTGCGGCATGTAAGTAAATTAAATCTCATTTCTCCTCTGGCCCGCAAAAATTAATTGCTAGTCCCTTTCTATCCAACGTGATCAAGTAATTTCAGGGAAAACCGAGCATCGTGGCAATGGTGGACTGAGCGAGCGTGGCTCGGTAGTCGATGGGCCTGGATACAATTCCAATTAGCGGATTTGGAGTACAAAATTCGACAGCACGTTGATTTGTACAAGCAATTGCGATGTCGAAAAAATAAGCAACCATCGTCATTGGCTGCTGCTTTGAATAAGCATACCTTAGAAGGCATGAATTCGAAGATTCGAAATTCTCAGTAAGTCGGCGCGTTTTCCTAGAAACCGGTACATTTTAATAAAGGCTGTTACTTGGAGGAAAAATTGCGATGGCGAGAATCCATCGGATGCTGAGGAGACAACTGTGTTGGAAGGGTGCGCTCGAACTAGGCCCCCAGAAGTTTCTCTCGCAAATCGTCGTATCATTCGTACTGCAGGAATGTTCAGGTAATTTATCTTTTTAAATCAGTTGCTTGAAATTTTTTTAAATGTTGTATTTAGGTGGAATCGAAAAACTTTGGTTCGATCGACAATAAATTGCGGATGTTTCCCACCGTACAATCCTTGCGTGGCGTGCAGTGGTCGAGCTGATAACGTCGAACCAGTTAGCGCAAAATTGCAGACGAGGTCCGTCCGTAACTCTATTTTGGAACCTGCTTATCATCCCGTCTTATCGATCCCATATCGTGGGAGAGGTATGTCAGCAGGGCATCGCGTTTCGATAGTTGTGTCATGAAAAAGTTTTTTTAGGCATTGGTCTCGAACGGAAGTTGCAAACTTTTTTGGATGCCTCAAAGCCTCTAATGCGAGGGTATGGAATGATGAAGTGTGTGCTTTCTGAATTTTCCAATAAGTTTCGTTTTTAGCATAAGTTGGTTCCCTCAGCAAAGAGCAATCGTAACTCTTCTTCCGAAGAATCGAAGTAATCAGGAAACATTAACCAAGGATAGTCCATCGACCGAAGATAGTCCGGATAAATCTCGGCGCAGAAAGAAGTCGGGTGCCGTTTTGCCAAAAAGAAGTTATTCAACAGCGAATAGACAACATGGAATAGCGAAATTGAGACGAGCGAAGAAGTTCAAACGTGAACGAGCTCGATCCGACTCCCTGACGGGCAGTTTTATTTCGTCGACGGCATTACAAGAAGACGGTGGATCAAATCCTGGAAAATTGGGCAGTCGACGAGCGACCGAAAGACATTCCACGTTCGATATTGATAATATTGTGGTCGATCCTCGGGTGGCGGCCGTGACTCGCGTGGAGAAGATACAATATAAGGAGATACAGACACCGGAGTAAGTCCAGCCGCGATTTGATGCAAGCGAGCGTGTCCAACGGGCTGCATCTTTCTTTAGATGGCGAATATTGGAATTCCCTGAACTTAGTTTGGCGATGCTTGCGCAGGATCACGAGGTAAGGTGTCTCTTACTGTCAGGCAGGGTCCTGCACCGGTATGAAAATCGTACCCGGCGTACCTTACCCATAGGCGTACCTGTAATTTTTCAAAAAATCTACCCGTACCCGGTTTTTCGATAAATGTTCGAATAGAGTACTAAAACAGAAAAGTAATCAATTCCTGAAAATAATTACAGAAAATCAGAGTTTTCAACGAAACTCGCTCGATCAATTTTCCTTCAAAAGTTTATTCACTATCGCAGATAAAAGACTTTCTTAAATCAGTAATCTGAGCCGAATGCTTTAGCGCTACAAGCCTGGATAATGTATATTTTGAGTAATGTTTTGGTTTTCTTGCTCCTTTGGAAATAGACGTCTCAATTTAAACTTAAAAACCTAAAGATGACAACGACCCGGCAATCTAAAACTCTGAATGAAACTGCATTCATGTTGGAGAGAGTAACGAAGTTAAACTTGAGAAGAGGTGCCTTTTAAAAATTTTTAGCTCAAGGCATTTTTGGCAGTTATGGCTGGCCTTATGACCCAAAGGTGACCAATGCATACAGTCTACCAGGAATGAGCAGCTGCCCTATGATACCTAGATTTGTGACACTGCTAGCAAACGCGCTAGTGTAGCTTGTGTGCTGCAGCAGCCAGTTTCATAATTAGATGAGACGTGTCTGATCGTGAGTCGCAGGGCATGCATACAAGAAAGTCCTATCCTACATCAAAGTGCCACTGCTTTCCTAATATAAGGAACCTGACCCAATCGTAAGAGTGGAAGTGACTTGGGTCCTGAAAAAGGGTCAAGGTTGCTGCACTGGTGCACATCTGTCCTGTACAAGTATGGACTCCTCCTAGCGCCACACCCTAATTTTCCCTCGGCCCCTCTTAGAAGCGAAGAAATACTTGTTTTTTTTCTTCTTCCTTGTTTCAAAGTTTCTAACTGAAGATGCTCTATATTGTAGTTTTATCCCCCAGAAATTTTTACTCAAATTTAGCTTTTTATAACATCATTTTATCTTTGCTTTTGAAAATTTTTTTTGCTGCTTCGATAGGAGCTTAGGCAGTCAGTCAGTCGTGTCGTGTCATGTGACACCCACCACTGGTGTCTTGAGGTCCTCCACGGATGGCGCCATAGCGACATGAACCAGGTTTTTTTGCAGTAAAGAAAACATTTTCGAATCTAAAAAAGCTTAAATATCCATATCTTTTTATCAATATCTTGGCTGTGAAAAAATATAATATATAACCTGTTTTCTTTGAGAATATACACGCTCTTCACTTGCTGCATAGTACCGCGTGTACATTCCCAAAGAAAACAGATGGTACAAAATAGACATGGATATCCCAAAAGATATGGATTTCGATATCGATACGTCAAAGGAGATGGATATCGATTAGATATAGATATGGATATGGACATTAAAAGTAGTCACAACTAGCCTCGAAGTAGCAGACATCAGAACTGTTTCGAAAAAATCAGTCATAAAATGCATAAGATTTAAATTTGCAGCGCTGTTATAAATATGAATAAAAATAAATTAAATAAGAACGAGCACCCATACCCGTACCTGGCGACCCTTACCCAAACCCGCACCCATACCCGCCAGGTACGGGTGGGTACGGGTATGGGTATCCATATAGGACTCCGCTGTCAGGGGCTGGGCAGGAGGGTCGATTTGTGGAACCATGGCATGTAAAGGATTCGTGTGATGGGGGATTGAGGATGTGCACAATAGCGTTCGACTGGTGGCCTGACCCTGAAAAATGCTGCAATTGAGTGCCTCAGTGCTACAGTCTGCGGGAAATTGGTCGGGATTATGCCTGGGCGATGATGCCGGCACAGTGTCAGGCAGTGTTGGCGTTGCTTGCCATTCTTCAGCAGGGACAAACTGCTATTATCTTCTAAATATTAGCTTTTGCATTTTAGTGGGAGGCTGGTAATTTGTGCTCTAAATCTATGCATCTTCGGGGGCAGGCTTAGCCTAAGTTTGGGGAAGGTTCTTTTCAAAAACTGGCCAATTTTTCCCAAACTGAGCGAGTAACTTTAATACAAAACGGCCGCTTGACCGCCCAGTGGCCACATACGCGACCCCCCCCCCCCAGCAAGTTTCGGATGGTGGCGAGGAATAGATTGTAGGATTTCAAGGAGTCTGACCCAGGTAATATGTGAAGAAGTGGTGGGGCTTTGTGTCCTACAGTTCTACTGACAAGAGAACATCTCCAACCGGCAATTCGACATAATCAGTGATTGTAATTTGCTCCTAGGTAAGATAGAAAACTCTCTGCAAAATATTGGACTCCTCTGGCCTAAACCCTGACCATCTGGTACATGTTTTATCAGCCGCACATCGCACACTGTATGTCGCCTATGTCCTGCTCCAAGCCACGTGCGGGCGGGGGTAGAATGATTTGAGGTTTTGCAACTTTTCCCATTTTTATGTTTTTTTTTGGCGGAACTTTACTTCTAGCTGCGTTTTCACAGAGAACACGTGTAATTCTAAATCCATCAGGGGTAAGGGTAAATGTGCTTTTTCATTTTTTTACCTGTAGGGTTAGGGTCATTTCGATGAAACTCGAGGGATATGGGTCAAACGTACGCGGGCACCTGACAGCTTTTTAGCCTGTTAAGCCCGTGGGTTTGACCACCTCATGCTCATCGTCAGATGCACCTTGGGATATAAGCGATGGGTGGATACTTGGCTGATCAGATGTCTCTTATTGGCATCATGTGGGAGCCGAGATGGCAGTTCCATTCAATAAGCAGCCGCAATTAGTGTTCCGTGCAGACCTTAAAAGTCACTCCATATTCTGTCTGACCCACTTTGCTGTCTCAACATCAGTTGACCCGCTAGCATTCCATTTTTCAAGGTTTGAACAGTAGGTGCTGTTGATGGATGGAGACGAAACGACATGTCTTGGAGGCCCGTAACTTTTCAGTCGACCCTAGGGTTTGGGCCCCTCCACGCCACAATGCCAATACACCGCGGGCTTTAAACGATGGACACTGAAAGCCACCTTGGTCGAACGCTAGTTCAGGGAAAGTGGAGCCAGCAGCGACCAACCTGCTGATCCCGGGTTGGATGTGTTTTGGGGGGGGCCGACCCAAGCTGTGGGTCGGCCGGGTCGAAATTTTGAACTCCCGCCCAAATATCTTTCTACAATCCTAACCCCTCCTGACTGCGGGTGATTTAGCAATGAAAGAAAGTACATCACGCCAGAGAACTAATATACAGCGAACGGTGGCCTCACACCCGGGTCGGTCCATGCTGGGAGATCGGGCATGATGGTGTCCTTGTTGTTTAGATTGAAGACCTGTCGGATGGTGCGATTACTGCCAGGCATAATATCAAAGAGTCGGAGGAGAGGAAGCGGTTCATCCCCATTCTGTTTCGTGATTTACATTCGTCGGCTAGACGGGCCCAAATCTTGAGTCACTCCTCGTCCCTGGATAGTAATGGCAGCAGTGGCGTGCCGTGTACCTTGGCCGTGTCACCGATGACATCGGTGGCGTCAGCACCAGCTGGCTTGGGTTCACTGCCGAATGATAAGGTGGCCGATACGCAGGCCGTGATGGAGTTGGGTTACGAGCCTTTTGCGCCGCGTCACTTCCCTTTGGACGAAGATGAAGTGGGCGAATTCTGCAATGGAAACGGGGACATTGTAAACGACAAGTCCGACTATGATTTCTGAGTGCGGTCAGTGGTTTAGTAGTTTCCTGTTCCTCTTTTTCGATTTCATTCTAACGACATGAAAATAAATTGGCTTTGCGTTAGATAACCAAACGAATGAACTGTAGATTTTCATGTTAGGTTTTATTGTCATGTAATAAAATGTAATTTCAAATTTGGCGCCATCACGGTAGGGGCGCACCAGTGTCGCAGGTGCGTGGCGTCACGAGGGCGGGCGCGGCCATGCTGCATCCTTGCGCACTACGTCGCCTCTACGCGTTGCAAGGGCGGCCATAGCTGTGTGTGAAAAGCGCGCGTAGAGTTGCAAGTGAATATTATGAATTTGATCGAATGTTGGAATAAAAGTTGGTCATTGGGAAGTTGTTCAGAAATTGTGTGCCTGGTTATTGCTTACGAACAGTCGTATTGATGATTAGGAGGACGATTCATTTATTTTGAAGGCGTAAAGGGGCGGCGCCTGCGCAGTTACTGCGTTGGAGGACCGCAAAATGAGCAAATTATCATTCCGTGCTCGAGCCGTCGATACTAGCAAGCAAATGCCCGTATTTTTAGCCGAGGAGTTACCGGATTTATCAGAATATGCTAGCATCAATCGCGCCGTACCGCAGATGCCGACCGGCATGGAAAAGGAGGAGGAAATGGTAAGTTGCGAAAATCCAAGATGGCCGCCGATGCGGCGCACAGTCGCCAGATGGCGCGCGCCACGCTATGGTCGTGTATCGATCGATAATAGATAGGAACCTGGAAGTTGGTGTCTTGGCGCTTGTTCCCGGGTCGTTGAGTAAGATCGCTGATGATCAGGTCCTGCTAATCGATAAGTCAAGGGTAACCCGACCGAAGTTAGTCGCGCTGCCTCTATGTGTGGGAGCCGCGTATCATGGGCCTGATATGGTGGACTAGGTTGCGATGTGGTCATCATTGGTGCCCTGTTGGCGCAGCTTTTATTCCGTTAGTCCCACTCGCACTTCCCGCTTGAGCCATTTCCCATTCGAAACGCCTTTTGACACAGTTGGCTGCAGGGTTGTTCACCGTCTTTGTGGACTGGCATTGATTATCAAGGACACTTCGAGCCAGAAGGAATTCTCTAGCAACCAGCAGGGTGTTTTCTCCGGGCGATGACATGAGATACATACGTATTCTGCTCAGGGGGTATATGGCAGGTGGATCCCATCATCTATGCTTTGCCGGGAAGCGTCATTTGGCGTTTTGCCGTCTGGCTGCGTTATCACTTCCGATACAAAGTCCGCGGCGCTTGCTGTCGCCATCTTGGTGAAGCACGATGTGGGTCTGACGATGAGCGAGAGATGTTTGATCATTATTTTATTTTCCTAATGTCTGTTGGCTTGTCTTACGCGTTCACATTTTCCTCCCCCGTCAGAGGGCTGTCTTAAATTAAAATGAGGTGTGTTGGGCTTTCATCTAACTGCGAATAAAAAATGTTTTGAAGCTTGAAAGAAAATTTTTCAAGCAATGCTCACTCGGTGACGTTGCTGTCAGACATTGCCAGCCTTGCTCTATAGTATGTCTTAATTAATCCATGTATTGCCGATCGACTTGAGGATTCTGTTTTTCCTTTGGTTTGAATTCAGTTATAGCACGGCCTGTAGGGGCTTTGCTCGAATCCATAGCAAGCTTCTCCAATTGCCGACTAGTTTTTCACAATAGCTCTATAGTCGAATGAATCATATTCACTCACATTCAGCTCAGCAGATTGACTATGCAGCCAGCAAGGCAGGTTATCAAAGTGGGTCGACGGTATCAATCAGACATTAAATATAATCTGCTGGCAATAACGTAGTTTGCGTAGGTACTCTGTTTGCAGAGCGTTTGTCAGCTTAACCTGAAGGAACTGGAAATGATTAAAAGATAAACTTGATGTCGGTTTGTTGTGATAGGAGAAGAAGTGGGCGTTTTCCCGCCGTGAAAGTGGGCATTCGCGCTTTGAACGTGGGGACGTGGCTTTCTTGCGCGGTGATGAGGCGATATCAGAATGCTTTGCTGCACCATGGTTCGGTTGGACTTTGTGTGCACCGGACAGGACAACTGTTTCCCATTCGACGTTAGCTTGCATTCTTGGCTGTGTCTCGAGTGGCAACATTGTCGCCGTTGCCTCTTCACCAAAGTGCTTTAGTCGTCTGATGCGCAGGTCGGTTTTTCCGTTTTGACGAAAAACAGTCACAGCATTCGCCGCCTGACGGCTCTCATCGTAAAGCATGCCAATTTTGCGTTCTTTCTTTTGCCCCCGTATCACCAGACGGCTGCCAATTGGCTGTTCGCGTCGGCATCATGAAAAATCCATTTACTGGTATCGTTTCCCTTCTGGCCGCGTCGAGTAGAACACTTAGGCATCTGCTGTCAAACGTACGCAAGTAGAATTAACTCGTTACCCGAGGGACCGTGTAAGACGCAATAAATTTTTTACTGGGACAACGCTTTTAGGAGCACGTTTTTTTTATTTTGTCTCATCGATCCAACATATGAGGCCATTAAACGTGCTCTGCGTTGGCTCTTGATAGGACTCGGGCGATCGATAGCTGCTGGCAAAGCATTAGGAGCCCATTGTGGCCGGACTAGGAAACGCAATAGGAACCAGCACTCGCCTGCAAGAGGATGTGATTATCTCGATGTTGGAGGGATTTTCTCGAATTTCCTTTTCTGTTGTTGGTAATAATCGTTGGTCCGGGGCCTAGTTCTCAGCACTTATACTTTCGGTCTCTCAGCATTTCAGCATTGTAAAAATTCCGGAGCTGCCCCTGCTTTGTGTTTCCTGATAAATCGCGGCAAACCTATTGCGGGCTGTTATAACCTCGAATGTCAGGTTGATTTAGTGTGGGTTTTGTTTTTTAGGAGTTGCATTTGCAACAGGCAATATCGGCTCAGCAGCGTTCATCAACGGGAGCGGCGGTCGCAAGCGACAATGCCATCATACCAATTCCGAAGGTTACGTCCGATGTTAAATATTACGAACGATTATACCCGTCTGATTACAAACTTCCAAAGCAACTTATCAAGGTTCAAGGTAAGGTTCGGATGTCTAGTTGGGTAAAAGTAGGGACAAGGATTTATGACTTGAAGTTTTTGGGGGGCCGTCTCCTGTTGAGCGTCAAACATTATGCTTATTGTCAAATTTTGAAAGTGCTGGTCTTGAGTGATATGACCTTGAGCCATTTCATATTGCTGGGCTGTATTTAGGCATAGAAGGTAGGCAAAGTAAGAAGAAAGAGCAATATATCTTTATGGAAAGATGAAACTCGTTCTTTTCTACGTATTTCAGCCGCCTTGAATTTAGAACCAGAAATACCGGATTACGATCTAGATGGCGAGGACGAAAGGTGGCTGTTGACGCACGGGAAAAAAATGGATGTCTCGCCTTTACAATTCGAACGTATTATGGACACGTTAGAAAAGCAAAGCGAATTCAAGGTAACGAGGAAGGGGGCTGTATAAAAATGGAAACCGGATTTGCACCGGATTGTACAAAACACAAACAAAAAACATTCAAATTTTTTAGGTGATTACTCCATCGGAGGCGAAGTTGCTTTTACAAGAGGACGATGACATGTTGCTAGCAGTTTACGATTATTGGCTAACAAAACGATACATGGCCGCTGTGAGTTTGGGATCGGGCATGGGGTGGGGGACTTATGGTCGACTTGATAATTCACCACGCACCACCGATTGTGAGAGTTCCCTTGCTTTAACAGCAGTGCAATAGGAAACTCTTCGAGGGGGTTGCAGCCCATCGTGACAGCCTTGTGTCACTTAGAGTTTACATCTGTCTTAGGATCCTTCTTGTTTTTTTAGTCTCAGGGGAAAAATTTGATTCCACGGGTAAAAACGGAGAAACGAGACGGTACGGGCGCCAAACACAATCCGTATGTAGCTTTTCGTCGTCGGGCTGAGAAAATGCAAACGCGCAAGAATCGTCGTAACGATGAAGAATCATACGAGAAAATCCTCAAATTACGTCATGATCTTCAGAAGGCTGTGTAAGTCGAATATGATCCTGATGAGGAGCTTAGGTGCATTTAGTGCGCAGTAACGTACATCGTCTTTGGTTGTTTTTGTAGGACTTTAGCGGAAATGGTGAAACGGCGGGAAAAAAGCAAACGCGAAATGATAAACCTCACATTGGACATTGTTGAAAAACGATTCGTTTTGGAAGATTTTCGAGACGAATTATTCTCGCACATATGCAACGAAGCTAAACCGTCGTTTCGATTCAGCAAGGTATGGCAAGTTTGAAGTGACCTACGTGGGAGTCGATTTGGAACGGGGGTTATGCTTGCTTTTAGCAGGAAGTGGCCCCTCCGATTGTCAATAATAATAACAAAAAGTCGCCTCCAGTTGCTGCCAAGAAGCGAAAGACACCCTTGGCTTCAAAAGAAGACAAAGGACTGGTTAGCCGAGAATGGCTATTGCAGAATGCTGAAGAGTGGAATCGACCGCCGGCCTCGTTTTTACAATCTCCGAAAGCGATGGCAACAACGTCGGATAGCCCGTCGGTAATGGCTCGTCTGTTGCTGATTATGCTTTTGTGTGGATTCTTTTCAGTTTAGCTGAAAGCTGTGCCAAGAAGATGAACTGTTTCTTTCCTTTATTGATTTTTCGACGCCTCGAGAGTTTTTTGTGCTCTTGTAGGTTTGCCCGATCGAGAAAAGTTTCGAAGAACCCGACGGAAGATACGCTTTCAAGCGTCGCCGAGGGTGTCGTTATTATTCGGTAATTAGGGCGTATGGACGTGGTTTAGACGGTTTGTTAACTGACATTCGAACATTTTTAAGCCGCTGTCATCCTCGAATGAGTCGGATGTTGCTCCGTGTTGGCCGTGGGAACAGCCACGTGATCGGGTCTGTTATTTTCCAACCTACCTGCACTCGAGGTACGCCTCGGCATCCGCAGCGAATGCTAGCGGCATGAACGGCTTGCGTTTCGTTGGACTGAGCAGGCGACGCGTGGGCAGGGGTGGAAGGTAAGACGTCTGATTAGCTGGCTGTTGCAGTTTGTTTTGACAAAATAGGGGCGGCATAATATGGACGAGGAGAAAATGAACTTGATTTGTGGGCTTTGTCTGGTTATAACGATGATCGTTTTGTTTTAGGATTGTATTCGACCGATCATCATGGTTAGCGCAGTCTGGAGAACAGAAGCAGACTTCATGCGGTGATTTTCCATCCACATCGGCGGAAATGGTGGTCCATCGGCATGGCGGGGACTTTGATAAAAAGGACTCGTAAGCGATTTTGGGATATTTTTTTCGATGATGATGTCTGAGTCTTTTCGTTTTAGCGTTTCTTTCCGCCCGGCCAGCCCACTTTTGTTAAACGAGCTTGACGAGGACGAATACGAGGTTGGATCGGCTAGCGTATCAAACTCGTCGTCAGCATCGCTGGGAGTCGGGTCTCAAGGCGTGCCATTCGCAACCGTAGTTGGTCCGCAGGGTATCCTCAGGTTGCCCTTGACTATCGGTTTGTTAACACCAGCGCCCGAAGAGCATCATCGAAATTCTCCGACTCCCTCGTCGATCGCGTCTCGATATCAGAAAGGTTCGACGATTGACATTACGAATTCTGTGCAAAAACAGTTGTCGTCGCTTGATACGAGTCGAGTTGGTGATAAGGCCGGCGGCAACGCAGATTCTAGAGCGACGCCGACTAAAAATCGAAAGCGTTCGACGATTGTGTCCGCAGCGCCGGCTCCCGTATTTGCCCAACCGGCCGCACCCGAGTCGTCGAATACGAACTTGGCGTACTTGAATTCGAGAAGTGAGAATAACGGCGGCATTGAGAGAGCTGCAAATTTGAACGACTCGAAGTTGGGGGACCCGAGCGGCGGTCTGAGTCAGTGGCGGAAGCAGCATGATTTCGGTGCGACAACTGCTTTGTTGATGCGACCTCCAGTTCGCTTGCCCATCAGTGGGAATCAGAACATTGACTCGCCGAGGCAGCAGCAACAGCGGGAGGCGCGATCGAGCATAAATCGACCAGCTCAAGTGCACGGTATCGCCGCATCGCCGACGACAGTGGCAACGTCGAACAGCAATAATTTCACGTTGGTCACTACGTTGAAGGGCGGGCAGGACATGATCGGTTCGGGGAATAACGGCAAGTTCGGGCTGGGCATGGTTGCTGCCAATGCCATTGGAAAAGCGGGTTCGCCTCATCCGCCGACCAGCGCTCATACTTACGCATTGCCGCCGGCCGATTTTTATGGAAGACAGACGACACCGACTCAGCAAGTACAAACTTTACAAAGAGCGTCGTCCTCGGGTACGCTGATGGCCGCCGATACTCAGTACGAGTCGGGGCAAGGCGGAGTTGAGCAGGCGTTATCGAACGGACCCGCTGTCGAGAGGTCGCCACGGAGGAGGCCGTACGGCGGAAGGACGCAACAGTCGATGACGGCGCAAGCAGGGTCGGCGTCGGGTGGGGCGGCAAAAATGAACGCGTCTACTCCCGTAGTACCCTCGCCACCAGCTAATTTGCCCCTAGATCATGGTAGTTACCACGCGAGTGGATTCATGCCGCCTCCGGTGGCCGCTGTATCAGCGCCGAGTATCTCAAACGTCGGGACACCTATTGCGTCAGCAGCGCCCTCAGTCACTTTGGCCAATGGGTCCAAGGAAGAGCAAACTGGCGTTGGAGCCGCGATAACTGCTCAACGTGAGTTCCGTTGCTTCCTTACGCGCGTGTCCTGTTTTTCCCAAGAAATATTTGATAGAATGGCGGCCTCATGTACGGGCAAAGTTTGGGTGTTCTGATAGGTTGCAAACTTATGCAAACGTTCTGGCCTTTTTTGGTGTAGAACTTCCTCGCTCATTTTGCCTGTGCTTGCGATAACCGTTTTTGGAACCGATCATCGTACATGTAGGATTAAGGCGTGCGCAGAGGGGACCCTGGGCAACTGTTTAGCTGAGCGGGGGCGTGGTCATGAAATGAGGTGACTTATGTTTCAGATAATGGCCAACGTACGTTTCGTGAAAACGCGGTTTCGGCGAATGCGTCCCCTTCGTCATCGAGTGGCGTGATTGAGTTGACTCACCCGTTGCCGACGCCCTCACCGTCTCCGAATGCTCGGTTTCTGAACATCACTGATGCAGGTGAGTGGTCGTGGACGTGAGCTTTGGTCGCGTGCTCGTTCCTAAGGTCCCATTGTATTGTAGGTGGAGTCATTGCACCCAAATTCGATGATCTGCACGTGAAGGCGTCGGTGGTGGGTCGTCTGACACCGACCATGTTGGGTGGAAAGACTCGGAAGAGCGCGGATGAATGATTGTTGTTCTTGTTTTTGTTTGTTCCTTTGTGTAATCAGATAGCTACTGAATCTTGTATGTATGTAAAATATAGTGACGTCTCGTGTACGTATGCGTTGCCGTACGTGTAGAAATACTGTATACGCGTTTTGGGAGTATGACCTTGTTCGTGTGTTACGACTGGCCATTGGTTCGAGAAAATAGATCAGGAGGAAATTGCAGAGAAATTTGCATGTGTATCAAGTGTTATTGCACTTGCCTAATGGTGTGCAAAGGAAGATGGTAAAAAAAGTTGTTTGGTGTGGCGGCTGTGGGCGGGGTAGTCTGCGAGTTCAGAAACTTGTAGGCTGCGATCGCGTGCGCCTCAAAGTGAGTGGTGTGCTGGGCCGTCGGGATGTTACTGCGAACGAATTGACACTGAGGGCATCCCCTTGGCTGAGGAAAAGGTCAGGCTGGAAGAGGCCGAAGGCAGAGATTGAACGAGTTCAGCTACGGATGTAACTGCAAGAAGAGAAGCAAAGAACGAGGTGGATGTGGGGACAGTTGTGCGTGAGGGTATCGACCGAGGCTCGTATCAGGATGCAGCCTACGGGCAATGAAGCTGGTACCTCTGGGTCAAAACCGTGGTGTTGGCCAAATCCTGATACCCGAGTAGTGAAATTCAGTGGCGATCAAGCCCTTCTGGGACGCGTTCAATGCCTGCCCCGCCTACTGTATCACGAAAATGGCCCATCTGGCGGCTCAGCCAACTGGCGATGCCAAATGGCGGTTGATGGGTCCAGGGTGCCTGTGTTTATGCTCATGCTTTTACATCACCAAGCGCTGGTAGGCGCACTCGAGTGTGAAATAATACTTCTCACGTGATTTACCCCCCCCCCCCCCCCCGCTCGCTGGTAAATAGGCAACTGGTGTAAGAGGTAGACGCGTAATCAAGGCCACTGGCCAGTCCTATTTCTGTTGTCTCCACTCGGAAGCTGCCGTTTGTCCAGTCCACAAAGGCCGTGGAGCAAGCACATGTTCAGCGGACTGATGACTGCAGTTGTGTGGGCCTACTTCCAGCTGATGACTATCGATGTGTTCTGTGCGGTCTGCTGCTGCCTTGCAACGCCCCCCCCCCCCCCGATACCAGCCTCCCACTGATAACCACTAGATTTTGTAATTTCATTTCATCCGTCGCTTGCAGATACGTTCGTGTCCAATATCTGTTATGAAAACTTGCGGGGGGGGGGGCGGTAATACGAAATAGCTCGATCCACTGAGATGTGACGTTTCTCCCACTAATTTTGCGCCTGATGTGCAGGTGCAGATGGCAAAAGGCAGTGTTTCAAAAGTGATGACACCCTGTATTACGACTGGGTCCGTATTACTGAAGGGAGTGACCGGTGAAGATTTTGCACTGCGCCAAAAACCCAGGGCAAGTAACCAAGTCCACAACTGAAACATCGCCCTGACGGGTAACGCTTTCAGCTGCTGACTCCGTAAAGAGTATCGATTGTCAGTCGAGCTTCTACAAATGGTTGCAGACCCAAAAATACGCCACCAACTTGCACATGTATTGTATAAAGTATACAGTAGACAAGATTGTAGATGGGCCCCGCTTGTGATGCAATGTGGGGCCAGATTTTCTGCTCATAGTCAGTCCCTGCCTGCAAGCTGCAATGTTCGAGTAAGAAAATTCTGAACGAACATGAAAAACTGATGCAGGAGGCCTGTGTTACCTCCAGCAAAACCTGACACAGTGTTGTAATTAAAGAAAGCCCATTCAAAATCGTTGTGTTATACCATAACGTGAACAGAGAAATCGGCCAGGTTTGAGTAGTTTTTTCACTGTCTCGCCAGAAAATCCCGTTGGTTCTACCGCTGCACTGAAAAACCTTATCGTATACCAATCAGCCACCAATATACTGTATGTAGTGTTTTACGGTACGTGATCCAAGCAATACTGTAAGCTGTCACAGTGAGAGACTCCGACCAACCAACCAAGGCAGTCCTGCCTGGCCGACTTGTGTTTCAGTGTCGTTTTAGAAAAGAATGCGAAAGGTCGCTCGGCTGTGATTCTTTTTGACAAGTTTTGCTTTTATTACAAGTCAGCAACGTAAACGTACTTGCACCCGATCCCCTCATTCCCATTCTTCACATTGCTCTGGCTTCTACTAAACCGAGCTCGGTGTCACTCGGTTATTGCACGGTCATCACCTGCGGAATTCGCACCATCTCAGATTTCAACCTTTTGAATAACAACGTCAAAGAGGCCTATTTAAGAAAGAGAAGAAGGAACAGAATAAAACTTCTCTCATCCGTTTTTCTAATACGCAGCTGTTCTTCTTAACAAACAGGCTTGTATTTCGAAGTAAGCAAGATGGCACTATTTTTTTCAAACACGTGTATTCTTTAGGCGCTATGTCGAGGAGGGTGCAAAGAGAGGTGCCAGCCCGAGGCACATTCTAGCTTATTTGTAGGACGGTGAAAGAATCAAAAGGCCTGAAAGTAAAAGTGCAGAAAAGTGTTGTGTTGGCGTTTTTGAAAAGAAGACGATTTATCAATGATCGTCGATAGGATTTTGATGCGATACTATGGAATAAACTGATTAGAGACTGGTCGATGGACGAGACGGAAAGGTATGGAAATTTGGTCAATGTTGAAATATCCTAGACCTAGTTTGTGGTATCTCAAAAAGAAATATTTTTTGGCTCTTGAATTACCAAATTTATAGGCCTTATTTTTGTTTTTGTAAAATCTGCCCCTCCCGCTGGCCCGCGCACGATTGCTGTTTTGGAATGGTCACTCGCTGTCCATTGGTTGAAATACACAGACTCCACCCCCTGCAAGCCCCCCTGCAAGCAAAGTGAGCGCGTACCTGCTAGTGTGTGCAAAAGATTAAAATTTATGCGTTTCCGCTCAGATTATCAGGCAGAAATATACGATAGATCTGTCATGACCATGAATTTAGGCTTTGACAACCCCTATTTCTTCTGAATCGTTCAAGAATCCTACGCAGCGAAAATAGCCTTCCATTAAGATTTTCCCGATATTTTTACTTCCTTCTTCAAAACTGCTTTTCATCCCCGCTTCCCAAACATTGTCCTAAACGTTACTTTTTTTCTCCACTAGACTCCTCAGACATATTTGCAGAAATGTTGTCTGAGTATTCAAGGCGTTCCGCTCTTGTCTTTGAGAAAGCATTAGATTGGCGAAATCTTGGTTTTCAATCAGCCTTCAACGTCATGTGCTTCGCTTTATCAATTTCTATTCGACCGAATCCAACCTGGGCCTCTTACCACCCTCTAACACAATCTTATACGTCAATCTTTCAATTGGCAGGCAATGTAGCAATTTGCTAAAAACACTTTTAAGCGTGATTTGTAAGCGCAGATGGCGGAATTCCGTTTCGTTTAGAACTTAATCGAATGAAAATAGTGGACTTTGGGGAGTGCAAGATTTCCAGTATTGATCACTAGGGTGTCTGGAAAATATTCGAAGAAAACAGGCTACCCTTCTCCTTTTTACATTTCAAAAAATCATCAAGTTTTTATTGTGACGAAGAAAAAGTAACATTTGACTCATTAGACAGGCTCCTCGAGTGTGAAACAAGTATTTGACATTCTCCTCGCCAATATCGACTTTTCACTAACGTGCGCAATTTTCCCATCCTTTTTCTTTGGCTTTAGTTTTTCTCAGAGACCAGACGGAAACACTAATCCTTACATAAAATCTTTCTTTTTTGAGAAAAACTCAATTATTCTCTCTAATCCAAGGACAGCCAAGGAAAAAATGCTCATTTCTTGTTGGGGAGTGGGCATTGGTCCATTCGAGGGGGCTATAATTCGACCCCTGTCCCTGAGCTAGGTCGAAGGAGGGGAGTTGAGCAGCTTCAAACGATTAGTCTTTCGAGTTCTCCTCTTTCTTATTCACTCAAGCCCCGGGGCGGGGTGGAAGGAGCGCGCCACCCCTGTCTTTGTTTTCAACGTCATCCACTTTTACAGATGTACTAGCTGGTTGAACGGAAGTTGGCCAGCTTTCTCGTCTCTTCGACTTGAAATACAGGAATGGGCCGGGCAATCTTTCTTTCGGCCTTTCGGCTCGTTCCAGCCCCTCAGGTCCATAGCTAGGTTTAAAATTTCCCAAGGAGTGTTTATACGATGCATGCGAGACTACTAGAAGAAATTGATCAGGCAATTACGTCATCAGCTTTTCTTATTTACGCATTCCCAAATGTTCGAGCCGACCGCTCGCATCGCTCCAACGTATCTGGTCCAAAAGAGGGCGATTGCACTTTTTGAATGCGTTCATTCGAGAAATATGCCTACTTCTTCCTTACATAGACCTTAACTATGTACTATCTGCACGCGTTAGCCGACTCATAAATCTCGTTTCCCTCCGAGCGAAATGACTCTCGACGCGTTTCGTTAGCCACGCTACATCCCCAATGCCAAATACGGCCATGTCCTACCCGCCGACTACCTAGTCGAAGAGGAGAAGGCTAAGTTGGGGCCTCGAGAGGCTGCAATTACTGCCCCCCCTCCTTGCCCGTCTCGAATAATCTAGTCGAGCAACCAAATTGAAGCCATGATGAAGAATTCGAGCAGACACCGCTCCCCTTCCGCTACCATCTTCCCAATCGACTATCTTCCGCTCGAGAGAATCGTTTAAGCTTTTTTACGCTTAAATCTACTCGGATGTAGTCGAATCGTGCTTTTAGACTCGATCCAATCAAATGGCTCTTCCACTTCCCCCTCGTTACTGTACCTCGCTAGTATGGGAATTGCTGACTACTCTGGTTTTGGTCCCTTTGAATCGATCATAACACAACGAGTCTTAGACTGTGCGTGCCAAAATGTCTTTCGTGCAGTGAAAAATGTGCGAAGTTCATTCTTCTTTCATCTTCGATCAAATATAAGTGTTCAATTGTTCGCGTGAGTCCCGAACGCCTGAGCGATTGTCATTCTAGAAATCTTTTTTGATCGATGTTCGGCTTTTGTCCACCGATGAGAAAACGGCCAGCCGGCTTGATAAACATCATGCGCAACATAAATGACTGTGGCGAAAAACTTACGCCAACTTTTGTGTGACATAACTTCAATAATCTATTCATTCGCTTCACACACTCCTACGCGCCCATCTTTTGCTGCCTCGCTTTTCGGAGAGAGAATCGAGTTCTTACTGCACCAGCCTCCAATGACACTATCGAGCAGTTTTTTCCACCACATCCCATCCATCACGTGTCCAAGTCGGCCATATTTTTTGCTTTAGTGCATTCAAGTTTATCCAAAAAGCGCGTTATCCAGTCGTGTTCTGAGTCCAGTCACAAAGTGCGGGTAGAAGTCTGGCGGAAGGAACTGACGCTTGCTACTGACTCATTAAGAAACCATACCTGAATGGTGGATGGTGGGACCCTAATCTTGGTCATCATCCTTTTCCTCGGGGCAGGGTCCCCTTTCCCTTACCTAGGTTCCACACATTCATGGGCGTGAGGTAGGCAGGCCCCATCTTAATCCTCAATAACAGTCGGGTGCAGGCCACTCCCTTCGGGCCTCTTTGAGGTGCAGAGTGCGATTAGGTCCGTAGCTTACTGTGATGGTGGCCGAACTTACTAGCACATTAGCCACGCCACTGATCAATGGATGCTTATGTTTCACAGTTCACATTTTTTACGTGATTTTAGTGCCCTATCGTCCAATTATCATCGCCGAGTGATTGTTTTCATTTGAGCGCCCTTTGATCGGTGGTGCCCGTCCTTTCTCTCGCAATTGGCGATTGGTGTGGTGAAGAAGAAAAATGTTCAAATATGCCCTGCTTGCTCAATGGTTACGAAATTTCATATTATACTTTTGTGTGGCGTACCATTTTTCGGTGGCTGATAAAACGGAATTAGATGAGTATGGGTAAGTTGGTCCTGCTGTCGCCCACCTTGACTGCGAGTGTGGTCTGTCCAGCATTCATACCCAGCCGAGCACTTCGAACTTCACCTGGCAAACACCCTACTGCCACGCTTAGCACCTTCAGCTGTTAACTTTAGGCCAATGGGTGTAAACTTTTACGATCCATTACTGGCATCTGCTTCGGGCACAGATAGCATTTTATGACCGCCACTTCTGGTTCCGTTTACGAGAAACTTAGCACTTGGCATTTTGGACTCATCAGAAAACAGATCTGCAGCTGGAGCACTTTCTCGAAAGAAAACTAAAACAGCTTTTAAAATTTATCTCTACAGTAAACTGAGGTGAGTTCAGAATAGGAAGCATAACTGAAACAGTGTTGACGTAGGTAATAAACAGTTTTTAACGAGGGGTGTGCGCATGATTAATTATTGCCACTTCGCCTAGACACCAGGCCAGCTAGCGAAGAAGAATAAGTCAAGTTGGAGTATTCAAAGAGGGCCAAACGTTCTGGTGACAAATGCTCGAATAAGTCTTCGTCAAGTGTTCAAAAGTCGCAGCGGAAACACTTGTCCAACGCCCCTCCAGCTTGTAGACAAGCCGTAAAACAGGCAGCTAGTGTCTGCCAAATACATAAAAAGGCTCCCTCAGCTTTAAAACTATGATGCATCTTGAATGGAAATGCGAAAAACAGAATGTAATGCACTGATGAATTAGACTCGAAGAAGTGCGTCAGTCAGGAGATTTGAATGGTTTGGGAGCTCGGGGGGGGGGGGGGATATATCTGACGATGAGAAACCCAGTTCGCCAGGTGGATTAGGCTTAGGACTAGGATTGCGCTTCATACTGATCTATGCAGTTTAATTAGAACACGTGTAAAGTGGAGCAACCATGAACAGCCCTGGTGTACTGCGTGGCCGACTTGATTAGGTGTCTGCCTCTAACCGGGTGCGTACTTGCGTTCGAATCTCGGAGGGGAGGGAAATCCTTTCTCGTGAGGTGCCCTTCCACCTTCGAGTGTGCGTACTTGTACAGTGCTTTTTTTGATGATGTGCTAGGACATTCTTGATTTCCGTCAAAGTCTTGGTGTTATCCCATCCAAAGTCGGGACGCCTACATCTGACCACTGATGCCCATGCAACATCCCAGTTCATCAGCATTTATCGCATGTCATCCCGGTTTGCATTTCAGGCGCACCCCGCTCTCGAGGAACATCACAGCTATTCTGGATCGCCTTGTCAACAAGTCCACCTATGACAAACGACTCCGGCCTAATTATGGAGGTTCGTTTCCGGCTCCTTGAATTTGCTATTTTCCAGCACCTTTGTCTTCCACTCAGGTGAACCGGTGGAGGTTGGCATCACCATATTCGTGTCTAGCATCAGTGCCGTGTCTGAAGTGGAGATGGTAAGCTTATTGCCTGGCGCGATATATCGACCTTTCCTTTATCGAATTCGGGTCTTGACATTTGCACATTCTCATATTTGGATGACATATGATGGCAGTTGCCCTTTCCTAGTCCAGACCTTTCGTTCAGATTTCGTTGGTTCCGTGCCGATCTGGCGCGGCCGTGCGGTGACTGGTGGCTAATAGACGAAATTGAGAGTCTCATCTCGTCGGATTGGTATCGATCGTAGCGCAAGTGGCTCTCGGGCCACTCGCCCATGGAGAATCTCATTTTACTCAAACTTCTTACACTCTCCATCTTCTTCGAGCAAAGAGACCGGTCTTGAGAAAGAGCTTTTTTTATGCGGATGTTCGATGAAACGAATGAAGCAGCCAGAGGATATTGGCCTAAGCGTTTTCGTACAAGCAATTTCTGGCCGTGTTTCCTCGCCCAATAATGGAATGGGATGGTAGAAAAGGAGAAAATGCCAAGACTAAATGAAATTTTCTTCGTTCCCTTACTTTTTACATTTCTCCAAGAAAAACCTAGACTGCTTATCAGTGAGACTTGGCTGGGCCCGTTTTGTAACGTCCAATTAACACATCCTGTTCATTTAGCCTCTTTCTTTTTTTTCGGCCCACGCATCTGCGTCAAAGCCTAAGGAAATCGGCGTGCTGATGTAAGGCGTTTTAGAGAAAGAAAATTGACTTGAAAGGAGGTCCGTTTTTTGCACAATTTACTTTCACAGATTTCTTCGAAGGTTATTCGATGAAAAATATGCCCACTTGCATTTTAGTGAGGCGCGAAATCGAAATCATGCAAGGAAGCAGAATAAGTTGAAAAACTGTGACTGATTGTGAGTGGCTCCCTGTGGTTATATTATGCATGCATGTGTTGCCTTGAGACGGAAGAGGTTCGGAATGCACAGTTTGAGTGGGCGCGAAAGTGCCATTTTTGCTGACAGGAACCGTGCAAGAACACGTGCGAAAAATCGCTCGAGCTGACAGGGATTTGAACCTGTCACACAACTTTGAAATCCATGAGAACTACAGCAGGCTAAGGCTCGCATAAGACAAGGTCTTTTTGAGCTGAGGAGATAAAATGTTTTGGTTAGAGAGCGGGCTTTTCGTGACATATCTGCTGTTGTCTGCTCCAAAATGGAGGCGTTGTGCTGAAGGCATATGCATGTTTCAAATTACACAGTACACGGAAATAGTGTTTGTCTCAACCAGTATTCGCCAATAAGAAAGACAGTGTTCAAATTGTGGACTCTGCGTTATAGCTATCACGATGCCCTACAAAACCCTGTTTTGACTTATGCAAGTGTTCTAGGCAGTCAAATTTCAATTTTGACATGACATTCAAGGGGATTGTAAATTTTAAACTCCGTTGCTTGTTACGTGAAAATGTAGCCAGACCCACTAAAAACATGATGTTGCAGTGACCCCGTGATCCTAAATCTTTGTCGTTTTGCTCATTTTCAGGTTAGTGCTGTGTGCATTAAATTCAGACTTGCACAGATTTGAACGCGCCAGTTTAGCATTTCTAGTCCGTTTTGGTTTCCTGGCGAACAGGCTACGCTCAGGCAGTGCCGTAAACACTCGTTTGTCTCCCCGGTGTAGTGTGGGTGCTGATGTACTTCGACCGTATGTGGTATAGTCCACCCGCGCACACCTCGCCATGATGGTTTGAGGGTAAACAAGGTGAAAAAGTGTGCTCATTGAGTGAATTCCATTGATTTGAAGGGTGTTCGGGAATAGACCATCATTTATTTGGGACTATCATGCCAAAATGTGTTGTAAACTTGAATTCCCCACCTGGGACCCATTTGAATATTCGGTCATGCAAAGATTTGTGTCTATACATTTACTTCTTCATCCTCCAGTCCTGTAATTAGGGCAGAAAGAGCTAAAAGCGCACCGCGCGAATTTCAAATTTTTGGCTTCCTGGTGAAGCGAACGTTATCGGAGAACGTACTGTACGAGCACCATTTCAGGACTACACCTTGGACATTTACCTTCGTCAAATGTGGTCTGACAGGCGTCTGGCCTTTAACTCGTCCATACCTAGCATAACGATTGACGTTGAATATATGAAATCGATTTGGGTGCCGGACACGTTCTTTCCAAACGAGAAGAAAAGTCTAATACACACGGCCACAACGCATAATAGTTTCTTACGCATTACAACAGCCGGCAATGTAACAACGAGTCAAAGGTAGGATGATTAGTGCTCTTTATATTCTAGGATTATACGGTGGATTTTTATTTGCGACAAATGTGGAAAGACCCACGTTTAGCCTTCTCACGTCTGAACAGCACTGAAATAAAAACACTAACTGTCGGCTGGGACTATACATCGCATATTTGGCTCCCTGATACTTTCTTCCCAAATGAAAAGAAATCAACATTTCATACAGCAACCACGCACAATAGCTTTCTTCGAATCAGCGCTGATGGAGAAATTTTGACTAGTCAGAGGTAACATGCGCCTCCTAATTCAATAAAAAGGAGGTTCTTTCAAAAAGTCGTCGTCAGTCCGTCCGTTTGCCGTGGTGCTTTTTGTGCCTTGCCTGGCTTTATTAGTGTGCATGCTTGGACGACGCCGACTTCTTTCGATGCCAAAGGCAGCTTTTCTTGTTTCTTTGATTGACACCTTCCCAGTAAGGAAAAGCTCAGTTTTGAGAAGGATTACTCTATGTTCCTTGTGGTTGAATTCAGCTTCATCCCGAAACCAAGAGCGAGTTTTTTTTGTTCAAATACCTTTTATTTCCGCTTTTGTGGTGAAATTTATCCCAGCGGGCTTTCTTTCACAAAATCCCTTTTCCCCCGGCCACCCATTGATCCGTAATTTTTTGCTGCATGTCCTGAACTGCCTTTGGCATCTCCCCATTGCGCCTCTATAAAAACTTTACACAGCTTTCTGTAGCCGTCATTCACTTTACATTCTTACGCTTTCTGCAGTGGACAATGATCGGGTTTTGAATCCGTCGATTGCACTAACTCTGCTTACACCATGTAATGCCTGGGTGTAAGTGTGACTGATATCACGTCAACACACAATCTAGGGCTGTCATTTTCTAACTGTGGCTTAAACAAATAAATGTTGCTTTACACTCGAAGTTTAGACTGAATGTTGCCTGGCCAGTGCTCTGCCCATGGTACATAAGTCTGCTATGTTTCAGGTTAACAGTGACGGCTGCTTGCGCCATGGACTTACTACTTTTCCCTTTGGTAGGCCGTTACTTTTTGGGACATGGGTCATGCAAACATTTGACATCTTATTTCAGGACAGTCAAGAATGTACTTTGGAAATTGAATCATGTAAGTCATTGAATTGTGTCTGTCACTTATGAGCAATCGTGTCCAACGATGGGGTGCACCAGCAGCTTCCAAAAATTTGTGTTTTCAAATCGAGTCATCCCTCCGATAGTATAAAAAGTGTGTCCTTATTGTGGCGTGTATTGGCATGTGTCCTTGATGCCTATCGTAAAGAATGCCACATGTTTATGGATTATCGACAGCGTAAAAGTATCGAAGGGCGTATTTTTGTGGGCGAGGTAATTTGTAACGTGTCACTTTTCCTTTTTTGGGCATCCTGCTGACTTTCGCTTTGGCTGTTTTTTTGCATGAACATTTTTTGCAACTTTACATTATCCGCATGATGCGAGTATGTATTTTGCAAAACTGTTGAACCCTTTACTGTCGACAATGCTGTTTATGGACACTGTTCTATTGTGTAACACGGTCGTGGCTGGGCGTCTGCACATCCAGCCTGCATGTACATACTTACACTTTCAAGGGGTCGCTCTTGTGGGTCCATATGGAGCCTGTGATAATCTGAGACTAACTGTAGAATGTTTTTCTAAGTCTTAAACTTTTCTAAAACTGCAATGCTTTCCGCTTCACTTGGCCGCCTAACAGTCTGTCTTTTACACTGCATGGTATTGGTCTAAAGAAGGCCATCTCGCTGTCTGCTCTTCTAATTTTAGATGGTTATTCATCGGCCGACATAAAGTATGTGTGGTCGATAGGGCAGGACTCTGTGACCAAAGAGGCTGTCAATTTGCCACAGTTTTTGGTCAAGGAACACAAAATCGATATCAAGGAGACTGTGCTGTCGACAGGTTAGTAGACATGTGCTGAGAAATAGGTTTGTGATGTACTGTACGTGAACGTGGAGGTAAGGGTTCTATTCCCGGCTAGGACTTAAGTTTTAGATCAGTTGTCTTGTTTATTCTTGCCTCATACAAAGTCTGTAACCCTTCTGCCTGGAGATTTATGGCTACTGGGAGAGAGTTATTGATCTCCCCTGGTCAGGAGACGTCAACCCCTCGAGTTGGTGTTTCAGCCGCTCGGAGTCGGAGTTTTTGTCCTGCCTGCAAGACTTGGTGACATGTCCTCCCGATCTGTGACCTAATCCCTTTCATATTCGAGGGTGAGTGCCCATCATCCAGCCTCTCATTTCAGGTTCCTACTCCCGACTGATCTGTCGATTCCTTTTCCTGCGAAGCATCGGTTTCTACATGATCCAGATCTACTTGCCATCCAGTCTCATAGTCATCATATCGTGGGTCAGTTTCTGGTTGTCACGTGACGCCACTCCAGCTCGGGTACCTGCAGTGAGTCCGCCTCGGTTCCTGAACTAAGCGAAGTAACCATTTTAGGTGGCCCTGGGTGTCACTACTGTGCTGACTATGACCACTCTTATGACGACCACCAATGCAGCCATGCCCAAAGTGTCATATATCAAATCAATTGACGTGTATTTGGGGACATGTTTTCTTATGGTAAGTGGTCTGTCTGAATTAGGGATTGTCTCTGTGAGGTCTGGTCTGTGGTCTGAATGCACTGCATTTTTCTCGTCCGGGTACACTCATACTGCATGCTCGTCATTTCAGGTCTTTTCATCCCTGCTGGAGTATGCAGCCGTTGGATATTTGAACAAACGATTGAAAATGCGACGAGAACTCGAGGCTAGACGGCAAAATCAGATGATCCAGCCGACGTCGCCAGCACCGCCCTCTGCAGAGACCCAACTTGGAAGCAGCAGTAAGCAACTGGACATAATCAAAGACCAGGCTGTTGGAACCAATAACAAGGTGATCATGGCAAAGAATGTGGTAAGGCCTTACAAGAACACCTTTCCAAACGAATTAGCCGTCTTTTGCGACCATAGGTCACTCCAGCACGATCGGCAGATTATGGAAGCATAAAATTCTCGGCTGGCCCTCCCTACGGCGCGTTCTCGTCCAGACCGTACGATTACGCCGAAGATATTCGTCTGCCCATGCAGGCGCCCCAACAGTTCTCATATCCTCATTATCACCAAATCCAATCACCACTCACGCTGGCCCCGCAAACAGTCCCCTTGAACTACAGTTTGAGACGTCGTCGATCGAGCGAGTGCGATTGCGATTTGAAGGCTGCACTGGCGGCATCCATTCAATACCCACCGCAATCAGTGGCTCAGAACGTACAATCGGCGAGTGTCTCATCGACCAAGGCCATCAAATTGATCCCTTTGTCAGTTTCGAAAAAGAGAAAATCCAAGGAATTGAGTTCGATTAAGAAAAGGCGATGGGACACGATTAATCCCAGTTCTATCGACAAATATTCCCGAGTCATCTTTCCGTTGGCGTTCACCATATTCAATTTGATCTACTGGCTGGTCTACATGCGCATTAGTCAAAAAGAGCTCTAAACTGATCACTGAACAATCTTTCTTATCGACACTTTCTGTGTTATCGTAGCATATCCTTACCCTTATCAGCTTATCACTGTCCTATCTCTCCATGCCTACCATCAGTAGATGCTCTCCAGTTCTCCATTTCTTACCCGACTTTCCGCATCTTTCTTGACTTGTTCGTTCGTGTCTCCACGACCGACAATTTCATATTTGGTCGTGTTTTAAATCGATTTTGTGGTAAGGCCTAATGTAGACCATTTTGGTGGACTTTGTGCCCGTATGACTCTCATACTGTGTCCCTTTAGAACACATCCCTTTTATCATTTTTTGACTTCCTTCGTTGGCCATTGTGCGGTGCACCCCAGTCGTGTCTGTGTGTCCAGCTTGCCGTGCAGCCATGCATGTTTTTGTATTTCCAGACCTAAATAACATACTTTTAGACGGATATTCAACTCGCGACATCAGCTATCGATGGAAGGGCGCATCACCAGTCAGCGTCGACAGCGATGCGCAGACCTTGCCGCAGTTCCAGGTCAGGAATTATACAACTAATCAAAGGATTATTACATTGAGCACGGGTAAGCGAGTTCGAGTCCCACCCAGTCCGACAGTTTTGGGTTAGAGTCATTTTTCAGGCGATTACTCGAGGTTGAATGTCCGTTTCATATTTGTGCGCAGTATGGGGTTTTATCTGATGCAGATCTATTTGCCGTCCAACCTTATCGTTATCATATCATGGGTCAGCTTCTGGTTGCACAGAGACGCATCGCCAGCAAGAGTAAGCCTTTTACAGTTATTCGGGTTTTGTACTTCTCTATCCGAACCCTTGTTCAGGTTGCGTTGGGAGTTACCACAGTGCTGACTATGACCACGTTGATGACGACGACCAATGCCCAGCTGCCCAAAGTGTCCTATGTGAAATCGATAGACATCTACTTGGGCATATGTTTCGTCATGGTCTTCGCCTCCCTGCTAGAATACGCGGCGGTTAGTTATCTGAATAAGAAAATGAAAATGAAACGGGAACGAAAAAAACAACAGGAAGCGTCTCAAGTGCAAGAATTCCCAATGATGCCCTCAACAAGCACCACCTCGAAAACACCCCAGACTGCGTTCACCATGGTGAGTGATGGGTGACTGGATAGGAGTGCAGGGCGCGCACTCAGGATTGTGACACGCCTGTGCACCCGGGATACAGTCAGCAGCCCCCCAGGGTGGGTATGGCGGTACAGTAACCAATATCCATTTCAGGAATCATCGGCCTCAGCCTTCTATCCATTTCCGAGTGGGGTGCAGTCGGCGGATTACCAGCAGCTGTTGCCGGGCACATTGAACCCGCCCCCGTTCGCTCATTTGGAATGTGACTGTGATCTCGGCGCTCGTCCAGTGCCCCTGAAAATATCAAGACCACGACTTCGGAGACGTCGTATTCGAGGTGTGACGCCGAGTACGATCGATAAGTATTCTCGACTCCTATTCCCCGTCGCCTTCGCTGGCTTCAACGCCGTCTACTCCATCGCTTATTATTTTGTTAGTCGCAAAGAAAGACACGATCGAGGAGTCATCGATTGATCACTCCTACATTCACAATTTTTTGATTTTGTACAAAACAGGTTCCTGAAATCGAATGAAATTTTCTATTCTTGCCTTGTTCCTCCGGTTTGCATAGGCGTTTGGGTAGACAAGGTTGTACACATTATATTGCAATACGGTCTATGCCCGATTTGGCAAGTGTGCCTGTTTCTTTTTTGTTCTGTGTAACTTTTTCTGTATGGCTTGTTGCTTGGGGGAATACGTATGTGGGCTATTCTTAGTCATACGTGTTGCCATGGTGTTCAGGAATTCGGTGCTCCTCCAAACTTGGCTAACCACACGTGAGCGAGCAGTTTGGACTGTTTTCGTGAGCCCTGGCCTCCTGGCTGCTGGTGCACCCTAACCGTGTATACTAGTGCGTGCTACGCGTAGTCCTCTGCTATCCTATATCTTAGACTGTTTATTATTTGAAATACATTTTAGATGGTTATTCCACCGATGATATTAAATTAATTTGGGCCAAAGGAGCCAAGAATTCGACCGATGTCGATGACGAGGTCAAGCATTTGCCCACGTTCGAAATGGTGGCCTACTGGGGATCGGACACGATGGCCTCGCTTAGTACTGGTAGGCGTACGTAGACTGCGTGGGTGGGTGTGCGAGGATAGGGTCAGTGGTGACAGCGGTGGCAATGTTCATTGTATCGGCATTCGATTTTTGACAAAGCTGCACTGTTTTTAGGTAACTATTCGCGCTTGCTGTGTACATTTCGGTTCGATCGCAATATTGGCTTTTATTGGATTCAAATTTATCAGCCGTCGATTATGGTATGTTCTGCTCAAGCTTAACTTGGATGAGTACCAATTATGAGGGCGAGGTTATCAGTGACATATAATGGCCAAGTAGCCATGGGGGACCTGCAGTATTGTGTAGGAGTACTGTAATGCAGCCCGTGACGAGGCCCTCATGGCAACCTCATGCCGTTGCTAAAACGTGTGCTGCATGCTCGGACTCTGTTCAGACGAGCTGCAGCAGGATTAGGCCGTCCTATTTTCGACCTTCCATTTGTAGGTTGTAATAATTAGCTGGGTGGCATTTTGGATCAACCGAGATTCAGCACCAGCCCGGGTCACCCTGGGTATCATGACTGTGCTGACCATGACCACCCTCATGACCACAACCAACCGTCAAATGCCCAAAGTCAGTTACATCAAAGCGGTCGATATCTATCTGGGTGCCTGCTACGTCATGGTATTCGCCGCCCTCTTGGAATACGCGGCAGTCAGTTATTCGAATAAGAAAATGCAAGATCGCAAAAAGAAGAAACAAAGCGCGCAAGCGGCAGTGGCGGCCACAGCTACCACAACACTGGCCCACACTGCAGCCAGTACTCCAGCACCCGCCGCCCCTTCCACGTCCTCAGCGATGACTTACCAACAACCGACCACCACCGCCTTCGGCCCCGCTTTCCAGGCGGCAGATGATACACGACTGAGGGCTCCCTATTGGGGGGATCGATCCCCGCAGCCCGACCTGGTTGACCACATGGTGAGTGTATGTGAGTGTATGGCAATCCTGTGAGCCTCGAATTGGTCCGTCAGGTCAATGGACCAGTGATGGTGCAGATTCATCAAGGTAATTGAAGGTCCCTCTTTCTTCAACTGTCAATTTTACTGCATACACGCCTACGGCACGGTCGAGTTCGCTAGTGAAACCGCGTTGGACGCCAAAAAGATTTCAGTAAAACGAAATTGCTACCCAAAAACCCAAAAGCACACCCAAAGATGTTAGCTATTGCACGACACACTCTTGCAGTCCTAAACTATCCACTCTCACCGAGTCAACACATTTGTTCTAATTTTAGCACGCGACACGGGCACGGGTAGTCATCAGCCCCGAACCCCCTTTGCACCTCGATCACCCAATAACATACTCGCCGCTGCGATCACGTTTCACCTTTAATCCCTTCAAACGATTTTTCGTCCGCAAACAAGTCAACAATGCCAACGTGTCCGATAAGAAACTTCAAATGGTAGCCAGTGGTATCGATAAATATTCTAGGGCCATGTTCCCTTTGGTCTTCGGCGCCTTCAACTTAATTTATTGGTCAGTCTTCTTAAAACAGAGTGGCAAGATCTAGGGCCTAGTTGATTGTAGTGGACCTCCTCGTATCAGTATTCTGTTGTGACAGGTTGTGGTGCACATGTGTGGCTGGTCCCTCGGCTACCTTCTATTTTATGATCTGTCCTTTATCATGTCCCCGATCTCAAAATATCCAAATTTTGACCTGTGGTTTCCCGTTGGCATCTGGGTTGCAGCCAAAGGTGTCACGCCATGTCCTACTTCGTCAGATTATGTAATAAACTATGCCAAACCATACAACAGACCCCTTGCACTGCCCCTCCCTCCGTGGCGTATCGGATCGATGACAATGTTCCTCACCCTTCGAGTAACTAGAAGGAAATTGCACCGCTCCCTGTTGCCATGCAAAAACAGGCAAATGTTAGCCACGGGCGCGTGATATAATGACAGTCTCAGGAAACGGACAATTTGCTTGATTGCCACTTTTATCATCTGTTTTTCAAACCTGTGCAGTTCGAACGCGGTCAAACAGGATGTTGTTCTTCCCGTAGGTAGGATGCCTGATGAGTATGTGCGCGGGGGTGGGTGGCGTGCTGTGGACTGCGACGATAGGAATGACGACTTGCTGATCATCAGCGGAAGGACAAACACAACAGCAGCAGTTTAGATTCTTTGCAGTCAAAGGGCTACAAAGCCATAAAAGCTGAGTTGAGCGAAGAGGAATGACGAAATCAGGATTAGGTTTCTTGAGCTGTGATTTGGTTTCGTGATTTTATATCTCAGTTCCTGCGCCTGTGATTCTGCTGTCACGCCTTCATAAATCATGCTATCACATCTCTCTGGTTTTTGCTTTTATCCGAAGAGCGACAGGTCACATCTTACATATTTAAAAAAAATGAATTCCCGCGCTTACATAGATTCTTATGACATGTTAAAATGGCGAGAGTATGCTATTAAGCTTTTATGTTCTATGATATAAAAAAGATGGTTGCGAGTATTTTATTTTGGAGAAATGTGTCAAAACGTACTAGCCTCGTCATTATGCTCGTCTTGGTTGTTTTTCTCGGATGTTGACTTGTGCTTCCATACCATCGAAGACCTGCTGTTCCTTCAGCCTCGAATGGGATGGACCTGCGTTTAGGCATGGTAAAGCATGGACATGAACAAAGACACGTTTTGCACCGCTTGGTTTAGTCTTGGGTGAGGAAACAAAAGAAGTTTGAAAATCGTATCTTCCCCCCCCCCCCCACCTTCAGAATCGGGATGAACGATCTGGGGTGTGGCCACTGGTGTAATCAGAAACCTTCGTTTTGATTGCTTGACCTTTTCCTCGCACCTCCTATCTGCAAACAGCCTCTTTAGACTAGCATATCCTGCAATCGAGCTGCTTTAAGTAAAAATGCATGAGAATTCGTCAAAAGACGTCTCATTTTTATTTCACCTACCGCTTTCAAGTCTCTCATGAACTTCCAGATAGAGACCAACCTGGTCATGCACCCTTCTCGTTCCTATCCAATAAGTTACAGCATGCACGAAATTAGAATTAGGTGCGCATACCGTACCAGCGGCCCTGAACACGATCACGTAATGCACCTTATCATATACCATATTGCTTATCCGCTATCGCTCAAGGTCTAACCGTACAATCCACCGCTGTATGGAACACCGCCGCGCTTGCCGTACATGCCACCACTCATGGGAACGGCCCGGGATAAGCGATCGTAGGATGGCCATTGGTCGAGTTTGGGAGGAGTCCATTTGATGCCACGGTCAATGCCGGCCACATTCCACCTCTTGCCGTACAGACCACCACTCAGGGGCACGCCCCGTTTGCCGTATATGGAACCACCCATGGGGAGAGCACGCTTCGGATAGGGCTCCTCGACGTTAGCACCCTCGCCTCCGTATTGCACTTCGCGGGCGCCCAATATTTTGCGTAACCATTGGGCTACTTGTTCGTTCCGTTCACTGTCTTCTTCCTTTGTCTCGCCAAAAGCTGATGTTGGACCAAAAAAGCATACGAACGCGAAGATGGCCATTAGAGCTAATCCAGCTCGTTGGTGCATGATGGGTTTCGATTCGGGCAGCCGAGGCCGATACACAATCTGAAAAAGTGCGAACTATGTATTCAGCCAAAGGTGATGAGGCCACCAAGGACGCACTCGACCGAGTCGTCGATAGTGAGTAAGGAGGTTGACTAGCGGAAAAAATAACAATTACTAGATTCATCACAAAAATGCCAAGAATTTCTTCTTGAACGCCTCCTCGCTTTCGGCCATAACATAGCCAAACACTCGAAAAAGCGCCACGGGACACTCGTCATGCAGAGCACGGGCAGAGGTCTCGCTCCTCAATCACTACTAATGAAGCTAAATCAGACCAAAACCTTGACACCCTCCGTGCCCTAACGGCAATCGGGTCTCCTCCAAGGACGCCTTCGCACTCGACTATCGCATTTTCATTGACACTGTTCCTCGATTAAGCACGCATCCGGCCTGAACAACCGCGAAAAGATGCAACATAACATTTGCACACTTTTATGCTAACTAAGCTTAAGACCGATGGCGATGGAGAGGACAATCCTTGCGAGCAGGTACACGGCGAGGAGAGCATAGCCAGAGTATTGACGCCCGCCCGACACTCTATCAATCAGACCGACCATATCGGGCCACTCATTAACCAGGACGTTGATGGAGTGCTAACTTCCCAAGAATCCAGACCAAGTGTGCTCAGCCAGAATAAGAATTTGCTTGGGCGTAAATGAGAAAAAAAGAAACTGTTCTTGGGGGAGAATTCAGAAGCCGCAAAAAACGCAGGCTGAAATCCGTCTGACGAGTCGAGTTCAATAAAAGTGACCAATGAAAAGAAAATTGTGAATGAAAAAAGTGGAAAACTGCTTGTAATTTTGCCAGAATATAGCCACCTATTTCTCTTTTCTATTGCCTCATTCCAGATGAAAAAAGCTGGTTGTTTCGACTAATTAAAGCGTGGATGGCTCATTTTCGACAGCTGTTTTGAGAAAACAGTATGCCCTGAAGAAGAGCACTGGTAGCTAGGCCTAAGAAGTTTCTGAGTACAGTAAGGTAAGGTCATGTCCATATGCTGTGTTGTCCAGGTTTGGCGTGAGCACTAAAAGCTGACTCGAAACAAAGCTGTTTTGCCGTCAAGAAAATAATGCCATGTTCTGCCCTTTGAGTCTCCATCTACTAAACAAGCAGTACCTGCCTCTGGGTGAGCAAAACAGGACAAGCCTCCTCCTCTCGTTCGGGTTAGTTCAGCCCTCAAATCCACGTGCATATGCACTTATAGATATCCAAAAATGGACAACTCTCCATCATACTCTGTTCGCACTCGACTAGTTAACCGATTCGTTATTCGAAGGTGTCCGTTCAAGAAACTGTGTCCAAAAGTAGGCAGGAAACACCCTCGCCACAGTCCTCTCTTCACTCATTCGAAGGAAGCTTTTCAGTTCATCGATGCTCGTTAATAGCCTGAAAACCACGTCCTTCGTGCCACGGGCGCCGCATATATACTAACAAAGTGCCCCCTAGACCCGTCCCACGCGCAGTACGGGACGCAGCTTCTGTACCGAAAAGCTCAATCAAGATAACAAAACCAATAGCCAAAGTTAATTAGATAATAACTACAATCATTAAAGACCACCAGCTGAGTACTGTATGGGAGACAAGTATGGCCAGTCATGTCTGAGCGAGCATCGCAGTCGAGCACTTGGGCGATTAATGCCTACGCTTTTCGTGTTCATCGACTGTAAGTAAAGTAATGAGGCCAATCTCTTTTTTCCAGAAACCCCTAGTTAAAATCTTTCCCAACAAACGAGTCCATGGCCGCTTGAAAACTGGCATTCGCCCCGGAGGAGTAAGCACAACCGTCGATGCTTCCTTCCATACTTACTAAAATAAATGATGCTCGGAGGGGCGAATCTGAACCAATAAGCTCAATTTCAAAATCCTGCTCAATGGCTCGAATAAAATGCAGGCAAAGACCCTTCGACTATCATAGCTTACTGTACATATCTCCCTGAGCTCGTTGAAATTTGAAACTGTCCGAAGTAAATAAAAATTAATTTTTTCCCCTCTCCTCCTTATCTTTTCCTTTTCCATCATTGCTAGTCCTCGATTCTTCTCGCATGCGAGCTCAGCCCTCCAACCGATAGGCCGTGCCACTGAGACATCTGGGCACCAATCAAATATACGTTTGGAATGCTAGGCGCAGCAATAAAACTCATTTTTGCCATTTCACTGTTCATGTGCATGCAGAAAGGGACATTTCGAGGAAATGCCTTCGTGTTCTTGGGCCTGAGGTATGGCAAGTAGAAGTTGGGGAAAGGGCTCGATCAAATTCATGAAAGCAGCAATGGATTGTTGACGGTGTGAGGACCGTTCTGCACGATGGAAAGCTAAAATTAAAAGCATGTTTACACGCTGACAAACGAGTCTTCCATATTAACTCCAATCAAGAAAGCCTCTCACAATTTTCTGCAAGTAAAAATTTGAGTTCGCATTTTTTGTTTAACATATTGACATAAGAAGTTTAAGATTAGGCAATAGTATCTATCGTAAAGCACGGGCCCATATGGATCCTCTGATCTTATGGTGGTACCGCGAGCACGTGCGTGGAAAGGTTATGGATCTATGAGCCACGTGGTTCCGTGTAATTCTCGCACGTGGAACCATTACGGCCTGTAAATGGTTTCCATGCGGACCAACGAGGGACTGCTCGAACCAATTTTTCATTGGATACAGCAAAAGCGGCTGCAAAAGGATGATTGCTGACGAGTTCAGCCATCTTGTTGAGCTCACGGTCAGTTGGCTGAGCACAGTTTGGCATCCGAGTTGGGCCGAGGAAAAATTTGGGTTTGCCCCTTCGTCGTTGAGCACATACGGGCCACATCACAGAATTCATTCAATGAGGATAATACGGCATTGCACCACACGATATCGCATATGAGATGGGGAAAGCTCGCTCATCTGCGCACATGCGTGGCTGCTGATGGAGGACAACGCATATGAGGTGTGGTTGTCTATGTGACAGCCATCAAAGACACTTTCACGGAATCCTCTTCCCGGCCCATGCCACTGGCCAGTGCCATTTTGTTAGACGAGAGTGTAAAGTGCAAGGAGTGGGGGCAAAGCATTGATAATCGATACCTACAGTACGCACCGGATTTAATGAGAACTGTCTCAAATGGGGGAGATACAAGCGAGGATTTACCCCTCCATCCCTACAGATAAAGGAAACTCTTGCCCAGTAACCTAAAACATTTTTTGACCCATCCTGGTAGGCTCATGGGACTCTCAATTCTTGGCCCTTGACCCGCGGACTAGGGGGCTTGTCATTCGACCCTATCTTGCCATCGACTAGGGTCAATCCAGGATGCATGCTGGGCAAGGGTGCGTGTTAGTCGCTACCCTTCGATGTCGGCGGTTACCCCCAGCCCGCGCCCCACGAGGGACCCGTAATCGAGTGCCACCCGCCCCACAAGGCCTCTCCTGGAGCCTAAAACCTAAAACATGCTCACGGTATGTTTAGACCGCGAAGACGATCCTATACAAAATAGGCGCCGTCAGCCATATTTTAAAGGGGCTTCAAAACTCCCGCCATTTGCAGGTCTGTTAAACTTACCTGCGAATCATTCGAACGGTAGGGTGCGTCACTAATAAATTCCGCGCATTTGATGGTTTCTCCTCATTTTATTTAAACTGAAGATTCAATTGGAACAGAAGTTGAGATTCTCGCAATCAAAATAAAATGGCGAGTTCAGTGGTGTACAGTTCTTCGGACGAGGATGACATGAGTCTTCAATCGGTAATCAAGGTTGGTTCAGTTATTTTTAGTTTTTGGCTGCGGGTCCTAGGCCTGCCCTTTTTATATGCCTCATGTGCCTGTATAAAAGTTTTCTGTTGGATAGATCAACTCCGCAGCTTTCCTTTCTGCTTTTTTTTGTGTTCGGCTTTTCGTTTGACTTACTGTAGATGGAGACGCTGATTGCTGTGACTTTGACGACTGCGATGGCTGTGACATTATAGGAAATCGGTGGCATGCCGGGACAGAAACATCGGTCCAAGTATTCATGGCTTATACCTGGTGAAGAGCCCAAAGTCAAAGGTAGCCTGAGTGCATAACGCGTTATTAAGGTGTGCCTGTATATTGGAGTTTTCAAGGTATTGTTTTTTCAGAATCTCATATCGGCTATTTATCTCCTGTGGGGAAAATTGTGGGAACGTTGACGATAACAAATTATCGCTTATTTTTTCATGGCAAGAGTCGAGTAAGTTGCTTTGCTCTTCGGTGTATGGATGTGACATGGTGGAATTATCGTTTGATTGCAGGAGTGCGAACTGAACGTACCTTTGGGAGTGATAAGCCGGGTTGAAAAAGTTGGTTATTCGACGATGAGCCGAGGCGAGGATTCGTACGGACTGGAAATTGTATGCAAGGTAAGTCCCGCAATGGCGATCGCGATCATACTCTGGTGTATGTACATCCCGGACCATGCACCTGCAAGTGTTGTATGATTTCCTTAGATGGGTAGACTGTGCAGTAAAATATTATGTGACCTCTGCAGCGTTTTTATTTGTAGGATATGAGAAACCTAAAATTTTCCAGTCGACAAGAAAATCATTCTCGGCGACCAGTTTTTGAATGTTTGCAAAAATACGCCTTTCCGATCTCGAATAAGCTGGTAATGATAATGGCTTCTGGGGCCATGGGTTTTTACTCTAACGAGTTTTCCGTCTAGACATTCTTCGCTTTCGAGAACCAAGAGCGCTTTTCTGTGGATGGCTGGGGCGTTTATGATGCTGCCAAGGAATACAAACGGCTGGTAAGCGAGTCCCTGGAACTAGGCTACTGGTCAGTGAGGATTACGTTGTAACCACCGCACCGCCGCAGTGGGAGACCACAAACTCCGACTTGAGCAGGGCCTATCTTACTGCTACACATGCAGCTGAAATATCAACAAAGAGTTGACCCTCCCCAGCAGGGAAGAGTATCGATCTGCCAACCGCCAGAAATCAAGTGGAAAGCCTCGGATCAGTTCATCAGGGTCTTAGACTTCTTAATTTCAGGGAATCCCGAACGATTCTTGGCGATTGACGAAAATAAACAGCCGATACGAATTCTCTGACACGTACCCAGGCCTGGTATGTTTGACTTATCAATTTTTGATCAATCCGATTGAATCGTTTTCTTGCAGCTGTGCGTTCCTGCCCAAGCCACCGACGAGGATGTTTACAAAGTGGGCAACTTTCGCAGCCGAGCTAGAATCCCAGTAAGTAGCTTATGCCTATGCTAGCATCACAATTTTTATGGTCTTTCTCATTCAGGCATTGTCGTGGTTGCATCCGGAGAGTCAGGCGAGTTTGACCCGTTGCTCGCAACCCTCAGTTGGCGTTACGGCTCGTCGTAGTCCCGACGATGAACGATTTTTGCAAATGGTAATCGAGGCGAATGCACAATCGCCAAAGTTGTACGTGATGGACGCTCGGCCGGAAGTCAATGCTAAAGTCAATAAGGTCTGACAATTTTGTTTTATTGCTCTTTTACAATTTTGCAACTGTGTAGTCTCTTTTTTGTTTAGGCCAAAGGTGGTGGATTCGAAAGCGAAGAAAATTATCGCAATGCCGAGCTTGTGTTTTTGGACATTCAAAACATTCATGTCATGCGGGAGAGGTAGGCTAATTGAAGGTTTTTGTAATGGAATTTAAGAAATCAAGGGTTTCAGTTTGCGGAAGTTGAAAGACATTTGCTTTCCCCGAGTGGACGATAAAACTTGGCTAGGCGCTTTGGATGAAACGCGTTGGTTGGAGCATATTCGAGTAAGGCAGTTCATTTTATGTTTTGAAAAGTCATTCGAAAAAATTTTTGTTTTCAGCTAATTTTGTGCGGTGCAGCTCGCATAGTGGACAAAATCGAGAACCACAAGACCTCGGTGCTGGTTCATTGCAGTGACGGATGGGATCGCACTGCTCAGGTAAGAAATCTTGTATTTTTTGTCCTGTTAATTAGATCGAGAGTTTTTCTTTCTTAAGCTAACCTCGTTATCGATGCTTTTGTTGGATCCGTACTATCGCACGTTGAAAGGATTCGAAGTTTTGGTCGAGAAGGAATGGTGTAGTTTTGGTCATAAGTTCGGCCAGGTATGCGTGACTTATTGGTTTTTTATGCGTTAGTGCAGTTCATTTTTTAGAGAGTTGGTCACGGCGAAGAGAAACACTCTGATGCGGAAAGGTCGCCCGTGTTTTTGCAGTTTATTGATTGCGTTTGGCAACTGACCCAGCAGGTATGCTTTGCTGTAGTTGAGGATCTGTGTCAGGATTAATATTGTGCCGTTCCAGTTTCAAACGTCGTTCGAATTCAATTCCATATTTCTGATCACTGTGCTCGATCATCTATACAGTTGTCGATTCGGCACCTTTCTATACAATTGCGAGTCGCAGAGAGTCAAAGAAGTAGCGGCATTTGGGTAACTGGTTCTAACTATAACTGAATAGAAATGGTTTTCAGGGGGTTCGTGAAAAGACCCAGTCGCTGTGGTCGTTCGTCAATAGCAATTTCGAGTCTTACCTGAACCCGCTGTACAATCGCGCAACGTCTCTTCACGCCCTCATTCCGTGCTGTTCAAGTCGGAAAGTGAAGCTGTGGAATGAGTACTATCTGCGATGGAATCCACAGGACAACTCGTTGCAGAAACAAGTAGGGGTGTCTCATGGGACAAGTGAACAACCATTGCATATTTTGTGTATATTTAGGAAGACCTGCAATATATTTATCGACGAATTATGCGAGTTCTGCAAGCTTCGCACGAGGAACTGCATCGTCTGCGATTAGAGCAGATGTCGCATCGGAGTGGTGGCAATCCCGCTATGGTGGCTAGTGCAAGTGGGAATAATCACGAATGGACGTCGGATGTGTGATAGATTCGTCGGATTGCGGTTGGAGCCTGTGCGTGTTACTTCTCCTGTGTAACACTTCTGACTGACTCGTAAGCTGTGGATGCAAATTAGGCTGTTGAAGGGAGATGGTCTAGTTTATTGTGCTTTCTTGACTGGTTTTATGTCCATAAATTCATGTATCGTGCAAGGATATTGTAGGAAGGCCATATGATTTCCATCCATCTCGATTGGTCGGGTCCCCACTGGCTGATATGCATGCCCCTGAGTAAAAGTCGCTATTCGTAATCGGCGTGTAATACGACTGGGTCCGTATTACTGGAGGGAGTGACCGGTGGAGCTTTTGCACCACGCCTAAAACCCAGGGCAGCGTACTAAGTCCTCCGACCTAGTACATGGCTGAAACGTCACCCTGACGGGTGACGCTCCCAGCTGCCGGCTCCGTGCAGAGTATCGATTGCCAGTCGAGCCTCTACAGGCGGTGCGATTGCCCTTGGAGCAACAATGATCCAGTTAGGAACCAAGATGCGTGTCTTTTCTTATAAGGCACCCTAACTCTGGAAGGATCAAAGGCGTGTGCCCTCTAACTAGCTTAAGGAACTTGTTGGTTTGGGAGGGCGGGCTGTATCGTAGATCACTAATCGTAAGTTCTTCCAAACGAGTATGCACCTTCAGGCCTGTGAGCAAGGTCGTGGGTATGATCAACCACACGGCAGCTGACTCACTAAATCGTCCACATGACGGCACAAAACGTAATTATTGACTTCTAAACAACAAAGTCCCATTCCTGTACTTGCATCCCAACTCTGCTGCTCTCACGGTCAGTTCTGCCTGTCAACAAAAATGCCTACTGTTTGGGCTCACACCAGGGTCTGATAAACACTTTTGTGCAGGGACATGTGCAGTAGGCCAGACCACAGGATAAGCTGCTTCAGAGCCAACCAGGACTAAGTATTGTTGTTTTTTGGCAAATTTAATTCACTGATCATGTCGTCGATTTTTCCACTCGAACGGGATTGTATTTTAGGCTTTTCTCGATTCTTGCACCCAGCTCATTGTAGGATGAGGTCAACCGCTGAATCATGCAGCTTGACAAAGAAGGTGCAAGAAGACGGCACTGCCCCTTTTCCATGCACTGAACAAATAAATCCATATCCGTATATGGCATGTCATATTTGGTTAATACTTCCAAAGAAAATAATGCACCCCCGTATGCACTTCCCAGAATAATAGCTGCGAAAAGCCAGAAACGGTTCAGTCGTCGAACCGACACAATACTCCTCTCTGATTCTTGTGTATTGCTCATGATAAACAAAAAACACACTTTCAGGCATGAATGCACCTTTGGAAAATTATCAGATGCCGACGAGTCAATAGAAATCCTATTAATCAAATACATAGATCCAAAAGCTAAGTAAGCCAAAGGCGACCACGAAACAAGCCCAGATTGACCATTTAAATGCCTGTAGAACACTTAAATCCATGCCCCGGTCTAAAATTGGAAGCGCCCTAGTCATAGCGATGATATCAACGCTTCCATATATCCTACTAAAATCCACAGCTTTTACTCGATTGTAAGTCGGTGTCACAAGGAGCATAGATGCCTCGAGTCCGCCACGCTGTATTGCCCCGACTAATCCCGATCCAATGCCTTCCTGACTAGCATCTCCGAAATCACTTCCATTGTACCATCCGAAAGAGCAATTTAGCTTCCACATCGAACAGACAATACGTGTGGCATCAATTTAATAGCCACGTCTGCCGCAGCTAGCGTTGAGAGCGCAGTGTGTAACGGAAGGATAGGCGCATATAACACCAAATTTCAAAGCCATTTTGTGGACTTTACATGACAAACTAAAATATGATGGGAGAGGGGCAGAGGGTATCGGTTGATTGAGCCACCACCCAGCTTAGTTCACACATATGGTCGATTCCGAACTGCCTTTGGACCTTTGGTGACTACGAGTAACTGTTTTGACACGAAAGGTCATTTATGTATAATTATACATAAATATGCCATAAATAAGCAAACAACGAAAGAGCCGATTAAGACTAGAATCACTCGCTCAGAATCATGTTTCAGCGAGGTGTGTATAAAAGGGTGACCGGATATGACCATGTTGAATAGGAAGCATGAGAATAATGAAAGTCATAATGCAGATACATTGTATGTTGTACATATTCAAACAAAGAGCTATTTCAATAGATTTTTCTCGACGACGGCTCCATTTTCAAGTGCACACTACGTACGATACCGTAGTATCCGTTACGATAAGCTTTGACATGTTCATCGCATTATCATATTATGCAGCAGTGCCGAAGAACAATGACGCCATTGGTCAACGCTACAAAAGGGAATAGAAACATTGCCTCGGCTCCTGCAGCTTTACAGTACAAGAAGCAACAAATATTTACAAATAAAATCCCTGTAAAAGCTTTGTGATTCGGAAAAGGCCGTTGAAACAGCATGAAAAAAAAGGTCCCAGCGGCAACCGAGCACGCACTCCTGAGATCGATTAACAGTTTTTGCCAGCTTAAACTTTTAAATTTCCTGCGGACGTCTCTACACGCGCGGGGGTATGACACTTTATAGCACGTTAACCCCTCTGCTCATTGTCCCTCGTGTTTCATTTCCAATGAAAACTGAGCGGACGAAACGCGCGCAGGACATCGAGAACATATTTATGAAATTATGTACTCTATAAGCGCAAAACGATTGCCTCCTCTTTCCAAATTTCGAATTGGCCAACGTTAGTGCTGGTGGCCGTATGCTGCGGTGTGTTGGCACGCCGTCAAGTGCAGGCGGACTGCATCGTGTTGCCCAGTCTGTGCGAGAACTTATGTAAGCGAGATGGGTCCTGGTTGAATGGATCAAAATAAAAAAAAACTACCATCAGCAGATGCGAAAACCCTGGCGCACAATCACATTTAAGAATTTTCTACAATGCAAACTTTTTGACATTCAAAAAACTCAAAAGAATTTGCGGGTATGATTTTTATAGCAAAAGCTGTGCGCTGTAAGAAACGCGAGTTATCCATTCCAGTCATGGACGCTGCATGAGCAAATGTGGGCTCACAGCTTTAAGCATATGGCCCTGCAGCAAAAAGTCACTCGGAACATACTATGAAATGACAAAAACATTATATCGCACACTTGGAAAATTTTATTCGATGAAAAACCCATTTGCAGACGAATTGCCAATGGAATGCCACTGGCCTTTTTAGCCTTTATGACCATGCCTTAAAAATGCCTTGCGCCTAAATATGCCTCAAAAAATA
This sequence comes from Mesodorylaimus sp. YZB2_4, assembly GCA_030248295.1. Taxonomy (NCBI): domain Eukaryota; kingdom Metazoa; phylum Nematoda; class Enoplea; order Dorylaimida; family Dorylaimidae; genus Mesodorylaimus; species Mesodorylaimus sp. YZB2_4. Next base: position 230,603 of record JASANH010001018.1, read on the forward strand.
ATGTCGGCTAGAATAAAGGTCGGGAGGAAATAAAGTCGAGTAAACTTGTGAGTTCAAGAGACAGCGCGAGGTCAGGCAAGGCGTAAGCTAGGCTCCTCGTGCAGGGCACGGATTCTGGCTTACAGCCATCATCATTTACCAGTAAAATGAAAAGCAAAAGGACCTTCAAGACCTTCCGTACGAGTCTCGCTCGTATAAGTCAGTCGTCTGAGTCTTCTCAAACTTTTTCTTAGAAGTTATAAGATCACGAAGCGGGCAGTTCTTGCAAGGTGTCACTTGAGCATCAGGATGTGATGGTTGAACTTACGTCGGTGAAACGCACACCTGTAGCTTGACAAAATCTGGTCCAACAGTCAGGTACTAGCACAACCGTTTTCTTGATAGACTCGTTTCTTATCAACTTTCAAAAATTTTCTTCAAAATTCTAGGCGAAGTATGATCTAAAAATCGTGAGCAAAGTTCTAGCTGAATTTTGAAATTTCCTAAAGCTGACTGTTCGTGGGAAGCATGTCTGCTTACTCATAGGGTTAAGCTATCAAACTGGACAAAATGTGGCGTGATCTGAACTAGTTTGGGTCTACTATACAAGCTATTCCATGAAAAAAAGCTAATCAACAAAATGTCTAATCAAATTCTAATCTTATCAAAACGTAAATGACTGACCTTTTCACCAGTGAGCGAAGAAATTGATTTTTAATGGTGATCATTACGATAAAATGAAATTTACCCATGATGACTAGATAGCAAGATTTAAAAAAGGATCAACAACGCACTTATTATTAGTTCACTGGCACGGCCAGACAGCAAACCGCTTGCTTTTATCATTGATACAACGACCGCTGCCATGGCGCGGTCTCTGATGACATTTTTCACAGTACTCTGCATGTTTGGTGCAGGTAGGTGCTTGTACTGACTTTTGTCCCGAGGCGGGGTCATACGGTAAGTCCCCGCTTGTTAGTACGTACAGTAGCCACGGGATTTTAAAGGGTCCGACCCGGAGGATTCCTGAGGAGGACATTTAGGAACGGCTAAACCAAGGGTCGAATCGACATCCCTGCGCTAGCCTCAGCGTTCAACTGATTTGTCCCGTCGAACTTACATGAGCTATCTCGAGCCACGCTAGAAGGACCAAGCATTGTTGTTCACATTTGTCCTGCAAATGCAGCATAGCAATTCCAGACAGCTACCGCTATCGAAAGGATACAACATTTAATTGATGTTTTTTTAAAAGAGTTTGTGGGTTGGGCCCCAGTTTTCCCATGATGGCATTCCAACCCGTTTTTGCCGATACCCGGCCTGCAGTCATTCTATGATAAGCGATGTGATGTGAACAGCCTCCTTCTTACCTTTAGAACAGAAGCGAGGGTCTTCGTATTTCGGTTGACTCGATCCTGTTACAGTTTTACTGAGTCGATTGCTTGTTGCGCAGGCTTGAATGGCGCCTGCTTTTTCGGTGTCCTACTTGCCTTCGGACCAATGTGTCAGTTCAGTGGTCTGGTGTGCAGGCCTAGCCAGCAATATCTTTGAGTCTTCTTTCGTTCTTCCGCTGTGGCAACATGTTCGTTTTAATTCGGTATTTATTACGATAGCCCGCTGTATGTTTCTAAGCAAGAGACCAATTATCAGACCCTCATGAGACTTCCTTCAGAGATGGTAAAAAACATGGGAGGACAAACTTGTAGAAAAACAAAGCAAAAAGAAAAATATCAGGATCCTTTAGAAGTGCCGTCCCTTCCGGAGATAAAGCTATTCACGAATGGATGACGAATAATTCTGAGCTGAAACAGCAATGTGTCTGTGCGCAGCTCCCCGTTGGCTTGAGGCCAGCATCGACCGAATCACCGAACCGAATCACCGAACCGAACCACCGGATTAACGATACCGAACCTAACCGAACCGGCTTTTTTTTACCGAACCACCGAAGCGAACAAAAAATTTTGGATTTCCTCTTTTATTGGTGAAAACGCGGTTATTTTGCTTGAAATTTCGTGTTAGCTATAAATTTCTCTATCCCTTTTTCTAAATTATCTGGTCCTTTCTTCATTACCTTCAAAATTTCAATTCAAAAAAGGTTAAAAGAGATTGACTTCCAAATATTTCAAAAGTATCGGGTGCGCGACAAGGAATGACGCTCACAGAAATGGCTAGTTTTCTCGAGAAGCAGTCGCGTTGTGAACTTTACACTAACACAGGCAGATACAGCAGAGCAGTCGATCCAACATCAGGCAGTCTATTTAGTGCCCATCATATTCTACAGTTGCTTGTACAATGAAATGAATAGTCAAGACCTCAGAAATTTGGTTACACCGCTAGTCATTTTAAGTGAAGGTACAGTCAGCCATTCCGTTTATATGGAAATGGATCTTTACGATTCGATTGCAAGTAGCCAAGAAATATGGAAGAAAGCTATGTACGAACAGCTCGATCTTACAGCAGGATGGTGCGAACCAGCATCGACCGAACACGGTTTTTGCACCTAGCCGAACCTTACCGAACTTTTTCTCAAATCTCACCGTTTTGTTAAGACGTCACCTTTTTAAAACTGCTTGCAAAAGATAGTCGTGTTTTCAGGTAACTTGCAAAACCCTGACGGCGACTCACTGTTCTGCTACGAAGTAATTAGGCATGGTTACACTCCGCTTTGCCTGGCAGCCACCAGCACTGACATAATTGACGAACAAGCCCGATTACGCAAGTCTGGCGAAGCGTTTCTTGTTCCATGCAATTCGCAGCCATTCGAGAGCCTTTGGGTGGTGAGCACTGACGATGATCACACCACTCTAAGATTGAAACACGACCCCGACCAATGCTTATCAATCCACGACACCCCTCCTGTCGCCAGGCTCAGTCGATGCAACGTCGCACATGTTCCCGAACAAAGCATAAAGTTTATTCTGCATGATAATTCAAATTTGGATGTTCGCAGTCGGAGCACGGGTACCTATTTGAACTACGACATTTGGCGGGATGAATTGAACAAAGGCAGCGACGCCAAACCCAATGCTGTGCAGTGTTATCGTTGGTATTGGGTTTCCGAACAGATAAAGAAAGCTGACGCTATCCGAGGAACTTCGTACGTTTTTCCCGTCAAAAATACGACGCATAATAATTTAACGAAGCAATATGTTCTTGGATATTTCGATCAGTTACTTACCGAGGAACTGTATCCGCCCATCAAGTATGATAAACAGCTGTGTGCTTCTACTGGACAATCAGAGTGTGACTCGTATGAGGACTGGTTCCCTATTGATTACAATTTGGCCCACCTCGACTCGACTGTAGTTACACTTGATCTGAGCATGAAGGCTGGTGGTGTTGGATACGACAGATTTTCGAACATCAACCGCGTTCTGACTGGAATGTATGCAAAACCTGGAGAGGCGGTTATCATTGCGACAGAAGAGTATGATACGAGCAAGGCTTCGATCATTGCCTCCTTGTTTCTTCACGGCAATCCTAATGGTGAGTCCATCTTCTACTGGTTCTAGGTAAGCACAAATAATTGCCTTCCCTACGTGAACTTTAAATTTTTACTCGCATCAAAGCTTCGGGTATTTCTAAATGTTACTTTCCATGCCTCTAGAAAATTCTTATTCCGGTTTCACGCTTTGCTAAATTAGTCATAATCCTTTTTTCTAGAATTCGACTTGTGGCGCCCAGGCCTAATAACTGTCAAACAGGTATTGAAGCCTGGTATGAACAGGATTTGGTCACCTTACGGAGGTCCGATATCGCTGCAAGTCTTTGGAACTGATCCTTCCAGTCCCCTTGTCCACGTTCGCATATCCAATGCGGCCCCGATGACCACATTCATCCTCGGGCAAACAACCGCTGATGATTGGATTGCGGAGTTGGAGAAGGAGCCGCGATGGATAGCTGCCCAAGGCGAGTACATACAGTGGTTTGACATCAAGATTCCTTACACGACTGTCAACTACGAACAAATGAAAGCAGCAGTCAAGAAAATGGATCTTTTATTAAAAAATACATTTTTGCTGAGTGGATACGATTTCGACGCTGAACCAGGAACGCTACATGCAGTGCCCGAGGGCTGGCAATGGGTAGTCAGAGACTCAGCCTATTCTGCTTTGTATGCTGGCAATCCAGTCAAAATGGCTTTGTTCAAAACGGTCAGAGATTTCATGGTTAGAAATGGGGTTGATACAAGGTACGACATCGTCCTAGAGGTCTACTATATTGTAAGGTCAGCAAGCAGCCAGGCTTGTTCCGGACTCGATCCTCAGTGCCTGAGGTCGTTCTACTCATAAACAAGAACTCATTTAGCTCCTCATTTTTGTGGGTGACTTACGCAGTACCATCGAGGTGCTGCGAGTGGAGAGACAGAAGCCGGACGAGGAGACTTTCTCAGCTATCGAATAGACGGGGCTCAATCACAGCCCACGTGCCATTGTGCGAGGAGGTCTGCGTCCAGTTCAGGATGCCCACGTGGGAAGATATCTACTCCTCGAGGAGAAGTACAGAGGGGCTATGCTGTGTGGGTTGGTCCCCGCACAGACTTGCGTAGGAGGTGTCATTGTTATATGCGAAGGCAAAGCAGGTTTAGGCCGAAAAATTTAAAAATGAGACAGAAATCATTCTTTGTTCCAGTATTCTTGTTAGCCACAAGTTCTAAAACTTAGCGCCAGAGGTTCAGTGTCACTTCTTTCTTAGCGTGTTCCCGCACGCTTTAAAAACCGTGGCTTCTGGGAAATTCATTTCTTGACATTGGCAAGTTTAATGCAATGATAAAATCACCCTGCTGGCTAAAGATCACTAAGGATGAAGCGAAAAAGTCAGTCCCTGTAGGAGTGGATCAGATAAGTTCTTTGATAGATTTAGTGCCTTTTATGGGCTAAGCCAATGTCGCGAGATATAGATATGAAGAGAGGCGACAATGCTTCGAGTTTGGTGCTTTACAGTAATCAAGAGAAGCGAGATGAACAGACCGTTGAGGTCAACAGAGAAAACGCACACCTGGGCATGAACGATACCAAATCACATATCGCCTTTAAGTGTAAAGTGCTTCATTTTCGGGCATTGTGCAATAGCCGCCGCTTCCTCCGTACAGTACATATTTCTTACACTCGCCGCTTCCGAGTGCAGGAAATATGTGCTGTACGAAAGTGTATATCAGATCCAACTCCTTGTTTCACTGCTCTGCTGACGGAAATCGTTTCATAAAAAACGATGTTCTGGATGGTTAAGAGTAAAACAATAAGCCTTTTACAAATGAATATTTTTAGCACTTGGGGATTCGCTCATGAATTTGGACATAATTTCCAAACCATTTGTTTCTCGTTCGCATTTCATAGCGGTGAGGTTACAAACAACGTGTACAGTGCCTTCCAATCAGCCTATTTTTGCAACGATGGCAAGCACAAAGTACATTGCAAGCGTCAAAACCATCCAGTGATTGACTTTCTCCACGACATGGCAGAAACCAAGGCGGAATTGGCGAAGGGGAAAATCTACGGAGATGGAAACAGAACGACTTATATCGGAAATCGAGGTAGCTTCCTTTTTTGGATGCAAATTTACGCCACCTACGGTTTCATGCCATTGCGTGAAATGAATCGTCGTTTTCGCGAAAGATTTATCGACCCTGCAGATCCGATGTGCCGGGGCGACGATCAAGGCAAATTCGACGCCGTCTACGAGACATTGAGTGATATAATAGGAGTAGATTTGACCAAGCATTTTGACACTTACCATGCTCCACCCTCACCAAGAGCTCGCGAACGGGTAGCGGCAATGGGCTACCCAAAACCAGAAATCGAATTGCCCGATGTGGAAATACCGCCAGGCACACCGTTCAGGTGGAATCCCCCTGGCCAAGAAGAACCTGATTTCGCCCTCCCACCTTTAAAAAGTTTTCAGTTCCCTCCTTTGGACTAGGGAGAGAAGTACTCGTCTGTGAAGTAATTAATGGAATTGCTTTGTGGGGCTTATGATTTTGACAACTTATTCATTTTATGATTAATTTTATGCTTTAATTGGCTCGAAGACAGGACTTACAGTGTGTATTTCTCAAAATACAATACTATTTAGCTGGGCAAAACAGCTCATTGATTTTTTTCCTCACATAAAGCTTTTCCTGAAAAAGTTTAAAACAGGAACGTCAACAATGAGCGAGACAACACAAGATTTTCAAAATGATTAATAAAGGAAAAACATTGTGCACATTACGCCCGTCGTATTATGGAAATATTTACGTAAACACGTTTACGTTTACGTAAACAGCATCGTGGAGTAAGCTTGTGTTTCTCGCAAGTCATTCCAGTGGTGCTCATGCGTGGCGCCAGTGCCAAGCGCGGCTGTTTTAAGAAACCCCCTTACAGCATAAATCTGACTGGGTCCCGTGAGAAACTTTCCTTGAACCCAATAATTTGAAGCGAGGTCATAGAGATGACTTGAAAAATGGATTCTATGTTTAGCTCTGCGCCGTGGTTTCTTCAAGAACTGCTCTGACATTGCTGCACGGCTTAGAATATTTGTGAGTTGCTTCATTCCTGCCCTGACCTGACCGCACGACCAGCAGAACGCAACGGTCAAGAATATCTGGCGAGGCTGTCTATAGTTGCTGAAACCTTAGCTACAGTATGAAGGCGAGGCGCAGCGTGAGCGCTCGCAAATAGGGAGCGCACTCACATAATTTTGTAGCCACATGATGCCTCGCAAAACTAAAACACCCAGGCGTGCCCTTTGTATATGCGACCAACATACTGTATATTCAACTGGTATAGATACCCTTGCTCCCCTTATTTCAGAGCCGGATCAAAACTTTCTAAAGGCTGCAACCCAAAACTGCAAAAATAGACCTGGCATCACATGGGCACATGAATCCATGTAGACCCATAGATGTTCAAGGTAGCGTTAGACAGGAATTCCAACTTTCTGATTTCTAACTTTTCTGCCCCATCTCATGACCAAAATGCCCTGGCGATTGTTCATGTCATTGCAACAGTACCACAAGCCTTTTCCATGGCTGCTGCCCGGACTGGATCCATGTGTTTCCAATAGAGTTCCAACTCACTAGATATCTTGTGGTGTTTATGTGTCTTGCTAAAGTCCGTGCTACTTATACTTCCTGCAAATTTACATACAATGTCCTGAATGAGACTGTTTATGTACTTATCAACTCTGATTTTTCTCACCAGCATCTAGTCGCCTGGATAAATATTTTCTTTTCCCATGTAAATTTAAACTACAACAGTGCTATTATCAGTCTATCGTATTGCCCTGACGGCGATTTGAAAACCATTGTGAGCCAATGAAACATATTAGCAATAGCCTGCGAGGCGCAAAATTTCCCCAGAGGCGCAGAATCGCCCAGCATACGCATTCTTGATAGATGGCTATTGCAGCAGCATTAAATTAATTTATTTCATGCTCCTTCTTGTTCTTTCGCTCGGTAAGTCGTGAACTGCTCATACAGTACAGACCTACAAAGTTTTAATTTTTAGCACTATCGGTAAGCAAGCGGAATACCGCGAAAGAACGAATCGATTTAGCTGCCACCATCATTAATGCAATCGCGTCCTTGGCTAATTCAAATGATGCTTCATACAAATGCGCATACGGTGTCCGACTTATACTGTTCGAGTACTTATCAACACTTTCTCTGATTTTCCGCACCAATACCTGGTCGTCTGGATAAATAAGTTCTTTTCCCATGCAAGTTTAAACTACAACAATACTATTCGAAGCCTATCGTATTGCCCTGACGGCGACCTGAAAACCATTGTGAGCGAACTGATTGAGCCCATGAAATATATTAGCAGTGACCACAAAGGTAGATTAATACTGTCACAAAAATTTGGTAACAGTAATGTGGATGCGGTTTGTATTTTATTCAGCTAGGCCGGCCTCTGAACAATGCAAAAAGCTGAACAGATGCGAATACCCTGGCGCAGAATCACATTTAAGAATTTTATACAATGCAAACTTTTTGACATTCAAAAAACTCAAAAGAATTTGCGGGTATGATTTTTATAGCAAAAGCTGTGCGCTGTAAGAAACGCGCGTTATCCATTCCAGTCATGGACGCTGCATGAGCAAATGTGGGCTCACAGCTTTAAGCATATGGCCCTGCAGCAAAAAGTCACTCGGAACATACTATGAAATGACAAAAACATTATATCGCACACTTGGAAAATTTTATTCGATGAAAAACCCATTTGCAGACGAATTGCCAATGGAATGCCACTGGCCTTTTTAGCCTTTATGACCATGCCTTAAAAATGCCTTGCGCCTAAATATGCCTCAAAAAATAATGTCGGCTAGAATAAAGGTCGGGTGGAAATAAAGTCGAGTAAACTTGTGAGTTCAAGAGACAGCGCGAGGTCAGGCAAGGCGTAAGCTAGGCTCCTCGTGCAGGGCACGGATTCTGGCTTACAGCCATCATCATTTACCTGTAAAATGAAAAGCAAAAGGACCTTCAAGACCTTCCGTACGAGTCTCGCTCGTATAAGTCAGTCGTCTGAATCTTCTCCCACTTTTCCTTAGAAGTTATGAGATCATGAAGCGGGCAGTTCTTGCAAGGTGTCACTTGAGCATCAGGATGTGATGGTTCAACTTACGTCGGTCAAACGCACACCTGTAGCTTGACAAAATCTGGTCCAACAGTCAGGTACTAGCACAACCGTTTTCTTGTTAGACTCGTTTCTTATCAACTTTCAAAAATTTTCTTCAAAATTCTAGGCGAAGTATGATCTAAAAATCGTGAGCAAAGTTCTAACTGAATTTTTTGATTTCCTAAAGCTGACTGTTCGTGGGAAGCATGTCTGCTTACTCATAGGGTTAAGCTATCAAACTGGACAAAATGTGGCGTGATCTGAACTAGTTTGGGTCTACTATACAAGCTATTCCATGAAAAAAAGCTAATCAATAAAATGTCTAATCAACCATAGTAGGCCTTAGATGTGTTCAGAAAGTCTTACTTGAACAAAACTTCACAGCGCAGGAGCGAGAACAAATGACACGGGGCAATGACATTTCTGTTGACATGGGTAATCGCAGTGTAAAGTAGTCTGGATGTCGTTTCTGGGGCGGGAAAGTCGCCACTTGATTTATATTCGCACATTCATTGAGATGTGGGAATAAAATTCAGGCATTTTGCTTGATTTATTTAAAGAACGCATTGGAATTTATTGGCGGACTACCTTCTTACAGCAATCGGGACATCCTTCATTGAAAAAAAATCATTTTAACGTTTAAAATTTCAAATTTGTGGCGCCGCGCTGGACATACATGTATTCACTCATGCATTCCCTCGAAAATTCCACTAAGAAAACTAAAACCTGTTTTAAATATGCGCCACGATCCCAGGTAACTCATGGGCACATTAAATTTTGTCAGAGATGCCTAATTCGGTAGCAATTAACAAAATTAGAAAATCAACATTTTCATCGCTCCTTACTCAACTGGGAAGTTCAGTCAACTGTCGCTTAGAGGCCAAGTGCAACTTTTCGAGCTCCTTCACTTGAGCTCATCCTCATCGAAATTCGATGCGTAGTTATCAATATATTCCATGATTGGACAAATTGAGGACTGCATTTCTTGCACTTTACGCTGTCGTCTAACAAATGCACTGGCCAATCATCATCTCGAGTGGGGAAAAGGCTAAGACAGTCGGCCTTTGATGGATTTGGGTTTTGTATTCATTTCTTTACCGCCACAGGGGCTGCATATGCATATGTACATTGGGGAATGTTCAATGTGATTTTGACACAGTGGCTTGTCTGGCTTGTGTCTTGCATGACAAGGGGCAGTTTTGTTCACGACAGGAAGGAATTCGGTTCATTTACTACTCGCCATTTCGCACGGATAATGTGCCAGCGCACGATGATAAGCTGTCTAAAATTGCACTATCCAGGGCGAAGAAAGCATTCTATCAGCAAGGATGTTAGCTGTTTGCGCTGATACGATATTTGCCTTCTCTTTACCGCGTTGTTGTTTGGTGAGTGACTGAAGCCCTTATATAGTATCACACTTCATTACAGTCCGCTCCTAACCGAAGGTCTCGTAATTCAGGAACTGAAATGCTTTCATCCATTCTTTCAGTGGTTATTCTGATAATCCTTGTCAAAGTGTGTATCACCAAAACTCGATTCTTACCTCCTGGTCCCACTCCGATACCCATATTTGGAAATTACTTCTGTTTCCCACCTGCCTTGTACAGATATGCCCACGATCTCTCCACCACTTACGGTCCAGTCATTCGTCTCCGCTTTGGAATATCTGATGTTATCGTCCTGAACACCTTCGAGGTGATCCACGATACCGCATCCAAGTCAGCCTTCGCCAGCCGGCCAGATTGGTTGTCCATGACTTTGCAAAGCGAATTTCAAGCTTCTTTCGCTTTTCGACAGCACGGTGCCCAATGGCGATTCTTACGCAAGACCTCGGTCAAGGCTTTGACAATCCTGAAAACACAAGCTTCCAAAAATGTGGAAACACGTTGTCAACGAGTTTTTGATCGACTGATCACCGAATTAGTTTCGAGTCCAAAAAAGTATGAATGGACACAGCCCATTGATCCAGCAAAAGCCTTATTTCGTTGCATTTGTACGATCATGAGCGAAACGTGTTTCGGTCGTCATTTCGACCCCGACGACCCAGAATTATGGTCCATCCTGGAGTCAGCCCAGGATACGAGTAAACTAACAAAAGTAGGGTCGCTGACTGATTGTTTCCCGTGGGCACAATTTTTATTCCGTCCATTAATTGAGCAAATGCGACACGATGATTTGGTATTCAAAGGCTACGTGGTGGGCAAGTTGGATCAGTGCGCAAATAGTGCAAAAGAGAACGACACTGAAATATATGATTTGACTGATGCCTTGCGAATGGTGGCTGCTAAAAGTGAGTTTGAATTTTCTAGACAGCATACAGTATGTGATTTGTTTTGAAAATACGCTGACTGATTACAGGCGAGAAGGAGCTACCTGAAAATGAGCAAAAGCTAATTCGCTATTCAGCCGTCGACCTATTCGGAGGTGGTGTTTTCACCACGTTGACCACCCTCGAGTGGGCACTTCTCATCCTGGCTAAACACGAAGACGTGAGAAGGGAAATGCGACGCGAAATAAATACGATCTGCGGCGATAAGCAGTTTGTGTCCTTGGACGACAAGCCGAGGCTCATTTTAGTGGAAGCCACGATCACCGAAATTTTACGTTTCGCAAGTACCCTGCCTTTCGGTGTGCCTCGTTGCACTGTGGACTACGCTACCGTGCAGGGCTATCAGCTAGCGCCTAATACGCCAGTATTGTGCAACCTGTGGGCTGTTCATCACGATCCCGACACCTTTCCCAACCCCTTCGATTTCGATCCATATCGATTTTTGAACAGGTCGGACGAGGGGATGCTAGAATTAAGACAAGACTTGGTCGCTAGGGTCATCCCGTTCTCCACTGGCATTCGTCGATGCCCGGGCGAGCATCTGGCGAGACAGAATTTATTCCTCGTTTTATGCAATGTCGTTAAGAAACTGGATTTTATATTGGCAACTGATTATGATGATTTGAACTTGGCAGAAGAAAATTTTTCAAGGAAACCAAGGTCTTACAAGTTGAGATTTCAAGTGGTCGAGTGCTAGATAGGAAAAATTTTGTTTGAAGTCAGTGCATTTTTGGGGACTCGTGATTTAGTGGCCTTTCAATGAGGGTTTAATTATGCATATGTATTTACTTCAGCATGTCACAAAAGCAAGTTTTAGTTTGCGCTGATGAATTTTAATTTCCAATAATTTGAAGCAATGTAAACATTTTCGTATTGCACTGTAATTTATTGCTTTGAGACGCGATGGTAATGTGTTTCTGAGTTTTTCTGTCGTTGGCTCCATCTAAAATATAGCATGTTTGAAATAACACATGCTTCAGCTGTTTTTTTGTTATCATCAGAAAAGTAATGTTCGCATCGAGTCGACAGCATCATACTGACACTGATAAGAATAACGGTCGACATGATTGCAACTCATTTATAGTATGTCCAGTGATTTCTACTCATGCGACGTTGTACCACATTTTAGCCAATCGAAACGTTTGGCGTAATGATTCACTGCAACCTATTTTACACTATGCACGTATGTCACCTCACATCGGTTTGAATGACGACTGCGGAAGAGTCACTCTTCAAGCTCACCGGTAGACGCGATCATGGATCATAAAGAAATGCATCCTTCCAACCCAACTTCGCCACGCTCGATGTGCAGTCATTGCATGCAGTGCAATGTGAAACGTATGATGGCCAGTTCGAATTTTCAAACGATTACTCAACGACTCGGAGTATCGGCTTCGCCAATCGCACCTTGGAGACTGTGCAGCAGTTTACTGTCACGGCGACCACTTCGGCGCAAGAAGTGCAGTAGCCATGTCAGGGTTCGAAGCACATGAAAATAGGGTTATGTTAGTGTAACTATTGCAAAAAAATTGAGGCTACACACGCATCAATAGGGGGACGGGGAGAGCCAATGAAAGAAGTCTTACAAGGAATCTGCAGATCGCTAAAAGTTTTTGGAAGCATCGAGACAAGTGCTAAAATGTAGGCCGGGCCAAGGAGAAGCTGTTAGCCGGGACAAGGGAAACTTTAAAAAACAGCTTCTTCTTGTCTTGTTCCGGCCCACATTTTAGATGTCTCAATGCTTCCAAAAACTGCTAGCGATCTGCAGATTCCTTGTTAGAGCAGTCAACATCACATCATAAACTAGGCTTACCCACGCCCAAACCACCAAGGACATCGGTGACTATCGCAAACGCGGAAACGAGCACGTGACCAACACGATGGAACAATCGACGAGTGTCAAATTAGAGCAACCGACGAAGAACAGCCCCATGTTAAACCTTCGGCCCACCAAATGAGCCAAAATGAAACGAAGCCCCAACATAAGCAGCAGGAGGCGTCCAAAAACACCGCTCGAACGTTCCGCTGCCAGTGTAACCCTCGTGCTTGGTAGGCCATGGCGAGTGGGAGAGAGTAATCGATACTCTCCCCTGGCTATGAGACGTCAACCCCTCGGGTTGATGTTTCAGCCGTAGGTATATGCCTGCTTCAGTCGCAATTTGTGTCCCGCCGACTTCGGTTGGCCACCCCCTCCTACGCCTGCCAGGCTTGGGTAAACCAGTTTGTCGCGCAGGCGCAGTGGAAATGGGTTCGGGGGTAGCAACAGGCGGAGGTCCAGATATTCGGAGACGAGCACGCGGTCGATGGTCAATAACTCAAGCTGTGTGGGCGCAGCGGTTTTACGGATACAATAGTGTAGTTACACACGTTACGAGAGTGGACTCAGCTTAACCTACAAACGATGTTACGACGAACCTAGGGCACTCTTCCACTTCCTCGACTCAACTCAGGCAACGCGGCACAAACAACAGGTTTCAAGACAAGATCACCGGCCTCACGGCACCAGTAAGATATGCTCCTTGTCCTGTCACGAGTCCGACGGTACCATGTACCAACACCGTCAGACCAGCGCCATTCTCTACCTGCAGCCACTAACATCAAATAAACTTGTTCCTAACAACGAGTAACTCGAGACCGCTCGACACTGACTGAAATTTGAGTCATTGGGGAGCTTGAAAGGGAAAGAGTGCCGCTGCACCAACATGGCTTCACTGTGTTCTGCACATACTCGTCTGTTAATCCACCATCATATCTCAAAACATCAAGTAATCACACGCCCAGCACTACGCCAATTGAATGGGTTCGACCGTGTTCTTCTCTCGTTTCCTGTCCTCCATTTCCTTCAGCATCATTTCGTCCACACCTGCCTCCTTGTACGCTTTCTCGTCCATCATTTCCAGGTCGCTGGACAACTGGGCAATGCAGATGGCCTTCAACTGCTTCAGGTCGAACATGTCCGCCACGACCAACTGGCGTCGACGTTGCTCGTCCGTGTCGTAGCCGACGATCATGCTCGACTCGCACCACGCCTTGAGCCCGCCCGAGATTTGGTACTTCTCGGCCACGTTCAACAAACGGCACACGGCGTCCAGATCGACTTTAAACTGCTCGTATTCCCGGCCCACCTCGCCGCAGTACATGTAACGCAACAAGGCGAGCATGGTCGACCGATCCACGTCCTCGGACACGTCGATTACGCGTTCAACGGACTCGGCAAAGTCGCTCTTCTCCAACATTCGACTGAACACGACCGAGTGCGAACACAGCACGTAGCGATGGCAGCTAATGGCCTCCTTCGTTTCGTGATTCGCCGCGTCCTCGTTGTTGGCCCTGTCCTTGCCCACCAACACCTGCAAGTCGGAGAAGGGCGGCGAGCCATGGCCGGAGTTTTCGATGGCTCGGAACTGGGATCGTAGTATTTCCATGCGGCTCTGGTAGGTCAGTGGATATTCTGCATTGGCCAAGAAGTAGGGCTTCCCTGAAAACAAAGGACAGTGGTTTACAAGGGGATGTCGAACACCACTGCACCAACTTACCGAAGAAGTTCCTGTCGTGGGGTATATCGATCAACAGGAAAGCAGTCAGGGGCAGGCTCAGTTGGTGAATTCGAAGCTCGATTGTCAGCCAGTTTTCGATGGCGAACCCGCACCCGCTCGATCCTCCGCAGAACGTAAAGAAACACGATCGGTTCATCATCGTTTCACCTTTTCCATCGCAAAGGATTATTCGGAAGGTCATCGGTATCAGTACGGGCGAATCCTTGCAGCTTAGGCCGATCGTCGTTTGGCCCTTCTTGGCCACGACCATTGTCCACTTGGCCCCGGCGCAGCCCGGAATCGAGAACTGTCGACTTTGGTTGCGATAGCTTAACGTCTCTACTGACCACTTGAACGACGTGAACCGGAAGCCTTTGTCGAAATTGATCGACGAGATTGCTTCGAAGGCGCGCGACTCCGTACCAGCCATACAAGCGCGCGTGGAGAAAAGATCGAGCACTCGCAACGACTGCACTCGATTGCAGCAGAAAGCGATAAGGAACTCTTTTAATCGACAGTCGCTTGGTCGCTGATAGTGTACAGTCACATATTGCAGTTCCGCACGCCAGTGTTCGTCATGGAGAACAAGCAGACAAAAAAGAGTGGAATTCGACAATTTGAACGCAACTTTATAATGAAACTGCATTTGGCGGATGCTGTAAGATTATGGCAGCTACATTTTCTTAACATCAGAAACTGATCGTGAGTCAGTGCTACCATAATAAAGGTGCATGTCTGCATAATCTTATGCAAAGGCTGTCCATTTATTGTCGACTAAATATCAGAGGACTCAGCAATCGAAACGGCTTATCCAGCGCGCTAATTTATACGGAAATCACAGCTTAATCTCAGAGATACTATGATCATCTGCCAAGCTACCAGGTACGACTGCTGAATTGGTTTCTTGGTGAACCACTCCTCTTCGCCTTCCTTGGACCTTGTGTGCGTCATAGGTGGATCGGAATGTATCCGTGATAATCGATACAGGAAACGTAATGATCAATATTCCACTGATGCAGGCGATGCCTGCAATGATCCGACCGATCGTCGTAGTCGGTGTCACGTCCCCGTAGCCCACCTAAACAGCAAGGAATGCAGATAGGGAGGACATGGATAACCAGTGACTGGTCGTAAACATACCGTGGAAAAGGTGACAACGCACCACCAGAAGGCAGCAGGTATGCTCGTGTAGGCCGTGTTCTTTTCGTCTTTTTCGGCATAGTATATGAGACAAGAAAAGATTAGAGTGCCGACAGCTGAAACAAAGAAAACTCACAATCAGTTGGTCACTACGGAGGGCTTACTAAGCGGTCATAGCCCGGGTGCATAATATTGGTGTTGACGGGACCCATATCACTGGCCACCTCTTCCTCAAGGCACTTACACAAAAAGAGTAATAGCAAACCAAAATCCGCGCGACTGTTCCAAGCTAAGGCGCACAATAACTGAAAGCTGTTGATGTAACGAGCCAGGCGGAAACTCCTGACCACACGAACAATCCGCAGCACCCTCATTAGTATCAACAATGCTGACACGACCCCGCTGTCCCGGCTGTTGATGTATCGATGCCCACCGACGGCAGCGTAGGCCACCATTTCCACGCAGAACGGAATTGTGGCCAAAAAATCGATAATATTCAGCGGTGATCTTACGAAGACGGCCTTGTGGGGGCAAGAAATAAACCGAAGGAAGAATTCCAATGTGAACCAGATCGTGCACACCGATTCGACTATATCGAACCACTTGTCATTGGTGGCTCTGTGACAAGATAGCGAGCTGGTTACTGTTTGATTGCCCACGTCGACACAAAATGATCGAAGTGAAGGCT
This sequence comes from Mesodorylaimus sp. YZB2_4, assembly GCA_030248295.1. NCBI lineage: Eukaryota > Metazoa > Nematoda > Enoplea > Dorylaimida > Dorylaimidae > Mesodorylaimus > Mesodorylaimus sp. YZB2_4. Next base: position 246,869 of record JASANH010001018.1, read on the forward strand.
CGGTTGAGGCAACGAAATTGACGATGGATATTAGAATAAAGAAGACACATAATGCATTGATCACCTGCAACAAACAGTACCATGTCTGCCTGAGTGCTTAGAGCCTATATATGTACAGTATGTAAGTAACTATGCCCCAAGGTCATATACACACGAGTATTGCAATAAGGAGCCGAGCTTTCTTGAACTACTGTGACAGAATTTTTTCCCCCAGTTTTTGTTAAAGCATTCATCCGGGATGCCTGGGTAAGTACATGCACAGATCGAGACCGATTGATTGTGGGGGCATGTCCAGTTCTGTACCCAATCTGGAGGACCAGCTTATTCGAGAGCACTTTTGCACAGAAACCGTTTTTTAATGTGTACCCTTTTGCTTATCTCCTAGAAACAAGTAAAAAAAAGACTCTTCATTAGAGAGAAAAGTCAATTCATAATTATTATCTCAATTCTCGATATCTGAGTCTACGAGGGTGTCCTCTGACACTAAAGCAGTTACAACCTCGTCATGAAGGGCTCTTCGAAGGGGTCCGACCGAACATTTATTGCTTACATAATACTGTAAGCATGCCTGGCGGTCCACTGGACAAAACGGAGTCTTGCGACTATATACATACCTGCGGCGGTTGGAACATCATGTCATCATGTCATGTCATACTTTATCCATAGCCAAGCACCATAAGGCGCACTCAAGGGCTAAGGAACACATAATTGACAATCACTTTGTACCGAGGCGGGAGTCGAACCCTCCCCTGTAAGTGCGCACCCAGCGTGAGAGGCAGACGCCTTAACCCGCTAGGCCACGACCCCGGTCATCAACACCAGGGCTTGATGTTTCTTGGTGTAGTATAGGTGTGTTTGGCCTGTGGAGAAGGTAGAGTATATGGCTGCCTTAACCGGCCGCCTTATACACGGAGCAGTATGTGGTTGCCTTGACTGGCCGCCGCATACAGCGTATCAGATGCCTTGGTGGCCGCTCCATACGCTCCTCCAGGCGTGGCTGAACCCCGTCGGGTTGGTGTCTCAGGCACCTTCGACTACTGCAGGTGACCTGTGGAGGGGTTTTAAGTCTATCCGCTCCTCGCGGATCTTCTTCATTGTAGGGATCCCGCCTATTACACTGGCTCGGGATGTCCCCCCCCCCATCGATTACTCTCCCCCATTCGCCATGGCCTACAGGCACGAGGCTCACACAGTCAGAAACTCCCTCGAACACTCCCTGAAGGGTCAAATTCGGATTTAATTTCTGAGGATGTATCCGAGGATATGCTGGGCGGATAAGGACCACATATTGCCTACTGCATTGTATACTGTATCTTACCATGGCCAGCCCGGACGAACGTGGGTATTCAAATAAGTGCCATATCCTGGCCATGCATTCCGAGGTTCTATGGAACTCGGCATTGGTGTTCTCTACAACCAAAGATTTCGACATTGTCTTCCTCTCTCCATCATCGAATCTGAGCCCCCAAAATCGTAGCTCTTCTTTCAGCGCATACTCACAAACGTGGCTTGGACACTGAACTCGATCGTTCTGAGCATACTGCAGCACCAGGTCGAACATAAGAGGTGATCGTTCCACGAAGTATTCGCCAGTTTCTTTGATGATAAAAACCGACTTCCGCGTCTCAATCGCAAGGTGCATTCCATTTTTCGTGGCCAATGCTGCCAAGAGAGATTGAGGATGCCGTACGGCCGTTGATACGCTGACTAAATATGGTTTCCCTCCAACAGTCAAACGTAGTATCGACTTGTCATCATTGCGGTACTGATCGTACAAATAATTGCTCATTTTGCAGCAGCGCAATATGTAGCCTCGAGCAACTGATTAGGTACCTGGTGCGTATGGCTGTGCAAGCGGTAGCACACTTAAAACTTTGTAAACTAGAATTGCACCTGCTTGATCGTAAACAGAAGCGCACACTTGTTGAGTCAGAATCGGCTACTTTGATGCTAAAACCTTCCCGATAATACACTGAAAGAAGAGAAACGAGCCCGACACACAAGATTTATTCAGCTAGTGCTCTTTTCGAGTCGTCAGTCGTGCTATGCCTATTTCGCCAATCGACACCATGCAGCATATCACAAGCGCTACACCATTCCACACGAGCACCCTCCGCAGAGAGGACAATTCAATAAATCTATTTTCACTTTTGCTGACATCGCAGGACTTGATTCGTTTTTCGTATCTGGACCTGATCACACTGTATATATCGCTCTCCACGTACCACATAGCTAATTGATTGAACATCAACAGAAGCGGTGAATTTTTTCGAAAAGGAGATGTGGAAAATGTGAAGTAAGGAGGGTCGATCCAGTGGAAATCGCAATCACTATAAGTTTGAATGTTGTAGAAAAAAGTGGTGCTACTGACGGCCCAAACCAGATAATATTTCTTCTCTCCCAAAATCCTCTTTGGTATTTGTTCTTCTGGCTTCACTTCGATGAGGCGAGCACTCAAAATTTTCTTTACTTGTGGTCCTAGCTTCTCGGATGCCATCAGCAGCTGTAAAAAGCTGGTCGATTTCGCGGATGCCATCATTCTGCATCTGTCCTGCTCCAAGCAGTCGACCAAGGTCTCCAAATCGGTGAATGGGGGCTTGGGGCGATTGGCCAGGTTGAGGGAACATAGCAGTCCTGTGGACGAGGACATCAACACGATGGACGCCAATGCCCACGCTCCTATGGGTAATCTTATGGAAAGGTACCGCGGGCACCTGGCGCCGCCACCATTGCGCTTGACCAAATCGAGTACCTTATCGATTACTATTCTTGTCGCCAAATCAGGACAAATTTTTCGAACATAAAAAGCAGTCAGAAGGGCAGTGGTGAGCAGTGTGATGAGTAGGGTGGACCAAACTGGCCATTGGAATGCAAAAAGGACATTCAAATCGAAGTCATTTCTGTGTGCGATGGGCGCACGAGTAGCTACCGCAAAACCGACAAAGTTGTACGGTTGACTAAAATCCACAGCTCTAGCTCGACGATAAGCCGGCGTAAGATTGGGCAGAGCTGTATCGCAATGACCATCATAAACTGCGCCAAGGAGGCCAGTTGCTTTTCCTGTGCTATCGTCGTAATCTCCGTATTCAGTGCCGTTGTACCAGTGGAATGTACAATTAAGGTTCAACGCCTCGCACACGATTAATGTACGTTCCACGGCGTACCCACGTAGTTCACATACTTTGTGGAAAGCACATGGCATAGCTACAGCATTTGCCTTTATGGCCCTATACGCACCGACATTTGCGACCCTTGTTTATCCATTAGCCAGTTTTGGAAAGGACACAAAGCATCATGATTCACGTGTCAGTTGATCTCAAAAAATAAAATTCCTGAAAATGCTAGGACTTGGTCATAATCAGTGATACCTTGACGACATAATACTCGACCGTTAGGTAGGATAATGTAGTAAGATATCTACGAAGAGCAGCTTCGCGAAGTCGATCAATGTAATTCTGTGAGTTTTTGTGGAAGTTGTATGCAAGCCAACTTTGCCCCAATTATAGTGCGCACCATTCATCTACAGAATTGACTAGTGGCACGCGATTGGATCACCAAAAGCTCCCTCTTGTTCATGTTTTAAAACAAGTTTTCTGCTTCTGCTTCCACGCAGTGCGCTGATCTGAGAGCAAACGTTTTTCCAGCTACTACTGTACTACCCACCCGGGCATTAAATACTGCAGGACTCTACGCTTGGTACACTCAGGCAAGTCATGTACATACAGTTGGCGAATAGCCTCCAATCACGCAGCTGTATGGCTTCTTTCAACCTACTCAATCAAATCGTTTTGGGACCATCTTGCAGGGTGCGATGCCCCTAGTTGTCGCTCTCACTAACTGGGCGCCTGATTTATGTATCACATAACATTATTCCTTGGACCAAGGCCAAATGATATTGCTGATCCTGCCACCTTCCCGTCATTCTGTCATGCTCTATATGTACTATAGCCCAACCACATGTGCACTCACGATCAGTCATTACAGTATAGGCATGTGAGCCTTTCTCAACGTTTCAGGTTCGAGACACTTGATTCGAAAGCATTTCTACATAATCTTCGGGCATAATCTGCGTGACTATATCAATCATTAAACGCAACATCCTTTGATATGTATGAGTGATTGCTGCGTGTGTTCGCTGCTCTCTAGCCTCGGCCAAAAGCTGGCATTGATGGACATTTATATCCGTACACGTTTTATTTGAACGTCACCCGCAAGATTTGTGCATCACAGAAACACTGGTCCACAACTTGACAACAAAAGAGTTCGAAAATTCAGAGCAGATGTTTGGCCGGCCACCCTTCGAGAAATGATCGATTCAGCACTGCAGTTTTAAAGCCGACACCAGTCTGAACATAACCCAACGATCAGGGTAGAGTCATCAGCGATAAAAATACTGTGCCGCGACGCGTGGAAGTTGTTTCATGACCATTTCTCCAATCATCACGCGCAATATATCACAAGCGCCACGCCATACGACACAAACACGATGCGCAGAGAAGATAGCTGAATAAATTTATTTTTCGTTTTCCTCACTTCGCAGGACTTGGAATGTCTTCCGTACTTCGAGATGATCACCTTTTCTAGACCTCTTGCAAAGTACGGGCTAGCCAATCAATTAAAGACCGGCAGAAGAGAAGAGTTTTTTCTAAAAGGAAAAGTAAAATATACTCTGAATGGGGAGTCCAACGCGACTCTTCAAACTGGAACGGAATTGCTTTCCCTGCCTGAGGCGAAAGTTCGCCCAAGGATCTTCCACTGGTGATTTACAATAATTGCCATATCCAGAGATGCACAAAGAGCAAGCGTTATGCTTCTGTTAGCCAGCGCATTCCAGGCTGTCTGACGCGATGTCGATTGCTGCCATAACCGTGTGCATTATTTTCACCATGGATAACGTCAACAGAAAGAGCATGACTGACAGTTTTATTAATTCTGGTTGCATCCAGCATAGAGGTGAGTAATAACTCTGTTCGTGTTTCGTAAAATAAAGCAATCTGACGTGTTGAAAAGCATCACTTTGAAGTCGATGGAACGATAATTGCTCCTCAATGACAAAACCTGGTGCGGATTGGTGCAGGTCATCCACGCAATCAATATAGGCAAAGGTGTTGAGTACAATTGTGCCAAGGCGCATTTTCTCAGACGTCAAGTTGGTGAGGAAAAGTTAATTTGATGCCAGCGGGAATACTTTACACTACCTTTGAATGCATGTCACATAGCACAGACTAATTTTCTACCTTTCCCTTTCTCCTACCTATAATGCACTCCCCAATGGCTACCATGCTGCTAATTAGAAGTGACACTCCGTCCCACAGGAACACTCTATGCAGAGTGTATAACTTGACAAAATTCTCGCTCTTTTTGACTCCGCTGCACGACTGCGATTTTCTCTCGTATTTTGAGTGTATCGCTCTCCCAATTCCACTTTCGTGAAACGGAGATGCCATTTGATTGAGTAGCGGCAATAACGACGAGTTCACTCTAAACGGAAATGCGCCAAATACTTTTTACGGGGCATCCAAACTGTAAAAATCGCACCTCACTGTGTTGTCGGGTGTTGTACAAGAAAGTTGTACTTGGTCCAGGCCAAACAAGATAGCGGTTTTGTTCTTCTCGGGTATTTGTTCTTCAGGCGAAATTTCAATGGGGCGATTGGCCAGCGTTTTTAACTGCTCGGAGGCCCAAGTTCTCTGTGCTGGCCAGCAGTTGGAAGAAACTAAAGGATTCTGATGGTGTAATCATTCTACACCTGTCCTCTTCCAGACAATCCACAAATGTTTCTATGTCTTTAAACGGTGGCTCAGTCTGACCAGCCACATTTAGTGAGGCCAGCAAACCAGTGGACGAGGACATTATTACGACTGATGCCAGGAACCAGGAAACAAAAGTCAGTCTGAGTGAAAGGTGGTGTGAGCACCGCTCCCTGTTGTCGTTGGGCACGGCCAACATCAGTCCCCAAGAATTGAGCGAGCACTGAATGAAGATGGACACTTAATGCTCTGGAACTGACAGTCATAAGAAGAGAAGTGACGAGTAGAGATGTGAATAAGGCGCACCAGACAGGCCACTGAAAGGCGAACAGCACACTCAAATCTGACTTCTGCCCGTTTTAACTAGGTGCTCGAGTGCCCATAACTAAGGTAGCGTAAAAGTAGATGTCGCTGAAGGCCATAGCTTTAGCTCTACGATAAGTTGGTGTAAAGTTGGGTAGCGAGGTGTCGAAGCGCCCATTATGTATGGCGCGTAGTAGGCCAGTCACTTTCCCAATAGATCACCATAGTCTCCATATTCGGTGCCGTTGAACCAATCGAATGAGCAGTTCAGCTTCAATGCCTCGCTCACCACCAGTGCACGTTCCATGGCGTACCCACCCTGATCACACACGTTGTTAAAAGCGCAAGGCGTACAGTACGAACAGGCAATGATTTTATGGCACCTATTCGCACCTGCATGCCTTTGCTAATTTCCTAGCTTGGTCTTGTCTTGATGGCTAGAAGAACAATTCTCGTTTAAAAGAAGAACGCAAAGGATCGATATGTTGCTTATGCATAGGTAGCAAGCAGAACGTGCTCGTAACATGAATCTGTCAATATCTATGAGCGACAACCGCTGACAATGAGCAGGATGGTCGGACTTGTTTTAAAGTACTTGCCTACATCATACAGTGGGACATTTATTCAATGTATAGGTGGCCCTTTTGAAATGTCCTTGCACGGATACTGTATGCAGATAACTTATAAGGTTTTAATCCATCAGTACGACCGGACGAGTCCTTTATTGAAGGCCGACCGGATGAGTCCTTTATATGTCCTTTATTGTTGTATCAAACTTCATGGAAAGCGAACAATTTCTTCTTCCATAAAGATGACATGATTCCTATATAATGGTCCAATTAAATCTGCTCTTGAAAAGATAAATAGGTTCTATGAAAAGCATGGGATTTTCGCTGATAGACTCCGGGAAGTTTTCGATGTAGTTTTTGCAAGATAAGCGCGGTCAACATTCTTCTGTCCTGTATGTAGCTGCCATCAAGGTTGTTGTTCTTCATCCCCCATTGATCCTGCGTCAGCAAATGATCAAACTCGGTCACTTTCCCAATTTACTAGTTTCTAAGGTTTATACCGCCCTAAATGGCGGTGACCTATAGTGAAAAATGTGAAGACCGTTTCACGCGATAGATACTCAATTTTTTAGGCGCACAGGCCCGCTCACGAATAGCCTACAAGCATAAGCCACCCAATGAATTACTATAAAATCCATGGCTTTAGGAATTATTTGTCAGCGAGGATGAATGTAATAGACTGATCAACTTGACGTCGTCTACACAGACAAATCAAGTCACACAGGGTGCAATTTCGAAATTACGGACAGCAGGAGGGCAAATTTAATTAAAGTCTCCTAAAAGCAAGTTTAAATCGCCTCAAGGCTGTTCTATGTCCGCAGCTGTTTCCAGTTTGAGCTCTGATATCAGCAGTGCTTCAATAGTAGTTTACTTACACATCCCTGATGGGAGTGGTAAAACCCGTCACGAGATCGAACAGATTTCGGACGTAATCGTACCCAGTAAGAGCCAACTGTTTTTAAAAGTTTCCTGATGTGAGTTCACCTGATTCTTCTTATTGTCGTCGCTATGATCTTTTTCGGCTGCTAAAGCCACTGGTATGGCAAGGATCCACAAGGACTTCCATCTATAAACCGTGCATACAAGGTCAGCGGAAGTCTTGGTTACGAAGCGTCGCCAACCAAGTGACAGGATTCATTAGCATTTTCGCTTGGGGGGGGGCGGTATGAAGGAAGGGAAAAGGATGGAACTGGACAGAAGTTTAAGCAATGCATCCCAACCTTCAAGTGGTCCGCAATGCCGATTATAGACGCACTGTATCTGCAGTGTGTTTGTAGGCATTGCGTTCAAAGTAGCTCTTATCTGTTCAGTTTTTCTTAAAGAAAATGCTGAGGTATACCAAACTTATCAGTTTCTCATCAGAGTCAAAGTAAGCTTTATTGGGTGAAAATACTGCGGCAAAAACAATGTACTGTGTGAGAAAGAAAGTTAAATTTCTGTGATGGTGATTTTGTGATTCGAACATGGTGTTTGGTGTTTGCTACTGGATATTCGCCAGCCAAGAATCAAGATTAGCTTACTGTATCTAAAATCTCCGACTTCTTATACTCATTAAAATCACTTCTGCAACTAATGTCACGATGCTCACTAATAAACCTGCACCGTACCAGAATAATATACTTCGGAAGGAGCATAAATGAACGAGTTCGTGATGATTATCATGATTTCTTGCTCGGTTGCAAGACTTAGAATGCTTGCCATAACGCGAAGTTATCGCATCGTCTACGCCGCTTTCAAAGTATGGCAAAACAAATCGATTAAACACGGGAAGAAGGGATGAGTTCTTTCTGAGTGCGAAGGTAGAAAATACCCTAAAAGGAGCTTCGATCCAATAGAAATCACAGTCGCTGTAATTTCGAATGTTGTATAGAAAGGCGGTGCTTGTAGTGCCCCAGACCAAATAATACTTCTTCTCCCCCAAAATTCTGCCAATGATTTCGTCTTCTGGTTTGACTTCAATCGGATGGATCTTCAAGATCTGTTTGACGCGGGGTCCCAGGTTTTCTGTGACTGTCAGAAGTTGCAAGAAACTAAAGGATTTTGATGTCGCTATCATTCTGCACCTGTTCTGTTCCAAACAGTCTACAAAGCTCTCCAGGTCCTTGAATGGAAACCTGGCATAGTTGGTAATATTCCGAGAGCAGAGGCGCCCTGTGGACGAGGTCATTAGCACAACTGAAGCCAAGGCCCAAGCTGCTGCCACTAGTCTCAGGGAATTTCGGGTGCGGGACGTGTTTGTGCGGCTGCTTCCATTTACCATGAGCAAGCTCAACATCGTTTCCGCTAGCATCCTTTGAATTGAGCGAGAATCTGTTCTTAAAAGTTTCATGCAGGCAGTAATGTCCAAGGTGACGACAAGTAATGAGGTGAGCAAGCCACACCAGACGGGCCACTGGAAGGCAAATAAGATGCTCAAATCAGGTTCAGTGCATACAGTTTCGTGAGCACGTGTGCCCATGACAATACTTGCAAACTTGTACACGTCGCTGAAGCCCATGGCTTTAGCTCTTCGATTGGTTGGTGTAAGGACGGGTAGAGAAGTGTCGAAGCGGCCATTGTGTATGGCACCTAGGAGACCAGTAACTTTTCCAGTTCTCTCGTCATAGTCCCCATATTCGTACCCATCGTACCAATCGAAAACACAGTTCAGTTTCAGTGCTTCGCAGACGACCAGTGCACGCTCCACGCCATATCCGCGGAGATCACATGTCTCGTTAAAAGCACATGGCATGGCTAAAGGCTCTGATCTTATGGCACCTACTCGCACCACAGATTCCATCCTAAATATTGCCGGAATGCAAAGATTAATGGTATAATCAAGTGCTGCAGCTCGTTAAAAGTCTTGAGTAGCAAGTATGAACGTTTTACAAATATACGAATGGAAATGATTGTGAACAGGTCTGCTACAGGGTACAGTGCATGTGTTACTGATCCCCTGCGCATACCGCTTTCATGCTTCCATTGTGCAGTTGTCACAATCGGCCCCCTTCTCAATTGTGCAGTTTTCATTTTTCTTTCAATTAAGTTTGTGCACACATTACTTTCAGAGGTATCAGGAACACGTTGAAACTGGTAACTGATAAAAACGATATCGAATTCTTTCCTGTAAAAATCGACCCAATCAGCCATATGGAGGACCAGCAAAAACTCTGATCTCGAAATTTCTTCTTCTGCTCCATGCCCGGTTTGAGCTAAAACTGGATATAATCATGAAACAATGTGTTGCAAAGCTCTGTGTAACAGCAGAGATTTTTCACCTCGCCTACCCAAGCGAAGTCTTAGTTGGCTAGCAGCTCATAAGCAAGGCCGTGTGGGGAGTGGTCTCAGCACAGCTTCCCTCTTTTCGACGTATCCGCGTGAGGGCAGCCATTTGGCTCTGAACCATACCGCGACATTCCATTCCAGATAAGTCGTCCACGGCCTGGCTTGCTTACACGTACATAGCAGTAGCAATGTGAACACACTCGTACTATAACTTCAGCTATACCCTCTGCAATGTTTCTGTCCTTAGCATCCAGACGTGATTCCAACAACCAATGCCTTGTCGAAAAGGAGTACAAACAGGAGTACGCTCACTGCGGTTGGCTCAAAACACCCGTTATAGGAATCCAAGACACTGGTAAAGAGCAAGTGTCAAGGAGTACAAGACGAGAAGAAAAGTTGATCGCACGCAGCCGACAGGGTTCTTGCCTTTGGGGGGGGGGCGGCTGATGTATACAGTATTTCACTTTGGTCTCAGGAAAACCACAAAGTGCTCAGAAATGAGGGCTCGAGGAGTAAACACTGTAAATCCTCTCTTGTGCGAGTGTTCCCCACATATCATGTCATCTTTTGTTTTGCCCTCATTAACAAAACTCCCTGTATAGGGTCTGTATACCCTTATGGTATGGCGGGTGCAGAATATACGTAAGAAGCAGGAAGGGACGCGGATGTATTCAAGCTACAGCTACTTTTCTGCAGGAACATATACTGAAATCCGATAGCACCTTGGGTAAAACGTGAGTATTTACAGTATATGTACATAGTGCGTGGCCGCGTGTATGCTACTACGGTACATCCAAGCGCAGGGCAAAGCAAGAATGATCATGTGAGCAAAAGGGCTTTCAAGGTAGCATGCGGCAACACAGATGACTTTGCTGTTTTCAAAAAGTTGGAGGTACAGCAGATTTCGCCATCATGACCCCATCTTGACAATCCTGGTGCGTATGAGCATGTTCAGGCGAAAGGAACTTCCGCTAGTTGTAGTCATCCTTATCGTCTCTGTCCTTTTCGTGCACACGAGTGCAGCCACTTGTTCGACAGGGCCTTGTTGTCGCTCTGCTCTCTTAAAGATTAAAATTTGCTCTCTTGCTATCTAAAATTAAGAGATAAATAGGAAATGAAGTCACTTCTGTTAGGAGAATGCGCTTTTGAAAAAAAAACGTGTTGGTGTAGCGAGGTGTTCCTCGAACATGACCGTGCGGCTCATCGCTTCTTGCGTATGCACCCGCCTACGGGCTGTTAGACTAATAAACATTGCCAATAAGCGCTATGTACTTTGGGCTATTCCCCGAAATCAGTCAAGTTTATGAATGGTCGATATGACTCGAGTACATAAGCTGATTTCGCGTGGTTCTTTTCTTCGGGTGACAGTCAAGAGAACTTCCTGCACTTGCAGTCACTTGCAAATGCTTGCTCCTTGGTTAATCGTATTCCAGTTTTTTGTAACTAGGATGCAGTTGGCCAATCGCATCGTATCACTGAACTATTTTCTACTTTCAGGCGGCTCATTCGTCAGCTCTACACTCTGCAACATCCAATATTCCGACATGACTACCAGCAGCAGTATTGTGATTCTGGGCAACCCGCGATCAGGAACTACCTACCTACTCAACTTATTAGCTAGCCACAACGACGTGCAACAAGTGGGAGAGCCTTTAAATCCAGAAAATGGCGTCCTACAAAATCCTTTCCACCACATTGACACCGTCCTCGCTGATGTGACGAAACAGATTGTTGGGTTCAAGTGCTTCCCAGAACAACTGATCGATCAGAATGTTCGCCTGGATGATTTGGTATGTGCGGAATAGCCAAGCCTGGGTAAGACAGGCAGGGCATGAGACTAGGGGACAGGCAAGACAATCAGAGCCTTCCAAGTCAGTGAAGGACGTGTTCTAAAGACCCTTATCTTCCTTGCTTGTTTCAGCTACGCCATCTTCGTACATCTACCGTGGTCGTGGTATGGCGTCGCAACTTATTAGAGATGTTCGTCTCCATAAAGATAGCCCAGATGACGGGCGAGTGGTACTCGGAACGTGCACCTGGTCAAGTGAATAGCGTTCGCATTGATGAAACAGAGTTCCTCGAATTCGCTGACAACCTGAAACGAGAATGGTCCATCATGGGTGCCCAGTGGCCGATCGAAGTGAACCCTTTCTTCGTCGCCTACGAAACCATCTCTGTCGATGCTGCATCAGTGGCCGCTTCCATCTTGTCCAACGTCAATTTGGATTTGAAACACGCCATTTTTCGAATACCCATGCAACGTCAGAATCCATGGCCTTTGAAAGACAAGGTGGTAAATTGGGACGAACTGGACGAAGAAACAAAATCTTTGAAAATTGACGTACCCCGACTTTTGTCCGAAGCTATTTTCAACTCGATACCCGGCTCGCAAGAAATCGGTCACCTGTTGCCCCATCGAGAGCCACCGATCCCAGCTGGTGGGTGGCTCTATCGTGTGGCAGAACCATACTTGCCGCCAGAAGCGTGCAGGAATGTCATAGACTCCGTGAATGGTCATTGCGTTTCTTCGGCTGGTCACTGGCCCAAGGAGCTAGCCTCCCGTTTGCGTGCACTTTTCAAAACACCAGTGGCTCAGCCGTGCGCGAATGGATTTGCGGCATTGGTACTGGCTTTGCAAGCTGCTGGTATCAAGGAGGGCGACGAAGTAATAGTGCCCTCGTTTACAATGATCGCTGTGCCTAATAGTGTCCATTTTGTGGGCGCTATTCCCATTTTGGTTGATAATGCACCCGGCCAATACAATCCAAATGTGAGACTCATTCTGGAGGCGGCCACTGAAAAGACCAAGGCGGTTATTGTTTCGCACACTTATGGTGTTCCAGTAAGTGCGGGCGTCATATTGGAAGACAGCAGTGCGTTACGGCCTGCGTAGTCAGTCAGATGCAGCTGGTTTACCACGGCTGGGCGATCATGCAACATACTGCAGGCCCCATCGTCAGGTCTATGTGGCTTGGAGAGACACCAATAAAATCCTTCACTCGCCCTATAGGGCTAACTAGGAAGGCCAGAGAAAGACTCCAGCCACAGGAATAATCCCACGCAGACCAGGACTCCTTTTGTACTTGGAATTAGCCACCCGCACTCAAGGGCCGCTCAGACTCACGATCAGTTCCCGTGTTAGTTCCTATCAGTCTTCTCATCCCACAGTGCGCAGTGTGGATACAGGTCTTTACGGCTAATGTGGCCACCATAGCGTAGAGCATTCACTGAAAAATGCATGGAACTATTTCAGATGGAAGGCATAGCCGAACTAGCTGAAATATGCCAACAGAAAAATTTGACCTTGATTGAAGATATCGCCGAAACTGTGGGTATCCGTGATCGTGCTACTGGAAAGCTTCTGGGCACATTTGGTGATTTTGCTTGCGCTAGCATGTACGCCAACAAAATTGCGCACGCTGGAGATGGAGGATTCATCATAGCTGCTGATCCAAAGCGCGATGGAAAGCTAGCAAGTCTCGTGAACCATGGGTTCACTAGATCGTTTCACTTTTTGCATTTGGAACCAGCTATCAATGCAAAGATAAACGGTAGGTGCATTTTTTGTTTCTTTATTGCAACTTGTGTTTGCTTACCTGCAGCTGAGATGATTCGTGAGAGACCTTACGGTCTGCCCCATTGTGCAGTTCTCTACAAAGTATCATGTTGATTTTCATGTTTTACCACATCACCAAACGCTTATGCTCACTCGAGGGTGAACGGACACATTTTACACGAAATGATTTACCGGCCCGCGAGTCGAACACTCGCCCGTAACTGCGCACCCGGCGTGAGAGGCAGACGCCTACTAATCAGACTTACTTCTAATCCCTTCAACTTTTTAAATAGCGGGAGTTTTTTTTTGCAGGGAGAATTTGAAACCGTGGTCAGTTAGTTGGGACAAAATTTGTTCGATTTCGTTTTGAGTTAATCCTGAGGTGCTATTATGAGAGTTTCTCTAGCAGCCAAATGGACTAGTGAAACATCATGGTGTGGTCAAACAGCATGTGCAGACGTTACTCGATATATGTCAAACAGAACGCGCGCTAATAAGCCCTAATTCCAGATTTTAAAAAATTTCTGGTTTTTAAAGAGGCTACTAATTATTGTTCGTAGCTCCAAGACACCCAGCGATGTCAGCGTGTAGTACTCCTCTGCTTGTAGGACTGGGAGCAGCACTGGCCGTTGGTGTCCTGGATCACCTGGACCATATTATGGCTCATCGCAGCCTGCTCACTCGACACTATCGAGACCGCTTGGCTTCGACTCCCCTCCGTCTAATGCCTGAGTGTGGTCTCGGTGACACGGCTTGGGTATTTGGCGTTGTGTGCGAGAACAGAGCCCAACGTAACGCTCTTCGTCGGCATTTGGCCGCCCACCGTATCGAGACCCGAGACTACTTCCTTCCTGTCCACTTGCAACCAGCCTCGGAGAAAATGAATGGGGCCGAAAAGCGCCATCAACTGAAATTGCCAGTCAGCGAAAAACTGGGGTCAACCGGATTTTACTTACCCTTGTTTACAACCTTGACAATCGAAGATATCGATCACATTTGCGATGTGCTGATTTCCTATATCAATCAGCGACATCCCATTCGCGAACCACCGCGAAGAAACGGCTTGCACGCTGTGTCGGTTCGTTCGGATGACTTGGCTTTGGAAGCGGTTGAATTTGACCAGAACGGCCGTCCTGTTCATCGAACCCACCACGAGCATCCCCTCATCCGCGCTGTCATGTTGAAAACGCAATTCGAAAGGCATATGGCCAGCGAAAAGTGGGACGAGAGACGAAGGTTTATCCATGATATTCAAATTTGCTTGCAAGATGCCGAAAAGCTAGGTCTGAATCTGGACGACACGTTCCGCCCAATGTTGGAGTATCTCAAAACGCAACACGACTTTGAGCCCGACTTCCGCAGACCATGGCTAGCTGCACAGGTCGATCAAGAAGAGTTCGCTCCATACGCATCCATCCCCACCACAACTGACAAAGAAACGTTGCAGTTTCTTGTTTGGCTAATGGAGAAAACGAGGGCGACAAGTGTCGTGGAGGTGGGAGGATGGCTTGGTCGGGTCTCCGGATTATTAGGAGTGGCCGCTGTTAGAAATGCTAATATATCCACGGATAAGAAGAAGCCTACTGTCTACGTTTTGGACAGCTTCTGCTGGCAAAACTGGATGAACAGGTACTTGCCTAATGCAGGACTCCTTCTGTACGAGTCGTTCCTGGAAAGATTTCGAGAAAACGTAGGTGCGTTAGGAGACGTAGTGAAAGCAGAAGAATGGGACCTGACTGATCGCGCGCTACTAAATAAAGAAGTTTTGCCAGGCTCTACGAACCTCGACTTGGTGTTTTTTGATTTCACCGAAGATCCTTATGAATTAACCCAGGCTTGGCTAAAATTACACAAATATTTTCTACCCGACCGTACTATCATCGTCTTCAATGGATTTGTGCCCTCTATCACCCCTTTCTACGTGACCTACTACAAGAGCCTGCGTCCAATCGAATTCAAACCGCGCACATCGGCCAGAGCATTCTTATTCGTTGGAGCGAACGATAATCAGAACGACGTCACTTTGAAAAAGAAATTGGCCTTCTTGGACGCACCTGATTGGAATCATCACCACAAAAACGCATTCGTGGCTGCCATCGAAATGTTGCGTGAGCACTTGCATGATGACACTGCTGCGACTGCGTTCCTGCCATGCGTCGAAGAATTTTTGTGCGATCATGATGAAAACCAACTGATCGGCCGGGATTGGATTGGTAAGTTTTTTGGTAACTCTGACTTGTGAGTGCTTTGCAAAAATTAGGTGTTTCTGATGGAGGGTCTCCCGTTGACCACAGCGCAGCTTGCATTTGGGGTAGGTCTGAACAACGAGTAACAGCGGATAATTCAACTATAAATCGGCAGCCTCTCAGGGGAGGTCCCAAGTTCGGGCCATAAGTACTCCAGCTTGTCTTTTTCTCGCGAGAACTGACGACTAGGGACTAAGCTCGTCAGTACGTTTTCCGTGATTAACCCCTAGTTGGTCTCACTGTTTGCAGCATCAAGTAGCAGCTGTACGATGCCTGTGCTAGAAGATAGTTCTATCTTTCGTACGATTCATGTTTCAATTGAAGTTATTATTGTTTTTGGGCACTTTTTGGGGGTTTTCGGGCCGCCGTTTGAGAACCGCTTGATCGATTTCGATCATTTTTGGTACTAGCATGTCCTACCTATCAACCTATGATACTACCTAACGGTTTTGCAAAATAATGGCTGGTTGTCAAGATATGCAGATAAAACCGTTTCGCCCAGTGTTATAACATGCGTTGGGTCTGTGGACCCAAGAGTTCGACCAACTACGGGTTAATCTAGCGGCTAGAATGTATTGTACAGCTCGGGGGGGGGGGGGAGGGGGGGTGGGTCTCCTCTGCCTCGACCATGTGTAAACAAGCGGTCTCAGTTCAGACTGTGTAAGACACTTTACAGATGGGCGCAGAAGCAAGTCCGCCCATGATTTTCCCACACTGGTTTCCTTTTTCCCTTGAAAGCTACAACCAAGCTTTTTCCTTTTTAGGCATTGTGCATCAAGTGCCCCATAACTACGAGCTCTTTTACCATCCTGATTTGTATCGTTTATGTACAAAGCCCGACTATCTTCCAGTTCTGGAGTCCTGCCGCGGCTTATTCACACTAACTGAACTTCAGGCTCAGTTTCTTCGGGCCAATCTGCCGCCACACCTCGGCATTCCTGTCTGCACATTAACATACCCGAGTATACAAGAAATCGAGGCAGAAAGAAAATCAAAATTGGCTACATGGAACGGCAACGACGCAGTAGCACTGGCCTTTATTGGCAGTTTTGCCCGCGATATAGATTTGTTCTATGAAGCCGTAGTTCCGACGAAAGTGCAGAAAACTTTGGTGGTGGGCGATGAGCAGTTGAAAAAATGGGCAGAGAAAGCACCAAACGATGTGAAAGTGTTGGACCGTCTGGACGGTGGGAAATACGAGGAGCTGCTGTCCAAGTCAATGGCATTCCTGGCGTTGACCATGGACGGTGCTGCTAATACTCTGGTCGTTGAGTGCGTGGCGCGCAGTACACCAATCGTGGCGCCTCGTTGGTCGTCGTCCTGTGTGGAGTACCTCGGTGAAGAGTACCCACTTCTGTACGACCGACCCACAAATGGTCACCTGGATTTATCCTCGTTTCTTATCCCTGAGAGGGTAACGGCTGCCGTTGAATACTTATCGAGACTAAGTAAGACCAGATTCGGAATCGATCATTTTTGTCGTAGCATCCAAGAGAGTGCTGTCATGAGAAATGTGATACCAGCAGTCGAGAGCAGACCATTCGGTTCGACGACCCCACTGGCCCAAAAACAATTTCCCACTTACGATATCACCGTCTGCATATGCTCTTACAAACGAACACATCATCTAGCGGCATTGTTGGACCAGTTATGGAATGGTCAGTCGTCCTTTCAAGGCAGCATACAAGTCATAGTCTGGAACAATAACGATGGCCGACACGAAACAGTGCGTTCCATATGCAAACCCTATTTGGCACAACCCACGGAAAGGCGACGACTGGAATTGATTCAAAGCACTCAAAATTACTATTGCGCTATTCGCACTTGCATGCCGGCACTGATGCGCAGTGATCGATTACTGATTTGTGACGATGATATTGTACCAGAAGCAGATTTCGTTCAGTTCTTTTACGCCGCTTCACAAAAGTATCCCGAAGATGTTCTTTGCGTGCGAGGTCACAAATTCCTCGAGCATGAACTGGACTTGAAACACCCAGAATCATTGTGGGAAGATTACGAGTACCTTCGTTTCGTCGATGATGATAAACCCATGCAGTTCATCCATTTCGTCCACGCCGATGCTTGTCTGATGCCCAGAGCGGCCCTGAGAGAATGGGCATCGGTCGAAGAGCCCGACGCAACGTTTGCTCTGGTCGATGATTATTGGATGAGTTTCGTTCTAAATCACCAATTTGGACGAAATTTAAGAAAGCTAAGCGCGAAAATGCCTGGAGGGGAGTCACCTATGGCAAGGACGGATGACTCTGACACGCAAGGATTAGCCTTGCATACTAGACCCGAAGTGATGGACGCTCGGATAAGATTGTACATGCACCACATGCTGAGGGGATGGCCATCATGGCCCAAACTGCCTGCTATTGCTGATTTATCGCAGGACGCGGTCACTGCGTTGGAAGAAAAGAAACGCTCTCCTTGGGCAAAGCCGTTTGTGGGATTCAATGTTTCGAGCAAGCTAACCGAGAAGGACGCGGATGATTTGATCAAGCTGGGAGTGACCAATGTGCGAATCGGGGCAGTTGGAGTGAAGAAGGACCGCGAATACGAACTCAGCGGGTTCAATACAAGACCACAGAAGCAACTGAACGACCTTCTGAAAACAATCGATATGCTAGCTGAAAAGTAAGTCGTGGTTTTCTAGCTCATACTCTTTGCCAGTCACTGACTCGTGGATGACATGCCGTTTGCCTCAATGAGCTGCACACACACTGCATACTTCGCAAGAAATACATTAGTTTGCTCAAGCTTTCTATTTCAGGCGAATCAATGTGGTTCTGACCTTATCCCCGCGTATCGACCTGTTGGAATCGTGGTCTCTCATCGCGAAGCACTGTTCCTCGCGCCCCAACGTCATAGGATATGATCTAATCAACGAACCTGCATCTCCAGCCGACAATGAGATTGCATGGTCGGAAATCCCGGAATACGCAGACATCGAAAATGTGGATCAGCTGTGCACAACTTATTTGCAGTTGATCACAGAAATAAATCGATACGATTCTGTAACTCCGATTATTTTGGAGCCGCCGTTCTGGGCCCACACATTGGCCCTGCACCGATTGGAAACGTTCCTCAAATCAATCGAAAATGAGTCGACACGATCACGATTATTGATTTCGATCCACTTCTACGAGCCCCGTCGTTATACCCATCGAGGTATGAATAAGGGGCGGTACAAGTATCCATGCGACGTGCCCTTGTGGGACGCAAAATACAGCGAGACCATACGAGTGGACAGAGATTGGATAAAAGATCAATTGCAGTCAGCTTCCGCTTGGGCATCGGATAAGTCCTGGGCGAAGATTGTGATCGGAGAAGCTGGTGTGTGCCGAGACGTGCAAGGCGCCGAGACGTATCTGAAAGACGTGTTGCAGGCAGCTTCAGAAATTAAACTGGCAATTTTTCTGTTCAGTTTTCGAGATGCCGAGTGGGAGGCCATGAACTACGAATTCGGGTCCGACTTATCGTCGGCGGGAGAAACGGGAGATAACGCATTGATGATGGTGATCAAACAAGCTATAACGGATGCTCGGGAAGGCATGTCCGAACAATGAAGAACGAGATCAGCGTCTCAACCTATCTGATGCTTGTGCCTTTGCAACAGTTTAATAAGATTTGATGAATGCTGTTATTATATTCCAGACATGACTTATATGATTAGAAGCATAGATACGCTTGACAGCTGTGGGGAAGGGAGACTTCTCGAAATATATGACGAGTATACAGAATATATGTAGCAACCATTTCCAGACAATCCTGCCAAAGAAACAGATTTTGATCCAGGCAAATGCTTTCCTTCAGCAACTCATTGCGAAATCCTCCTGATTGCTAGCTGATCGTCATTGTGCAGATAAAATGCCACTCTGGCATGAGAAGCAGAGCTGTCCCGTTTTATAGCCACAGAGAAAATAACTTGCTGCTGATTAGTACAGCGTTTTTACTTTCGTCGAAGACAGTTCATTAAATTAATGCGGAACTCCGTCGAAACAGAGATCAAAATAAAAAACTGCATCGTCTTTCCCACTTGCATCAACAAATCGTTCACAGGAGTTATGACCCTTCCGACACAGAGTGTGAAGCTCGGATTCGCATAAACCAAGATATAGAAAGTATTCCAGAGAATCATGTCGAGTGTGGTGAATGTAGTTTGGCAAAGAGTCAATACCAGCAGCTTCTTTTCTTTTGATCGTCTGTGTACAACGCGCAGGTTATTGATTTCTGCGACTTTAACTTTGCTCACTTTGGAGCGATAAAGGACAACCATCGCAATGCTGGAACTTAGCGGGCTATATTGCAGAATATTCGCAGCCCATTTCGCAGCATGGCGAACACCACGGCTGGAATAGTGGAAATGTAGGCCTCGTTTACTGTAACCCTGTACAAGCCTCCTACTTCCTGAATACCTATCGCATCGATATATATCAGACGCGCTGATCGATAATCCGATAAAAATACACAAGAGCGCACTAATGGTCTGGTAACGCCTGTGATTGATAGCCTTGTACCAAAATGGTCTGGCCATGGCCAACACTCTGTCGGACACCATACTCAAAGAAGCCAACAAGGAGAGAGTCAGAGCAGCTTGATCGAGCGGGGCTGCCATACCCGTCGAGTACCACATAAGTGCGTAACTAGACTGAAACCAAGTGGCACCGGATTGATGAAAGCCAGCCAGATTATTGAGTGAGATCATACAAAGACTGATCATGATCACCTCAAAAAAGTCGCAAAATGAACACAGCATGTGATAAGCGTAAACTTTCTGTTTTTTATGCTGCCCATAGAATACCAGAATACAGAGAGGGCGACTGGATAGCCCCATTAAAAAGTAAATTGGAGACACCACATTGTAAGCAACGAACGAGAGAATGTTTGCACCGGTTTTAGCGGTGTCGTCGAGATGACAAAATGTGCCATTGACCATTTTCTTCATCAGACGTGTACATCGCACGATGACTTCCTTTTCTACTAGGCTGAGGAAAACGAGACGGCACCTTTATATGTATAGAGTCAAAAAATAAAAAATATCCTAATGAAGCATTTTCTTTCGCCCACTTGAATATCTCACGTGAGAATCAACAACTTTTTACTCAGAATGAAGACCATACAACCTGTCTTTGGGGATCGTAAAAGGCTAACAGGTGCTTCGTCTTTTCAAAGTCACGAGTCACATAATTTACGCGGAAAACAATGGCCTTGCTTTAAGGAATCATTTCTAAAGATCGAACGATCGGCCTTTTTAAAACTTCCTCAAGTGACGCAAGTCTACATGGAACCTTATCCGACTAGATACAAAATCTCTATCAATGGGTCATGACAGACATGACAAAACTTGTAATCGCCGTACGTGCAGACGGCATGTCGAAGTGACCACAGCTCACGTCAGTACAGATGTGATGATACGATGTGACAATTCGGCGGTGTCTATGATTAAAATGAATATTTCAAGCTGGAATTCTCTCGGCTCTGAAGCACCCAGCACTATCGACATCAAGTAAATTTTTTGTATGTTTCTGTATTACAGTCTTACTTCGCATGGCCAGATCAAGCGGTGGCTCTTCAGCACTAATGCTTCTTTTCCTTCTCCTCCTTCTCCCTATCTTCCAAGATCAACTTGTAAAAGCCCAACACGTTGCTCACCACGGCCAATATACCTGACAGCCAAGCTGGGCACGCAAACACTCGCCCTATCACTCTGACATTCTCAAGATTCCTTCCCAGTTCGGCTGACTGTGATAACAGCATGCACTTGTGCACTGTCCTGTCGTGACTTGCTCGATCAGTGTCCTCTCCTTCATCCGGGTCTTGCCTATGCTGCCTGTTATGCTGTACGGCGAGGAGCCACTGGAATAAAAGGGCTGAAGTCCACACATGGGACGAGACGGGTTCTATGGCCGTTAGCCACTGCCATAGACAAAGTCTAAGACTGAACTCCAACAATTGAACACATGTGTTCAAAATATATAAGCCAAATAAGGTCGTGCGAACAGTGAGCCCTTGGCGATTTAAATCCTCTTTTAAAAATTCCCATGTTGAACGAAAATCGATCAAATCAGTAATCAATCGATAAATGCTCTGGATACGGCCTAATATCTGAATTAGTACCCAGATGTTTGTGGAGTTTTCCCATGATACAAAGTCTGAATAAAGCAACGACAAACCGATGAACAGACGGAGACTTCGATCAATGCCTTCTAAAGAAAGAATAATTCTAAGCATGCTATGTTGGATATTTAGGATATTTAGCGAACAAGAGAAGATGCTGTCGGTGAGTAACCCACGAATGTGGCAGGGGCTGGTTTATCAGCGTAACTTGGATGAAAGCGAAAAGTGACTGCGTCAACAACGTAGTCTTATGATAACAGGGGGATTTGGAAAACGTTAGTTGGGCGCAGAAGGGAATAATAACGATGTTTTATGCGCACCTTGTCATTCTGCGACAAACAACACATGTTCGACGAATACGGTGATTTGTACAACGAACGAGTGAGGCATGCGCACATGGTGAGTAAGCTAATCCATGTAGCGATGCGGTGCGAAAACTTGTCATAAGGTTCTTCGATTTCGAGAAAATGACAAATAAACTCTCTTTGTGCTTCATTGAACAGAGGACAGCTCAAGATGCAAATGTCGACCGAAGGAAACGCGACGCCGTCTCAGACATGGGAACTTGATCTCCTCTAGCACCCTCAAGAGGTCTTAATGTCTCAAGAGAGCGCTCTAAGAATGGACGAACAGACGCAAAGCTCTTCTAGGCTGCGTATCCATGTCTGCGCCAGGCCATACTTTTTTCACTTTGGATAAATATTCCGCCAGCTTCCCCCGCTCGTACAATACAAGACATAGAAGTAGGAATCGGGTGCTAGGGCCAAGTACGAGGAATGAATGACGTGACAGGTATATGCTGTATGTTGCACTAAACTAGACCCAGGCACTGATGCTTGCGCCGGTGCGAAGGTCACTATATCATAATACTAGATATACTAAAAGTACCCAGCGTATGGGAATATGGAGCCCGGCCAAACTGATCAGATGTCGGTTCAAGAATGGGGGGCTTATGTTGCACGAGAGGCTGACTACGTGCTTAATAGCAGCTCCGTCTCTCAGGCGGTAAGAGAAAGGTGGTCGACGGCCCGTCTGAATGTCCGAATGCAGCACGTCGGATCACCGAAAATGTCTGTAAGAATAGGTGTCATTAAATCAAGTCCTTCTGCCATGCCCTGCGCTTTTAACAAAATATGTGACTCGCGTGGATTTGCTATGGAGCGTGCGCTGGTCGTATGCGAGGCTTTGGGACTGAATTGCACATTCGGCTGGTACAATGGCACTGAGTACGGGGAATACGATGAAGGTACTGGCACCATGACTGGCCTTCTCGGTGCCATTCGCGATGGTCATTTTGACACTGCCCTACCCAATCTTAAGCCAACTTACTACCGGCTTAAAGCCATTTCTTTTAGCGACATCTACATCTTCGCCAGCATAGCTATGGGCACTCGTGCACCAGACACCACGAGACAGGATTCGGAATTGAGTACTGGCGTTCTGTGCGCGTTCCAGCTGCCTGTCTGGTGCGCCTTACTTCTGTCACTGCTCCTCGCCTCATTAGTCATAACTGTCAACATAAGAACAATGCAGCCCCATCCTCAATCTGTGCTAAGGCTGTTTATGGAGGCACTCTTAAATCTGATTACGCTCTCCGACAGTGGTCCCCATTTGTATTCAATCAGATTGGTCACAACATCCTGGGCATTGGCGTCTATTGTACTGACGACTTCGTTGACGGGTCTGCTAACGTCACTGCATGTAACCACTGGATTCAAGCCCCCGTTTACCGATTTAGAGACCTTCGTCAATTGCTTGGAGCAGGATCGATGTAGAATGATATCAACAGCCAAATCATTCAGTTTCCTGCAGCTGTTGACAAGCACAGAAAAGTTGGGTCCGCGTGTTAAAGAAGTTCTGAAGAGAAAACCTATTGAAATATTGCCAGAAGAGCTAATACCGCAGAGGATTCTGGAAGAAAAAAAGCGCTACCTTGTTTGGCCTGTCACTAGCACTACATTTCTGTACAACATTAGAACGTTTAGTGATTGCGATTTCTATTGGCTGGATGCCCCTTACAGAGTATTTGGCACGTTTCCATTCAGAAAGAACTCGTCATTGCTCCCTATTTTTAATCGATTAGCCATTCCTTACTTTGAAAGTGGAATAGAGAGCGCGATATTGGCGAAATATGAGAAACGTTCCAAGGCGTGCAGCAACTTTGCCAAAAAGAATGATTTTGTCCATTTCGGCTCAGTGCGTAAAGTGTTCGTGTGGTATGGTGCGGCAATTTGTGTCAATGTAATGTTCATGACTGGGGAGATTGTGGCCAGAAGGATCAATGGACGACCATAAACGCATTTTCTTAATTTTTGCGAGTACACTGCGAAGATATAGATTGTCTAGTGTTAGCTGCTAATAGACGTTCAACTTAAAGTTTCCTGCAAAGTCTGTCTTGTGAATATAGCCTCAGGCTAGGAGTGCGACTGGTCAGATAAAACGAGTGGGCGCTTCCAACAGACGTTTTTGGAAAGATTGACCATTTCTGATGCCGTTGGAGAGCAGAGGATCGGAACTCGGAACCTCTGCATCTTGCATTGGCAACAGGTTGGAATTGAATGAGCCAGTTTTCAATACAGCCATGTACAGCATGTAGTCAGATGTATGACTTCAGCACCTCGAAGTCAAATCCCAGTGGCGTATCTGTGCAGCCATGGTCACTCTGATGAGCTGTATGCATGTGTAGCCAAGCCTGGCAGGCGTAGGAGGGTGGTTGCTGACCGAAGTGACGTAAACCCCGACTAAAGCAGGCAAGTCTTGCGACTATACCTACGGCTAAAACATAAACCCGACAACCCGAGTGGTTGACGTCTCCTAGCCAGGGGAGAGTATCGATTACTCTCTCCCACTCGCCATGGCCTACCAGGCACGAGGGTTACACATGTCTGTTTGGTGCGTGCGAGAGAGGTGGGCCATGCGAGCGACGAGAAGAGAATCGGAATGCGTGTTGTCTCTCAAACCTATGCCTGAGATGTCTGGAGGGCATATGCCTGGTATGCGTGTTGCGGACTCGTAACTCGTAAGTCGTATCTCTCAAACCTATACCTGGAAGGAATTTCATCGGGATCCGCGCCAGAAGGCATTTTTAATATGGTGGTCGTATACTGTATACACTTTGTATTTGACGACGCCTCTTTGATCAGATTTGGGCGCGTACATTTTCAAACTCACTATGCCAATCTCAAATTAGCTCAGCTTGACTGGCTGCAGACAATCTGGGGAGTTGACCCATCGAAAATTTCATCCCTTTTGTTTCAGCCCGACAAATGCGTGTGGAAATATGACTTGCAGATGCAAGCGTGCAAATACTGCATGGCGCATTTTCGCACGCAAGTCACATCTTACGTACTATAAGCGGAGTAGAGCTTCGTCGCACTCATGCAAATTATGGCGCTGGTTTAGAAGCCTGATAGCTTCCATTCCGTCACAACACTGTACTCTGGACTCCTCTGATTCTTATCATCCGACTGTTGCATGCGTCAAGCCTGACTGCTCTGTCTTAGCTGCATCGTCACTTGCAACTGCTCAAGGAGGTTTTAGTCTTGGTGTCAACACTACACTTATCAGACGACCATCGAAATGAAACCGAAGCGCCAATAGCCAGATCCACTTGATGCCCACCCTTTACTGCGTGATCCTATTGCGTTCCCACTTTCTAAGAAGTAGTCTAGCAGCACGTAACCGCCCAGCACCAGTGGCACTTACGCAGGGAGTCTTGCCAGATCTATTCATGAGCAGTTATCAGACAAACAGCAGTTGACAGGGTGCAACTGGTCGCATAAAATTTTGATATATGTATTTGAAAACTCAGAACCAATGCGGCCGTTCGAATTGTGAGAGGGTGAAGTTTCCGCAAACCCGAGTAGAGGCACTATAAATTATGCAAGCGAGGTATTATAGGCGTTACTGTTTCCTCATCAGCAAAAGTCTGAGCATCCACAAACTCAGCCTCATTGCAATGCATATATTTCTCCCTCGTAGCCTTACAAAACACTGCCTACCGCAAAAATTCATTCACAGTGCCGAAGTTTCGTTCCCGTTCGTGCGAGTTGAATCAGCAACTCCTGCAGGACGATCACTATTCATGTTCAACGCGAGAAGGAGACCGCCTAAAAACGACAGCGCGGCCGAACTTGCGAAAATGGCTTTGGCGACAGTCCAGGCGGATGGATGCCGATCTCGAATGCGCCAGATGATCTGGACAACGGATTCCGGCTTCTCGGGTTCCTTGGGCATCGATTCATTGATCATTATCACTGTGACCTCCGACTCCTCGTCCGCTGTCGCATCAGGACCGAATATGATTCTAAGGGCTTCTTTTCTGATATAAACTGTGGCACTATTAAAATGTAGCCTTACTTTATTCCCGTCAGTACAGTCTTCTCCATGTTCATTTGATTCCACACCGAAGCAGGAGACATGCTCGTGTTTTCACCTTCGACTGAACCGTATTCCAAGATCAGCATGCAACCCGACCCACGATCAAGTTCGGGCATGGCGGTCAGCGTCAACAAATGATCGTTGCCCGGTGCCAAGAGACCCAATGCACTCGGTTCAATTGTGAAATCCAGCGGATTGCTGCACTTCAATCGATATGAGACTGAATGACGTGTCGCATTACGCAACTTCAATTGAGCTGATCGAGGACGGTCGTAGGGACCGAAGAATCTAACAGCGCCTTCAACCGCGTCGTCCATGCAGCTCGTCGAGTGAGCCCCTACCTCGACCCCATACGACCTTTAACTGCACGGTCAGCTGGGAAATTTTTCAATTAACGTCTCTGCTCATTACACTGCCCTGAAATGCCTGATGTGGTCTGTAGTGTATGATGGACCAAAGACAAACGATTTCTCGACTAAAAATATGAACATTCGCCAAAGACCAAATGTTTCAATCACAGTACGCTGAACAGGCAGTGTTCACATCGTAACGATAACGTCATGCTGAAAAATTGATCGCGTGTTCGAAAATGAAGTCTCCTCAGCAAACCAGTCTCTGCGAAGCTTGACGTTTGAAGCGACGGAAGTACCTGAAAAGCATTCTTTTGCTAAGCGAGAGCCCCAAAATGCAATAATTCTGCTTACGTCCATGCCAAATGGGGGTCTTGCTCTTGGCATGTCCACTCGTCATTTTGTTGCATGGGTCTCGTTCCTGGTAGGCAGCTCTTCCCTGAAAAAGAACCCCCCCTAGGAAACTCGTTCATCAATTCGTAACAAAACTTACAGCATTTTTTCCACAAATAGTAAGTCCCTTTTTGGCATCTGCACTGGTTTTCTCCTTTGTCGTTGCGGAAGCGATCATCTGTTGAACAAAATGATTCTTTGCACGTTTTTCGGCATTGGTCATCGAACTCGCATCCATGCTCGCTCGGTTTTAATGCTAAAATCGAAAATCACCCAAATAATGGTGTGATGTTGCCCTGCTTCCTGACCCAACCTTGCATCACTAATCTAATCAACTTTGTCTCCAGCCCTAACCGATCGAAGCAAACTTTGTTAGCATCGAAATCATTTTTGCTACACCCTAACGACCCGCAAAAAGCCAAGAGAGAGGAGAGTAAAAGTGTTGCGCCTTTGTGGTTTTCAGGGATGACGGTCGGAAGCTGTGCACCTTGCCCCTACCTCTCTCTTGTTACGGAAGTACAAGAATAAGTCAAAAGGTCTTCCTTGAAGCAACCTTTACGAATCAAAAGTTGCTACTTACGATTTACGCATCGTCCATTTCGAAAAGCATCCGCCCCGACGCAAGACAAGGTTAGCCCGAAGGCGTGGCAATCTTGATCACTGGCGCATTGAACGGTCAAATTTCCATGCCCCTCGTATTCTTCCATTTGTTCTTTCTCTGTTTGAGTCGCTGCTAAACTAGCGATCAGCCTATTTATGGTTTCTTGACTGGATGGGGTGGTGTAATTGAAATCGGCTCCGTGCAGTGGCGACATGAGTTTAGCCAGAATTCCGTTCATATTCTCATATAACGACAGCCACCGGTTCTGTGCCGAGTCGATGTCCATTTGACACTGAGCTGAAAGATAAGGAAAGACCACGAATTCTATGAGTTTCTAGGTTTGTGAGGACATTTTGGAGTCAGACGTTTCTGGGGTAGATACAGTAGCTTTGTGGGATGAGTCCCAATCTGTGATACAAGCGTGATGTTTCCGATTTTGGATAAGGAGCTTACCAAATTGCGAGCACATGGCCCAAAGTGCGTAGACAATCGAAGAACACGCGAATCTCATATTTATCGCTTGTTTTCTCAACCACTTTGTCCCACCTCTTCGTCGTCCAATAGACTCCTCAACCCGTCCAAACCCCAATTTATGCCCCCTTGTTTATAAATAAACACGGACCGGTTGTCCGCGTCCAGTGAGCTGCTAGGCGTGCCGGCGTAGGATGGTGTGGCGTTGAGTGTGGCGTCCAATCGCGTGCCTGTGTCCACAATTACAATCCGTTTATTGACACGGAAAACGAAGAAAACGACGGATTTTTTCTCGCCTTGCCTTCGCTTTAATCGTAGCTCGGTTGGTACCACGCAGTACCTGTTGCGCCATTCACATCCGCAACTTACCTTTCCCACGCGCCCCATTGTCCACATCCAAGAGCCGCGTCCCTGACAGCCGCCAGTGGTCAATCAGTCCCGAATGCTCACGATAAGATGTGAGGGCGACGACATCAACAGGGGCAGTAAAAACCATGGGGAGAATAGGACATTTTGCGAAAGGACACATTCAAAAATAAGTGGTATCGTAAAATCCATTAGCTGAGGTCGGGTAGCTTAGAAACTGAACCAGCACGCATAAGCAGCTAGTCTAGCTATGTAGTCGATGCGCACGTACTAGGGGGGCCAGTCAGCTTACTTGGTCTCGACTGCCAAACTTGACAAAAATTGTGAAAAATTGATTGGAATAGCCTTGTCCGCACTAGGCCAATATGGCTCCGGGGGGGGGCATTCAACTCAGCTGCTTCTACTGTTGGTTCGCGTATAAACTCGACTTCTGGGCTCAACTTGCATTCTTTGGGGGCGGCATGGTAAACGTGGCCTCGTCCTTCCTCTTCTTGACCACCCGTCGTCTTGTCTTAAAAGGCTCGCCTAAGAGGCTTGTCCATTCTCCCCCATGCCAGCACGTAATGGGCCATCTTGGGCGAAAATGTTTTTGCGCCTTTAGCCTCGTCATGGTCTAAGAAAAAAAAAGAAAAAAGATTAGCCGTTTCGCATTTCACGAGATGGCCGATAAGAATGGAGAGAAGGGACGAGGCACGGCGGAAATTTATTTCTATACCTCCGTGTCTTGTAATGGAAGAGGCAAATTTATGATTTCTACTCTTCCCCAAATAAATGCTCAAGCTTGAGGAGGCCGTCTTTTTTGCGCCCCTTTCTTTCATTAAGGCTGCGTGTCCAGTAGCCAGCACCATTTGAGAGGCCATAAAGTGGGCACTAGAAAAGTGATATATTGGATTTGGGACCATCGAATCTATATGCATTTTTTATCTCGTCCCAATGGAGGCACCCAAAACAAACGACAGTTGGGATTTTAAAACTCGCTTAGCCTCATTCCCGGTTTGGCCGAAAAGAAAATGGCTTATGGTCTCGCACGCAACATGCCGTGTTTCCTGTTGCACTATTAACCAACTTTTTAAAGCACTGATTCTCTTACTGACGAAACGTAACTTGCTCTTTTTTTAATTCGCGCTTACTTTTCTTCAGTTTAGCTTCGTCCGAGATCATTGACCAAGTTTTAAGTAGTGGCCGATAACTCATGGGACCATTCACCATGCCATCTCCGACTGACCGCGCCAAGAAGGAAGTCCAAGTAAAGGCCATTTGGCGTGGACGATTTGAAAAATTGATACTCCCTATTCGCCTGAATTGGGAATAGAAGGGCGAGAATTTGAAGCAACTTTATTTCGGCTTCTGCCATTCGCAACAAACTCGCGCTGGAGTGTTTTTGGAAAAGTTCTTTTAAATGGCACTAGCCATGGCTACGGTCTCAGCAACATCTTCTTCCTTTTCCACACCACAAGCTCGAAGACGTGGTCGATCGAGACGAAGTCATCGACGATATTGCCATCATAATTGCATCGAAGCCGTCGATCGACGAATTTTGCCCAATGACACAGTCGGCACTGATGGCTCGTTCTTGAGTTTGGACATGAACGAGATGATAATCGATGCGGAGAATGTTGGGACGGGGAGCAATGTGGTCACGTTAAGCTGGAACATCGCCGAGGATGTGAATCCCCTCGATTGGATCGGCTTGTACTTTGCTGGTAAAAGCTATTAGCTGTTCATACGTGGCTCCTCCCCTTGACGCAGTACAGAGTGTTGCGAAGCCCAGACTTTACTGCATCCAGAACGCGGACTTGTGCAGCATTTTTCTGTATCTTTTTTAGTTTTTGGTGGGCCGAAACCCGTTTTTTCTATAGCCGGTCAGCAGTCAAACCTTCTAAGCAGGGCTGTGCGGGGACCAGCACACACAGCAGCGTCCTATTTGCGCGTCTCCACTGGGAGCACCTCCACACGGGGGCCTCCTGGACTCCACACCGACCTCCTTGGACGATGGAGGGCTTTGAGCCCTGTTGGTGTTCGACAGCCGAGACTGTCTACTCGTTTGGCTTCCGTCTCTCCACTCGGAGCACATCGACGGTAACGGGCGAGTCACCCAACAGCCTGACATGCAAGGTCAGCCATGGTTTATGGTTCACAAACCGACCTCCGCTACTGGGGATCAAACCCGGGACGAGTCCATCCACTCGCTACCAAGCAATACGGAGACGAATGCCGAACCGCCGCACCACCGCGACCTCACCTGTCTGCATCTTGCTATTGGTATAATGTTTCCTGTTCTTGAGCGCATGAACACAGAAAACCAATTGCAGAGCGGGAGTCGAACACCCCGCACCAGCGCGATAGGAAATCTAACCCACTTGGCGACAGGCATAGTCTACTGTAGCTTGGTAGCGAGTAGTTGGCCTCGGTCTGTCTGACTGAAAAAACTGTACAGTAAGCCTTCGCTGACTTTGCATCCAGGCTTTGAGTGACTCCTGCCACCATCGACATGCTACCAGGGCAGCGATAAACCACTAGAAGCAGTGGCGCCTGGCGGACTCGGCGCCTGCCTCGACTCGTGGTCGGGTAATGCATGTCGAGTCGTCAGGGTGCTCCCCCGCGGATGTGCAGAACGTGGAGACACAGAGGGAAGCCGTGTGTCCAGTCTTCGCACGGTCTTGCACATAAACATTAGGCTTTGACCTAGCCGACAATATGCAGACAGAGCAGAAACCTTATTTGTAACTTTTCCAGTGGACCACTCATCGTCAGTCTGACGAGAGCGTCACAGTATTACTAGTCGGAATGGAAAAATATTTTTAATAAGGTATCTTTATTCTTATAGGTGAGAAAAATCCATTTCGGTATTTGGATTATCGAAGCCATGGTCTTCGGTGTCAACCTTCAGGGGAGTTGCAATGGAAGCTAAACTCGGAATTGTTTGGAAGAAGTAAGACAGTCTTTGAGATAAGGGCGTGCATAAGCGGGGAGCGGGAAGCGGATCTCACTAACGTTATTAGCCATGCACATCGCAAATGTAGGACTCCAGCAGGCGACGGAAGCCTTACGCAAGTCATTTAATCCAACAGACGATGGAGTGAACTTCTTTTAGAAAGCCATGCTAGAATCCGATTCAAGTACTATGACGGTCTCAGTGGCAACTTACGAGCAGTCAGCCCCGCGTTAACGCTAACTTTGATAAATCAGGTATGTTCTCAGATTCTGAGCTCCAAAATATGGATACCCTATCTCCATGCCAATGATTCCATCTTTGGGTTAGTCCAGTTGAAATGGCCTATACGGACCCTCGTACACTTACGAATAAAATGCAGAAATCCAGCTGGACTGTTTTACTTTCAGAAACGCAGGCGAAGCAACGACACACAACAAGGCAACAGCCTCACCTCATCCATGCTTGCAGAAGAGGCGCAAATGGAAAGGCTTCTGAATGTCACTCTGAATGGTATGCAGGCTACTGTACTTGCTGGTTGAGTTAGTGTACGTGCCTGCGTGGCTGAAGTGCCCTTCGGGAATCGGGGGTGCCGTTGAGGGCCTACAGCATAGTGCTCTGTTCTAAAATACCGTCACAGCACTGGTTGAATCATGTTAGAATAGGAATGGCTGGTCGTTCAGTAGTCAGTCAGTCAGTCAGCAACTAATTTTGTATTGCATTCCTTAGAAATCAGTTGCACTGGTCTTCGCAAATCGATCATACCTCCGCAGTTCTATGTGCACGTGACTTGCCAGAGTGCATGCACCCCATCGAAATTGGCGGACCAGGCGTTCGGCTGCTACAAAACCAGACCCGTCAACTCCTTGCATCCTCGATGGACTGACTTGGTGAAATCGTTCTTTGATTCTCACACATTCGACACTAAAATCGTGTATTTTTTAGGGCTTCGAGTACAAGCAGCTACCAATATCTGCATCCGCCTATTTGCGGTTCGTCGTGAAAGATAAGAATAGACCACGATTTTATAGAATAATTGCTCAGGCAGTGATCAGCACTGGCGACCTTTCTAATTACTTAATCCCAGTCGAATCCAGGTGAGCAGCCCGCGCGTTTGTAGCATTTTGAGAAACGGTTACTCCCACTAGGGATCGAACCCTGTCTCGACATTGCCTCTAAAAGATGCATACACACCATCATCAAATGATCAATAACCAAAAGGTGCTGGTTGCTTCCGGAAACCTCTGCTCAACGTTTGGTGAAAAAATTTGTCTGAAAAATGAGAACCCAGTCCCAGAGCCACCTATGATGCAGTTTAGGTGCCTCTTCTCTTCTGCCACTTCCATCTCGCTCTTTGGTGCCTCGACCAAAAACGAAGACGTTAGATTGGGACTCAATTTTGTTGCCCGTGCACCGCTTGACGTCAGTAGGCGAGCACTCGGAGTTTGAGTTCTTTCTATGCGGCCTTTGAACACAATCATTTTTCTGCCTTCCAAATCTCATTTCCCCTTCGATCCTTATTCAATGAGGCGAGTAAGGTGGCTGAGTCGCTTTTTCCAATCCTACTCTCCTTTTCCTTTTCCGACCCGTCTCGCTCCAATCGGCTGACATTTGTCATTGGGAAGGTCCCGAAGTTGGTCGATTCGAACTCGTGTTCGCGCGCTTGCCTAGAACTGTGTACAGCACTTGTGTAGCACCACTTGTGCCGTGCCGTGTTTCCTCTTATTCTTGAACGTTTTCTTTTTATTTTCATGTAGTTATACTGACGACATCGAGTGCAATTTATGTCTGAATATGAACCTGACGAGAGTATCCAGCTCGCCATCGCCCTCCAAATCAACCAGCCTCACGACGAGCACTAACAAGAGCGAGTGCAAGTTGAACATTCTTGTTCGACTTGGCGTGGGTTCCAAGCGTAAGTATGGACTGTTGATCCTTATCGAAGGCACAGCTGCGTGGTTTTTGCTTTATTACTTCCTCAATTGGAGTAAGTCACAGAACTGAAGTACAATGAGGAAGTTTTTGCACATTTGCCGCGCCTGTGCCAGTACGACCGCGAGGGGAGTGCTTGTAATACTTGCTCCAAGTAAGGCTCTATCACCCGCCTCCAAACAAGTAGGCGGCGTGAACGGTGGTGTCGCTGGTGGATGCTTGATGATGAAGTTGAAATCAATATATTCATCGGGGACTGTCCTGCTCGGTCGGCCAAGGTGCCATTCGTGCTAAGGCCCTCGTCCAAAGAAGAAGCTTGCCGTCAGGCGAATTGGTTACGGATGCTAGCTTTTTCGGTTATTCTAATAGGACACGCGAGTGAGGCGTCGGTGGCGAATACACACTAGGATGAGTCCATCTTCTCCCGCTCTCTTATCGAACTCTTCCAAGGCTTGGTGACGAAGAAATTTAGGGCGTCTCCTGGCATAGCTGTCCAGATTCCCCGAGGCGCGAGCTCGATGGCTGCCACTGTCTAGGATTTTGATTATAGATAGAAGAAGGGAGCCTCGTCCAAGAACGATAAGAGCTCAACCGGATTAGACACTGCCATTTGGCGCCTTGTTTTATGATTTTTTCTGCTCGGTATAAAGGGACGGCATTTTTATGATCCGTGCTCTCCTCGTGATTAAGCCTCGGCCTATCGAAGTTTATTCCCGGGTCAGCCCCCTTTCTTTAAGCTTACAAATGCGGGTAAAAAGGCCCTAGTGGATGAGTGTTTCTTACAAAGTGTTAGCTATAATTTTTATGCGACTGTCAAGGAAAGAAACATGGGAAACATGGGGCTTTGTGACTTTTCCAGCTCTGATCGCCAAGAATCAGTCGATCAATAATAACAACGAGGATGCGGCAAACGTGTCCAGTCTGCGCTCGAATCCCCTGTCCAGCTCACTGATCTCGGGTATTAGCAACGAAAGATCAAGACGCAAAGAAATGCAGCAGCACTTGCAGCAAAGTACGACCGCGGTCAATGGTTTTGTGACGACGCCCTCCGTCTCGTCGGCTTCGTTCTCTTCGGCGTCGTCGGCGGGCTCGTCTTCAGCTTCGTCGAGCGAAGCTGGGTGCAGTAAATGCGGATTACATCGGCAACCCCGTCTCAAACATTCCGACAGTGGAATCTCACAATCGTCCGGTGAACAAGCGAAAAGTGGTGCGTGCAAGGTGAGAAGGAGAGACTAGGCATTCGAAAGGATTCATGCATTCGAAATTAGTTTGTTATGATGGCTGTTATTGAATTTAGCGCATGGGCTCTGTCAACCTACACCACTCATGCTTCACCCAAACAAGGATACTGATCAGTCCCTGATGATAGTTTTATATTGTGCTTAGATACCGTCCGTGCATCCTGAATCAGTTGCACCTGTATCGTCTGCAGTCGGCACTCTCCACAACAGTCAAACATCGCCGTCTCCTGTTCGATTTCGTTCGTCGATCAATACGCGTCTGGGCTGCGATCCTATTCGCCCACGTAGCTTACCTCACACGCCCATCAAGTCGCCTCGTCTGAGACGTCCGGACACTCTGAACGTGGTCTGCGCGTGCTGTCTAACCAACCCTAATTTCAATGTCAATACAAACGGCACTGGTGAAGAGGAAAGCGAGCAAACTAGTCAACCGCAATCAACACCTAAATTAGCAACACAGGTTCTCAAGAACACGAGCACCACACCGTCGTGTCGTCGTTGCGCAGAGTTGAGAGCACGTTGGGCATTTACGTCATCGTCAACCTCCTCGTCATCCTCAAATTCCACCAAACCCGCACCCGACACTTCGTCTGGTGTGTCAACATCTGCAATGCCAGAGGACGCACCAGCTTCCCCTTTCGGCTCGTCGGCTGGTTCTGCCTCGTCGTCTTCGACTTGCTCGAAAAGACAAACAGTGGAAAATTACGTGGACATGCTGCCCCCTTGTAAGTGCCTGCAATCCCTTTGCTAACGTAATTGCCATGGTCAGCATGAGGAGTCCCACTTGCAACACTGCCGTCACAGTCGAGCAGCCAGAGGGACTCCAATTTGGCACGTTCACAATGCTGCGAGTGGACAAACATTTTGTCATTTCTTAGACGCCAACGCCTAATTGGGCCCAACGCTTGCAGTTGCAATTTTCGAAGAGGGCAGAGGGCTGGCGGCAGGTCTCTAATTGCATTTAGTCTCTTTTTCAGTCTGGGAAGCACGTGTTGACAGCCACGGACGTGTGTTCTACGTGGACCATATGAATAAGACAACAACTTGGGAGCGGCCCCACGGGCCCAACTCCTATCGAGTCAAGCAAGTGGAACAAGCAAGGAGGCAGCTGATGGATAAACGGTAAGTGGCTTTCTTCGAAATTGCCAATATTTGGAGGTTTCTAATTTTAGGTACATGTGCATGAGAAAGACTGTCGGATCTGCTGTGGGCCGTGTGGAAGTGCCAGGTGAGGGTCACGTCGTGGCAGCCTAATTGACTGGCGGCAGCACGAGACTCGTGGGACTGGGATTAATCAGGGTGGGGCAGAAAGATGGTCCTACGGGTTGATGGAGATGGCGGTCATGTTTTACCACATCACCAAGCGCTAATGCGCACTCGAGGGGTGAATGGGACACATTACACATGACCGCGACCCGTTTACCGGGCCGCGAGTCGAACACTCGCCCGTGACTGCGCACGTGGCGTGAGGCAGACGCCTAACCCACCAGCCTAAGAGCCTGGTCCCCGACCCCCAGTCACCACCAGGCCCCAAGCCCGGCGTGGGCACTCTTTACCCAGTGCAACACTATCCACATACTTGAAGATTAAGCAGAGATTGGATCATTTGCAATCAGCCCGATAACGCAGCCTAATTTATTGAGTTGACAATATACCCGAATCCAATTTTCCACTTCAGAAGACGGCTACAGCAAATGGCCTGCGGTCCTGTTTCTTGGTCGGCCCGATTTCATGGTGTTCCTGCACAGCAATGATGTAAGTTCAAGTGTGTCCCCTCACCACTACTTTGAATAATATTCGACCGTTGTAGGCGGCGAAGGAGGTCTATTGCAACAGTCAGTCCGTCCGGCACATTATTCACAGAGTGCGCAAGGACCCTACTAAGTTCGAGAGGTACTGCCGATGCTGCCACCGTCGTCTTGAATGATCTATAGCAGCTGGTTTTAGATACCAGTACAATAAGGACGTTGTTTCCCTGCTTAACGAATTCGCTGACAAAAGTGCTGGAATGCCGATCGGATGGGAAGCGAAGATCGATCCGACTGGAAGGGTGAGATTAGTTTTTGAGTCTCAGCTGGAGTGAACGATTGGCACGGGGCACTCATTTTTTAGGAATTTTTCGTGGACCATAAAAATAAAAGGACAACGTTTATCGACCCCAGGCTGCCCATGCCAACAGCCTCGAATCGGAGGAAGAGAACTCGAAGTGCACCAACTGAAAGTGAAGATATGGATGTAAGGATGGCGGTAGTGGATGAGAGCTTTTCTTGTGACATTAGCGTTCTGTCTAGGCCAGCCTTACCTATAACGAACGGGTGGTGAACTATATGCGTCGACCGGAGGCGATGGAGACGATGTGCCAAAGATTCGCGTCCTTGCGTAATGACTCGAAACTAAAACGGAAGATAGCCACAATTTGCAAAGTGGGGGTGCCTGCTTTGAAGAAATTTGCGAACGATGTTGACCTGATCACTCTGCTGAGGTATGAGATGAGTTCCCGCTGTGGCGGTGGACT
Organism: Mesodorylaimus sp. YZB2_4; assembly: GCA_030248295.1. Taxonomy (NCBI): domain Eukaryota; kingdom Metazoa; phylum Nematoda; class Enoplea; order Dorylaimida; family Dorylaimidae; genus Mesodorylaimus; species Mesodorylaimus sp. YZB2_4. The sequence goes on from JASANH010001018.1 coordinate 283,861, forward strand.
CGAGCTCAGGGCTGGTTATAGGTATTTCCACAACCTAACAACTGGGCCTCTTTAATCATCAGGAAACGTTACCCGTTAAGGGTATGTTTCAGCCACAGTTCAGCCCGTTTGGTGTCTGAGTTGCCTGTTTGCACGGTTCAAAACTTCTCCTGGTCACGACCTCCAGTAGTACGAACCCATGTGTATTACATGAAAGCAATTTAAACCCACCAGCGGCCGCTTCTTTTAGTGTGTGCGAAGAAGATATTCTGTCCGAGTCAATGCCCGGCTCAACATCAAAAACGTTTTCTGTGCAAGACGAATTCGATGCGAAGCTAAGCGAGTTCTATGAACGATTGCAACAGAAAGGATACGGTCAGGGGCCTGGCAAATTGAGGTAAGACCCATGTGACCAATGCAAAAGAAACACACGTTTCGTTCGGTAACTGACTGAAGCCATGATCTCGTGCGCTTTAGGATTGGCACTCGTCGAGAGCATTTGCTGAGGGACGCTTTCGAGCAGGTCATGTCGGCCAGTAGGAAGGACCTGCAACGAAACAAATTGAACGTGGTGTTCGACGATGAAGAAGGGTATGTACGAGATAATTTTGTTGGTCATGCACGGGTGTAACCCTCGTGCCTGGTAGGCCATGACGAGTGGGAGTATCGATTACTCTCTCACCTGGCTGGGAGAGTCGACCCCTCGGGTTGATGTTTCAGCCGTAGGTATAGTCGCAAGACTTGCCTGCTCCAGGCGGAGTTTTTGTTCCCCTGACTTTGGTCGGCCACCACCCTCCTACGCCTGCCAGGCTTAGTTACAGGGGTTTGAGTTCTGCATCACTCACCAGAACCCCATTTTTTGTAAGATCTGACACCAGAACGCTATGCTTCATTTATCAGGCTTGATTATGGCGGTCCATCTCGAGAATTCTTCTTCCTGATCTCTCGCGAATTGTTCAACCCGTATTACGGCCTGTTCGAGTACTCTGCTAACGACACGTACACTGTCCAAATCAGTGCCATGTCCATTTTCGTGGACAACTACATCGAGTGGTACGTTTTATGCCTGTGATGCGGGAATATGGCTATGCTAAGCACTACGAAGGTGTGCTTCAAGTTTTCACGCCTAAAATAGAGCGCTTACCGAATAAGATGCTCACGCGGCTGTGTATTTTGTCATAACACTGTGTATTCGAGTGCAAGTTTCACTTCTTCTGTTTTCTTGCTAAAATTACAGCAGCGGACCCTAGCTTAGGTGTTTGGACGCAAGGCAATGGTTAGCGCTAGCCCTGCTTTTAGTTTGTGGTATCCGTATGCGATATCATTATAGGCCATGGCATTTTTAGGTTTCAATTCTGTGGCCGTGTATTGGGTCTGGCGTTGATTCATCGTTACTTGCTGGACACCTTCTTTACGAGAGCCTTTTACAAGTTCCTGCTCCGAATGTAAGTAACTTTTCTTCCTCTGAAATTAGACGCGATCACGTGACTGTTCCTGGTAAATAGTATTCATGAGACGCTATCTCATCTTTCAGACCTTGTTCGGTCAGTGATCTGGAAAGTTTGGACAATCAGTTCTACACCAGTCTTCTTTGGTTGCACGAGAATCAGGTCACTGCCGACTTGGGATTGACTTTCAGCGTGAACGAAGAGGTCGGAGGAGAGGTAGGCCCCAGTGCGTCCTCGCAGCACATTCTTCAAACTGATGTCTTTGCAGTTGATGGAGCGAGAATTGAAACTCGGCGGGAACATGATTGCAGTCAGTGAAGACAACAAACACGAGTACATCGAACGTATGGTCAAGTGGAGGCTGGAACGAGGGGTCAAGAAACAAGCCAACAGCCTGTTGAAAGGCTTCTACGAGGTCGGTCGGCTGGTTCTCAGGCGGTCAAACGTACTAGATGACCTCGGTCCTCTTCCAGGTTGTGGACCCGCAGCTCGTTCGAATATTTGACGCTCGGGAATTGGAACTAGTCCTGGCGGGGACGATTGAAATCGATATCGGCGATTGGAGAGCCAACACGGAATATCGAGGTGGATACCACGATGATCACATTGTCATACTGTGGTTTTGGCAGGCGGTAGAAAGGTTCACCAATGCGCAAAGACTCCTTTTGCTGCAGGTAGTGTGGCTAGCCTGTCCTACCACCCTTTCTGAAACTGTTCTGTCTGTATTGGCACGCTCGACATTTCAGTTCGTCACTGGCACTTCCAGCATCCCATACGAAGGCTTTGCCGCGTTACGAGGTAGCCACGGGCCGAAGCGATTCACCATTGAGAAATGGGGATCGCCAGCGGGATTGCCACGAGCGCACACTTGTTTCAATCGGCTCGATCTGCCGCCCTACACGTCATTCACTGCACTCAGTCAGAAACTTTTGACAGCTGTCGAAGAGAGTTCTAGTTTTGGTATCGAGTGACAATATACAAGGGACCTTGATCTTATGCAGCTGCTTTTGTGCTTCTTGTGTGCTAGCTTCAGGTGTACTGCGTACGCGGATGCAATATTGTATACTTTTTTTGCTCCCACTTAAAGTTGTCTGACAGAACAATTCGTATGCCGAGGAGGCACATCCCACCCATCGCGACAGGTCCTAGCCAGAGCACTTTGGATCTGCGAGCTTTTTCGACTTCGCTTCATAGCCCCGGCGGTTATGGTCTGGGGAAGAGGGGGGGGGGGGGGAAATAATTGAAGCGAAATGCAATTGAGGATTTCTCGTTCGTAGCATCCCCTAACATACAGCTGTCGTTGCGTCGACAAAGTACAACAATGTGATATATATTTGCCTGAAATCACACAATCGACCGTCTTTGAGCCTATTCACAAAACATTCTGCTCTTATAACGTGTGCACAGTCATTCTGTCCTGTTCTTTACACTTCTTCGCCCTCTTTATTCCTCGCGTCGTCGCGACAACAGCAGGTACATTATTCATCGCCGTCCTACCATCAGTTTCTCCTACAAGGTCAAAATACAGTATGCGCAAAGAATATTTGTGGGGATGTCCAGTTATTAGGCGTGCCATGAAGAATGATTCTCTGAAGGATACACTTTTGAAGGGCACGAAGTAATGTGCCTGACGTTGCTTCTATTGTACATTATATCCATCTTTACTGAATGGGCAGTGACTTTTGACATGACCCAAGTGAGAGTCATTACTTCACGGCTGCCAATTGCTGCGAGCGGGGACACGGAACCAAAAGCAGAAGGCACTCTCGGCTGGAGAACACCCACGCCACCGTTGAAGTGAGACAGTGACTGTTCCAGGAGTCACGCCTGAGGAGACTGATAGAAACACGTGCACTGCCCCGCGCGGCCTTGCTTAGGTTTGACTAAAGACGGCAACAAAAACGAGCTTTGGTAAGGAAAACGTGAGGGAGAGAAAGAAACAGTATCATCTCAGACAGTAACGTTATTCACACAAATATCTTGCTTCTCGAACCCGAGAAGAATTTCATGAGCCCTCACAGCGCACGTACGTATGAGCAAGTATAAAGCCACCTTGACAGAATCGAAAATAAGCAGCCCATTCCTTTACCCCCTTCTGACTAATCCTCGTCGATTACTCATTGCAAAAGAAGATAAGAAACACAGAATTAAAAAAAAACAACATCGAAATATCGACAATAAAAAGGCTCTCACATTGATTCCCGACTAGTACCATCAAACACGCATTAGCACAGAAATAAAACCATTTCAAACACGATTCTCAATAATATGTTTCCTGATAAACCACGCCCACCGGGTTCCTGCGAATCAAATAGCGTCGGAATTCGTCATAAATAAAAATAATGACGGCGAACGGCAACGCGCAAACCCACCAACCAAATCTAGGAGATGGAAATACGGTTTATGAATCCCGCAGTCTCAACTTCTCCGAGTAGCACTTACACCAGCGACTGCATATTCAACAAATCTTGCACGCCCGGCGTGTACACCAATCCGTAAGCTAAGACCGTTTCGAAGACAAGAGCGAAGTTCATCATCATGTTGCTGAAAAGGGAGCAGTTTCGAAAAAGGCTTAATCGAGGAAACGCCCCCTTACTGCATTCCTTGCTGAACCAACGAGTTCTTACGAGTTTTCGAAATGAGCAGATCAGCCCATTGCACAATGACGATGGCCACGAAGAACGCCGTGTGGCAGGTCCACTCCAACATTTTCCGATTTTCAAATGACTACAAGCACGAAATTAAACAATCAGCCGAAAATTCGCGAATGAATAAGCACGCTCCTACCCATTCTTGCCCGTAGCTGTCCTCCACGAACGCGTCCTTGTCGTCCCAGCGTTGCCGAATGCCCAGTAAGGCTTCCGGATAAAAACCGTGTTCCATCATGATCACGAAATAAGTGAAGAAGCCGGCAGATGCTTGGATCATGCCGATTTGCCCGTAGGCCAGAGAAATCAACCTGAAAATCCTAAGATTCGACCACAAAATTCTCAGTAGCCACGAGCTCACCGTTCGTTGACCAGCTTGTCGTGATTCGGATCGCGAGGCTTCCTCTTCATGATGTCAGTCTCACCATCTTCGTAAGCCAGGGATATGGCGGGCACCTGCCAAGAAAATAGTATCACCCATCCAGCCTGCCTACCCCTCCCCTGATCCTACCATATCAGTTCCCAGATCGATGCACAGGATCGTCACAGTGCCGAGAGCTAGCGGTATACCCAGGACAATGTTCAGCAAGAAAGGCGAGATTTCGGGAATGTTGCTGGTCAAGGTGTACGCAATGGACTTTTTCAAATTGTCAAATACCAGGCGTCCTGAATGAGCCCTGACAGATTGCCACCGCCCTCCGACCACTCCAGGTCACTTACCCTGTTCGATTCCAGTCACGATGCTGGCAAAGTTGTCGTCCAGTAGAATCATATCCGCAGCTTCCTTGCTCACATCACTGCCCGCGATGCCCATAGCGATGCCTGCAACCAGCTTTTGCCAACTCGTCCATCGAAGCCAGCCACTGCTTACCAATGTCGGCCTGTTTCAGGGCCGGAGCGTCGTTCACCCCGTCGCCAGTGACCGCGACGATATTTCCTTGCCGCTGGCATCCCTCGACGATAATCAGCTTTTGCTGGGGCGATGTTCGAGCGAACACGATTTCATTGTATCGGTTCAGAACTTTGTCCAAGTCCTCATCGCTCATGTTCTTCAGCTTCATGCCGTGGATAACGATCGACGTGGGCTCCCTGCGAGAAAAGGCAAAAGTGAGCTCACTGCTCAGACCAAGAGCAGATTGCGCTTACTGCTCAGGAACAGCGGCCAACGCGATCTTCCTTTCCTTGGCAATGTCTTCCACAGTCTTCGACCCGGGCGAGAAAATGCGCACAGCTTCGGCGATGGCTTTGGCAGTGATCGGGTGATCCCCAGTCACCATGATCACCTGAATGTGCACTGAATAAAAAATGAGTAAAAAAGTGCACTGATCCAACCTTGATTCCAGCCGAACGACACTTGTCCACTGCGTTCGGTACGGCGGCGCGGGGAGGGTCCATCATGGAAATCAGACCGAGAAAACGGAGACCACGCAGCGGAAAGTTGGGTTCGTTGTTTTCATTTTTGAATTCAAATCCAGGCGGAAATTCGTCGAGCGACAGAGTCAGATCACAAAAGCCTGAAAACGCGGATTTGGGATCAGGGCGAATGCAACGGACTATCCTTACCTAATACACGCTCTCCCATGCCGCCCATCGTTTCGTACGCGGCTTCAAAGGCGCGCCGTAATTCGAACGACAACTCTACTTCCTTTCCGTTCAGAAAAATCGTCGTGCAGGCGTCGACGATGCGTTCAGGAGCGCCTTTCATGACTAGCAGATGCCGCTTTTCCTCGGGAGTTTCCGGATCGGGAGCGTGAATCGAGACCTTGGAAGAAAGTGTGTGCGCCATTAATGTGGACAACAGACCAAACATTCTACCTGATATTTGTTGGTGGAATTGAAGGGAATCTCGAACACCTTCTTGCACCGACCACGCCAGCCATTCACGTCACCGACCACTTGTTCCGTGTATTTGAGCAGGGCCGTCTCGCTGGCATCGCCGATGCACTCTCGTTTCTCGATGGCCACGTCTTCCTGAGCAGCGTCTATGTCCACTTGGAAAGACGCTCATTTTCAGCCTCGCTCACCTGTTTCTCCTTGAATTCAGCTCGGTTGCAAAGGGCGGCGCAGCGCAGCAGAGCCATGAACGTGGGCAGCTGCCTGATCCTCTTGTCCAGGACGACCTTACCATCTTCGCGCGTGTTCACGATGCGCTTGTCGAACCAGCAATTCGAAACGGTCATGCGATTTTCGGTCAAAGTACCCGTCTTGTCGGTGCAAATGACACTCGTCGAGCCCAACGTCTCCACGGCCTCCAAGTTCTTCACCAGACAGTTCTTCTCAGCCATGTGACGCGCAGTCAATGTCAGGCACACCTGTGACAGAAGGTAGAGGAAAAATGTAGGGGCAGGACAAAGTTCAATTTACAGTGACGGTGGCCAGCAAGCCCTCAGGGACATTGGCCACGATGATTCCGATTAAGAACACCACCGACTGGATCCACTCGTGACCCATCGAGAGAGAAACGATAAAGAAGGATACGCCAAGGAAAACGGCGACACCCGTGATAATGTGAATGAAATGATGGATCTCCTTGGCGATGGGAGTTTCGCCTGATTCCAAGCCAGAGGCTAAGCCAGCTATGCGACCCATCACAGTAGAATCCCCCACTCGAACGACGATTCCAATTGCGCGGCCTGAAACACACGGATGCATTGCTTCCCTCGGATCGCACGCACTCACCTTCGACGGCGCTGGTCGAGAAGAAAGCCAAATTCGCGGTCTCCAACGGATTCTGGTGCGTACACTGCACGCTTCGGGCCAGCGGATCGCACTCGCCAGTCAGCGACGAATTGTCCACCTAAAATGGGCTCTGCTCGAAATTCCCTCCCAAAAAAGAAAGAGTGCGAACCTTCAGGCCATAATTTTCGATAATGCGAATATCGGCCGGGATTCGATCGCCGCCTTTCACCTCGATAATATCGCCGAGAACAAGTTGGTCAACGGCCACTTTTTTGAAATTTTCCCCGTTTCGCTTCACGAGTGCGGCCTTGTCAGCGCAGAAATTTAACGAAATGTTAGAAGCAGGGAGGAACAGCTTACTTGGGGAATCATTTTCTTGAAGGACTCCATGATTTTAGAGCTCTTGTTTTCTTGATAAAACTGGAAGCAGCCCGTGATAATGACTACGCCAGCCAGGACGAAACCGAGATACAGCTGGAACGGGGGAGACTTACCAACAGAAATAAAATCGGGTGCTGTACTCACGTTGTCTTGCATGGCTTCATCATACCCCAGTCGGACGACATCGATTATGTACGCGATGAAACACAGAACAGCGCCGACCCAAAGAAGGATGGCGAAGCCTCCGAAAAGATTCTTCAGAAACAAGATAAAGGCGGGGGTCTTTTTCGGAGGAGTTAACGCATTTAAACCGTCACGGGCTCGGCGTACACCAACTTCGTGTTCCGATAGCCCCTGTAAGATAAGGTGCGATAGAAAATAAGAATTTGAAGAAAGGATATTCTTACAGTTTTCAAATCCACGTTCAATTTTTTGCACAGATCTGCAATTTCCAGCTTATGATCATCCTGGAAGAAAAACAACGATGGGTGCATTCCAAACCAGAGTCGAGTTCAGCCTACCATTTCCGCTTCCTTCTTTAAGTCTTGCAACTTGGCCTTTTTCTTCGGCTCCATTTTCGAAAACTCTCGAGTCAGATTTGAAAATAAATTTAAAAAGATCAAATCACACCAAAATTTGTGAAGCAACCTGCTTCGACACGATCAGCAAGAACGTCTGGTACTCCCTGGGGAGGAGACAGAGTTCAGTTGACCAATCGCAGACTGACAGTAGTTTCTATTGGCTGGCTGTATTTGTAAGAGTAGATTTACGTTACAGAGCAGGACGTAAGATAGTTTCCTGGATAAAGGTTAAAATCTGGAGTAGAACTATAGAAATCGGTTTTTCCGAAATCATTATATTTAATGCTTTGAATTGGTAGATTAGATGCTTATTTTTATTATAAATTTCTTTGAGCTGAAACCTTATTTTACCTTATTGTGCGCTCTTCCTTTCGAGGTAAGAAAATTTACGAAAACGAATCAAAACATCGCAACCAAAGAAGTACTTGGCTGCTTTGGTTGGCTCTTTTTTATTTTGCTTCGTGTCAATAACCTTATTTCGGCAAAAGATTCCTCCTGAGATTACTCTTTATGCTGGTTTCTAAAGTGAGAGGAAAATGCAAGAGCCATCGTTGACGGAAGTTCTAGCCGGTCTGCTGGCGGCCGATGGGGTTCAACGGAAAGCTGCCGAAGAAAAGCTGCATTTGCTGCAGGCAACAGAAGGTTTGAAGCTTTATCAACTTGCTAGTGCCTGGAGTGGTGTAGGTCTGTTAAACAGGTTCTAAAATTCTGGGGAAAAGTGTGTGGGAAGGTCTAGCTTTAGGAGCGCTCTAGGAGTAGCCTTAGTACCTAGTGCAGGGCCGATTTGGGCACCCCTGTGTATGTACAGAATATACTATAGGTCGTCATGTTCTACATTCTTCGAGTGAAACATGCTTTTCCTTGCACCCATGTTTTAAAAAGCCATTTTGAGCCAAATTTAGAAAATCAATTTTCCTAATTAGGACATTGAGTCCCTGTTTTCACCTCACCAAACTTGGTTCGCCCACGTACGCGTGCCTTCTGATTTATGTTATCCGACTATTTTGTTTCTAAGGTGTGCTTCGGCTTTCAGGGTATGGACTGAACCTGACGGAGATTATCATCGGGGTTGGCCGCGAAAAGCCTTTGGAACAAAGGCAACTAGCATGCACGCTTTTAAAGCAGTATATCGAAGTTCATTGGTCGCCCAGATCTGAAAAATTCTCGCTGCCTCAAGCGACCGATGTGGTATAATGGCTTCATAGCTGTGTAAGATACCAGGAATGATCTGATGACATTTAGGTCCAAGCACGAATTCGAAAGATCCTACCTATTTCCTTCAAAGATCCGCAGAAAGCTGTTCGTGTTGGTGGTGCTTGTAAGTGGGCCTGTTCGATGGCCTTTTTCAAATAGTACATGCAGTTGTTTTAGATGCAATGGCTGCGATAGCCAAGTACGACTGGCCGGACCAATGGCCGAATCTGTTCGATCTGATTTCGGTTGCTTTGAAATCGAACAATGCGGATATTGTTCACGGGGCCATGCATCTGCTATCGGGTAAGCGCCTGATCAGGTTTTCGTGTCTTTGGACTGAACGTCGCTGTTTCATTAGAACTGGTGAATTCCATGACCAAAGAACAGTTTCAAAAGATGGAAGATATTTTGATGTCCGAATTGCTTAACATTTTCATGCATAGCGAGGTAAGCCAATATTAAGTTGTGCATGTTGAATCTTTCGCTGACTATCGGAACATGACTTCACAGCTTAGAAAGAACTTTTGCGTTTTTCAGGTTTTTTCAATCGAAACTCGAATTCGGGCCATTTCTATTTTTAATTCGATAACAGCCACCGTCTATAACCTGTTTTTGAATAATTTCGTAAGTGAAACACATCGTTGTTTTTTGGTTTTGGCATGCGTTATTGGTATTTCTCTGCCGATCCGCTTTAGTGGGTGTATTTCTTAGTCTTGTGGCGGATTCTTACTCGAATGCATGACTAGACTTATACTCACTGGAGTTGGTTGGAATCGTCCTCGTTAAGCGTGCAAATTCTTGAATTTGTTTTCTTTCTTGTTTCATCGAGAACTTTGGTCTATTTTAGAAAGAAGGTGTTCGTCTCGGATATTTCTATCAATTGACTCGTTACGCTGACGCTTTGGGGAAAGCTCTAACGGCACCAGACGATGGAATCGTTTCGGACATCTCTTTGAAAACGGAAATTGTGAAGGTACAGTTTATGATGGCTAAGCTTACTGTTAAGGTGATTCCCTACAATTCTTGCAGGCTCTAGGAACGGCTGCAAGTAAATTTCCGAAGCAAATGGAAAAATACGTGCCACGAATTTTCCCTCATATTGGACAATTACTGGAAATGAGTGCCCACTTGTAAGTCAGGGGACATCGATCGCTGTTACGCGGAAACACCCGTATAAAGGGCAGGGCTGCTTATTCCTGCGTTTATACCTGTAAATCTCACTGTCTCATTAAAACTTGCAGTTCTCTCCAGGTGTCCAGTGAAGGCGATTCGCTGGCGCAAATTTGTCGCGATACAGTATTAGCCTTTTCAAATTTGACTTGTTCGTGGAAAATTTGCTTCTTGCTGCGCGAGAAAAATATGCCATCCTTTTTTTGTATGAAACATTGAATAACACCTGCTTGCGATTTGGGTGTCTTCTCTGATCGTACGATTAGAGGCAGTGGTTAAGCAAGTCCAGAGGGTCTCGATCCTTCCCTCCCCTCTGCCCATGCGTGCACTAACTTTCGTGTTCGTTTTAGATATTTAAGAATCGTTGTTGACGGCGAGGACGATGAAAATGCGCCCGACTCGGATGGTAGGCCATAGGTGCTGTTAATATTAATTTCGCACACAGAAGCGCACATTTTTTAGCCGTTGAGCAACTGGTGTATGCTTTAATCGAATTCCTTCACGCTGTTTTGGGTCAGCGTAAGCTCGCACAGCTGACGGTCGATGCTGTGCCTGGCCTAATTGATATTGCACTGATTTACATTCAAATTCCGGAGGACAAGGTTTCTTTTGAATTTCTTTGATTTTGAAATGAGATTACAACTAATTTTGTTAGGCGGAAGAATGGTCGAAGGATGTTCAGCGGTATGTGGAAGATGAGGATATCGAAACGTGCATTAGCAGTGTTCGGATGTCGGCCATTGATCTGTTAGTGGTAAGTTTGGCTTTGGGAAATGTGATGCGCTTTATTGACTTTTGATTTTTAGAACTTGGGCGAGCATCATGCCACTGAAACAGCTGTTGAATTGTTGTCAGTCGTTCCACGTCATATAACCGAGTCGTCGGCCAGGAAGGAAGCGGGCGATGGCTACTGGTAACTGGCTTGCAACATTTCTTATATAGTTGTGATTTTAGACGCGTTATTTTTTAGGTGGAGGATCCGTGAAGCTTGTTACACAGCTATGAGCTCTTTGGCGGCGAATATTTTGGATTTATTAAAGGAGAAACCGCATATCTTCGACATGACCGAGTTCATGGCCCAGGTCATGATGCCCGACGTGAATGCTTGCGGTGAGCTGATGTGAAATGAGCCCAAGCTCGCCGAAGGTGTTTGAAAATAAGTTTCTTCTCTTAGGGCATATATTTCTGCAAGGACACGCTCTGGCGCTGGCTGGCCGACTGTGTCCTGCTTGGGGAAGACTCGTTTTCGGACCGTAAATATTTTGTTGGTCAGGCACGGATGGGCTTGAATGGAATTATAGGCATTTTCAGGTTGTTGCAAATTTGTTCATCAGCTTTGGATTCCAAGTACCACGCGGTGATTCGGATTTGTGCGTGTAAAGCTTTCTTTAAGTAAGCACCGTTTATTTTACTGTTTACCAACAATAGGACATAGTTTTCTGGTTTCAGCTTTTGCGAAGAAGCTTCGGTTCACAATCTTCCTTTGGCTCAGTTGTGCGATATGAAATCGGTTGTGGCATCGTTGGTGCCGTTGGGTATTCACAGTAGCGAGGCAGTTTTGAATTTGGTATTTGCGACATTATCGATTGTCATTCAGGTTTGTAAACTTGATGAATGTGGTCGAGAATTTTGGACTACATTTGTACTTGCTATAGACTTGTCCCGAATCTGCCGCTGATTCGAAAGTGGTGTCGCTCGTCACGGCAGCTATGCTGAAGTGCAGTGGAGGTATGTGATGATGTTGGCTGAGGGGGTGTCCGTCGTTGTGAAACGTAATTTGAAATCTTGGGGTCGTAGTATTTTGGGACTGCGCTTTTCTCCCGTCACCCTAATCCCTTTCTCCCATAACTAAATACTTCCACTTCATCTGATTCCTGCTTGGAATTTTGATTGATATTTCAATCAGTGGAATAGGTTAAAGGGATTACTGACTCCGTATGTCTGTGTTGGAAATTAGGTGCCTTAGATAATCCTCGTGTTTTGTTTAGATCCTCTCATACCCTCGAAAGTGGCCGACATTGTTCGCGTCCTGATGACCGTCCCAGCTTGTCGAGAACAAATCGAGCGCAATATGCTGCTACCCATTTTATGTATAATTAGACGCGAAGATAAGTCCAAATTGCCTATTCGGTTGCCAGCTGTAAGTGGTGCACTTTTGGTGTGGTGCTGGCAGTACATAAGAGCTGTGACTTGGTGTTGTGTTTTAGGTTTGCTTGGAAGTATTGGAGAGCATAATCCGCGGTAGTCCTCGCCCACTTTCGGATAGTATTGTTCAAAACGGGTTCCCTGCCACTGTGCAGTGTGTATTGACTTCTGACGACAGCCACACGTTGGCGGTAAGCAAGTTGCGGGCCCATAGGAAGAGTCACGCGTCTGCCCAGCCTGTCCAGCCACCCATCTTCCTTTCTCAGTGTCGCATTGACCCGTTAGTCCCTATGTTCCAGGTGTGATTGATATGTGTTATTGACGTTGTTTCTGCTTCAGGCTGGCCGCGAGTGTATAAGAGCATTCATTTCTAAAGCTGCTGATCAGGTGGTTGGTTGGAGTGATGGAAACAACACGGGCGTTTCGTTGATCGTCAAGGTATGCACAGTACGACTATACTTATTCCATCCCGATTGATAAATGGTTTTGTTTGCGCAGATTATTTGTCATTTGCTGTCGCCATCGACCCCAGAATTGTCGGCCAGTATGGTTGGTCGTTTGATTTTCGTCTTGCTCAAACGTGCCAACGACGCTATATCGCCTTATTTGGAACAAATATTGCACGCGGTTTTATGCAAAATGTATAGTAGCGAGCTGAATAGTGTTCACCAGGTATGGCTAGCTGCGGTGAGGTCACAGGATCTGGATCCGGGAGGGAAAACTGAAGTCAGGGAGAATTGCAGTAGTGCTTGCCATCAGGGAACAGGCGAGCGATGGTTGTCCTTGCTCTGTGGGTCCTGTATTCAGTATTCCTGGGCGGTCAGGAGGTCGATACTCTCCCCTGGCTGTGATAAGTCAACCTCTCCGGTTGATGTTTCAGCGGCAGGTATTGTCGCGAGACTTGCTTTCCTCCAGTGGGAGTTTTTTGCCCTAGAGACTTGGGTCTCTCGTATCTCCCACCGCCTGTGTGCGCTGATAAGTCCTTTTGGAAAAACAGTGGTTCTGTCCATCAAAGCCTACGCATGTATAGCAGTTCGCCCTGAACACATCGAGTACAGGACAAAGGATTTCCCAAAACATTTATTGGAAAACGTTGGAAAGCCAGGGAACTTGATTTCGAGAAACACGTATGAACCGGATCCGGAACTGGGTCAACCTTGATCTGGCTGTAAAACCTTTTGGGTTTTTTTAATAAATAAGGGATAGGTGCGTGTGCCACATAAGTCCCCAAAAAGTTCCCTGACGACGTCCACTAATAATAAATATGAGCGTGTTTGATTTCAGAGTTTGATCATGGTCTTCGCTCACTTGATCCATTACCAATTGGAGCCGGTTTTCCTCTTCCTGTCGTCTGTCTCGACACCGAATGGTTCCAGTGCTTTGTCGTATGTGCTTGCGCTGTGGTGTGAAAAGCAAAAAGCTTTTTTCGGGTCGTATGATCAGAAAGTTAGGTGAGGAGAATTACGGTGTGGGTAGTTAAGTGCTGCTAACGTATTTTCTGGTTGCAGCAGCTTAGCCTTAGCCAAGATATTTTTGCACGCAATAACTTCACCGAATTCGGTGCTGCGCGAAATGATGGTGCCTGAGGAATCTGGCGGTCATGCATCTGAGAATGGTAAGGATAGTCTTGGAATTGAAAGAGATGTATCAGAATTGGGATGGATTTTTAGGCGAACGATCGCAACTCATTCCGTTGCTAGTCAAAATATTGAAATTACTCATTTACGAATTGGATAGTCAATTGGAAAGCCGTTGCAAGGGTGCTGCTGTCGGTGCAAGCGCAGAGGAAGAATGGGAAGGTAGCGAGGAGGAGACCGGAGGCGGCGATGACTCGGCGGACCGTCGAGACGATGATGTGGTGCAGGCTCTGAAGGAAATTGTGTGCGGAATGCATGGAGGTATGCTATGGCAGTTTAGGGGACTTCGAGGGAGAGACGTCGAGGTTGTCTTTTCAGATGTGGATGATGATGTTTCGGATGAGAATGACGATCCCGACGTGGCTGACGATGCCATTTCGTCGTTGGATTTGTTGCAAGAATTGACGAGCTTTTTGACGCAGCTGGCTCAGCAACCTTATTACAAAGAATTTTATCAGCACTTGACGGAACAGGAACGAAATGTGTTGAAAAAGGTGAACCTGGCGCTGTGAAGTGGTCAATATTAATTTTCACTTTTTCGGTGATTCATGCTGTAACATTTTTTAAAGACACGATTCTAACTAACATGGAAATTTTCCTCTTTTGAAATTAAATGTTCGGTATTTTCTTTCGATGACAGAACGTAAACAAGTAAACTACACGACGTCGTAGTTGATCTTTCCTTCCAGTCGGCTTTTGATGAATTTGACGTGGGTATCGCCGTTGAGCAGGAATGCTTCGATTTCGGGCAGGGATCGCATTCGGTCGATGTAGGATGATAGTTTGGGGTAGTTGTCCCCGTTCACACTCACCTTGCCATCAGAGAGGATTTCGGCTGCGCTCAGGCGCTCTATCCACGGCCAGACCATGTAGTCCACGTAGCCTGGGCTGTCGCCTGCAAAGGGAGGGTGGTTGGGGTGTGAATCGGGGAAGGGGATGGGAGGCTACCTGCGAAGTAGGTCCCATGAAGTAGTTTCTCGTAGAGGGAAAGTACATCGTTGACCTTGTCGATGGCTGCGGGGTCCGACGGATTGCGATGCCACGCGTAGAGGACAGAGGCCAGCTGCAATGCGAGGTATGGGGGTCAGGGATGGGAAGTCAATCGGCACTCACCGAAGCTAGTCTTTCCACGAGCATTCGTTGTTTCGCTCTTTCGAAACTGTCTTCCGGTAAGATGGACCTGCCAGTGGAGAACGTCTCGTCCAGGTAGTCGACACATACGAGCGACTCGTAGATGATCTTGCCATCGTGTTCCAGCGAGGGCACTTTGCCCAATGGGTTCGTCTCCAAGTACCAGTCCGGCTTGTCTTGCAAGTTTATGTTGACCACTTCGAATCTAGAAGATGAGCAGGAGTGGCCGCGGGTGGTCTCCCTGTTGCGTGCGTGAACACGATACTGATCAACGAAATACACCCCATCTATCGAGTGCTTTTCATCGTCTAGCGAAGAAGAATCGAAGGCATACCCCTTAATGAGCGACCATGTAAAAAGAGTGACCCAGGTCAACCTGGCTTACACGAGCGACAGTGCCGAAGTATGTTGAATTGTGCTTATTGGCAGCTGTCACTGTCAACTGAGCAATCAACTTATCTCGTTGAGCAGCATTCTCACCTGAAGGTCAACAAATCGTTTCGAACGTTCTCGAAAACTTCGAGTGGATAAACGCGAGTTTTGTACGCTTTAGTGCTCTTCAGATGGGCTCGAAATACATATGGTGATGTCAGGGTTCCCACGACTGTCATCACCAGTCGTCCTTTTCGATAATGGCTCGAGCTTGACATCCCTGTCATTTACCCTCTAGGCATCTTAAGTAAATCACAAGATGCAGGACCGCAGCAAATTGAAGCGGTCAATGCGACTGCCATAGAAATTGTTGTCGCTCATTCAGCCAGTTTGACCTGTCACTCCTTATACAGTAGGTACATTGTCGCTCATCCATGGTTGAACCGAATCGAATACAAGTAAGCAGCACGGCTCGGAAAGCAATCAATAGGAGTAGCCGGTACGCAATGAGTGGCGACAATGTGCTGTCATCCAGACGCTCGATGTGGGCCGTGTCCTGCGCCTGCATGAACAGCGTAATCTAGACCAGTGACACCGAACATGCTTGGTCACCATGATTGCCGTGTGAATGACGAGTAGAGGAGCGATCGAAATAGTCGACCGTGCCTACTGTAGGCCCAAGACCCGACCTCGAATTGCATGTTCGGGATAGCCTCAGAGCCAGTGTTTATCCAT
Source organism: Mesodorylaimus sp. YZB2_4 (assembly GCA_030248295.1). Classification (NCBI taxonomy): domain Eukaryota; kingdom Metazoa; phylum Nematoda; class Enoplea; order Dorylaimida; family Dorylaimidae; genus Mesodorylaimus; species Mesodorylaimus sp. YZB2_4. The sequence goes on from JASANH010001018.1 coordinate 299,961, forward strand.
GCACGATGACGAAATTGTACAGAAATGCGATGGCGGCCTCAGGCACTCTCGGTTTCCTGCTCTCCATGCATTCATTATCTCACAGTACTTCTCCCCTGAGCTTCACAGACCCCGTGCGAGGTCGTCAAGCATGTCATGTGAGCGTGAGTGCCGCCAGCCCTTGCCCGTGCGTTCATAGGAAGGATATGCAAACTGACATCCATGTCATGTCATACTTTCTCCAGCCAAGCACCGTTCAGCGCACTAGAGGGCTGAGGAACACATATTTGACAATCATTTTGTACCGAGGCGGGAGTTGAAACCCTCCCCTGTAAGAGCGCACCCCGCGTGAGAGGCAGACGCCTTAACCCGCTAGGCACGACCCCGGTAGCAGAAGGCAAAAGCTGAGACATTCCTTTGACTGGCTGACTTTCTCCCTCCTAACATTTTCCAGCAGTCACACTGGCGGGAAGCGTTACTAGTATTCGACCTCCAGTATAAGCCTCTTCAACTGACAGTAGAGATGGACTTAAACGCTCAAATCCTAGGTGTACATAATTCAATTATGAGAAGTCGGACATTTGCAAACACCGTCCCGTTTGAGCCATCTTGCCGGGTGCCATGGTGTGGGTAGAACTGACGATGAGTGACGAATCTAGCAGTCTGTTCCAAGTGATTTTCAGGAGTCTCTCCTTCGTTTTTTACGAGCTTACCTCGGTGTCAAAATGTACTGTATGTAGCTAAGGAGAACGCACGGGTACTGTAGAACACCCATTAAATGACCGCGGATGAGTCATAGTTAAAGGGCTGATTTTGGGCAAAAGCTGAGACTAATTTATCCTGTCTTCTCATCAAGGACTAGACTGATCATCTAGCGTCCGGTCGGCCCATCCCGGGTACGGAGCACCTTACCAACAAAGAAAGATACATCATGAAGAAGCAAGAAGTGATTGACGGCGACGAAGACGAGCCTCATGTCAAGAAGAGAGGTCAAATAGCGAGGTTATGACAAAGATAGCCGGTAATCCAATGAGGGAAATATTCGTGTTTTGCCACTCCACCAAACGCGGGTACAGTATGCACACTCGAGGGTGAAGGCACACATCGTATACGAAACGATTTGATCACCCCCGTCTGGTCGTCGTGAGTGTGTTCCTTGCGATTAACCCTAGTTGTCCTATAGTCGCTGCAGAGCCCGTGAGAATCTCTGTACCGCAACTATGAGCCACCCCGACCTAGGATGCATAATACAGAATACAGTATATACAGAATATCTACTAAGCATCGAGACATTAATTCTACTGTAAGTCTTGCTGGCACACCGTCGGTCATCCAATTAAGGTGACCTGCCAACATTTGGTATTCGCTCGCTACGGACTGGAAGGCATGGGGCGGGGATGAAGGGCGTGCTGTTCTCGAATGCAAGAAAGTAACTCGACGTCAGCCTCTAGCCAGAAGAGTGGACAACTTACGGTATTTTCTTCAAGTACAACGCGATCATGACCCGTTCCACGTAAGGACAAAAACGCATGCTATACAGCCGGATTCTTCCACTGGCCAATTTTGGTGGTGGTGCGGAACCTAAAAAATTGGAAAGCAAACGATGAACTATTTTAAATCGATTAAGGAAATGGGAGGAAGTGGTTACCATTGTCCCAATGTTTTGAATTGAGGCCTACGATATCTTCCAGACTCATTTTGGGAGCAGTCGCACGTGCGCACGTCGTTTTTAGGAGTGCGAGAAGAAAGGAGCAGAGAGGTCGGTAAGTGCCTCATTTATGGAAAGTCACCTGGTCGGCCCGGGATGCCCATTACTCGCAAACATTAGACGGTGAGAGATAGGGGCGTATGCTAACGAGCACGTGGGCTGTCCTCTGGGGTAGCCAACTCGGGGGGGCGGTCTACATGTCTAAATATGGACCGCTCGTAAAGCAGAGAAAGGGATAGAAAAGTCAAGATGGCAAACGTTAAACTGATGCAAAAAAGACATCCTGGCTGTTTGTCACGAGTGTTCACATGCGCTGTATACTACAGTTTGTTTGCAGGACATTTGCTGTTGTCTCCTATGCCCTGCAAAGGTGTGCCTCTTGAAACCAGCTTGAACGACTGTAAGCCAAGCCTGTGACGTGTGTACTTTTTGCCCTTGCATCAGAGATGAAGAAAAGGGAGATAAGGTATCATATGAACGCTCAGCGGGTCGTTGGCAGTTTTGCTTCTGCTAAGATAAAATGGTAGGACAGTTGCACACGAGCTTTTATGTGACGTCAATGCTGTTGCACACAGTGCATCGTCATCAACTGGCGGTGAATCCACTCAAGAATTGTGCATCTAGGCGGGTATTTTAATCTTAAAACGGGCAAGGTCGCGAACCAGGACATTTAAAATTCATGAATGGTACCCGTATATCAACTAGCGAACACATGCAAAAATATACCAAGTTCGTTTTTCAGACGTAACTCTGTTGCTGTCTGCTCTGAGTATTGCCCTCGAAAGTCCCACTTGGATCACATGTATGACTGGTAACAGGACTCCAAAGCTCACATCCAGTTACTCTGCGCAGGGGTGATTTCGGCCTTGACCAGAACCTACTTCGCAATGACAAACGCAGGAACGTACTGGTGTTTAGACATGGCGCAAGTTGGCAGATGCTTTGCGTTTTAGTTCACAGGCAATCTAAATTTTGATACGCCTCCTTCCAAGGAGGCGATTGGATTTTATCCCCAGAACGCATTCGAGGATGCTGTTTAGCTAATCCACCTCCAACTCCACCCCCCTACCAAGTGTATTTGCATGTTGTCCAGACCAGATCGTGCCAACGGTTCTTGCTCTTCGATGATAAACCCGTTTCACGCAGCTCGTGTCTTATACTCAGTGCTCACACCCCTTTTGATTCCTGTTATCTAGTTGATGACTGAAATTGGAATTCTCAGGCAACAATTTTGCAGAACGACCTCACATTTTACAGACTGTCAGTCTGGTTTGGATGAGTAAAAAGTGCACCGGTGCAATGACAATCATTTCCATAGTTACTACGAGTACTTTTTGGCTCAGTCACGTGAGCTACTATTCGTGCCATTGTTGAAATAAGAGTTTGGGTGCGCGTGAGCATGGGAGCGCCGGGAAAGAGGCGAAACAATGAATGAAATTTTCTTTTCCAATTTCAACGACCATTCGTCTTTACGGTTATTACGCCCCTTTTGAATGGAGGCCAAGAAGGCGACGAACAGGTTTTTGTGCAGGCAATGTGATTATGGTTAGGTGACATCGACAAAGGAAGGCGGAATAGGACAGTAATTTGACAGTCTACCTCGCCCCAGCTCACTTTTTCCAGACTATACTCGTACTGTTGGCATATAAAACACTGTTCCGCCTTGACTGGCGTCGCATGGTCTCCCCTAAACCGTTCACTCGAGTGGGTCGATCGCGATAAGCCAGAGCGGGTGCAATCTACGGGGTGCAAAGTGCCCATTATTGCCTAGTCCTTCCTCGAGCCTAGCATGAGGACCAGCATCGCATTGGTCGCCTTCCTGGCTTTGCTCCAAAGCTTGGTTGCCCAAGGCATCAGGGTGCACGCTGATGGCAGCAAGTCGTCCAACAGTGGAACGATGACGTTTCTAGATTTGGTCATTCCTGGCAGGACTGCAATTGACCATGAGCGGGCAAAGCGGCAGGGGAAGTTGGATACATCTTATTCGTTCAGCGCCACTGATATCCAATACATCGTGGATGAGCACAACCGGCTGAGACGACGGGTAAGGAAAGTGGAGTGTGCACCACTCGAGTTGCGGGCATCTTTGGATTACGGCTCTGGCACTGACACAGGGGCCTAACCTGAGGGAGGGTCAAGCGATGCCACCTTACCTTTACGTGCATGTGCATACATACAGTACATCCAAGGGTACGTAACGTGCATGTGGCCGCCATGCTGCTCTGAAATCCTCCCCACGCGCCCCTGACTTGTGCAACTCAACACGCCCTGTCGTGTCCGTCTTTCCTTTCCACGATGCCCTTTCCAGGTTCCAGCAACGGATATGCTGCTGATGAGTTGGGACAGAAATCTTGCCGCGTCAGCCCAAGCACACGCCGACAAGTGCATTTTCGCTCACAGCACGAATCGTTTCAACACTGGGGAAAATATTTATGCCTCGCCATTTTCAAATTACCAAAACGGATTCAAAATGTGGTTTGATGAAGTGTATGACCAAAATTGCGGGTGCACCAACTTCTACAAGCACTGTTGCGGTCACTTCACTCAGGTACGTCATTCTTCGGTACTCTAGCAAAGACCTATTGGCAGTAAAAACTTGTCCCCTATTACAAAGCACGTCAGAGTCAGGTTAGAAGGTGCGTGGGATGATTCGGTGCAGAATACAATTCTTACAAAAGCAAGTTCTAGTCAGACGCCACAGAAGGAGAGAGGCTATTGAGACGCGAAGAGGGAAACACAAGTTTTGCACGCTCCACCTGCACAGTTTTGACACATGAGCGCCCCAATTTTGTTCACTCTTGTCAGTCGTTTCAATGAGTGCCTTTCTGACGTAACAGGTGGCCTGGGCAGCGACGTCGAGGGTCGGTTGCGGATTTGCCAAGTGCAACACCATATTGTACGCCCGTTTTCAACGGTATATCCTCGTGTGTCACTACTCGCCGGCCGGAAATGTCATCTATTTCTCAAATGGCCAAATGGTCGCTAGACCCGGTTTCACATACAAGGCGCAAGGAGAACTGGCCTGCAGCGGATGTGCGCCTGGCTACAAATGTGATGATGGATTGTGTACTTGGTCTTGAGGTGGCGGGTACCAGTCTGGGATTGTGCTGTGACTTGTGTGATCTTATTAAAGGTAGAATGCGTACAGTAAACTGAGTTCACCAATAAGTGCGATGCGAGAAAATGACCGTCCGCAATCACGGACAAGTAGTAACCAGACAGGCGAGCCTCAACTGAGGGCGTGGCCACCTGAGGTTGCCAGTGGTTTGGAGCTTATAAACAGATAACTAACCATAACCCACAAGGTAGCCATGGCATGAAAGTAGCGGCACATGTGGCCACTATTTGATGACAGTCGGAGAATAGAGGTAGCGGCTTACAGGTGTGGTTTTAAAAACGAATCCAACATTTTCTAGGGGATACCAGCAGCGTGGCCACATCAAAACACCTTTTGGGTTTTAGGAGGCTCTGCTCTTCATGTAAGGGGGAGCGTAATTACAAAAGTAATTTTAGCAGTACAGCCACCCGACAGTGGGTCAAAGTCCGACTTAAACCCGACCAAAAAAAATTGTCGTTGAGTCGACAAACTTACGACAATGCGGAATATATTTGCCTGAAATCACATAATCGACCGTCTTTGAGCCAATGCACAAAACACTCTGCCCTTATCTCATGTGCACAGCCATTCCGTCCTGCTCTTTACACTTCTTCACCGTCTTTGTCCCTTGGGTCGTCGCGACAAGAAACCAACGCGTACGATTCGACCAAATTGACCAAAAGTGAGGTTCTGGCCAATTTTTTCAAACAATGTGGGTAATTTAGGGTTGAATTTGGTTCGACTTCCAAACTTTTGGGCTGGGTTTTGGTGATTGAAGTGTTTTATCGAATACGCCACACATTCTACGTGAGCATTAGCACATAGTGTGCAGCCGCGGTGATGCAGCAGGGCATACACAGGATTCAGGTCGTGGCTTATCCATAGAAAATTTTGCCGCAGAGGGGAGCCTAAAGCTCAGGTTGGGCACGGGTGGGGTATGTTTACCTAAATTTTCGAGGTCGTGAGGTGTTTACGCATACCAGCAACGCTCCTGAAGCGGTTGCGGTCGTCTCTCCCTATTGCTTAGGAGCGAGTGGCTGGACTCATTCCGGGTTCGATCCCTGGTGATGGAGGTCGGTTTTTTATCCATCAACCCTGGCTGACCTTGCACGCCAGGCCGTGGGTGACTCGCCTGATACCGTCGAGGTGCTTCGAACACTGACAGGGTTCAACCCTACCCGAAGTCTATGGCCAGCCCGGATGCCCTTGTGTCGAGTTGCTCCTTGTGGAGACGCTTAGAGGGACCTGCTGAGTGTGCTGGTCCCCGCTTAGACTGCTGGCCCCAGCTATACTGCAGGCAAAAACGCCCCCGCTCAAAATATTGGAAAAATTTTTTTTTGGAATCTTTCAAAAACAGACCTGAGATAAACCGAGAATTTGTTATTCTGTTCACATCTCAACCCATTCCATTTTTGAGCATTCCATTTTTGAGCCAGGTTCCAAATACGAATTCATACTATACTACATGCTTCTGAGACCTGATAACTCTGACCTGACGCGGAAAGAAGTTTTTAGCTGGGTTCGAAAAAGGTCAACAAACCGAAATAACTTTCGATAAATCCCGGCCTACAGTAGTCAGATGCAACCTAAAAACCCATAATTGGGTGTTTAGGGTTTAAGGTCCCAATGTCGGACCTGGCCGCCCAGAAAATGCTGTGCAGATTCATCAGCAGCCTCGACCATAACTGCATGGACGACCGAGGGAGAGAAAGGATTCAACCTTATCATCAACAGGCACAGCTCCAGGCCTCCGATAAGAGTATGGCAAGAAAATTCCCTCAACTCGTTATATATTTCCTGCAGATGTGAAATCGTCTGCAAACACCGCTCTCACAGTCAGTTCCCACCAAGCAAGGAATGTGGCAATGTGGTGCGGGAACGACGCAGGCAGGTTGTGTCATTTGGCTCAAGTACTGTGCGATCGATTGCTTGTGAGTGTAAAGAATGTAACCCTGGCGCCTGGCGCCTCGTGCCATGGCGACTGGGAGAGAATAATCGGTCTCCGCTGGCTGGGAGACGCCAACCCCTCGGGTTCATGGTTCAGCCGCAGGTATAAGCCTTACCTTGCTGGACTGGACATACTGGGGCAGGGTGGCACATTCTCTCCTATGCCTGGTAGGCTTGGATACAGAATTATCTACATTGTCAGCCAGAAGAATTTTTCATATTTCGTCGACTCAAGGACAAAGATATGCAAAGTGAGAAACTGAACCCAAAAAACCAGGTCCCTTGCTAACAGAGTTTGGTCCCGTCAACATCGCTTGGCCACGTCCTTTCCCACGCCTATACGCTTGGGTTGCACTAGGAATGCATTTTGTATTTTCTGTACGCACACTCGGCCTGCGCGATGCGAATGAGGATTTTGTTTTCATCCCTCTGCTCACCCCCTGTTCCCTTGTTTTGGCCAGCTGATTCCTTCAGTGATTTGGCTGACGAGTACGGCTTACAACACTGGGAATTGGTGAGAATTTTAAGCCTCTGGAGACTAGCACAGCAGCCCGAGACTCTTGTCCGATCATTCCCAGAGGTAATGCTTCGTTCAGCGAGGCTTGCTTACTAGGCATGCTGATAATAGCATTCAAAAAACCAAAGTTATGTCCTTGCTCCGCATATTCATATCGAACACACACAAGTCCATTCTTGTTCTTCTGATGTGTATTCATTCAGTTCAAGTGAAAAAATTACAATTTTCAGGCCTCAGCAACTTTTGGCGAATCTAAACTTTATTTTACCAGAATCGAAAACCGACCAATCCACGACGACCTTTCATGACGTCGTCTCATTGTGATTGGCTAGCGCACACGAAAAATCTTTTTTGGTGTGCGCGTCCATGCTCGGGCGGAGAACGAACCAGAACAGAAAGCAATCGATCGATTCGAAGTTTTATCAATACGGCTTGGGAATACTTGATATTTATCGAGCTTTACTGCAATACTGTGAGAAAATTCATGTGAGACTGGTTTTACTGCAAGAAACGTCGAAATTTACGGTGAATTAAATTCCAAATGACTACGCCTCATCGACCGATCGGCGGTATTGGCCGCGGGTAAGCAGGCCTGCTCTTGCTTGGTACCCTATGCGTACTGTTAGTCGGTTCCGTTTTTATAAAATGTCCCTGATTGTATTTCGGAAGCACATTTTTGATCAAAATTAGTCATTTGTCGGATTGATAAGATCCTTGGCCTTGTTAGGATATTCAGAGGGTACAGTAATCTTAAGTACCTATCGGTTATCGGTTTTTAGTACAACAGGTGGTATCGGTTGTGCCTTAAAGATAGGCTTTTTAGTATGTTATGCACCTGTTTAAATCTAGGCCAAGTTCAGTCATAGCTATATAGTGTCTCTCGTTGCAGCGTTCCCGTGCGGCCTCCGTTGCCGGACGCGCCGGGCGGGATAAATGATAGCGGATTTGGTTTTGGTACGCAAGGTGCTTCTCAATTCGAAAATGCTCAAAACAACGGATTTGGCTCGGCCTTTGGAGCCACCGGGAATTTCGAAAACTCTGGCTTTGGTTCGAATGTGGCTGCTTCCGATGTTGGAATCGGTTTCGGTGCTCGAGGTGAATACGGGCTGGAATGTTTGATTAATTATCGATTTTAGGAAAGTGTGCAACTTCGGAAAGAAAATCCGTCATAGCTTTTTAATGTGCAAATTTTCAGACGGCAGCGGGTGCCGCAAATGCGGTAAGCAAGGCCATTTTGCTCGTGAATGTCCGGACGGAGGCGAAAGGCGAGGAAAAGGATGCGTCAAATGCGGCGCTTATGGACATATTTCAAACAATTGTCCAGGAGAACAAGGAACGGGCGGTTTTGGATTCGGCGAAAACGACGAGAACTCTGGAGTAAGTCACTTTGTAACTGAGTGTTTTGCGAGTATTTGTAATTTCTCGGTTTTAGGGATTTGGGGGCGGAAACCGTGGTGGCACTCGGACTGTAAGTGACTGGAAATTCTCTCTGAAGGAGTTACTGTTACAGTCTGTTTTAGTGTAATAAGTGTGGCGAAGCTGGACACATTGCTCGTAATTGTCCCGGCAAAAGTGAAAATGAAGGTGGTCGAGGTTTTGGTGGAAATGCTGGCTTTGGCGGTGGTTTCGGCGGAAACAGTGGGTTTGGTGGTGGAGGCGGAGGTGGATTCGATTCGGGAACTGGAGGAGTAAGTAATATAGAAATTTATGTCTATAATTAATATTTCCTGATCAAAAGATACATTTGAAGTTAAAGAGTTTCTTACCGTTATTTTGTTCATGTTCAGGGCTTTGGAGCTGGGGATGATCAACGAGGCGGTGGGCGCTCCCGTAACTGTTACAATTGCGGTGTGGAAGGGCACATGTCGAAAGATTGTCCAGAACCCCGTAAGTTTCATAACAAAGGTGTATTTTGCATTGCAAAAATAATGCAAGTTTTTAGGTAAACCGCGAAACACTGGTGGAGGATTCGGTGGAGGAAACGATGGTAACGGAGGAAGCGTAAGTTTTCGTACGCCTAGATTTCAGAAAACTGTACTTACTCTCGAATTTTCAGGGAGGATTCGGTGGCGACGGGCGCGGCCCCAAAACGGTATGCTTAATCCTGCCTCTGGTATTTTGTAATGTTTTATTTGGATTTGATTGGTTTTAGTGTCGTAATTGCGGAGAAGAAGGCCACTTGGCTCGTTCGTGCCCGAGCGGAGGCGGAGTAAGAGTTCAAAGGATTTTTGTTTCTCTTTTGTGCATCTACTGTGCAGTTTTTGATTGTTGGGCAATTCTTTTTCCCAATTTCTTCAAAGTTTTTTTTAGGGATTCAGCGGCGGAGACGGTTTTGGTAATGAAGCCGCAGGTGGAGGTCGAAGTCGAGGTTGTTACAATTGTGGCGAAGAGGGGCATATGTTGAAGGATTGTCTAGAACCTCGTAGGTTTGCTTGGTTCACACTTTTTTCAACTCTGTTGTAATTCTTTTGCTATTTCAGGCAAAGAACGCGGACCGTCCAAATGTTTTCGGTGCAATGAGGAAGGCCACATTTCCAAAGATTGTCCAAATCCTGGTAAGACCTTCCTGTTTCGTGTTACGTTCTTTCTGTGAAATGTTTTTCTCGCTTTAGCCGCAGAAGGAACCGATGACAGGAAGCCACCAGCTACCCACGTTCCAGAAGAAATCTCGGAAGAGAACTTGTGGAAATCGCATATAGCCGCTGGTTCCAATTTCGATCGGTGTTATGAAATCCCGACCGAGATCACTGGAAACGACATCGGCAAATTCAGGAAGCCTATTATGTGAGCGTTTTCAGTTTATCTTTGAATTTCTCGTGGAAGCTGTTTCTGTGTTGCCTAGGTCGTTTTCCGATGCCGAGCTATCGCCGAAATTGTTGGAAAATGTCGCCAGGGCTGGATTTAAGCGGCCGACGCCAATTCAGCAATATGGTATTCCCATTATCTTGGCTCGTCGTGACTTGATGGCCTGTGCCCAAACTGGATCGGGGAAGACGGTAAGCTTACGCTTTACTTCGCCATTTATTCCTTTTGAGATGGCATAACGTATGTTTAGGCCGCATTTTTGTTGCCAATATTGACTTCTATGATAAAATCCGAATCGATGATGCTTGCCGAGGCTGGGGAGAAACAGGAGCCTGTTTGCATCGTGGTTGTGCCGACTCGCGAACTGGCTATGCAGATCAAAGACGAGGCCCGAAAATTTTCTACTGGTAAGACATATTTCCTTTTGACCGTTGGGTAAGGGTTAGTTCAACGTGGATTCCTGTGCTTTTAGGCACGATGGCGAAAGTGGCGTACGCTTACGGTGGCGTCTCGATGCAGCATCAAATGCAAACAATTGAAAACGGGTGCAACGTCCTGGTGGCTACGCCGGGTCGCTTGCTGGACATAATTGGGAAAGGTCGCATCGGCCTCTCGCGATGCAAGTATTTGGTGCTCGACGAAGCTGATCGTATGCTCGAAATGGGTTTCGAAGCTGAGGTATATTTGAATATTTGGCTCCATTTGATGTGCTCCGTCAAAGTGGTTTCGTTTTTCAGGTCCGAAAGTTGATCCAGTCTTTCGATTTGCCGCCAAAAACCGAGAGGCAAACTTTGATGTTTTCGGCCACTTTCCCCGACCCTATACAGCAAATGGCCGCGGAATTTTTGAACGATCACGTATTCGTTACGATTGGAAAGGTCGGAGCTGCGAATCAAGACATTACGCAAGAAATTTTATTGGTTGAGCAGACCTCGAAGAAGGACAAACTTACCGATTTGATCACGGCCGATTTGGAAGAGTTGAAGGAGGAGAGTAAGCCTTGGTTTTCGATGTTTTATGGATGGGGGTTTACGGAATATTTTTTTGTAGATGGCTCCTACACCAAGAAGACGTTGGTGTTCGTGGAACGTAAACGTGTGGCCGATTTCGTCGCGTCGTTTTTGTCGCAGTCGGGCGTGTCAGCCACCAGCATTCACGGGTAGGTTATTTTGGTTTGGTTGTTATGTATCTGTGATGTGTAAGTGAGGATTTTTTAGCGATCGTGAGCAGAAGGAACGTGAAATGGCGATAAACGATTTCAAGAGCGGGCGCTGTCAAATTTTGGTGGCTACGGCGGTGGCTTCTCGGGGATTGGATATCAAAGGCGTGGATCACGTGATCAATTACGACATGCCGCAATCGATCGATGACTACGTGCATCGCATTGGACGAACGGGTCGAGTTGGAAATCCAGGATGGGCTACTTCATTCTTCAATTTGGACACTGATAATCAGATTGCAGCGGACCTTCTGAAGGTACACTCGGTTCCTCTTTTGGTCTCGGCCCCTAACCAACATTTATTTGACAGATCTTGACCGACGCCCGGCAAACAGTGCCCGAGTGGTTTTTGGAGCTGGTGAACGGCGGTGGTGCAGTTGCCAATGGTAGGAATGAATTCGATGGCGGTGAACTGACGGTGAGTTTTCTGCTAGGCGAGCGGGTAACGGGGAAACTTTTGTGGGAAAGGTATTTGGTATGTGCAAGAGAGTAACTCAAAACCCGTTTAGGATGATTTCGTCAGCGCGGATCCAGAATTTGCAACGAGTCAGGAGCGTGGGTGGTGAAGGATGTTGAATGCTCTCGCTACGATGGACATTATGTAATGCAATTCGTTGTTCTTTTCGTTGATTTTTGGTTTTTTTGGGGGAAGATTAGTTTTGCTTAGTGTGTCGAGAGCGAAAAGCGTTAATTCTGTTGCGTGTAAGTAAAAATAAATAGTTGCGTGGTTTATTGAAAATGTATGTTAGTAGATGGGCGGCGCTCCTTTTAAATTTCCCGCGGTTCTTGCTATGAGGAGCTCCAACGTGGCCGAAAATCGGTGTGCGCCAAGCCACCGGTTTTGTTTTGTGTTGATTTGCATAGATTAGACAGATATCATTTTAGCTTTTACTGTTTGAAACGGGACCTGTCAAGACCTGGGATATTTCAAGAGCTAACTGATAAGCGCTTATTTGATGTTTAAATATGGAGGTAAGATGGCACCGGCTTGTTATCAATGACATGCAAGGATTTTGTCAAAAATTTAGGACGATTTGTCACCGTACGATATCAAAGGGTTGGCGATTTTAGACAACGATGGGAACAGAATATTAGCAAAGGTAGAATATGGGTTTGGCAGTGGATAATTTTCTAATGATTGGCCTTTCTAGTACTTTGACGATTCGATTTTGCCAACCGTGAAAGAGCAGAAAGCTTTCGAGAAGAATTTGTTCAACAAGACGCACAAAGCGAATGGTGAGCATGCTCTTATAAGGTTTTGATTAATAAAGCTTTCGATAGAATCATGCGGTTTTAGCGGAGGTTATTATGCTGGACGGAATGGTCTGCATTTATCGAAGCAACGTGGATTTGTATTTTTACGTGATGGGCGGCAGCAATGAAAACGAGGTAGGCATGTTCGGGAGTCTGGTTTGTGTTGTTTCTAGATGAATGGGAGGTTAGATTGTGGTAGTTTTCTATGGTTCGTACCTAGAGTTGGACGAATCGTAGAAACGCTAAAAATGGTAATGTAGCGATTTTCTAGTTCGAAGTTTCAGGTAGGTCTATGTTGCGTTTGTATAGGCCTAGTCTAATAATCTGTCAAAGCCTGGGAATTCCTGGTTTTCTAAGGCTTTTTCTGCTGTTTAAACATTGTTTGTTTCAGCTCGTTCTCGTGAACGTATTGAATTGTCTTTTCGACACTGTCAGCCAAATTTTGCGCAAAAACGTGGAAAAGAAAGGTTTATTGGAGAATTTAGATATCGTTATGTTGGCCGTAGACGAAATTGTGGATGGAGGGTAAGATATCTCGGCACTTTTGTTCCAGGAAAGGCTCGATAACTAATTTATTTTTAGTGTCATTTTGGAAACTGATCCATCCAACGTTGTCCAACGCGTGGCACTTCGAACGGACGATTTGAACTTTTCGGAACAGAGCGTAGCACAAGTTGGCATGCAGGTGAGATAGGACTGGCCTGTGGGTAGAAGAATGTCAGTAAGCAACGGGGTTTTGATGCTGGCCGGTCAGTATGTAAAATCTTGCCTGTGAAACAAGGAATTATCAAAGCAGGGGATGAAATTTTTGTGTTTTCAGGTTTTGCAATCCGCGAAAGAGCAGTTGAAATGGTCATTATTGAAATAAGTGATTTGTATTCCATAAAAAGATATGAACTTTGTTATTGTTCTCTAACGTGAGTAATAATCCTGGGTGATGGAACTGCTTATTTTTATTCTCTTTTGATGTCTTTTTTGAAATATCAAGTAAATTGGTGACAGGTGATGAAATTTGCATTTGGCTTGAACGCGTTGCTTTCGTTGACTATCTAAGAAAGTGGCTTGAAAAGTGAAATATGTGGATTAGTTCTATTTAGGTGACCGACGGTAAGTACAATGGAGAACGCCATTCATAAACAGGGGCTGGTGGCGAGCATTGCACGAGCGCTTTGGATTCGACAAAGGTAAGGCTGGATGGAAGATTACCATTACCATGCGTCAGACTGCCCCGGGACTAGTTTTGTGGTCAGGGTCTTAGTGTTAAAGCTGATATGAGAAGGGGGACCCGAACATGCACGATTTTGCACAAGTGTAAGGTGAAGAAGAATGCGGCCTTTCTCGGTGATGAGTGAACTTGCTGTGTTAGGCCCAAGCACGCAAAGGATAGGGCTCACAATCGGATGAGGATTTTCAATGGCTGTGGGTTTGTGTCAGGAGGAAGCACGGAGTGGCTAAGCAGGGCTAGCAGTTGCTACACACGATCTCTGGACTTTCAGCTCAAGTGTATCAAGTGCGACCGTAGCCTTTGTTGTCAATTTTCTCCTGTTCACGAGTATTCTGATCAATTTTCGATATTCTGAGCAGACCATGCTGGAGTATTTGGTCGGGTCGGGGGACATGAGGCACTCGATTGGCCAGTTGATGGACGTGGCCATATTGACCCTCTGCGGGTTGAATCTATTCGATGCGATTGGACGGATTGTGGTGAAGGCGTGGATGGGCTACACATCCACTCCGCTACCTTTGACGCCCGTGCAGCGCAAGTTGTTGGGAATCGCGGATGATGGTGAGTTGGAGAATGGGAGCTTGGTCAGCATGGTGATCAGGGAGGACCATGAACGATCGATGGAATCCTGTCTGCGTCATACTGTAGGTAGGGGTCGAAACGAAGGATAATGTGGTTGCCTTCATTGGCCTCATAGAGACCAGTAACAAGGGTCGTACAAGGCTGTAAAACCGGTATGCCAGGAAAAGAAGTCAGGAAATCCAACAAATGTCTGGAAAATAAGACTTTGCAGCCAAAATCAGGCAAGACCTCCTGTGTCTCCTTTTCTGTGTACCTGTTGATCATGCTCAAAGTCAGTGAATCAGTTGAAATTGGCTTCGTAAATTACGGAGTCATATGAGATAAGTAAATTGGGGAAGATAGAGGTTTTGTCAGGGAGACCTGGAAAAATCATTTGAAGCTCCTCGTACGAACCCTGACTAACGAATTTTCGCTGTTTTGCCACATTTCAAGTCTTGTAATTTTGGAAGGACCTCGCAATAATTTTATTTTTATTCTTAGTTCGGCTAGTCTTTTGACACGAGATTGTGATGACGAGGGAACGTTATCGACTGTTTCGCGCAAATCACTCGAGAACTTTCCCTCGTGAGTCGTGGCAGGATATCGCTTAGGATAGTAAGCCCCTTCGCAAGTGGACCTCGCGGGGTGCGACATCTTGGGTTCCCTGTTCCCCTCACCTTAGGTCTTAAAAAGTTTGTGTCGAAGAATATTGTCGATGCCTTGTTCTCTTAAGCAAGTCTTCGATTTCGATCGGGGTGTGGTGTGTGATTTAGTGTATGCATTCGAAAATATTTTTATCGATAGCCAGTGGTGTATCTTTAAAGAACTCTACATTTATGGGTGATACATCATTCTTTAGGGTATAATATGTGAAACTGACAGTATAGAAATTTTAATAATTGTGCTTATCCTTGGTATCTTTTCTGGGAGGCTTGTACAGACATTTCGTGTGGGGAATGTTGTGGGGAAGCTTAAAAAATCACAGGGACTACAGGATGCGCTATTTGGGCTCTCATTAGATGGAAAAGAGATTATTGGTAGTGGGAAAAGGACTTGAAATTTTTTTCATAATTGTCTCTGTTTTCAGACATGAGGTTTCGAACAACGTCGACTCCCGTCTCAAGTGCGTTCAAGCGTACCGAATCGTCGTCCCCGTTCTCATTCGGCGATCTAAGCTGGTTGTTTTATTTGACGCCAAAGAAACGACGATCTCCGGGCAGTGTTGGCCCTGGCTCCTCGACCAGTTCGGCGTCTTACTACGCGTCTGGTTTGGCCTACGGTCAAAGTCCAACATCGTTATCGCCGTTTCGAGTTCGATTTTCGCCCAATGTCGCCAACTTCGGATATCAAGTGGCGACTGCGGGTTGGACTCCGGGCGATACGAGTTTCGATGAAGCGTTGGAGTCGGTGCGTCGACGTGGTCCAGTAGTCGAGTCGCCCGTTGGAGGTGGTGGCGACGAAAGATCACCGCTTCGAAGTATTTTGAAGAAGACGCACATTGAATCGACGGCAAACGTGAGTGTGATCAGCGATCATTCGGCGAAAAGTTTCGGATCGTGGAGATCTCCGAGCGGGAGTTTAACGACTCACGGTCAATCACCGATCGAGTATCGTACTCGAAGTATAATTGGCGAATCGCCAGCAAAATCCATGGACTTGTCAACATTGTCGTCGTATCGTTATCAACCTTCGCAGAATTTGAGCGTCGATTCGATGTCTAGCGCGCAAACGAGTGGTCAGGGCGCGGCATCGACGGTCGGTTCGCCTTCGACTGGATTGGCTCAAGGCACGACCGCAGATTCCAGTAGTCCTGTTTGGAGTCGTTACGGCGTTGCCAGCAACGATTTGGTGGAAGAGCAGAGTCAGCGATTGCGACTTTGGATATCGGCTACGATTTTGAAACCATTGATCGCAGAAATAAATTCATTGAATTCGAAAGCGGCGAAAATGACGTCGGCTAATAAGACAACGGATTTCGTGATCGGCGAAAGTTCATTGTTGCATCTTCAATCGATCGTGGCATCGAAGTTTGATCAGTATCCAAGCTTGTGTGCGTTATTACCGTATTTGGAAATATCGTCGAATCAAGGTTATCTGCTCGGGCGATTACGAGAATTGGGCGAACGGGATGCGTGTTTGACGGATTTTCGTTGGAATTCGGGATCTCAGTACAAGAATAAACCGTGGGACGATCGATTGCCTACCGATTCGGATTTGATGATGCATTTATTCTCGACTTATATGAATTCTTTATTGCCATTGAATCCGCTGAGCCCGGATGGAAAGTCGTTTAGTAATTTGTATTTTATACAACATCCCGAAAAACCTCAAGCGGATAGAAGGAAAGGATATTTGGCTATTTATCAGAATTCAACGACGCCGCCAAATTTTCAACTTTTAGTAGATGATGAATGCTTGGAGGCGGGAAAAGGAAAGAATAATGTTTTTGGTACGTTGCTTTTGTTTTTTTATCATTTGAAATGCAAGTGCGGCGCTCGTTTGGATACTTTGACTTTGGGCAAATCGGGTCTGAACGTATTGTGGGTTTTGGAGTGAGGTCACGTGGTCGCTGGGGGATAGTGTGGGATCTAATGACGGACAGGATGATCAGTTGTTTGTGGAGGCGTGTATTGTAAGGAAGAATGGTTCCGCGTTTTCTGTTAATGAATGAAGCATTTTTAGGTGCGCTATGTGAGCTGCACTGAGGTGTGATTGTGGCTTTTGAAGACTCGTTTTGTGTTGTACAAAAGGTTGGCTGAGGGCGGTTTTTATGTGTGCTAATATGCGTTTTAGGAAGGCGTTCGGAGATGAGATCGATTCGTGCGCTACAGGGATGATAGGGATGGAAGGAGGCCAGTCGTCTCCCAGGTGACCACGTTTTTCCGAGGCCTCCTAATCAACGCGTCTGTATTGACGAGAGGGGCCAAAGTGAGGAAAAGTAATTACTCTAGCATTACAAACAGCCTGATAAATGCCAATAAAGTCGGCTCGTTAAATAAAATGGAAGAGTGGTGAGCAAACAAGAATATGGCCGACTGGGAGGGGGCCCTGCGAGAGGCTTGTTCCCCTGATCAACCTGGTCGAGGTAATGCGGCAATTCTCGATTGTTGTGCACTGGCTGCCGCCGAGGACGGATGCAAAGATAAGAGCCAAGACGGGACGTTGTTCGTCGGGCAGCGAGCAATTTTCTTGTTGAATTATTGAATAGATGGGCAGCGAGCCGGGCCGGGCTTATTGGCGAGGAGGGGACGTGCGTAAGTGGCCGTATATTATATCGATAGCAGGTAGATCTCCTTTTGCGGATGCACCTCGGCCCGTGCCGACTCGGCTTATTACGTCGGGCCGGGGCTGCCGGTCGTAAAGCATTGATTGATTCGACAGGTAATTTTATGAGGGGCAGGCTGTGGCAAAGCGACGAGCGGAAAAGCTCGAGTGTGCGAGTGGCCGCCCCGATGAATCCTTAAATAGAGCGTGAATAAGTAAGGAAATAAAAGAGTACATTGTGCCCGGCCTGGATGGCTTTGTTGTCCGGGAGTGGAGAGAGTCTTGTTGCCGCTGCTGGTCATCCAACTTGTCAAACACTTTCCACTCGCCCGCAGGCCCTGCAGGCTTCTTACAGCAAAGCCGATTCGGCGAGCTGGTCGACGAGGCGTTGACGAGCTGTGACGAAGACGGTCTCTAATAAAAAAGTCGAGTCGGGCCCGAGAGAGGTGCCCGGTGGGTCGATGGATGGACGGACGAGTGAGTAGTCCAGTCGTCATTTATGGTCTTCTACTTGGAAAGGACGTTGCGCCAAGAGTGGCACTCGAAGTGGGCGCGCCTCGAGGGGCTTGATTTAGGGAGGAGAGGAGGTGGAAGTTGGAGCGAGCCCGGCCTGTCCCAGTTGTTTGCAGGGCCAATCGCGAAATCGATTGTCACAGCCAAATTTAATGTCCGGCCGAGCAGGCTGACCACGAGTATGCTAACTTTTTCCGAGACGGCTAACTGGCCCTTATTACGGTCTCTCTGCGTGACTCGGCCGTCCCTCGGCCGCCCTTCAACCGTTCGATATTGCTGTCGGAGCAAGCGAGAGGGTGGCGAGTGGGATTAGCACGAACACCTAGTTTGGCATGAACACCGAAAATTTATGAATGTTTGCTTTTAGCCATTTTTGCTCTTTCGTCGAACGCCCACACTACGAATTGGTCGGTTCAATAAAAGCGCAGCTGTTTCTTTGATTACTTTTATAATTCGATCGATTCTTGCTTTGAAATTATTCCAAGTGCTTGCCTTCTGCCCGTTCTTTTCTTCTCAAAGCCTAAACCCGTAATTGAAAATCAGCGGGTTCGAGGAGTTTAATCTAGTGGGCCCTGTTATTTTATACTTGGCCCTATTTACATTTTCTCTTTTCCCAAACGCTCGATACAAATCGGGCTCGGAGACAAAGTCTCACTCGCTTTCTTCATTTCCGACTCGGACACTAGCTCGCTCCCATTTCCTATCCACTGTGTATTTCTTATTCTCATTCTCCGCCCTGACCAGAGAGCGGATTCGGATGCACATTTTATGACCGACACTTGATTTAGAAAATGCATTTTCACAGGTTCTAGTGTTTGCCATCCAACGCTAGCTAAATTAGCTAGTTTCCTTTCTCCCTTTTCGGAAGCCCTTGGTCGGATGGAGGAGTGCCATCGAAGAAGCTCGATGACTGTCCGAGCCACAGTGTTGCTTTATTGCGAATTAGTGGGCCATAAAACTACAACATTCCATTCGAGTTTGGTTGACGGGGTGGCAGTTTGATTAAGAAACGCTCGATCGCTTTTCATTTCGATCACTCCTCGCAGCTAGTCGAGTCAGGGACGGGGAAAACGTTTTGTCGCTTCAGTAACGAGGTGACACGGTCTTCTCGCAGTTGACTGCAGGGACATTGGAGACGGCGCTCATTAGCAGAATGAATGTTTCTTGCCAATTTCGTTCGAGTCCGATGCGCGCAACATTCATAACAACATACCTTTGCCTATTTACTTTGTTGCCGACGTGCACCAATTTCCCAGTCCATTCCCTCTAAAAGCTGATCTTCGCCCCTCCTACTGCCTCATAGGTATGTCACCCCGGGGATTTTTCGTTTACCTAGCAAAGCTAATGTAAACGCGGAGTTTCCTCAATTTTCTTTTTTGAAAATTTGAATAACAAGGCTTTGTACGCAGGCGGTAAATGTGTAAGGGCATAATGCCAGTATCTGTCAAAGTCTATTACGGCTGTCCGTCGTCGGCAGTCGAAATTCGACGTTTCATATTTCGACCTGAGCAGCACCGATCTGGATCAGGAATTTATCACGCGCTTCTCGAACGCATTCGTGCCTTATTCAACGGGCTCAATTTGCGCGATGTTCATTTGTGCTGGAAAGGTAAGATATTGTGGGGTGCTCGGGGTGGCCCATCAGGTCAGTGCCAGTGGCCGTGCTATACTGTAGCGAGCAGACAGTCATGATCACAGGCGAGGAGGAGTGAGAGCTTGGCTGTGCGAGGCCCTCAACGGGTGCATCGTGTTTTATGCATACGTTTGACTATGCACGAGGATACGGGACTGACGAGTGGGCCTGTTCGTTCCGCATTGTTACAGCCGCAGTTATCATTGATTGATTTGTGCCCCTGTGTTTTCATTATCTATTGGAAATTGATAGTTTTTGCTCAGCCTTTTTTATCGGGCCTAGCTTATTCGCACGTCCAATGACGTCCAGGATGATAAGAAAAGGGAGCAATTTTTAAGACGAGCTGTCGTTATCACTCGTTTTATGAGGCTCGAAGGAAGGCAGGAACGTTTCCTACTGATTTATTATTTCCTGCGGGAGGAGAGACAAGGATGAGTGATGGGGGACCAAGAACCTTCTGCCAACAGCACCTTGAGGACTCTGATATGATGGCCGCTCCCGATAGACTGTGACGCACTCGATGGCACAATAAGCCGTGACGCACTGATAAATTGTTGATAAGCTGCCCATTCTTGATCACCGCAATTCCACCCCTTCCCCGGCTCTTTACTTAAATCAGCCCAAGATTTGAATTGGAAATTTGTTGATGGGTTTACAAGACCAGTTTCTCAATTGGTACTTAAAAACCTTTCAACTAGATTTGATCAAATTCATGAGAAATTCTGTCCACTTCCGTCTCAATGACACTTTTGTCTTGTCGTCGTTTGTAAGCTCGTTCTCACACTCTTGCATTCTTATGTACAGGATTGTGCGAATCGATGAAGGGGTCCGTAAAAGGTCCATTTCACCGTTCGTTTACGAATGGGTTCTTTGTCGTGCTGGATGCCACATAAAGGCTTTTTGCCTAGTCAATACTGTTTGGTAGGGCGAACGATAAATGCACTGACTGGACTCTAATATGTGTCTGGTCGTTTAGTGAGCGCGAAGGGGTAATTTAAACAAAAAATTGACTGAAATTAGTGAAAAAACTGGAAGTCTGAGAAAAGAACAAATTGCACGCTTTGGTCTTTTTGAAGTCCAGTGGTCGGATGTTTGGCTAGAATTGAGAAACAGATGCTTGTTGTCAAGCTAAACCAAGACGAGGCTTGTGGATAGTGGATGAATAATGAAGGGTGGTTTGAAAAAGGAGGCGAGGGTGCCTTTGACCATCAATCATCCGGAAGCTATGTCGCAGTCGTTTATACTTGCCACATATGGGCATGCATCATATTGCCGAGTTTGCATATGGATTTACCCTCGCGCACGGTAGCCACCCGGGGTGTAGGTGTGTAGGGATAACCTTTGAAAAGAATTGGAAATTAAGGTGCATCACAATTACTGGTTCAGTGGCTAGGCAGCTAATCCCGGGGGCCGGGGCTCGATCTCCGCCCAGGGCCTTGTTTTAGTAGGGGGACTGTGGGCTAAGGTGGTGCAAAGTATATACTGATGATCGCAATCGCATCAAGCCTATCGCTGACCTGCGAGCACACTGCAAACATACGGCCGTTGAGTGGCCTGTAATTTCCTGCAGCTACAGTATGCACTATGATTTGAAATGACAAAGTGGCTTAGTTCTCTTTTTCAGACGACGACGGCGATTACGTGGTATTTTCGAGTGATGACGAACTGCGAGTGGCAATCACGAATACGACTGATAACACGCTCAGGATATACATTCGAGGTAAGCCATACTCTACGCTGTGCGGGGGACTCTGCACTTGTGCGCACATCACTCATATGCGAGCTTGATCCACTTCCAGACTCAGAAAGAACAGCTAATCTTCTAAAAAGGTGGTGTGGCTGATTAGTTCCTTATCGCTAATTGTTTCCTGGCTTCTATAATTCCCAGCTATTTCTCATCTTACACAGGGAAAACTAAATCAGGGGTTTTTGTGTATCCAAGGACATGTTTATTCTCGAATTGTGTTGGTTAAAGACCCAAAAGCCAAAGTAAAGCGAGAGCGGAGGAAGGGGTGCGACAATGCGGTCATGTTTGGTCCTGAGCACCGACAGGTCTTCTCTTGTCTTGCTTCTTCGTGATCTGATTTGTTGTGACGATGAAGAAAGCCAACACGCATGAAACAAAACACTCCGGCCTTGCCATTCTGACGAATGGCATATCATGGCCACTGTGCTAATGATGACTATGCCATGGGGTCGGAATATTTGTTGCCTTGAACACTGTTTTGCTTTGTGCTGCCTTGCTTCCACAATTCCCCGCAACTAATGACTGCTGTTCTCAAACTCTACTTTGTTGTTGTGACCCAAAGCAGCATGATCGATGTTGCTGCAGCAGCAAGTACCCAGCAATTTCTCAAGACCGCCTTGAACGAAACTGGACTCCGTTGTATTTGAGCTTTGCTTATGACAACGAAAGGATACGATGTGAAAATAGACGTTTCTGAGTACTCTTAGTTTTAGTGGAGGTCCGCCATGATAAAATTCACAAACCAGTCAGAACCCACTGCAAGTCATAAACGATGATCAGGGGTGATAATAATGACAAGCCAGATTATCCTCTCGTCTGAGGCTGAGGAATGTCAGACATTGAGTTCCTTCGATCAGATTCAGATACTGACAATCTGAGCACCAAATCATGTTTGCTATCGCGTGATCAGGACGGGACTGACCAATGGAGAGTCGCCTGAGAGGCTACCAGTGAAAAGCATCTGCCGTGGTTTGTTTGGCAGACCGATTGGCTGGGTTCAATCACCAGCAGACGGTGAAGATTTCTTCACGCCCTTCGTTGCACGCTTGGCGATGGACTCACCCTTCATTCGGGGGTCGACATACAAAAGATAGTGGGCCAGAAACTGCCCTCATTTTATTTTATTTTTGACTTCTCCTGCTTGAGCGACGCTGGTTTTGCCAGTAGGCGGCCAGCAGGGGACCCTTGTACGCAAAGCAGTGGGCAGAACACACGGTGCCATACCTCTGTGCGGCGACCACTGGGAGCACCTCCACTTGATGCCATCCCCGACGAGGCTGATTCTCTGACAGGGACGGGCTCGATAGCCAAGACCGTCTGCTCATTGGGTTGGACACTCGATCCCTCTGCCTCCGCAATCAGTATGGCGTGCGAGGGAGTGAGGGTTAATATTCCAAACGTAGCTCTATCAGGGGGGGGGACTGAACCGGGACGAGTTTAGCACCTCGGTGAGCAATACGAACCACCCACTGGCACCAGGAACACGGACTAACAAGCCTCCTAGCTCGCGAGGGAATGGGCGAAATTGGGTCCTCTCAATTAGCTACCGGAATCTGTTAGATAAGTAATGTGTCTGTTATCTAATTTCAGAGAAAGAGCTTCCGGTACGGGTGATCGGTGCTAGTGGGGCGAGCAGTGGTGGCATGACTGGCAACAATGCTACGCCTTCGGTAGCCCTGGCCACTGGAGCCAGTACCAGTCGGCGATCGGCCGATCAGCCCCACGAGAAACACCATCGACACCACTACCACGCGCCAGGTCACATACGACGGTCGGCTCGCAGCGAGTCGTCACCCCGCGACGTGACGCCACCCACGGCGGGCCTTGTGCGACACCACAGATCAACCGTAGCTGGCGGGGATAACCTGGCCAAAGATCTGACTGACCACTTGCATTTGGACGATGAGGTACTTATGGTGGCCGTCGACCAGCCGTCCAGTCCCAACCTGACCACGGGCAATCATGTTGGAGAGAAACACTGTCACGCGCACACTGCTGCGCGTCCAGCCCCAATCACAGAAGACCATGCTAGCAGAGACGCTTGTAGCAGCTCCGCCGTGGCTGCTGCTGCAGTTGCGGCCGCATCCAACGCCATATCGACCATTGTATGCAGTGAATGCAGGGGCGAGGGTCGAGGCGTCTGGTATCGATGCACGGTATGTGCTGACTTCTATTTGTGCTCGGAATGCGAGAATCGAGGACTCCACGATCAACACATCATGGTGCGTATTGCGTCCGCGACCGTCTCCACCGTCGCCAGCAATCGTCACGCCACTTCAAACTTTTTTCATCGATAAATATTATTTTTCATTGGATTTGGAATACACAATTGGCAGGGCGCATGTATTTTTTGCAGTCCGATGTGGATTGGATTATATTCAAAAAATTTCCAAATTTTCTATTTTGAATTTGGCCTTTCGCTCGCTGATTGCTTGAGGATATTCTTCCCTCACCTTTCCATTTATGGCCATAGTCTTGTGAAATCATTGTCAGGTGCTGAGAAAAGCCAGTACTGTTGGTATGCTAGTTAAGATGCCAAAAATAGTTCTATCGTCCTCTTAGGAGCTGTAGCTGAAACCATTTCCATGTTTGGACTAGGGCTAGTCTGATCAGCAAGAGTAGAGCCAATGTAAGGACTAGAGTGCCTTGAAAATTGCAGAAAGGGCGTAGTAGTACATTTTGTACATGCCTATATATAGTTGTGGAGAAGTGGAAGAAATAAATGAATGACAATATTCAGGTGCCTGTGAAATCCTTGGCTCGCCCTAGGACAGACGAGGGCTGACCAGAGGATGGCTCAAGCCGCAGGAACCACCCCGCGCAGTGCACGGACACCTCGTGCTATCGTTTACTGTCAGCACACCACAAGGGCCGTGTGGACTCATAATTCGGGGAGCAGCCGCACGTGTCAGCTATCAGAGGGGTTCTGACGGACCTGGGGCCGAAGTGCTCACAGTGCGTTCCAGACCTGGAGCTCGAGACCAGTGCTCTACCGATGCCTGTGAACCAAACCAGGCACTCGACCTGGAACTCGCTCTCGGTTTTGTGCCCCCTGATTTAGGAGAGGTAGACCAGTTCCCTGAACCAGTGATAGGCTGGAGAGAATAGTCCATGTCTATGACACCTGGTTCTCACACTATGCGCACTTTTGGGGACTGCAAGCAAGGAAATCATGTGGGTATGTCTCCGTCCAATCTCGAGCGCGCATACCCATGTCTGCCATGCGATAAAACATGGAGTGCAATGATACCACTTGCAGATCAGGCATACCCTGACGTACAGGATAACCTGGCTAACAACCCTGTGCACGAAGCCAGACCCGTCAGGGTGATCCTACAGACCCGGATTAGGTTGAAAGGTCTGGGCTCAGAATGACTTGCATAGCAACGTAGACCAGGAACTCGAGATCAGCCCATCCAATTATTGGTCACTCCCTTCATTAATGCGGACCAGGGAGTACTAAAACCCTTGGTCCGCCCTTGGGGAAACTAGAGGTGGTTAGAGGAGGGCTCAGACCAGGGACGACCCCAAGCAGCCCATGAGCATAGTTCCGACCACACCATAATGACGGTCCTAAATTCGGGGGGGGGGGGGGGGGAAGATCCGTACATAAGCCATCCATGGGGTCATCCATAAGCGAGGACGGGCCAATGGCAGAATGAATGACTGACGAAACTAGAGACTAGCCAACATCCGATTCTTGGACCAAACCAGCCCCTCGATCTCGGTCGCTTGCCGGTCCCTGACTTTACTGCAGAGAGACGGGCCAGTCCAGAACCAGTAAGTGGTAGATGAGGACATCCACGCCTGTAACAATCCCACGGTGATAAGCTCGGGGGGGAGGGGGTATCGGAAATATCATGTAATACATGACGTAATGACGTAATCTTGTAACATGACATGACATCCGTAATACATGACATTGTGCATGCTACTTGTGATGGCCCTGTTTGCTCTTGCGCGTGCCTTTATGAGTTTTATGTGTACAGATGTGCCGCAGGGAGCCGCAGCAGTCACACGGTGCATCTGCTTGAATTATACGACGCGAGCAATGCTGTTTAAAAATCAAGGGAGAATTTTATGGCTGTCAGAACGGTAGGTCCCAAAATCGATCTCTTATCTTTACTCTTTATAGTATGAACCATTAGTACTGTACAGGCCAGATAGCCAAGCTGTGCATCAGCTACGACATATCCACGCAGTCCTGATGACAGTATGTATGGTCCGATGTCAAAATTCGATTCACCTTGATATCCTACTAAACCCAAAAGTTGCACCGCAACGAAATTAGTGCTTTCTCTTCCTTCGTTTGTACTTCAGACTAACAATCAAGCAAAGCGAACCCAAACTGAAGTAGCGGTCACAGCACATGCAGTAGCTACCTACACCAACTAACCAGCATTTCTCACATAACAGAAGGCGATTTGCTGAAATCTCGGCAGTGAAGTGATTTATTTGAGGCAGAAGTCAATGCTGTGAGTCTCGTGTGGTCGCTGACCAGCGTTGGTGTGTCGAGCAATGATCCCCATCGCGGGGAAAGATGCTGATTTTGAGACGACAGCCGTTGCAGACTTTCCAAATAACTCTGAAGTTAAAAGGATGTGTAGTGATGGTGGGTGACCGTCATCCTGGGGGCCATTTGATCAGCCGACAGGGAGAGGTCTCTGATACCCACCTGGCATATGACATCGCCGTGGGCTCTGCGAGATTGATATATTGTCCTCCACGGCCTCGACTCGTACGAAATACTCCGAGTTGTGGTATCGCCACTCGAGAATCGATGGCGAGCCATGGTGGCTGTTTTTGTGCCCCTTCCCGCAACATCGTCCTCGCTCGTCTTGCAAACATAGGATAATTGCCTGCCGCCCTTCGTAGTAGCCACTTTATAGCGATCACCGTGCCAACTGCATCGATTATCGCCGATTTCGCCATCAACGGGCGAGCGACCTTTGAAGCAAGAGCGCCCACCTGAAAATATAGTGTGTGCATCTAGGTCAAATGCAGCACTGCCTTCTTACCCTCCTTATGATCGTGGCCAACACTGGTCCAGTGCCACTGTACCAGGGAGGCCAATGCGAATAAGCATGGCCATATGGCCAGTACTAGCCACCCATACCAACACATATTCTGCCAGTCAACCAGTCTCGGCTCCGATCCACCGACGACCTGCCATATTCGATGCACGATGGCGAATCGATCCACGATATAGTCCAGTGCCGAGGTCAGTAAGGCTGCTCCCATGAAACTAGTGTTTAATATGACCATGGCCCGTTGCCACTTGATTGAAATCAATGCCATTATGACACCTAGTCCTATAAGGGCCCCCAGCACGGCCCAGACGGTGGGCGCGAGCAGAAACGATTGCCATAACGTAGCCAAGATGAAGCCCACAAAAAGACCACTCACGAAGCCCGTAGCGAGCAGGCCTAGACACTGTACGAACATGGTCACCAGGCCGAACACGATCCCAGAGCTGACCGAAATGGCGGCATTGACTGTGATTGTAAAATACTTTTGTCTGTCGAGGATCAAATAGATGAGGACAGAAACGAAGAAGAAGCCAGTCAGGAAGAGAATGGCCTTCAGGAATCGATATCCTGCAAATAGATGGGATGACACGGTGACATGGACAGTGATAAGATGTCACTGATGCGGTGAGGTTGACTCTCGGGACATTCGCAGATCTTAAAATCTACCTGTTATCTTACTGCATCTCCATAGTATCTTATCATCTTATCGGGATCTCGATCGATCATAGGATAATACTGATAAGAAAAAGATGGTGCCTCTGACGCTGTGAGTGAGCTGGGTATCAGCGTCTACTCATCATCAATTGGTTTTATCCCAGCAAAAGCCCTTCCCCAACTGTTTGTGAATCCCCGAGGTGCTTTTATCCATCCACGCTTAGTGAGCTGGGTAATAGCGCCAGAATCAATGACTCATCGCCCCTTTTTAAGACCAGCTTACCATAGAAGCAATAAATCAAGCCGGCAATAAGGCAAATGCCACAAATTATGATGGCCGGTATGTCGTAATCGAATTTTGCATACTCATAGCAGTTCATGACACGATCAGTGGTGATCACAGTCCCTGCAGTGTGCACAGTGGTCGTGTGCTCGCCAGACATCGCCTCCAACGAACTCGACTCCAGCCTGTCCGTCGAATTGAAGTAAGGTATATCGGAAAGCTGGTCAGGCACATCGACCATATTCAATTGATCCATGCTGGCAATGTCCCAGCGAAAAGGCCAATGCCGCCAGGAACTTAAAACACGCACCGGACTTCCTTGTCCGAGGTCATCTATCGATCACACACTCCGGGCAGTGCACATGAATAATCGACAATTAGACAAGGTTCCTTGAATTTTTCAAAAAGACAATGGGCCTCATAAACTGCCGCTCGGTCGCCCTGTCCGGCACACAAATCATTGATCAGCGTCGTATTTTGCAGGCCAGGCTAGCGACCAACAAGCCACTCCGAGCTGGCACAGACGATGACGTCAACAAGAGCCTTCTCGCTGCGGGCTTCTCCTTTCTACTTCATCTAAACCAATAAAGGCAACAAAAAACTTGGCGTTTTCTTTTTATATAAAGCCTTGCCCAATGACAAAATCGATATTAGAAACGAATTTGACTCGAGCTAAGGGAAAATGTCATCAAAGAAAAACGCACTCAGAAGAAGGCGCGCGTGTCGACTTACCTAATTTGAATTTAGTCATCACTAGCGAAGCGTCAATCTCATTTAGAATTGCTAGACGATGGACCCTGGAGGAGCACCGACTGCTACTCGGGCTTATTGATCCATTTCTTCATGAAAACTTCTTTGCATAGGCAAAGTTTAGACTTGATTAAAGACGTCCGTCAGATTCTAAAAGCCCTGTTTACTTCAAAAAATTGCAAAAAAATTGTGACAAACGTCTCACACGTTTGGAAAAGGGCAAAAATAGCTGTACCAGTGTTTGAAAAGCCCGAAATAACACTTCTCGGATGATACAAGCTCACAAGCTAACATCAAAAAGGGACTAGTTTTCTTCGGCACTTTTCAAAGAGCCTGAACAAAACTTGACATGGCCGTTCAGTGCTGAAAAATTGTGCTGTCTTTTTCGAGATCATACCCTTAATCCCTATTCCTCTGAGGGGGTCTCATTCTTCATCGACCTCTTCAAATCCAAACAAACTACTTGGAAGTAGCAAATGTGGACTTGGTCCATTAGCGGAGGAAGGGGAGGCAGCGAGGGCTTAGAGGGCTCGAAGCGAGCGTCTCGAATAAACGGAGCCTTCCATTCAGTATTCACCAAACTAGTGTCCAGTCAATCGATCAGTGTTCGGGGTTCCCATAGTAATGGCCTGGTACAGTGTGGTGCTCACGTGCGCCCATAATCGCCATAGCTCGAACCTCCGCCTGCAAATGTCCGAACGAGACAAGGCGTGCGAAAACGACTGGCACTAACCATAAGAACGAACAAAACTGGCTGTTTGCTCAACAGACCATAATTGGACTAGCAATGAATGCCCTCGCTGATCGCCCCATTCCGCTCAACCAATTGCCTACCAACCGGCAAAATGATGAAAAAATGTGGCGCGGTGAATTTTATTTTTCTCCCTCGAACACCTGCCGCTTATTTTCAAGGCAGCCGATCCATAAATGGCACTGAGTATTGAAAAAGTGAAGGGCAACCAGAACAGCGTGATGCCCCCAATCAAGGTTCGAAAATAGTTACAACGGTTCGCCTGCTCAAACCGGGTTTAGGATGGCCTCGATGGGACAGAATGGGCAAAACCAGATTATGAAAATGCCATTTTTACTTGAAGACACTTGAAACCGGGGAGATGAGAAGAAAATTGGCTTGTTTACGGGCCAGTTATAAACATTGAAGGTGGGTCGAATTCCAGTTTTGGCAGGCAGTTGGGTGATGTAAGTCAAAGGGGGTGTGGGTGACCTAGCTTGCCAGTGTTGTGCTGATGGGCAGCAAATGACGTGCCCAAGCAGAAGGATTTTGTTGGGATGCCATTGTGCACATAAAATGGTTCAATAAAGGAGACAGGAAAATTCTCAGGAAGTGCAGACTTCACACAGAAACCCAGACACTTCGTGTTGCACCGAGTCAGCCCGACTGTTGGTCATAGTCAACGAGTAATGAAGGAATACAGCAAAATGAGTAAGCTGGGATGGCTCTGATTCATCGGGACCCTGCTTAAGCGTGGTGCAGGTTCACAATGAGCTCATCTAATCTTCACAGTTCGAACGTGACACACCGGAACTCCGCCTGTGCACACATAAAGCTCATGGTAGACAGACAGGTAGATTGTCACGACCCCAACGATTCTTTTGCTGACTCATTGTTTAGTATATAATAACAGCAAGCATCATTGTGCTCTGGCAGAGCCGTCCACCTCAGATGCTATCTACTACATACTGTACATCGAGCTGTCTTAGGAACACCTGATCAATCCTGTGTTTAACGCGCTGGATCAGCTTTCTACCAGAGTTCTCAGAGCTTCAAGCATTACTTGTGACTGGCGGGTCAGTGCTGACCGAAGACATCTTGGATCTTATCATCCTGGTCTGACCGCACTGCAGACACCCCACTCACGATCAGCATGCAGCTAACCAGGTGTGATAAACTCCAACGACCAAGTCACCTTGCTCCCACTTGTGTCAAGTGATCTGCGCGTTTCCGCGTGCTAAGGCAGGGGCATACCTTTGCAGAACTGTGCAACGCAAATGTTGACATACCTTCACAATGCTGAACCGGCAAGGTCAGGAGATATGCCTGAAGCGCCAGGTTATTTGTCCAGTCCACTTCAGCCACCTACAATTAACCACCCAGCACCAATGAAGCGTGACCTCAGCTCAGCACCCTGCTAAATCACAGAGCCACGGTGGATCAGTTGGTGAAGGCGTTGGTCCCGCATTGCTTGGGCCAGCAACCGTGACCGGGAGACCGCAGTTCTGTTCCGACTGGGGACGGAAGTTTAGTAAGTCCGTTCTCACGATCAGAGAGGGAACCGGTCTTGGACGGCAGTAAGCCGGCTCTCAGAGAGGGAACGGGTCTTTGACGGCAGTTTAGTAAGTCCATCGCTGGGCTTGCACACCTGGCTCATGTTCATGTTCATGTTCCTGTTTTACCACATCACCAAACGCTTATATGCACTCGACGGTGGAGGGACACATTTTACACGAAATGATTTACCGGCCCGCGAGTCGAACACTCGCCCGTAACTGCGCACCTGGCGTGAGAGGCAGACGCCGAACCCACCAGGCCACGAGGCCGGTACGGGAGGCTCTGGGCGACTCATCGGGTACGGTCAAGTGGAGGACGCCGAACGAGAAGAGAATCAGCAAACTGGTTCCCGAACACCAGTCGGGAAGGTCCCTCCCTTCTCGCCCAGTATGATCCTGGGACGCTGGTGCTGGCACAGGATGCCCTCGTGTGGAGGTGCTTCTAGTGGAGACACACAGAGGGCAGCTGCCGTGAGAGCTGGTCGCCTCACGGCCTCGCTTATCATATCAGGACTGCTGACGGCTATAGGCAAAACGGGTTGGGTCCCGTGGGGAGATGGGCGGCATGGGGCCCAACCCATAAACTTTTTTAAAAAAACCTGCAAAAATGATCATTCCATCCGTGTGCAATGTCTCCCTTTTGGCTTATTCGCTCGCCTGTTCAAAGCCCCCTTTCTCCTGACAAAAGGATTTCCCTCCACGTGGTGTATTTGAGGCTTTAGCTACGCACATTATAGTTAGTCCGCTGATAACTCTGCTCTTACCCACTCGCTCTTTGGTCTTGTGTCAGTAGCTGGAACACTGAATCACACTGTAAGCCAGCTTGATTCTGTAGGTGAGTTTTGGGCAGCATTCACTAATAAATGCAGTGGATTAGACAGAACGTTGCTTACACGCCATTAAATTGATAGCGAGCTGCACTACATGAACTGTCAGTCGTCAGTCAGTCAGTGCAAGCAGGTCATCCGCATGGACCTCAAAGTCCAGAATAAACTTGCCCCAGTGAGCATTAGGCAAATGTATATCAATGCTGGTTGCAATTGATCGTGAGGGCTGACACATCGAAACCCAATCATGTCAGGCGGTGTCGTGTGGACGAAGACCCATCGAACAGGCCGTTTCGAGGCTTAACCTTATATACGAGCAAAGGGGCTTCTATTGCATTCTTATGACGTTATCAGATTCACCGCGAGCCACGACTGGCAGCGGGCAGAAATTTGTGCCGCAGTCGAAACTACAGCACGTTTATGCCCCCAGTTTGGAGACGAGACCTCGGACCAAGTTGCCTAAAAGGTTTTGGCGTGAACACACGCTCTTCTCAAATCATCTCAGCATCAGGTTGGACATTTACATCATTCACTTTTTCGATCCGACAGCTCTCTGAAGGAACACAAATACAGGCCGAATCACAAACCATCACCTCGCTGTGTCGTCTCTGATCACGCATCAACGGCCCTCACCCAGACTCGGTTCCAGCGGGAGGGTGCAGAGACAGCGGAATCTGAAGAGATCGAATAAGTTACCCCACGCAATGAGACTGAGGCAGTCATTGACTTACCATCTGCTTGACGGGTTCCATGCCTTCGCTGAAAATGTCGGCGACTTTTTTCTGATTTTTGAAGTCGTCCTCGAAGGCATTCAGCGACAAGGCCATCATCTTGTGCCTGGGCAGGGTTTTCTCGTCCCACGGGAAGTTCTTCTTCAGCAATATTTCCAGATCCTTGTGCTGACCTGCAATATAGAGAGCCAGTACATCCATGCATCTACCTGCCAGCCACGCCTCTTCTTACCCGGTTCCAAAAAGCCGTCCGCATTAGGCATGCGGTAGAAGGGAGTCATGGTCGTGCGGAGGCGATAGGCCACGATCTTCTCCGACTCGTTCTTCAAACGGATGAACGTCTTCTGGTCCTCCCTGAAACGAATGGTCGACCATCCAAGGCGGCTGCGTCCAGACCCACCTTCTGTGGTGCCAGCCCCAAAACTGCAAAAATCACTTACGCATAGTTGTTTCCGAAGAGGATCGTCGGTGGCAACAAGGTCAATGGCTTGGCGGGCGTCGTCATTGTTTTCTCGTTGATTCTTTCCGCTTCACGCACGACAGCGGGCACAACCGCACGTCACGAGGAACACTCCGAAAATGAGATGTTGGTCGAGAAGTGGGTGGGGCTGAACGCGCAGCGTAAAGTCGGGGTAGGGCACTTCATTACTGCCGCTTTACACTGTCAGTTCCCTTCTACCTAACCCTACACTGTCTCCAGTCTCTCCTGTAGCGAGGCTCCTGCGTTCGACTGTAAAGTGCTTTCCTCCGCCACAAGTCCACAATTCGAATTTCGCGCGTTTACGCGGTTTTCAGCAGTTTACCTCAAATCGGCCTTGTTCGGAACAGAACAGAAAATTTCCGTTATCGCATTCCAGTGTTCTTTTTTTAGCAGGCTGTAATCGACTTATATTTTTTATAAACAAATTTTAAAACAATAATGCGCGAGGGTTTTTCAATTCTGGGCTTGATGGAGAACGCGAAATTCCAGAGAAGGCAGCCAAGACCATGTTGACCAATCGGTCGCACCATCATTTCAACATGACGGGATGTTTATCCAGTGATGACGTAGGCCCAGACCTACGAGATCTTGGCCGGTCGTGGACGGCATTCATTGGATGGTTATCCCAAGATTAAAAAACCCCATCGACGTCCGTTTGATTGGTAAGTATCTGCTGAAAAGTTAGTGGTGGTTGACCTTGCTACTGTATTTTCGCACTGGATCAGATAAGGCCTACTCTCGACCTGCATGATACTTAGGCCTAGGTCTGCATGGCCAGCGTGATCAGTATTTAGCCCATATGTCGTGTTTTGTGGTGATGACAGACCCACGAATGAACAATATTACAGTCAAGAAGTTTAATTAAATGTGGTCGGTCCAGGCGGGGCCTATCTCTGGAGCCAAACCTTATTTTTCGTTACTCCTCACCTACTTGCATAATCACCGTAGGTTTGTAGGATCAGTTTTGAATTTTTAGGCTCAAAGTTCATCATCTGTAATGGCTATTAATAATTCCTGGCTCCAGCTCGCGTGACATTTTAGTCCGTCTCTACATCTCCATCGATTCTTGAACCTAGTCGACTGGTGCTGGCTGAGTCAGTGTTTATCGCTCGAGTTGACCATATTAGCATCTTGAAATAAAGAACTCGTTCATCATTTCGCAAGTTCAGCTCATAAAAATTACAAATGGGTACGTGCCGATCGCAGTAGTTTGTTGTCATGGAGATACCTATTGCTCGCAACTTCACCAGTCTCTTTCCTTTCTAGCCTGGCTATTACGGAAAAGGAAAAGCGGCCAGGCGTTTTTACTGTGAAAAGAAGGTCAAGAGAACTCGCTGATTAAGTGTTTCAATTGGTGCACTGTAAGGAATTTTAGGAAGTTATAGCGGCGTCGCGTATTTCGGGTTCAGTAAAGTTTTTTCTGATTCTTTGAGCAGTTTTTGTACTTCGGACGTCATTGGACGTTTCAATATCGTATTGAGTCAATTTTGGAGTTTTGTAGACTTTATTTGCTTATATTTTCTTTTTTGTATTTAGGGCACTGAACTCGTCTCCGATCATGAAATTATTTAGTATCATCGTTTATTACAAAAGTGGTTCATCGGCCACTTCCGAAGTACGATTATTAAAAGGAGCGTATGATTTAAATTCGTTCGGATTCTTTCAACGTGCTACAGTTCGAGAGTTTATGATATTCACGGGCAAAGTTATCTTGGAACGATCGACTCTGGCATCACGGTCATCGACGAAAGAGCAGGATTACATGTGTCATATGTACGTGCGAGGCGATGGTCTGGCTGGTATGGTCGTATCGGATACGGAATATCCGCAACGTGTTGCTCATAATTTAATATCACGCGTATTGGATGAATTCGCTTCGAAAGTTCCGGCTGCTTCTTGGCCAAATATCGCCGAATCCAATGTTCAATACAGCGCATTGGAAGAATATTTGCACAAATATCAGAATCCGAGAGAAGCCGATGCGATGACGCGTGTTCAAGATGAATTGGACGAAACGAAAGTCGTCTTACATAATACTATTCAAGCCGTATTGGAACGGGGAGAAAAATTGGACGATTTGGTAGCCAAATCGGAAGGATTAAGCGCCCAGTCAAAAATGTTTTATACATCGGCCAGAAAAATGAATAAGTGCTGCACGTGGGTATGAAAACGCGGAGATGATTCGAAGTTTTTCAAGAAGAACCTTATGGCTAAATGTACGCAAAAAATGGACCTCTGCAAGTTGTGCACGAACGGCGGGTCCGATCATATTTTTTGTGCGCTCGGGCACCATTCCGTCTCAAATTTTGTGCTGTTTTGTTCATCAGATATCCTCTCTGTGGCATTTGGAAGGGGTGTTTGTAGGTTTGGTAACATTATTGTGGAATAATGAGCGGATTAGGCGTCCGTGGTGGCTTATACTAGTTTCAATCGACGTCACTCGATTATTGTGCTTTGATAGACAGGCTCTTGTAGGGCTGTATGTTCTGATTGTCGAGTAAATCCTCCTTTTTCCGTTTATGACATTGATGAGCCACACATGGTCGGCCAGCCGTGTTGTACTTTGCTAGTGTTTTTCGTAGTGCTTATGCTGGAATGTGCGTTTTAGGTATACAAAAAGTGACCGAAATCCGGAGCCAACCTTCAACCCACCCGGCCGTCACTTACTCATCGATCGATCGAGTCACGAAGGGAAACAAATGTGAAAAAGATCGTGTGCGATCGGAATCGCTCTTGCTCAATGTTGGCCACGAATGCAATTGGTCTATTTTTGGGCATTTGGAGCTTATTATGGTTAATCGATTATTATTTTCGACTTAGGAATTTTCGAGCCTATGTTGAATTCGCGGAGAAAAGTGGTTTAGTGATAAGTCCTTTCCAAATACGGCTATATACGGGGCGATTCGAGAGATCGTTGCTGCAATGGGAAGTGTTGAGGAGGCCGTGGGTGAAGCGAATATTGGACGTTTGGTTCTTTATCGGGATCGGAGCGGCTGTGTTGTCGTTGGGATTTATGCTGTGGTTGGTCACCGGCACATTGTACGCCCAGTTGAGACCTATTTTGGTGGCCTGGCTGGCTGGATTGGTTTCGTCGACCATGTCGCCATCCAAGGCCGAGACGATCTTGCAGACGACGGCGGCGGGCGCAGCGGTTGAGCAGTCGGCCAGCAGAATCGTGCCAATTATCCCTGGTGTAAATATTCCTTGGAGTCAACTGCCTTTATTGTTTTTCGTGTTGGCATTGTCGGGTATAGTCCATGAATTGGGTAAGTGTGGCCATTGACGGAGACGCAATCGGAGGGAGAATGTGACCCTCATGTCTGGTGGGGCATGGCGACTGGGATAGAGTAATCGATCTCCCCTGGTTGGGAGACGTCAACCTTTCGGGTTGATGGTTCCAATTCGTGACGACGCCAATATAACCAGTCCTGGCAAGCGTAGGAAAGAGGTGGCCGACCGAAGTCGGTAGGACAAAAACTCCGACTGGAGCAGGCAAGTCTTGCGACTATACCTACGGCTGAAACATCAACCCGAGGGGTTGACGTCTCCCAGCCAGAGGAGAGTATCGATAACTATCCCACTCACCATGGCCCACCAGGCATGAGAGTTGCAGTAAGGGAGGTCGGGGGGGGGTCTGCCTTTGTGGGAGGAGGCAATGTAATCAAGCAGGATGGCGAGGTAGGGAGCCTAGGTGCTTAGCCACAATGATGGATCGTTTTCTCAAGTTAACAGCAGTGTCTGTCTTTGGATGGGGTCCGGTATCGATCGTCAAGTGGGTGGATAATATATGACTGTGCTGGGAAAAACCTATTTTTGTCTTGTATCACTGTCGTTGATAGGCCCGTGGTCAGACGGAGTCGGGCGCAGTGGTTAGTGCTGGAGGGTGGACACTTTACTCTTGCGAGGTTGTATAGGCTCGACTGGCTATCGATACTCTGCACGGAGCCGGCATGGGAGCGTCACCCGTTAGGGTGACGTTTCTGCCATGGACTAGGTCGGAGGACTTGGTAGGCTGCCCTGGGTTTTTGGCGTGGGACAAAAGCTCCTCCGGTCGCTCCCTGCAGTAATACGGAACCAGTCGTATTGCAAGGTGATGGTCAGGTCTTGGGGTAAAGGGACTGGCTCTCCTGGGTGCCGTCTCACCATGGATCCGTTTTTGGTGAAACGCTTCTCCCTCCATCCTTCCTGGAACGGATCCTTTGACAGAGGATGCAAGAATGAAAAACTAAGTCCGCGTGTGAATGTGCGGTAGATCGGATCGAAAGCAGATGGGAGACTGGCGAAACAGGGCCTTGCCCGAATGTAAATGTGCAGTAGATCCTGTTGATCCTCCTAGGACGGGGTATTGATTGGGTTGCACGACTCCCACGTAACGAGTGAAGGCCAGAGCAATGCCTGTTCTTGAATGGGGGTCTTTGTTAATAAGCGACCATGCATCATGTGCAAAGCAAGGCGCAGGTGTGGAGTAGACTTCTTTGTGATTTGAGCTACAACAGGGCTCATGTGTGGTCACTTACGGGTCATGTTGGAAGCGGTTCCATCAGGCTGTATGTAGAATAGTTGTCTGTTGTCGCCT
Organism: Mesodorylaimus sp. YZB2_4; assembly: GCA_030248295.1. Classification (NCBI taxonomy): domain Eukaryota; kingdom Metazoa; phylum Nematoda; class Enoplea; order Dorylaimida; family Dorylaimidae; genus Mesodorylaimus; species Mesodorylaimus sp. YZB2_4. The sequence continues at coordinate 337,048 of JASANH010001018.1, forward strand.
TAAGAGTGGGCGGGAGTGAGAATAAGGGAGCCCTGTTTCGAGTCTTCCCGCATATACTTGCAACCTTGCGCATGCGATAGCGTGGATGCTGCTCACACGTGTTCTCTTTCAGGTCACGCCTTGGCAGCAATAAACGAGAATGTCAGCGTTAGTAATTTCGGCGTGTTCATGTTTGGCATTTATCCAGGCGCGTTCACGGAGCTGGACAACGACAGTTTGGAAGCGGCATCACTGTATCGCCGTCTCAAGATCTACAGCGGTGGGATATGGCATAACCTGTGCGTGGCATTCTTCGCCGTGGCCAGCTTGTCGGCCATGCCCTACGCGTTGGGCCCTCTCGGCTACTCGCACGGCAAGGGGGTGGTGGTGACCGATGTGAGACCCGAATCGGGATTGGCCACCGAGGGGGGATTGAGGTCGGGCCACGTCATCTACGCCATTAACCACTGCAAGGTGTTTAACGAAGAAGACTGGGTGAACTGTTTGAGCAGTATAAATCGACACAATTACGGTTATTGCGTGCCAAGGAGCGAGGTGAACGCCAATCTGGCCACCAAAGTGGTCAATGTGTACGGCGAATTACACTGCTGCGGGACGAATAGCACTCAGAGCCACCTGTGTTTTTATGGTAAATCGGTGAACGAGACGACACTGGAGAACATATTCGAGTACAGCTGTCTGCCGGCGAGGTACGTGACTGATCATTCGATCTGCAATTACAGCCTCCCGTGCGGGCAGCAGGCCAAGTGTGTCTACGCGGCACTGTTCAACAGCACCAAGCTGATACGTTTCCGAGTGGCCAACCAATCCAAGCCCGTCCTGTTCGTCGGAGCACCGGCCGCTATCTTGCCGCACGTTAGTGTGGGATCGTTCGTGCCCCGCTATCGATTCACACCAGCCGTAGTGCCCGTGTGGATAGATCTGCTGCTGCGATACCTGTTCACATTCTCGTTGGCACTGGGTTTGCTGAACGCCATGCCGTGCTATAGTCTGGACGGGCAGTACATCACGAGCGTATTGACGGACGCGTTCTGCCAACGACGACGAACTGTGTGCGCCAGTCCCCGTCGCAAACAGTTGCTCTACAGGGGCATCATGGTGTACGGCACTGTCAGCCTGATCGGGGTCGTCGTCGTGTCTGTAACACCTTTCCTTCGCCTCTGGCTGTGAGAATGTCATGTACAAAGGATATGGTATATTTTGTAATTGTATCATATATGGGGCTCACTGGATCGCTTTATTTTCGGGCCATGATCTATGTGAAATAAAGCTGCAGATTACTGTAGGCTGCCTACGTGTCTCGGTCATTTCTTGAACGGCTTCCGCTCGGCAACTGCGATGGGCCGCTCCTGCTCCTCGTCTCGTTTACTGGACCCGCTGGACACGGTCCGTTTGTCCTCGGTCCTGTCCTCGCTCATTTCCTCTTCCTCCTCTTCCATGCCCATTTCTTCCTCGTACTCTGATTCCTCGTCGGACGATTCGGTCTTGACCAGTATGCCGATCTTCTGTCCCAGCCAACGCGTCTTCTGCACCACATCGTCCTGCATCAACTTGAAGCACATGGCTATCAAGGCCATGCCGAACAGCAAGTACAGCGAGCAGATGATGAGCTTTTCTTGAGATCCGCTGTCCAGAGAACGACCCGGTACCATGTCACCAAAACCTGAAAAGGGTCGCTGCCTAAGAATGTCAAGACAAAAACTTTTCCATGAGCGGGAATCGAACTCTACATTACTAGTGTTCAATCTGCAGGATTGGGAAACGCTGAGGGGAGCTGGGTATAATAAACGAGCCTCGGGGTTCTGGTGCAGATGACTCCAAGGAGTACACTGCCCGCACAAAGCCAGTCGTGCACTCGAAATCAGTTCTGCTACCTTGTCAATCAGGTGGACTAAATGCTGCTACCTGCTGCAGTTTTGCACACCTCCGCCTGGAATATTTAGGGATGGGACTATAGCCCACCAACCGAGCCACGGCATGCTTCTCTGATTTTCAAAGCGCTTCTATGCTATTCCTTTGACTATTTCCATTTTTCTTTTGCAGGGAGGCAAATTTTTGTGCCAATGGCGACCCCTAGTTCCCACAGCATCCATTCTCGATTTCGCCCTGCACTTACCAATAGTAGTCAATGTGATGAAGGAGAAGTAGGCCCCCTCGAACAGATCCCATCCTTCCCAGACTGCGAACAGGACAGCACCGCCCAGAATGAACAGCACCACGGTCAGGATGCCGACGATGACTGGCATCTTCTCTGGCTTGTAATTGTTGCCCGGTTTCCTGGCTGCCGATCGCAAACTGGCTTCGTCCGATCGCTTGGACATTGTACTCCGTTCCTCAGATGGGAGCATGGTGGTTCGATGGATGACAGAGGAAACGGGTGCCGAAACAGAGGCTGTCAAAGTGGCTGGTTTCGTCTCGTCGTCCAAATACACCACATCGTCAGCCGCCTCGTCGTCTTCGTCCGCGTCTTCATCCGAGGCCAGGTGTCCCATGGCGTCGTCTTTCTCATTGTCGCTTATGACGATCTGAGGCACCTGCAATGGCCTGCTCATTCCAGGACTCACCCGAGACGCGCCTGTCAGAGCTTACCCTCGGCTCGTCCACGGTCACCCGCTCCTCTTCCACTTGCTGCTCGTCGGGTCCGCTCGTGCTGCCGAGTTTAGCGCAGGACAGAATGGAACCGCCTTCCGCTGCTGCTTGTGCCCCGGAAGCAGTGCCTCCCTCGCTGGCCCTCCTATGATGTTTTTGATTCTTGATCGAGCCGCCACTGGGCAGTGCCTTCATTTCCATAATGATTTTGCCCCCGCTGGCAGCCGAATTCACATAGCGAGCAGAGCTGGTAGTGTTGGAATAGAAAACGGCACCGCCTTCTTCCGTAATGGGCGATGGAGGGCCATCATTGGACGAACGACAGCACGACGAACAACGTATTTGACAACGCCGATGCTTTTTATGAGCCATCACGGCCAGTGCCATGGATTTATTGTTATCATCGTCGAACTTCGAGTCCGACTCCGCTTTCTGACGGCTGCGTATTAAGTCCATGGCTGAACGAGTGTGCCGAGCAAAATCGAAGAAATTGCGGACTCTAAAATAGAGATTTCTTGTCAGTCCTCCCGCACAGCCCTGCATGCCAGAGCACATACCTGGCTGACGCACCGGTGATGAAGCTACCACCTGCATTACTGGCCGACGACCCATCGACCACCATGTTGCGCATGCTTTGCCCGCGACGTATGGGGGGTGGCACGGAACGACTTTCAACATCACGACCACGAGCCCGGCCTCCCGGCAGAGAGCTGAAACAGGCGACAAATTTGAGGCGCCAAGCCTCAAAAGGCCAGCATGTGCTGTGTGTCAAACATAGTCATATTGGTACAGCCTCAAAGGTTCTCTGTGGGGTGATGCCTGCGGAGGACTTGTCCACTTCAGAGTAATGCCCTGAGGCCACGAACAGTTGGGGAGATCATCCGCAGATGTGGCACCTCACCTCGCCCTCACTTACTAGCTATCCCACTGCTTCTGGTGCTCCATACGTTCCGGACGGTACTCGCGCCCACCCCTGAAACTCTTCATGCTTCTCGTATCGCTGAATGTCTTTCTGCCGGGAGCAGAGCTGTAACTTCGAAGACTGGCGTGTCGTCGCAGACCACTCGGAGTCTGACCTCGCACACGGACACTCTGCCCTGAAATGGACACCTGCACTATCAATTCAACACCACCTCCTAACCACTGCTCACCTCGACGCATCGATGATGTGCCGGCGAATCGGAAACTCAAAGCGGCCCTTTTGATCCTTCGCCTGGTCTTTTTCCATCGACAATAAGCGCAGCAGATTTTGAAATATATGAACGTGAATAACTGAGCCAGGGTCTCGGCGATGTTGGCCAGGCAGAGGAGCATGAGAGGAATGCCGACCTAAGAGGCATAGACATGTCAAGCCAGGACAGGATACCCTGAGCCAGACCCACCATGGCGTACAGGATGGTCACGCCTCGTCCAATGCCCGTCTTCGGACAGATGTGTCCGTAGCCTGAAATGGAAATGCACTGATAGGTGTCGCCAAGGGAGAGTCAGACTGGTGATTTGTTGGCCATGGTCATCTAGGACATACCCATTCACAGTGGACGGCCACAGCACTATGACTGGACGTGGCGACCCCAGATAAAGACCAACTAAGATGGCCGCCTCGGTGTTGCAGTGGCGAAAGGCGTGTTTCACAGTTTGCTCGGTCGTCCCTCAGCTCAACTCTGGCCGTCTGAGAACTTTGTGAAGTTCTCTCCGCGCCTTGCACGCCTGGCGGTGGGCGACTCTCCCTTCATCCCCCCCCCCCCAGGAGAGGCCTTATGGGGCGGGGGGCTCTGGAATCTGGGTCCCCTCATGGGGCACGGGCTGGGTATGGTTGGGTAACCACCGACATCGCGGGGTAGCGACTAACACGCAACCTTGCCCGGCATGCATCCCGGATTGACCCTAGTCGATGGCAAGATAGGGTCAGCTAACAAGCCCCCTAGCCCGCGGGTAAATGGCCAAAAATCGACCCTCCTCTGGACTGACCAGGAATTTGTAAGAAACAGACCAACTAACGATAAGATCATCTCAGATAAGGCCCCAGTCACATCACACAGACTTACCGATGGTGGTGAATACAGTGATCGAGTACAGCAATGCCCCCAAGTATGTCCACTGATACTTGATATTCTCGTCATCGCCGTCATACCCTCCGAAATTCACCGCTTTCACCATTTCTTCTTCGTACACTTTCAACATCTTGTCCGCCTCCGTTTTCCATACTTCTTCCTGCAACGCGCCGCCAGAGTGGCCATGCAAGCTGTCAGCATATGCGGGCACAGAAGGGGACAATTAGTGAGCCCGGAAAGATCTTTTTCAAAAGCAGTATATTTGCCGCCAAAAATTCGAATTAAAAATGGCGGGAAAATAACCACCATTTATTAGTGCCTGCCGAACACATTTGCGTGCCGTCCTCACCTTCAGAACCAGCTGCTTGTCCGTAAATTCCAACAAATCTTGAACTAACTGCAAAAAAGGACACTTGAAAGCAGAGCACACGGACTTGGTCCCCCTCACCTTTTTGGTTGCATTCCGAATTCTCCACTGATACTCCTCCTCGTAGGGCAGCTCGATGGCACGAAATATGACTGCCCCCAGAATGGCATAGCCCACAACCAGTCCGCACAGACCCTCAAATCAGTCGCATGCCCTCATGGTGGCACGGAGTGGAATAGGTGTACTTACCACGTGCGAGAATAGAAATGCCAATAACTGAAACGAACCGAACCATGTACACACTACTGGATGAGGCAAGTTGGACACTCAGGCCATACGGTAGGAGCCAAGGTTTATGGGCCGGAGGTGATGCGGGTTCGATCCTCACCAGGGGCAATCCTTTTGTAAAATGTCACATTACATTCGAACTTGATTTACCTGTTTAAAAAATGATTTGACCCGCAGCATAAACGAGCGAAACTTGTCACCCATCTTGCTAGCACCAGGCCAGACTATGCACCCCTGCAAATATGACCTTCCTCCTGTCCGCTACGAACAGGGGCCCCGAATGTGAGCGATAAGAATCGAGGCCGATTCCACGAGCCACTCGCTCGGTTATTGCCTTTTCGGGCTTTATTGGCCTGGCATGATAGGCCGGCCAAAAAAGGCAAGAGCAGGCGTCATTGGTGGCCATCTCCCACCGGCATAGGCAAACGATAGGCCACTTACCAGCCAGTTGCTTCGTCGAGGTTCCTGCTCCTCCTCGTACTCGTACTCGTAGCCGACCGATGGTATCGCACTCGTGCCAAGCTTGCATAGAGCGCTCTCAGTTTCCGTAAATTGCGCTGCACTCACGACACCCGTCGGCTCGGTTTGTCTAAGGGTAGCTGGAGAACGCAGTGCTCGGGATACGGCCACATTCATCTTGGGCACTCCTGGGGAATGGCCGAATCGGACCAGGCCAGCCAACTCGACTGAGACCACTCCATCAAAGTCGACCCGACAAGCCGTCTTCAATGCCCCCCTAATTCCAACATGCCTCCGTCACGCAAACAAGCAACACAAATTAGGACATGGCACGAGCACATGCCAAATTTGCACACTTAAAGACTGGCCAAACCAAACACTACTTTACGAGTCAGTGCCCCATGAAACATGACCACTCGAATACATACGCCCGATCGATATCTGATCGGACATCTACAAACTATCCTCGTCGACTACAGGTTAGACAAGAATAACTTCCCCATACTGGATGCTAAGCATACAAATATTCCCGCCATTTTTTACTTTGAATTTTTTGCGAAATATTTTATTTCTTCATAAAAATGCGACACTATCGACAATTTACTCATCTGGAGGTGAACATGCCCAGGCCCTCTATGCCCACACGTGCACAGGTACCGTATGCACACTAGTCGTATCAGCTAGTCATAATGTTTAAATGCTAATATTTGTTTTCTTCAAAGCAACTAAAATTTTTTTCTTTTCCTCTGCAATGAAAAAAAAAAAAACTTGATTATGTAAAACTCCTCAAGGAATATCGCACCAACTTACCGATCGTATGTGCCTTTGGTAAACTAGCCAGCATATGCAATTTATGAAACCTAAGCAAGGCCTTTTCGCAAGATCGCATACTTCCACCCACGTGAATTGTACGAAGAAAAGCAGGATTACGACCGATTTTTGAAACGAATGGAAGCACACCGAGCAATAGATTAAGTTCGGGACGACTGATCCGTACCACCACAATACTAGTTTCGTCATTGAAGAGTTTTACTGCAAAAAAGAGAAAATGAGACACCATATTTGGTGCTTGCTATGATGAGAAAAGCACAGTTCACATTCCCAGGACATGCAACTTGCCATTCGTTTCGAGAAAACTAACTTTGGGAATGCAACCCCCTGCCAGCGGCTGAAACATCAACCTGAGAGCTTGACATGTTCCAGTCAGTGGAGATCAATAATCCTTTCACAGTCGCCATGGCCCGCGCGACTGACGAAGGTCACATAAAATGCCATATGCACTTGTACTGCACACCCAGGCTCATATGATTTCAAAGGTAGCAGATGGTCTGTTTACTGGAGGCGCCAGCGGAATTTCGCACCACGTCAAAAACTCGGGGCAGGGCAGCCAACCAACCAAGTCTTCCGACCTGGTCTGTGGCAGAAACATCACCACGGCTGGGTTTGTGCAGAGGATCGCGATTGAGAGACGAGCATCCACACACAGAAGCGGCCGCGGTGGTGCAGCGGTTCGGCATTCGTCTCCCCGTATTGCTTGGGAGCGAGTGGCTGGACTCGTCCCGGGCTCGATCCCCGGCGATGGAGGTCGGTTTGCGAACCATAAACCCTCGCTGACCTTGCACGCCAGGCCGTGGGTGACTCACCCGGTACCGCCGAGGTGCTCCGAGAGGAGAGACGGAAGCCAAACGAGTAGACAGTCTCGGCTGTCGAACACCGACAGGGTTCAAACCCCACCCGCCATCGTCCGAGAAAGTCGGTGCCTGGTCCAGGATGCCCTCGCGTGGAAGTGCTTCTAGTGGAGACGCGCAGAGGGACGCTGCCGTGAGAGCTTGTCACCTCACGGCCTCGCTTATCATATCATGACTGCTGGCTGGCTATAGGCAAAACGGGTTGGAAGTCCCGTGGGGAACTGTGACGGCGCGGGACCCAACCCACAAAAATTTTTAAAAAAATCCACACACAGAAAGGTCAATGTCAGGTGGACTCTGCAAGCATCCAAAATCTAGCCCCTAGCCCAAGCGGGTTCTAAAATTTTTCGGGCGTTTGAACGGGAATTTAGGGAGCAAAAAGCAAGTTTTTTGTTTCTGTTCGCTCGCTTCGTGACCAGGGTCTTAAACTCACGTAAGCTCAATTCCCACAAGGAGGGATCTGGTCAAAAACTGGCCAATTTTGCCCAAAATGAACGGGTTATAAACAAAATGACCGCTAAGCTGGCCAGGGCGCCAATAAAAGCGTAAATAGAATAGGATGCAAGTTACGGAGAAAAACGAAAAGATAAGAGCTTTTAGAATACGTATGGAGCACAAAAACCCCAGCTGTTCACTCTGCTCAGACCCTCAGATAAGCAGTCAGGGGAAAAAGCTTAGTCAATCTGATCTCTAGTGAACGCAATGTGAGGGCACTAGAGCAGGGTCACAGTGACCACTACCTTGCAAAGACTGTTTGCACGATCCAGCACCGAAATCGCCATGAATTGAACAAACGACATCCCAAATTGAACGATAGATATCCGATGTTGAGAATTCGGCTGACGGCTGGCATAAAACAGGATCAGGAATGACCTGGGCGAGTACGTATCTAAAAGTAACGGATTTCAGTGGAAACAAACCGATGTGCTGTATCCAATTTATGTACAGTAGTTGTTACTGCTTATCAGTAATTTACGATTAGACGCCAAGCGGGTTAGTATAGGAGATAGTACATTATGCTAACACTAACGTTATAAACAAGTTATACAGTACAGCAGACACTCAGCCACTGCAGTGAGAACACTCCAACCAAAGGTATTAGTATGTTATGGAGACACCTCGACCTTTTGGGTGACACTTGGGCACAAGGAGGAAGTCCAGTCTAGACATAGAGTTATACTTCCAAAATTTATATTATTTATATATCTGTATTTGTATATATCTTTACATTGTCATAAAAATTTCATGAATACAAAATAATTGAAAACAGTCGCAAACATGGGGCGAAACGCGCCGTGCCGTTGCGGCTGTAGTTTCGTAAACTTCGCCGTCACTCATAGAACATGCAAAACGGTCTTCCGTGATTAGCCTTTCGTCTTGGCATAGAATAGTATCTTGCTCTTGATGCCAGAGCTGAGCAACGGGGGATCTCACGGGCAGGCATGGTATGAGCAAAGCTTTAGGTGCGGTCCTACTGGGATAATCCGATTAAAAAGCACTGACAACCGAGAAAGACCAAAACTGAGTACTATCCTTGGAAATGCCTGCCTTTCATACTGTACCTTATCCTCTTTATTTCGGACTTGACCTGACGCGACAATGGTGTCTCTGCAATACATACACCAATACGGTGTCTCCACTACATCCACCAATAATTCAAAAAACCGAGTCCGAGAGGTGTCTCCACAACATACAGTACCCCTCGCGGCTGAGAGCACCTCCTTTTGTCCCCGAAATTCCTACGAGCAGAATCGACACGATCACTATGCGCTTCAAAAAGACCTAGCCTAGGATCTATATAAATAGAACAGAGGCCGGCCAGACATCGTACACACCTGTTTTTGAATTTCACCATTTTGCCATCGATCACATGAAAAACTTGATCCCACAGATCAAACTGTTCGACAGTTTAAACAAATTCTAGCTTTTTCCGAATATTTTGCGAGCAAAATTAGAAATCACACAACTAGTTATTTGTCTTGACCAAGTGAAGGGAAAATTTTAATTTTGAATTTTACCGTCCTAATTCTGAGGTTCTGATGCCTAAGCTGCTGCGACAGAATTTAGTTTCAGATAAAAAATAATTTCAAAACCTATCCCATCGTAATTGTGTTTTATTGTGTAGAGAGGGATTTCTCACTTCTGCAATATGATTTTATGAAACCTCGGAACTGCTGCTTTAATTAAGAGGCTCATGCCGCTTTACATGTTTTCATTAAACGCTGAAACTATATTTTACCCCACTCGAAGTTGGCGGCGTCTGCTGCGATCAAAGCGCGCTACAATCGGTTCCACCATACGCTCCAAGCCGCTCTCTTCAAGAAACTTATCGAAAAGTGGTCCAAAGATACTAGTATCGTGCAAATTCGGATGTTTTTCAGTAGCGGCGTAATGAAGAAAGAAACGAAGTCCGAAGGTGGCAGCGACAGCGGCAAAGGTGCCGACCATGGTTTTGGTGACAGCACCGATAGTGGTGGAGGATGGTCTCCTCCAGTCAGCGATGCCGGAATTCAAAAAGCTAAGAAACTGATGATCAGTTCGATCCGCGAAGAGGCCGAATATCTGCGCGTGGAGCTGAGGAATGCCTTGGATCATTGCCACGTAAGTTTTTTCAACCATTTGAATAGTTCGTTCATGGTGGATTTACTCAGTAAGGCCTCCGAGTCTGCGTTGTGGCTTTGGCTAGGCCTAATGGAAACGATATGTACTTGCACTTGCCTGCTTGCCGAAATGGCCTAGGAAGTCACTAAAAGGTGCGATGCGAGCTTCATGGTAGGCCCCCGTTTTCAGAATCTGCAATGGCAAATCGAACGCGACGCCGAGTCGTCGAAGCAGCTTTCAAAAAACTTCGAACAAGAAGTGGAAAAACGCAACCAGGAATTGCGTGACTTGAAAATCGAAGTCACTAAGCTGAAAGTAGAAAATGAAAAAGTATGATATTCGACATTTATAGCATTCGAATTTAAATCTTTTTGAAAGCAAGGCCGAACGTTTTCAGAAACTGCAACGCCAAGTCGAACGAGAAACCGAACTGGCATCTCAACGCATCAAAAAAACGCTCGAGCATGAACTCGAGAAATGCAAACAAGAAATGCGTGGATTGCAAGCCGCCATGGAATCGGGGGCTCAGCGTGCTCAAAAATACGAAGAAGACTTGAAGAAACGTAACCAGGAAATTCGTGATTTACATTTGTCCATCGATTCCCTCAAACTGGAAAACGAAAATGTAGGGTTTTTATCGGGTTTGTGTTGAATTCCAATCGCTATACGTTTTTTACTTTAGAAGCTCCGCTGGCGTATTGAACGCGAAGTGGAATCGTCCAATGAGCGTTTCAAAGAGTTCGAGCAGCAGCTGGAAAAGCGTAATCAGGAATTGCGTGATTTACAAATGCAGATCGACTCGCTCAAATCGGAACACGAAAATGTAGGTTTTCTTGCCAGTTTTACTTCAGGAATTATGGCTGCGCATAAGATTTGGGTGTATGGAAATTTTGTTTTAGGAACTCCGCCGGCGGATCGAACGCGAGGTCAAATCGTCAAATCAGCGTTACAAAGAGTTGGAACAGGAATTAGAAAAGCGTAAGCAGGAAGTGCGCGATTTGCAAGTACAAATCTCCTCGCTCAAACTGGAAAATGAAAAGGTACCTTTTGAGTTGGAGCCAGTTCAGGATTATGATTCTTCCGTTTCAGCAAAAGAAAAAGGAGTACGTTCCTTGCGATGAGCTTCGTCGTCGTCGTTGGTTGGACGAATCGAAAGAGCTGAAGGAAGTGAAAGAAGAGCTGAAGAAAGTGAAAGAAGAGCTGAAGAAAGTGAAAGAAGAACGGGATGCTGCTTTGAACGTAAGTCACAAATTTTGAAATTTTCGATTTTTTTATAACTTTGTTATAGGAAAAGAAAGCATTGCAAGATGCCTGGCTAAAACTGGATGGTCAACTGGAGGCTGTTGTTCAATTGAAAGATACGTATCAGACGGAGGCCAGTGCCTTGGAGGCGGAAGTGTAAGTTAGATTGGGGTTCCTCAATGCGTCGGAACATTCCAATTTGTTGTAGGTCGGCTCTGAGAAATCGTAATGATCTGCTGGTATCCGACAAAGAAGCCATGGAAGCTGAACATCGCAAGCAAATCGCCTCGATGCAGAAAGAGATCAGCAGCAAGGGAAAAGAAAACGAACAACACTACATGAAAGAGGTACGCGCATGTTTGGTGTTCGTTGTAGTGGGCTATGCTAATGCACTGTGCTTATAGGTGGCTGAACTGACCAAAAGCAAGAATGAACTGATGACGCGTTTGATCGAATCCGAAAAAGACACGGATAAGCTTCGTCGGGAAAATCTAATCCTACAGAGTGAGGTAAGCTCGATTTTTTGGTTTTCCAGTATTGTGACGTAGTGGTTAGTGTGCTCATTTTAGGTGGTAGCTCTGACCAAAAGCAAAAGTGACTTGACTTCTCGATTGCGTACGGCGGAGGACGATAACGAGTTGCGTCGAGACAATCAGATTCTGCAGAGTGAGGTAAGGTTTCAGTTAAAGAGATGGTTGACTTATGATCCCAGCGATGGTTGTGTGCAGGTGACCACTCTAATCAAGAACAAGGACAATTTGATTGCTCAGGTAAACAAGGCTGAAGAAGATCGAGCTAAACTGCGTCGCGAAAATCAGATTTTGCAAAGCGAGGTGATTAAGTGGACTAGGATGGATAGGATGCAGAGAGCTAATGATGCCCGTTTGTTCCAGGTGGTCAGCCTAAGCAAGAACATGGATTTGGTTTCGCAGTTGAATGCCACTGAAGAAGATCGAGCTAAACTGCATCGTGACAATCAGATTCTGCAAGGCGAGGTATGTTCATGGTTTTGTGCTGGGAGCAGCCGCACATATAACTGCGCGTTTTAGCTGGACGATACTCGACTTAAGCTGGAACGCGTGGAAGGAGCATTGAAGAAATTGGAGACTGGAATGCGCGACGCTGTGGACAAGATCACGTTGTACAAAAACGAGAAAGAGTATTTCGAGCAGCTCTACCAGTCATTGAAGGTACGTGGTGTTTCTCATGGATTAGCCACCATCTGATCAGCGGAATGGAAGAGGATGTGACCGATCGAAGTCGACGATGGAACAAAAAATCCGACTTGGAGCAAGGCGAGTCTTGCGACTACACCTGTGGTGAAATATCAGTTGGAGTGGTCGACGCTTCCCGGTCTCTGGGAGATTGATTATCCTCTCCCGCTGGCCATGGCCGGACTGACGAGAGCCACAGATTGTACGATAATACGGCTGTATCGTCTTGATTTCAGGAAAAGACGCAAGCCGAAATGCTGAACAAGGATTCGAAAATGGCTCAGCAGGAGAAGCTGATTACGCGTACGAATGAGAAACGCTATTTGGATGAGGTTTGTCAAAGAAATGCATGACTTAGTTTCGTGCCATTTGCCCTCTTGTATTTTAGCTTGCCGACGTAACCCAAAGCAAGGACGACTTGGCCACGCGATTGCGTATGACCGAAGAACATCTGGGAGAGCTTCGTCGCGACAATATGATGCTGCTGGACGAGGTGCGTTGTTTTGTTTTTGGTACTCATATTCCAACACGACAGACTGAGGGGTTGGTCTAAAAAGATAAAGGTACTTTCGCGCCGCACAAGCCCTCGAAGCATACTGGAGCTCTCCATTAGGTCAAGCCAGGCAAGGCTGCTGAAGCTTTAATGGTTGGATTTAAAGCGGAGGCTAGTGAGCATGACTGAGGTTTTTCGCAAGAAGTTATGTTACTGGTGTTCGAAGCAGGGTCTCTGATTGGCAGGCTGACCCAGGGTCACTTGCCGCCAAAAGGGGCGTTAACTGAGTTTTGTATTTTAGCTGGAGGAGACTCGAAGCAAACTAGAACAATCGGAAACGGCTTACAAGAAGTTGTACACGGGTATGCGAGATGCGGTGGACAAGATCACGGTGTACAAAAACGAAAAAGATTATTTCGAAAAGCTTTATCAATCGTATAAGGTAAATTGGTTTTCTCTGATAGAAGATTAGAAATTTTGAGATATCTTATGTTTTAGGACAATACGCAAGTGGAAATGATGCAAAAGGATGCGAAAATCGCTCAACAGGACAAATTGATCACGCACTTGCAATGTCGTATCGCGCCGCCCAAGAAAGTGGTGAGTTAATTGAGCCTAAATTTTTGATTTTCTTCGCACGAAGTAAGCCGTAAGTTTTGTTTCTTTTTTTAGTGCTGTTGGTTGCCAGAAAAGAAACCGGCTGGCCGCTTGTCGATGGATGAACTCGGGCACGCCTTGGATCAGGAACGGGCCAAAAATGTGGATTTGCAGTGCAGGATTCGCCGCTTGCAGCAACAGTTAAACGAGAAACGAATGCGTCGATGTAAGTGTGCCAGCGGGTCTCGAGGGTGTCTTGTCCGGGAGTGTCGAACTATGCTTCCATAGTCCGATTCGTTAGCTCTGATCCAGTTCCATGTCCACTAACCCCAGCGTACAGTCAAATAGGCCCAACCTTTTCAGCCTTCTCCGAAGAACGTCTGCCGATAGTGAAAGAAAAATGATTGCCTTTTTGGTCGCAGTGTCGTATGTAACAATTTTACGTTCTTCATTCGCACATTTCGTTTTTCAACTAGTGTCCCATTCGTCTTGTATGTAAGTCACTGCTGATGTTGAAACCGACTGTTGTATAGCCCTTCTTACTTGGACGACGTGACCTATTTCCAATAAAAGGTACGTGTTTTATCGCCTCGACAACATAAACACACCATATTCATCAAATCTAGCACTCGCAAAAACTCGCTCTAGGGCATACTAGCGGGGAAAATGACTGAGCACAAACTGTCTATTATCTTAGCGCACCGAAATATTGAAATTCTAGAATTGTCTTATTCTAACAATGAAACAACTAACGTCCGCAACGCATGGCACCATGTCATGACAACACCCTACTTTGCTCATCAAAACAAATAACAGCTACGGAACAAAAACCTTTTAACTGCCGATGGAACAAAGACACTTGCTACTCAAACAAAAATGTCCTATTCGAAGAAATCTCCAAGAATGCCAGTATTCTAAACAGAACGGTTCAAGCTGCGACTGACATCTTCAACTAACCTTTCCTTCCCCCCCCCAAATATCTACTCAATGCTATCTCGGAAAACAATTCAACTTGAGCAAAACAAACGCAAAAATCTCAGCGCCACCTCGGACTATACCGTGTGACCGATACACGCAAGAAAAGAATAACACAAGTCTACAAGAAACGAAAAAACACGTACCAGAAAAACTCTTGAATTTAGTACTTCTTTTTGTCCCCTAACATTCCTCGCCCCATTCTAATCCAAGCCCGACACTTCCGTAATCTCCAACGACGACGGCCGATCCTCCGATTGCTCCAGCACTCCTCCGTTTACCTCCGATTTGTCCAGCTCGGCTCGTAAAGCCTCCACGTCTTTTGGACTAAAAAGAAAATCCTCTTGCAGGCGTGGCAGCACCCGCATTTTTAGGGTTCGTCAGTTGCTCAAAATTCGTAGTCACGGTTCACATACATAGTAGCGGGAAATAATTTTCTCTCTTGTTCTTTTCACGATCTCCCAGCATTACTAGACACAAATTTCAACTGGTTTATTGATTTACAGCATATCAACTACACCAAAAAGCTCTCACAGCCTAACAATTTTTCCTGATTCCCGTCCTCCTTGCTCTCCCCAGGTTTCCCAGCCTTATGAACGCTGCCTTCAGGCATCAACCAGCAACTCTCAAAACCCAAACCACTCACCTGATCTGAATGAACACAATGCCACTAATCACGTTCAACACATCCAACACGCTGCTCAGAGACGGCTGCTGAATCTAGAATTGCAAACACTCTTATTCTCTCCTCACTCACTCACTAAGTCAGCCACAGATCACTTACTTGCAAGGGAAGAAGCTGCGACACGGAGCCAGCATTACGAGTTATCTCATTCATACGTTTTTGAAACGTGACCGCTTGCTGAGTCAGATGTTTCAAACATTCGCTGCTTTCCCGCGTTTTCTCGTGTTCTTCGCCGAGCTATAAAATCTCAAAATCTCATTTCCATTATAAAATTTAAGCCCGTAAGACTTACAGCATTTTTATAAATGGTAAACGTTTCCTTCTCGTATTGCAAAGCCGTTCGAAAATCTCCTCGGCACGATTGAGCGCGTGCGATTAAATGATAACTCAGAGCCGTCTTCAAACTATTCCGACCATAATAGAGTACGTGCAATTTCAACGCGTGCTCCAGAAAACGTAACGACAAATCGTATTCGCTGACAGCGTGCAAAATCAAACCAATGTTGCTCTAAAAAGCAAAAACTTTTCGTCCAAAATCCATCAAAACAGTCTCTCAAACTTACATCCAATAAGGCCATATGAGGATGATCTTCGCCGTGCGCCATAAGCAATAGATAACGAGCACGATACAACAATTTTAACGCCGTGCTCACTTGCAAGTTCGCGAAACAATACAAGGCTAAATGAGTCTGAAAACCAGCATCATACAAATCCCTCTCGCCCACCATGAATGATCATCACTTACATATTCTAAGATCGTCTGCGGATGATCGACGCCATTGCATCGTTCGCTCATCAAAACAGCTTTATGCTGATTCGCTAACGCTTCCTGATGATCGCCGAGAATATAAGCCAGACGAGCCAACAAACGTAAACACTGCGCGATCTCAGGATGCATAGCTCCGTACACGTTGTTCAACAAATTTAACGCCTCGGCCACCAAATCGTAACCCGCTCGCAACTGGCCTTGTTGAATCTTAGCCTGACCAGTCGTGTAGAAATTGTACGCATCCGATGCCTGAATAAAAGGAAACGGATTTTCACGCTAACAAACCTCTCCCCTTCCATCACTTACTCGTGGATTGATATGTTTCACAACAGGAAACACATTGACGATATCTTCTTCAACGAAAGCCGCCTTCGTTTTGCCATCGAACGCGTAGTCCTTTAGCAGAACCTGTACACCGCACACGATGCAGAATCGGCGAAGGATTGAGACCTTTTGCAGACCAGTGGTTTCGCACACAGCATCGATCGAATCCCTGAAATCACGAAACCTTGGCGTCGTTCGACACAAAAACAATTTCCATCTCTTACGTATTGATTTGATATCCGTAGTATGATTCGGCATCTTTGCAAATTTGCTGCCATAAACTTTTTGGACTATACTGTGCCCATTCAGTGCTGTCCTTGTCTAAAAGTAAGGACGAGGTCTGGATCGGCAAGCAGGACCACATCAATTCCCACTCACCCTTCGCCTCCGACGAGTTGCTACTCTTCTTCTTTTTTGATTTCTTACGCATCAACAATTCATCATTGATCGACGGTTGAGGGGTGGCGAACGAACCGAGGAAACAGTTCAGGAAATGAGCCACTGCAGCCGATAACATACTGTGCTCCACACTTTGCAAATAGCTGCGGAAAATATGCTTGGCCGAACGACAAATCAATTCTCCCACGCAGATCACCTGCCACAAACAATCAATGTCCTCAACAAGCTCACAATCACACTCATTTTACTTACCTTCAAGTACTGCAAAGTAGGCAATCCTTCGATGAAAGTAGTCAATTTTCCGAGGTATCTTATATTTATGCCCCTGAAATACAACACTCATACTTCACGCTTTCGATCACGGTAATTATCAGCTTACCGCGAATGCAATGCATCAGTCAAACTAGACCCGTCCAACGGCGCGAAAGTGTGATCCAACGAGTCCCTGATCTAAAAATCAAACTCCCTCACTCACAATCATATTAGGCGAATCAAACGTATAAACTTACAAAATTGGGAATTTGAGATACCAATAAGAACTGCGCCGCCTCCTTAACCAAACGCTTTTGTTTTTCCAACTCCTCCTCCTGAAAACAAAACAGCTAGTTTTTTGATCCAAAACCTTCCAACTAAGAAAATAATCACAACTGGCACTTACAGTAGAATGAGTGACAGTCGGCGAAAAACAGTCGGGATTGAAGCGAATATCGTATTCTAAATCAATCCAAACCCAAATACCATCAATTATAATTATCACAAAAATTATTTTTACCAGAATCGGAAAGCGAGCCAACGGCCTGAGCCGCCTTTTTAATGATATCTTTCGTTTCTTCTTCCACTAAACATATGCCCAGCACTGTCAGCCAGTACCCATAAATAACACACGAGGTACTTACTCGTCAGCGATTCCATAATCTTTTTGGCCTCATCAGTTGGTGGCAGATCACCTTCCTTATTCGGACTAATACCACGCGAAATCTTCCTTTTCAAATCGTCGACGGCGTGTTGCCTTTGCTCGCTCTCTTCGGCCGTCACAGCAGCTTGATTGCCTTCACTCAATGTTCCCAACACGTTCACTTTCACCGAACTGGTCGAATTAGCACCAGCATGATCCCCGTCTCCGTTCACCAACGACTCGTCTTTGCTCTTGGTCGAATCAATATCACAAGCCGCACCAGGACTTGTTTCAGACTTCAAGTCATTTTCGTTCGTCGATTCCGAGCCTTCTTCCTCCTACAAATACAAAAGCAGTCTCTCATTAAAGATTTGAGACCCACATTCGCACAAAATACCTTTCCGTCTTTTGGTTTTTTCAAGCGAAGCTTTTGAAGATGAAACGCAGCGATTTTAATAAACGTAACATAACGTGATCTAAAAACACAAAACACATTCAAAAATATTCATTAGATTTTTCAAACAATAGAAACGTACTCGGCGAAGGCATCGATCAACTCTTGACGTAGGCAAGCGAACTTGTGCGGGTGCTCACGAGGATATCCATTCTCACGACTGACTTCAGTGACGTCAGCGTCCACTGAAACAAAAACAAAGTCCGCCATGACGCCACCACCCCATGCTAAGCTGGCGTTTCTCACAATGGTTTCGTAAAAGCTAACACTCGAGCTACAAAAATCCACTAATACCAGTCCTCCGTGAACCCATCTTACCTCCTAAATAATGCACATCCGGCGGAAACGTCCGCAGCAGATCCAAAATATAATGACGACTATCGTTGCCAACAATTCCTTTGCTTTCGATGGACGAGAATAATTTTACCACATCACCATTTGAGCTCACGACCCTGCAACGTAACAATGCTGTGTGTCACGCAGGGAAATGGGAATGAGCCCTCTCGGCTTGGTTGGCGGAAACGTGCCCTGCGCATGTTTAACCCTAACCCTGGAAAAATCATTTTCCGCGCCTTGAATGAAGTTTATCAAGGTAAAAAAGTTTGTAGCGCAATAGATAAAAACCTGCACTTTTGCTTCCTGGACCCCCTTTTTCAGACCCTCCTCCCCCGGGCCAGGGGCTAGGCTTCGGATGCTGCCCTTAGTTAGGCGATGGACCCTCCGAACCTCGCCACACATGTGACTCACCAAGTTCTTCACAAACCTTACCTGTGAGGTAAAATCTTCAGTTGCTGAGCAGCCTTTTGCATTAGCTCCTCGTATTTTTCAGACGTGACAACAGTTTTTCCAAAATCTATTGACCCGTATACGACAGACTGCTCCTGATCACGTTCCAGTATGCCTGAAACAAAGCCCCCTTACACACCACCCGCCTCATCCAACCTCACCAACCAGCCTTACCCGGAATAATCGACTGCGCTGTGACACGATATCCTCGATAATCGATAATCACCGTCCCCAAAACGTACAATCCTTCGAGGTCCAAATTGAAGTATGCTTTCACGCCTAACAGATCGCTGCTCTAAAAACCCATATATTCCATCTTTTCCTTCTCCATCACAAACACTAGTCTATGCTCACCGGGGCAACAAATGCCGCCGCGTCTCCTCCAAAATCTTTGTAATGATCTTTCACGTCGAATCCCAACGAGAAAAAGATATTGTTCCATATGTACATTTGCATCCTGAAACCAAAACTTCACCACCATCTCTGACATCGTCCCCCCCCCCCCCCGTTCATACTTCGGATCTTCTCCTGGATTTATGGCCATCACATTCCCATCGATGACAGCTACTGCTCCTCGCGTTGCTGCGGCTACGAAATCGCTATGCACCTACAAAACATATTCCATTCCTAAACAACATATTTTCCCAAAAAACCATTAATAAATTCCAACGATCCTTGCTTTTAGAAACAAAAGTTTTCAACACAAACCTTGAATATAGCCCGCTCCCGAAGCAGTCGTTCAGGCAGCGTTTTACGCGGTAATTCGCGCGTCGTTTGAAGCTCCTCGTTCCATTCACGAGTTTGGCCTGGAATGTGTTCTTCATAGCCCAGCTTGAACGCGAAAGCTAAAACGGAAAAAATTAGTGACGAAACACAGCCGAGAATCCGAAATCTACGTTTCACTCACCATCTTCGGCTCGAATAGCATCGGACGTATGATCGAAAGGGGGCACAGCCCACGAATAGACTTGGTACGGTGTGGCCTAAAACGCACTCTCCTATCTCTCATGGCCAAAACACCCCGCACCCAACTTACCACACGTTCGAACGGATGCCGCTGACAGCGTTTCTTTTGAATCAAGGCAAAGTTTTTCTTGAATCCAGGACTCAGCTAAAACCCATCAACCCTTCCCTAAACACTGAATTCAACCACGCAAATATTTTAAACGCTTACATGATTCAAAAGCTCGGGCAACGAATGAAACATGACTTTCGGATTGGCTGGCTTCGAACTAAATTCTTCTTCGGTAGATCTCAAACGAATCCACGTCAAATTTACACAAAATCCAGTTCATTCATGAGCGACTTACTGATTGACATAGAATCCTTTCGTACAGCACGTGATATGATAACGTTTGTCTTCCAACGTAAGCACGTAAAGATACAGCAGGTCTCCTAAAAGAACCGATTATGTATTCCGGTAGCATGATGGAACATGATGCCGTCGACCTGATGTTTTAGTCTCCTCTGATCCCAGAAAGCCTGTCAGACTATTCCGTGATCACTACCTCAGCTTACCGTGCAACTTGCGATTTCCAGGCGGCGGATTCCATCCGCTCAAGCTCAACACCTTCAAACACGGACTGGTCGTTTCCTTCGCGATCGGCATCAAAGGTGCCATAGGTCGTTCCTTGCTATTGGGCATAATAAATTCGGGCGGTGTGCAATCGACCGACGATTCCAATTTGAATCGTTTCCGTTCCAACGTGTTCCCATTCGTGATCGTATTCAAGAATGACAACGATGAACAATCGGCCCCGTTATAAGCGTCGATCGGATCCAATGATTTCAACAAATCACGAACGTGACGTAAATGAATACGAGCCTCGCGAACTGTGTACGCCTCTGAAAAACCAAAAATATTATCCATATCGACCCGCCCTTATTCATTATGCAGTCCTGTTTTCCTAAACATTTTCGCACCATTAACCACCTCCTCGCTTAGCACAACCCAAAATGTATTCCTTTCACACTCGTAAACACTTCCCTTAACACCCGTCATCTGCTACAATTCTCACCCTCGCTTTCTCTGCTACCCAGACCGAATATCGTTTAGCATAAGCAAACTAGACTTCCGTCCTGCCACCAGCATGTAAACAAGTCAATCCACATCCCCAAAAAGGCACCCTTCTCTTGTGTACTCAGCTGACCTGAGATGTTGACAGCCCAGCCACACTGATCTCCGCTCTAAACCTGTTACACCCTCCGTTACTAACCTTCCACAACTTTCAAGACGGCTCCGTCCTTCAATCCTTCAACGTTCTTCAGTTCCGTGAAATGATCCAACGGCACGCCGTCCAGTTGCAGGGAGAAACATGTGCGATAACACGTGTCTTCACGATCCATCAATACCTGATGAATTTCTTGCACCAACTCCATGCTACTCACCTAAACACAATGATATCACAGTGTATTCTTAACATCATCTGTTTCAACTCTACACACGCTCTAGCCTTCTAAACCTCCTGTTCAGGTTCTTTTCCACTCTCGCTTTATTTTCCAACCCTTCACCGACTATAAATGCGCATTAGGATTAACTGCGAACAGGAACGATTTAGTCGACCCTAAGCAAGCAATCAAAGGCATTTGCTCAGCTAAGCCCTTTTGCACATGTTTGCACTGGGGGCCCATTTTAAATTCGGCGTCGACCTAGCACCATCCCCCTTCCTTTACTACAGCTTGTTGGCATTCTTATCCCGTTCCGGGCAAACACTTCTCATCGTCACACCGCCACGGCCAAACACAACAGACCACAAACGCACCTCGCCACTTGTCCCCTCTCCTAACAGATAGCATCGACAAACATGCCCGACTTCAGTAGTCTTCCTTCGCAAATCCCTCTAAATCGGCCCGCGAAAAGCTTCCGACTACGTTTCTCTCAACCCCGTTACCCAGCACCCGCCCCTACTCAATCGACGACCACCATTCCCGCACCCAAATCTATCAAGACATCTACGCTTTTTTTCATAAAGCAGACCCCACGCCACGACTCTTTATCGATTTGCAACCCTTTTTACATTCGTGCGCAAAAAATCTTTACAAGAATTAGTCTAAATGTCGCCAGACATTATCGATTCGTCGTCTTTCGGTGCAAAACGTCTAAAAAATTTGCACCCAAAAAGAGTGTACTTCTGCCACACAATTGTTAAGGTGTTTATCAATTCGTGTATACATCTAGAGTACAAAGGCCCCCTAATTACACACTACACGGCACGAGACCCATTCGCCAAAACAGCTTGGCTCCACGAACACGCATCATCTGTCCGAATGCAAACAGGACCTTCCCCAGACTCCTAAATAAGAAGGCCTAGCCCGGAATTAATGGCCCCCTACCCTTCTATTTGTCCATGCAAATGAATGGAACCAGCGCGGCGTACCTGCAAGTCGAACGGCTCGCATCCGGGTGCCACGATCTTAATATTGAAACTAGTATCTTGAATAAGCACAACTTCTTCCGTCCCATCCGTTGTTCGTGTGGCCACTTGTGTATCATTATTGCCAAAACTCGTCCCACTTTCATCTTTTCCTTGTTCATTAGTTCCATTCTCCAACGCCCGTTGCGAAGCTTCGTAAGCCGGCGTCATAACGTCGGGCGTACTACTCGGACTAATGACTCCCGAATCCGTACTCGTCGGGCTCATATCGCCCCCGAAATCATCACCCAAATGATCGCCGCCATTACGTACTCCCGTTAAAGCTTCCGTTCCTTGTCCGTCGCAATCGTCGTTTTGATGATGTCCGTTCAATAGGACGCTGCCCACTGACGAAGCCGATGCCACGGACGACTGCTCCGTAATGTGATCAGTCGCGCTACCACCACTCTCTACACTATCGCCTTGCATTAAAGTCTTCTCTTCACACATTTCCTTCAATAATTCTTTCTTATTTTCTATCATTACACCTGAAATACAAAACTAATTTATTATCAAATTTATCCTCATTACTTCGCGCAAAAGGCCAAGAAAACCAAGAAACATCCACTTGGACAAATCGCATCTCACTATCACCTTTCCTCTCCCCACCACCAGCACACACACAGCTTATCCAGCCCGGCGGACTATGCCTTATAAAAAACGCTCAAAAAACTTTGATCCAATCTAAACTTGACAGCAAGAGCGACCGAGGCACGACAATCGACATGTTCGACTGAAAGCTCAGACGACATTCGGTATGACAACAACGCAACAACAGGCGCAGTTGGCCAAAGCGGACGGGAACGAATGTCCAATGTTTAGCACTCTCGACTGCCAATGAGCGCTCCTGTTCAACCATTGACAGATTTCAAGCAGAAGGCACACCAAATCCCCCACTTGGCCTCGATCAGAATATCCCTAGCACCAGGCCATTCACCCTTTAGAAATCGTCGACAAATGACGCTTCTACTCAAAACACACCCACCCTCCCCTCTCTGCACTCGTTACAGAGCCAACGCTGCTTCCGTCGGGTGCAAGGCACCATCGCCGAAAGTGAAACGCCGCTGATTTATATCCACTCGCTACATACAAACTGAACCTGCCTCTAGTGTATCGAGTTGGCTTCATTATAGATACATTCACTACACACTATTTCTATTTTTCATCCAATTAACTATTTTAGAACAATTAAACCCACTAACAATCAGCACTGATCATTTATCATACGCCAACTGACGTCATCAGCTCACGCAAACAATTCCACTTTATTCCACGCAATTCTAAACAACTGCCCAACTTTTAACGTGAAACTTCTCAGAAAATGGCTACTTTTTTCTAACTAACGACAAATCTTTCAGCAAAACCCACTTTTAAACAGAAAAGAAGATATCTTACCGTTTTCAGCAGCGAAAACGCTTTTGTGCGTCTGAGTTGCCGATAGGTCGCAAAAACTCGAACCAATATTACTAGACGCAGTAGCCCCTGAATTTTCGGCCAACTGACGCCGAATAAACATGAATATACGTAAAATGACAATAAACCCTAGCGACGTGTTTGAACGGGCCCCAAAATCCGCTCAAATCCAACAATTTCTCTAAAATAAAGCAAAAAAATGCAAACGAAAATGCACCCTCCTTCTTTCCGGCTTCGTACAATACCTTGGCGAACCACCTAAACGGCGCTACAAAATAGGTAGGGTAATGTTTATCAGCTAGGTATTCATTCGCACTAACCTTATCGAACATCTCTTCCAGATAACATGCATAAAAGCGCGCTGGTATTCAGTCGGCACCATGACCAACTTATTGCGCCGATAAGGGAACGGACATGGGCGATAATGAACCGATTTTTGAAACAAAAGTTGCTTGTTTTTACGCGTGAAACCGAAAACAAGGAAACTACAAAAAGCGTGCTCCAAACAAAACGTACACAGTCTATAGATCTAGAGCAACAACGACGAAGGCAGCCATCGCGAAGGCCTATCTTATGCCATCGCCAGCAGGTGCTGCTATCGGTCCTAAACTGGTAGAGTATACACACAAGACGGCGTCTACGTACCAGTACTAGAACCTGCACCGACCGACCCGACTAGTCCCAGTCAACGTGCGAACTGACGAAAATGAGAGTCGCGGGCGGAAGAAGTTTAGCAGACGAAAACGATTACCTACTGCCTTCATTGAAGGCGCGTACAGCACTCCCGCGCAGAGATTGTACGGGAGCTACCATTCGCGCTGAGACGATAACTGATGGCGCCGACGACACTGCAAATTTGATAAGCGAGAATTTTATAGGCGCTACTTTTCCGTCCAAAACGCACACCTGTTTTAGTAAACATTCAAGAAGCACGAAATCGTTTGCGCAGTCAACAGATTACAAGAATATGCCGGACAATGCTTTGAAAAATGCACCCATACGAAAGAAAAATCCGGAAGAACCTCTCGGTGCAAAGATACACTGAACACAAATTACGTCAAAGCGCTGGGTTGTCTACGTGAATGTAAAGCCCTCTGAAACAGGCTTCGATGGCTACACGCACGACGATTTCGCGGATACTTACCGCATTGCAGTGAAAAACATTCTAAGGCAAAGCTTTAGCGAAAGCCGACTGAACGTGTCCGTCGTCTCCAACGATAAGTTGGTGGTAGATGTGACGGCTGGTTCAACGACGGCGGCGGCAATGGCACGAAGAGGAGCCGCACGCTGCGGGCGTCAGCTCCCCAGCTGGTACGCTCCGCAACGCGTAGTCGAAGGAGGTACAAGGTAGTCGGATAGGTACACGCCGAAATCGCTCTTGAAGCTTTTCTAGATTCGCATAAGCTCTTCTCCTGAAATTCGCACACCCTAACTTCACACAATGCGCAAAGACGACCGTGCGCGCAGTTTGACGTGTCCGGAGCAAACAATAGCGAATGCCCGTCCTCAAAGGCTGCGCGTAACGAGATGAAGTGGGTTCTACTATTTTTAAAAAAACTTCCTCCAAGCTGAGGGAAACGAAGTGATGAAAGCTCACGAAAAGCCCCAAACGAATATCAAATTATAGGTCGCAAATCATACGCGAACTGGAAAAGTTTCCGCGAGCCACGCTAACGAATGCTCCTACACTACAAAAACGCAAGCACATCGGAGAAACAAACCTGCAAGATCTGCACCACGAAAAGAAACTTCGGTATTTCGACTTGGTCTATGGCAGAGGCCGCCGTACCGTGAAAACCAATTTATAAGCGCATAATGCCAGTTAAACAAAGCAAACGTCAAATAATTGTTGTCCCTATGCAGCTGATTCGTGCAATCAAAACCAGCTTACCATTATTTCATCATTCCATAACGCACGTCGGCACGACCACCTCCCACGCGCCCAACCCGCTCTAATACCGCGTCGCCTTCCCCTCGAGCTCCGCCTCTGCAGTGCCTAGAACAAAGGGCTCCCGCTAAAAGCAGACAAATGGCCTGAGCATCATCACCTTCTCATATAAATTTGAGGTGAATTCAATTTTTTAAACATGTGAGGTATTACAAGCGAAATATAGAGTAGGCTACCGTCGTTTGCGGGTGTTTGGTCTCGCCTTGGGGCAATTCTCGTTTTTGCACTTCTATCAATTTGGTCCAGTCCATTGCGTCTTGTGGATTCACACTCACTTTCCTCATATCTACTCTGAGGGTGTAAAGTCGTCGCTTGTTTTCTAATCATAGGAAAAACAATGTATTTCAGGCAAGAATCGATGACGATCGCCTCGCGAATCTTCCCTGGCGCTCATTCATGAACAACCGAGCATAGATCCCGAAATCTTGTTTTCCTTGCAAGGAGGCCCCCTTCTGGACCCAGCAGGAAGTGACATACTACAATGAGTCAGAGCAACTGCATCAGCCAGGCTTTGCGAACGAGGTGGCCGCTGGTATCAAACGTGCTGGTCTCGCAGTCAGTCTCAAGGCCGTATTCTCGAAACGTATTTCAACGACATTTGCTGCTCAGCGAGCTCTTTTCCAGCGGGCTGACTGAAATAGTTATTCTAAACTACCACGTTTTCCTGTCACCGAGTCTGAGCCCATAGTCGCTGATCGCAGTCGGTAGAATATCGTATTCTCAGAAAAATGTGAACAGGAAAGCATTGCAGATAACGGAGGTGACTGGGGAAAATGACCGCCTCGAAACCTGTTCAGCGAGGTCTAATCAAGTAATTGTGAATGATACATATCAATCGATAACCAATCCCCATTGTGATCATAACTGCAAATTCATCCGTATCGTGGCTGAATGAGCGGGCTCTGCTGAGGATGCATTCATCCTGCATCTGGGTGCTTGGATAACATGAAGGGTGACCTTGGATAGAGACTAATTGAGAATTTCCAGGACATGATGCATGTTGCGTGCTGCAAGCTGCTTCTTGCGATCTCGACGCCATACCACTGATTGTGAGCAGTACTACGCGCCGCGCCGCATTCGGTTGTACTTGAGCTAATTCAAAGTGCACCTAAAATTAAGCCGTTGCGCAGTGTGCTTGGGGCTTCTGTATTCCAGCGCTGGGGCGGGAATAGGTACTGTAGTTTTTCAGGTGGATCATCAGTGATCAATGGAGATGCTCTTTTCGAAGCAATAGGCAAGAAGCAGTACAGTTGTTGAGGTGGTTATGAGGTTTTGTGATAGATACTGTGCAGAGTGTTTGACCAGTGGCCGTCGACTGGTCTTGCCGTGGTGCCTACTACATCAACGATCCCCACCACCAAGGCCCCACTCTCCGCTTATGCTGTAAAGTTCGGCCTTCGTTGGCCTCTCGGACCAACGCTTTCCTCGGCACACCTAATTGACAAGTTTATGCATGACTGGAGCAGTATGTGACTGCTTCATTGGCGGCTTGATACCAACATATCTCCAAACAAAGTAAAAAATCTGGGTTTATGCTTTAGACTTCGACGAATGGTAGATTAGAAAGCCTGTGTTTCAGGCAGCCCAATCCTGGCCTTATTTTTCTGTTTTAACCCACATGAAAACGCTATGCTAGCGCACTGAAATCCAGTGCACATTCTCTGAGCAATTCATTACACTCCAACTCCCTGAGCAGTTCAAGACCAAGTTACAATTTTTAAGACCTTGATCTTTTGCCCAAACTCATTGCATGTGCGCGTGGCAATGAACTGTGGATGAAAAATAAGAATAGGGCAACAAAACTGTGTGCTAGCAAGTACTGTAGCACAGTACCCTCACACAGTGCCATTGTTGTTTCAGCTTTCTCCGATCCTTCTTGTTCATGTTCATGTTTTACCACATCACCGAACGCTTTTGCGCACTCGAGGGTGAAGGGACACATTTTACACGAAATGATTTACCGGCCCGCGAGTCGAACACTCGCCCGCAACTGCGCACCTGGCGTGAGAGGCACAAGCCGCTGTTTAAAGTGCATGTGCAGTCAGGCAACAAGAAACATCACGAGCTGGGCTCACATCCAGTGGCTGACTTTGTCCTCGCAACTTGCCAGCCCCTTTCATACCCGACCAAGCATCCACCCCTAACTTGTCAATTTAATGTGACGCATGGCTTCAATTACCCACTCTTCCCTCACCCCGTCACTTCCGTCCAATCATGTGCACAATGCACGTCCTCTTTTTTTATTGCGTGCCTATTCGACTGTTGAAATTACGTTTTGTTCAGTCGCGCAACCCGATAAGTCCGCTGGTCCGCAACCGTCCAGCCGTGCATTACGTCACTAACCACATCGTGCTTGCGGTCACTCACTCTCCCTGCCCATCAGTAGCCCATCCCGGCCTTCCTGCCACAACCCACCCCATTCTTGTCCGTACTAACCCGTATTTGGGCAAAAATAGACTCCAGGCGCGTCTAATCTAATTTAGGCCATTTTAGGAAAAAAACATTTTTTCTACGATCCATCATAAAAACACTCTTGGCTCACCCGACACCCATTTCTATATTTACGAAAGGGCGGCGGTGCACGAGCTGGCAGTGAATGGTGTGTTTGCGGTCACGGCCTTGGCTCATGATTGGCCTATGAAGAGAGGTTATTTGGTGGACGGTGTCACCGATTCGATTATCTTATTTCCGTTGGCTCCGACTTGCCAGACTCCCGTGTATGGTCAATGCGCATATGGCTAATTTCTTGCCTCTTTCTCCTCGAAATCGACTCTTGGCCTTCTCCTCATTTCGTATATGCGTCAGGGAAATTTGTGCGGGTCTCGATTTTGTTGTGAGGCTAGTCGTAACTGCTGACCACGTTAGCCACTAATGGCGATATTTTGGGTGGCTCAGGGAATCCAAATCGTCCTCCTCACTTGATCAACCTACTCCAATTGACTAATGCGTCCGAGCCGAGCCCGAAAGGCTCACAATTTCATTTCTTATTTACACATTCTATATATGTAAGCATTAGGTTGGACTCGCCTGCTTGCCTCCATCATTTCTATTCCACGCTTCGGCCCAGAGAGTGACATTCGGACGGGATCAGCCTACTCGAAGGCAACAGTTTTTGTCAAGTTTCGATACTCGATATTATACTTAGGCTACCGTTAACTGCGACTTCATCTTCTCGTAAAAGGTGGACTGTGTTGTGTCAACGGACGTTCCTACTCAAACACGCCTCCCTCGCCTCGACTGGTCCTGCGGTGGTGCCTACTACATCAACGCCCCCACTACCAAGAGCCCACTCTCTGCTTCTGAAGTTCGACCTTCGTCGGCCTCTCGACATTGGACCAACACTTTCCCCGCACCAGCTTCTCGTCTCGCTGCGGCCAAAGCCCGAGCTAGCGCTGCTGGTAAGAATACGTGCGAGGCCTCGGCCTGGTCGGAAGTGGACATATCCATACCTTCACCTATTTCCATGTACGGAGGGTATTTTGGATGGATGATATCGCAGAGCGGTCGACGTACAAACTGCGTGTCATCGCCGACCTAATCCTAATCCTGGCAATTTCCTTCCTATTCACTGCCGGTCAGGCGTATCGGGACGGATCGCCCGTGTCCGCATGTAATACCATGGTGCCGAACCCGAGTCACCTGCACGGCCACGGAGCCTCGCCCAGCACCCATCGATCGCCTTATTCAATAGTGGTCAGTAACTTGAGACGACAAGAAGTGGCTGAATACACGCCCGGTGGGAAACAAGTTCTCAAAGGTAACTCGAGCACGTTTACAGACACGACTTGTTTGTAATCAGGCTGGCACCCCCTTTTAGGATAGATTGAACAAACGGCTGACTTACGTGACCCAGGGGGGGCATAGTAAGGGTAGTGTGCCATCCCTTTACAGGAGTGGCTTGCTGGTTGCTGCGGGCGGGGAGGTGTTCAATCGTCGGTAAAGTCACTTGTTTTCCCCCCAACTTATACCCTGGGAGGGGGCATTTTGAAAACCACGAGGGCCTAAATCATAAAATGCGTTATGAGAGACACCTTTGGTATTTGTGTTCAAAAATTCCGCCATCATTTTTATTGCCAACAAAATTGCCTATTATTGGGGCCTAAATACCAGTATGGTGACCCGGTGATCCTTTGAATGCCAGACTTATTCGAAATCCTAGACGCCCCAGTCTACCCACCCAGCTCAGACCCGCTTGAAATCTCATAGCTCTTGGATCACAGTGACCACACTGACCCATCTTTGTGTTTCAGTGCGAATCCACGGACCGAAATACAGGGGATATCTGCTCCAAGCCCAAACTATGACTTCGCAACGTCGGGTCGGGGAATTTCTGAAACCATTACCCGTTGAGTCCAAATTCCTCAGCTGCGACGGTGACCATCCTCACAGCGCAGTCACGCACAGCTGTGCTGCATTCAAACAGCATCAGACATTCTTTTGGAGAGTTCCCGAATTGAATGTGGGCCCGATTTATTTCGTGTAAGATAAATTGCGTTTTTTAAGGTTCCACGTAGCTGAGCCTCTTTGCTGTAGGTGCCATGCACCTCCCTTTATACGACTGGGTCTGCAGTACTGGAGTGACTAGTGGGTTCAGCTGGCCAAGTCTTCTCATGTCATACTTTTTTCATAGCCAAGCCTTTTACAGCGTACTTGACAATCATTTTTTACCGAGGCGGGAGTCGAACCCTCCCATGTAAGAGCGCACCCAGCGTGAGAGGCTGACGCCTTAACCCGTAGGCCACGACCCGGGCTTTTGGCCTGGTCCGCGGCGAAACATCATTCTGACGGGTGATGCTCTAGCTGCTGGCTCTGTGCAGTCCTGTCTGCTCACGTGCCCAATTTTCCTTATCATCATTGCAAAAACAGCTGAAAGGTAGTCGGATGACTGCGCAAGCAACGCCACTGCTGATCTGATACAGGGCTAAAGTCATTTTGCGTAGCATAATCTGCCTCTGTTTTCATATCCTAGGTTCTGCTTGTTTGCCCTCGGATCGCATCAGAGTGGCATGTGGAAGAGTATTTAAGAACGTCTGATGAGTTGGCTGTGTCCAGTCTTTCTTCTGGTCTCTTAAAATACGCACTGACCAAAGAGGTGACACCGGTCTCCTGCCAGCTGTGCTGGGTCTCGTATGCATGCCTGGGTTGCCTAGTACTGGCAGAAGCGGCTCTGTTGACCTGATCCAAGTGGAAGAGCAAAGGACCTGACCAGAGAGGCCCCATGCAAAAGGCCGCTTACCAGGCGAGCTCCTACAGCAGACCGCTGCCGACTTTCAGGGGCCTGGAGCACTTCCTGGACCAACATTTTCTTCCACCTGCTCTTCTCCATTGTTGTTTTATTTACACAAATTTTTTAAACTTCACACACTCGAGCGAGGCCCATTTTGTCAAAGCCGCGCAAAGCACTCTTCATAAGCATGAATGGCGGCACCCCAGGCAGCTTCCCAGCAGGAGGACTTCCGTAGTCTAGCATCCTCACTAGGTGGTCTGCCGTCATCATTCTCTGCACTTATCGTTGGAGATGCCGCGCTGGAGTGGACCCTTTGATCTTCCATCGCATAGACGAGCCTGGACGCTTGTGAACCGCCGCAGCCCTTTCATTTCAGAGCCACCATCGTCGCCGACAACCGAAGTGTGTACTGGACCCTGATCCAATCAGCGCCTTTATTTCCAGCACCAAAGACAGTTTCCCCAGACGTCACTGAAAGTAGGTTGCCCGCCCGCACCCTCTCCTCCTCACCACCACCCTTTGTTTCAGTAGACACCAGTCGCTGTGGGAAAGGGTTTGGGTGCGCACGCATCGGTGAAGCCAAGTGCCTATCGTCAACCGAGCATGGTCTCACCACACGGCCCCCCATCTGCAACCTGACCGTGTCCTGGCAATGTTCCAAGACATTCGCCGTATTCGAGTTGTTGGCCGTCCGAGACCGTCGACACGAAGGTGCCACAGGAGGCACCTTCGCCGCTCTGCTATTCTCCAAAGATGTGCATATGGTAGGCACCCCGAGGCCCATCCCCGCACCACCTGCACCCCCTCCTTTCAGACTGATGCCGTGCTTCTGGTCTGCGAATTACGTCGTCACGAGGGCACTTTCCAAGCCACGCCCACCGCCTATCACTATCACTCACAAGGCACTGCCTTGCGCCCACTCCGAGACTCCATCCTGGAACTCAAGACCAATGTCCTCAACGATCGATACTTCTACTGCCGATTCAGTCGACCACACCATCGACCCATCGACCACAAACACTCCCCCGCGGCCATTGATCTAGAAAACTCATTCGTTTTCGCCGCTTTCGGGAAGATCTACGGAGGTAAGCACCCTCTCTCTCGTCTCGCTATCACTGCATAGCCCAGTTTCAGATGGCAAATTGCAATCGCCGTCCGCGCTGGACTTGCTCTCGTTGGCCAACAGAACATCGTCCCTGTGCTCCCATCCAGACATCACTGTGCCTCTGCCCCAACGCATGCCTCTCACGGCGAGCGGACGTCGTGACTCCAACAACATCGGTGTTTATATTTTCCTCTCCCTAGCATCCGTCATGTACATTGTCTAAAATATATTGTGACCACCGATGGCACTCCGCTACACAGAGCGCAGTCAGAGAACCTTATGGCACGCACGCACACGGTACCGTCCTACACGCACACGAGGCTATGAGCAACACGCACACGAGGCTATGAGCACACCAGCCGAATATGTAAGTCATGGAAACCATGTCACTGGGGATCGACTACGCAATCATCATTTACAAATTTCCATCCATGAGCGTACTGATCAGAAAGTCGGGTACGGCCTAAATCACAACAATATGAGTCCATGCTCGCCCCATCCACCAGCCGTCTTACTTGCATGTCCACTTCCTGTTCAAACCACTTCAATAACGACATGGTCAGCAACTTATAATCGTCGCAAGACACGTGAGACTCGAAGGAAGAAAACCACGAATCGATCACTTTGCGTAACTAAAACAAAAGCATTATGATTGCCATTAACTGCAGCCCTGACTGGTGTCTTTCGCTGACATTTATGGAGAGTTCGACTCCCGCCTCGGTTAAAATATGTCGGTATTCTGCGCGTTCATTCCCTCGAGTGCGCGTAGCCACGTTTGGCATGAGGACAGACCATAATGGCACCGAGCGCTTACCACGTATTGGCATAGGGAAGACAGCACTCTCTTACTGGCCTGGTCAGCAAAAGTTCTCTGGTTTCTCCTACGTGTCTTACCCCTACTCTGAGACGAAGACAATGAGTGAATTGTCACAGCACGTGCCCCATGTCTACTGTGAAAAGTATGGAGGAAAACACCTTTTCGTCAATTCAATCAAAAAATCGTTTGAAAATTTGCATGAAATTGCACATATGCAAATCACCCCTCCAGACCTAGCGCAAAGATGAAAGGCGGCTGCCACAGTTTGAATGGCAGAGCTCGAAACCACTCTGCCTGGGTTCGACCCCGGGCGTCAGAGACCACCTCGCAAGCCTGGCGGTGAGCCCTTCATTCCTATGAGGTCGGGGCTTATGGGGCAGGAAGCTCTAGAATTCGAGTCTCCATGATACACATTGCGCAGTTGGTGACAAACACTCGCTTCCGTCCAGCATCTATCGTGGACGGTCGTTAGTCGATGACAAGATTGGGTCCACTCAAGAAACCCTCTTTTTCTGCGGAGAAGGGCCAAACAGCAATCCTCCCTGGAGCGATCAAGATAGGTAAATCCAATCTTCAACTTACCATATTGAACTTCATAGCCGCGACACCTTGATCGGCACTCGAACCTGACGCTCCATCGTTCTGAATCGCCAGCTGTTCATAATTCCTGAAACAATGCAAGTAATCAATGCATTGGGGTATCAAGGGGGACCGGGGTCGTGTGGCCTAGCGGGTCAAGCTGTCTGCTTCTCACGCTGGGTGCGCACTTACAGGAGAGGGTTCGACTCCCGCCTCGGTACAAAATGATTGTCAAATATATGTGTTCCCTAGCCCTCGAGTGCGCCGTATGGTGCTTGGCTATGGATCAAGTAAGACATGACATTAGAAAACACAACCGCTTACTGACAAATGATTTGTAGCGCCACTAACTGAGATTGTAATCGCTCTAATTCTTCATTTTGAGCATCGCACTGGCCCTGCAGCTTCTTCAGATAGTCAGCGGCTAAATGTTGTAAATTAAAAAGTCTGATTTCCGTGTGGACCACCACAGTGCCTACCTCGATATAAAATACTTGCATTCGTCGTTTTGAAACCTAATGGCGAAAAGTCAGAAGGCAGTAAATCTTTCAGTTCGGCGTATCCACTCTGAAATGCACAAACATGGGCTGCGTTTTTGGATTTCCTATCCCCTCCTCAAATCACGGGATGTCGTAAGCAACTAATCGTAAGTCTAGACCTGCGTGGCGAGCCAAGCCCTCATTAACCCCCACAACTGATTAGGCAGGCCGCACGTGTACACATACACTAAAGGAGCCATGTTGAAAGTCCTGATCAAGAATGGGGCATGTGCATCCATTCTTTCAAAATGACAGAACTTGCTCCTCTCTTCTTTTCCTCTCCTTACTGGAGCGACAAACATTTAGAATTTTGCCGCCCTACAAGGGAGAGGTGCCGAAAGGCACATAAGCAAACAGGCCTATGCATTACGTGCCGATCAGCAAAGACTGGGATTGACCGAGTGTCCATAAAAGTAAGGTTTTTTCAATTTCCTCACAGAGAAATGTTTTGAATGCTCACTAAATGGCACTAGTGTCGAATTATCGACTGCAGTATACAACCATAAAAGTCGCTTACTTTTATCGCTTCACGTCTCATCTGCTCGCATCGAAGATGCACTTGTTTCTTGCGGTCGGTTGAACTGTCCACTGGACTCGATGCACCTGGCATCGTTTCCAGCGCTGCATCTAAAACAAAAAAGTGGATTTTAGCAAAATAAAACATCTCACAAGGCGGCTTCGACCTTTGACCTCTGATTGAAGGACTTTAGGAGACACACGAAAATAGCTTAGGTAATAGTAAGCTTACCGCAGAATGGGCTATAGAAACCAGGCAAGGATGTCTCAACGGCTTCCCTACCCCACGGGTGCGCTGGGAAAGATTCTCTGGTGAGGCTACACATACTCTAGATATGCAGAAATACATAGGGCGTACAGAAATCAAACAAAGCTAGAATTCGCCAATGACCAATCGCCAAAGTAGTAAAATGAAAATATTCACTATGTAACTTACTTGAATCATCGTCGTCCGTTTTGTCCTCACTGGAAGATGGGCATAACTTATCCGAGTCCATTCCAGTTTCCACTGCTAATCGACCAACCAACATTTCTCTTCTCAACGATCTACAGTATTCTGTTTGGCACGCAGCAAAAACCACGTGCGATTTGCAGGCGCGTGGGTGTTGTCATACGCAGAAAGCATTGTCTGCTAGGAGCGGAAAGCACTCGGAGAGCGCCAATTCGATTTTTTTTTCGTCTCAAAGCCGTGAAGTTTTTTTCATTCAAGATGTCGTCTCCTTCGACGCCGAAACGCAAGAAAAACACAAAAACGGATGAATCTTTTGAAGAAATTGAAAAATTTTTCGGTTGTTATCTTTTGGTCAGCCGAAATACGCGACCTCGAATTCGTGGACGGACTTACATTGGATTCACAGTCGATCCCAGTCGACGAATTCGACAACATAATGCGGGCAAGAAAGGAGGTGGTGCGTGGCGAACGAGTAAACGAGGACCGTGGTGAGATATTAATCCCTGATTGTTCGAGACAGAAATTGAATTGATTTTGTTTCAGGGACATGATCGTCATGGTGCATGGATTTCCTAATATGATTTCTGCCTTACGCGTAAGCCTTTATAACGGCCACTGTTGTTCACTACCTTTTACTTTCGTTCTTCCAAACTGGCGTCCCCTGTTTTCGGTTTCAGTTCGAATGGGCCTGGCAGCATCCTTGCGATTCCCGCCGTCTGAAAACCTTGAACCTGAAGAAACGTGCGAAAGAAAAGCAATTAGATTTCCGGATTCGAGTAATGGCCCATATGTTGCGATCGCAGCCTTGGACTCGCTTATCACTAACAGTCAGATGGCTGAAAGAAGTTAGCTCCTTGTGAGTTTTATTGAAAAATCAGTTTGGCCTTCCTCCCCATTTCAGGAGTACCGAGTCGATTTTCCACCCGACCTTACCCCACCGGCAAATGTTCGCTTCGCATGTGGGCCAGTCAAGGCGGCAAAATCTACATTCATTTCGTCTGAACCTACGTCCAACGAAGATTCATTCTGCCGGCTGTGCACGACCACAATTCCCAGAGTAAGGTCCACTCCGACCCGTCTATCCGCAATTAATGATTTCCTTCTTTCAGACAGACCATCTTTCATGCCCTGCCCCCCTCTGCGACTCTTCCTACCACATCCTCTGTCTTGCCCGCGAATTTCTTCGCGACGATTGCACTCAGTTGATCCCCCTCGAAGGAACGTGTCCAGCGTGTACCTCGACCATCATTTGGACTGAGGCAGTCAAGAGGATCCGGTCTCCCGTCCCGCTCTCAAAGAGTCAACGTTTACTGTCTTTGAACACACCTGAATTATCTCCGAGCAAAAAAGATCACTCCGACTCGTCCGCATACCTATTTTCGTGATGAAAACCTGCAAATCATGCAAAGCTGCTTATTATCTTCATTCCGTTTTCTTAGCACTTCGAGCGAGATGATATCCCGTCTTGCATAAAGATTCCAAAAGCGAGCAACCTGAAACTGCAACTTCCACAATCCAACCCTCTTTTGCATTTATTTGTTCTCACCCGTTTCCCGAATATGAGCGTATTGTCCGACCCATTCTTCCAACAGCAAGTTGTAATATTTGGGCTTAAACCTAACTTTTTCTTATCCAGTCTAGCCATCAAACCCGCGCTTTACCTTTTCAAAATATTTTAAATACCGAGTTGAGAAGGGTGATGGGAAAATGCGAGCAAACTGGCCTCTTCGATCGAACTCGTCCTCCGTTTCGATCAGTATTCGAACATCCGATGGCGTCAAATGGTCCAAAATCGATGCATCCGTTTTCTAAAGACCGCAAAAAGCTTTCTTATCTTCTAATCACAGCTTAACGCTCGAACTTACATTCGTTTCAGAATACTTCCTCAAAAAGAACGCTTGCTTTGTCCGTTCTTCGTCCGTCAAAAAATTGTCGTTTTGTTTTATCCGAAGATCCAAATTATGCAGTGACGATGGCTGCATGAGACTAAAGGACCAATGGTCAAGTTACGACCAGACAAGGTCCCACTGCTGGGATGGATCATGTACGCAACGGTTTCCCGCCTTTTTTAAAATTAAATTTCTCTACACATTTGAAAACTAGGCCTCACTTTGATAGAGGTCATCTGATGGGAAGCCTGGTGTGCATGTATGTGCCAGGCACCACTGCACTCACTCCAGTGGCAGCCTTGGACTAGCATCTTGCACTTGTTGTCGATCAGGTAATTGTATCCCCGCCAGATTCAAGACGTCCCTCGCCAAACCAGATTTCACGTCCATATCCAAATCGGTCGACGTATGCAAACTGGGCGAAATATTGATTTCCAATAACCACGGATTCAGGCTGAATGTGGACATGGTCTTGTATGGGCAGACAGACCAAGCATGGACTTACTCTTCATCCAGGACAATATCGATACCGAACAGTTCATGGCACGCAAACGGATAAGCCAGGTGTCGTCGAATGAATGAGTTTACCGAAGACTCGCAGCTGAAAGCGCAGTTCATATGTGGCTACGCCGTAAGTTTGGAACTCGGTTGCACCAGATCACTCCTAGCCACTACGTTGTATTGTGGCGCTTAGAAAGAGGTGGCACAGGCCATCTTCCTGTGATGATTCATGGGTCTACGAAATTGCTATTGGCACCAGGCTACCTGCAGCAGGTGCATGCAACTGATCCGTATGCCCACCGTACAGCTTACTCAAGAAACCACCAGAGGACGCGCCGATAACTCGCTTAAAGGCGACTGTGGGCCCACTTTTCAACATGGGGTCCTGGTGGCAAGTCGAGGCTAGCTGCCCCAGGGACCCAGGTTCAATTCCCACTCAGGGTTCAAGTTTATATTGCGTCTTGCTAATTCCTGAGCCTCTTATTTTCAAGCGTTGGATCGCCTCAACCACGAAATTCTCTTGCTCACCAAGAACCAACCATGTGGTCAACCCCTGGGCTTCCCCACTACCATACAAGAGGGCCGTTCAGAATATGCTAATCCGAACAATCTTAACAAAATAAAGTGGCTCTTCGAGTCATCAAGACACGAGTGCATGACGAATGGCGCCAGTCTGTACCAGCAGCTTTCTCCAGCCCCTCCCATTGGCCGAGCACACCTCGGTCAATACCCTGGGCTACTTTTCTACTCATCTACATGTACCATCATATCACAACGATAGGACTCGGGATGCCTTATGAGTTTGAAAGTGGCCAGCACTGATCGCAGATACACCAGTACATCAGGCCTGGATAGCGACCACTCGAACGAGATTTCCTTACCTGACAAACGCTTTCAAAATAAGATCAACAATTCGTTCCATCAGTCGTCCGACATCGAGTCCGTTTTCAATCAAATATCGCCACAATTGTTTCACTGACCTTCAATTAAGAAAACACAAGTCCAAGCGAGCTCGAGCCAAGAAAGCAGTGTCCTGGCCTACCATTTCTGCCCAGTCACCGATCGATTCGGATCGTCAACGTTCGCATTTTTATTCAAACTGTAATTGGTCAAATGCATCAATCGATTGCCCAGCGTCGCCAAACTGTTCGAGTATCTAGAAAAGAGATCTCTCATAAATCAAGTCGATACTTCTTCTCCTAGCGGGACAAAAATTTCTTTTCTCCCACTTTCAGGCCCACCATTTTAAAACGACCAAACACCCTCTCCAGACCAGTCGAAAAGGAAAGGGTCGAAATTAGGTGGAAAAGTGCAAGCGAAGGGTGGGTTACCATGAGAAACAAAGATAGTGAAGAACTCGCTGCAAGTGGTTACACCAGCCCCATTCTTACTTGACACTGGCAAATCGTGCCAACCCGTCCTCGTATAAATAAATGCGCAGTGGATTGAAACTGGTGACGTAGACGTACAGTCGTAAATCGAATTTGCTCCCGCTGATCAAGTACGGCCGATCGATATACCTTGAAATGAAAAAGCGTAAATACTGACTTCAAAGGCCGATTCCACGACCTTACACTTGCGCGATCATCGGCTCTTTGCGAGGTACCTGAGCCCATCGATGCACCACTCGAATACCAGTACCGCGTGCCGAGGCTGGCTGAAACGTAGAGCAGGGCACTTGACACACGAGAAAAGAGATCCGTGAGATGCTTCTTAACATTCCCCTTTTGCCTGGTCAGCCAACTGGCCTTATAAACTCCCCACTACTGTATGAGGCCTTTGAACGCGAGAGGACCTGCCGAGTGGTAGGTTCTCTCACGTCCACTCGGAGCACCCCACAGAAAGAGGTGTCGGACTGGACACCTACTAGCTGGCGGAACACCCCTGTACTGTACTGCAGCATACGAATGCATAAATCCCAGGGTAAAACGTCGTCCTGGCCTACCAAGACACTCCGACGAGCTTGACAGCATCGCGGCGAAACCCCGAGAGTTTTCAACCCATCCCGCCCAGCCTCACCGGTTTCAAAATGATAGGCACCGTTTGGCCGGTCCCCTTCATCAACACTTTCAACGACTTGGCATCTTTGGGCAAGACGAACGTCCGCGGCATAACGGCAGCGAAATCGCCATCTCGCCATTTGGTCATCATCTTTCTCAGATTTAACCATAAACGATCTTTCCGGCCTAAGTGAAACG
Organism: Mesodorylaimus sp. YZB2_4; assembly: GCA_030248295.1. Lineage (NCBI taxonomy): Eukaryota > Metazoa > Nematoda > Enoplea > Dorylaimida > Dorylaimidae > Mesodorylaimus > Mesodorylaimus sp. YZB2_4. Next base: position 376,520 of record JASANH010001018.1, read on the forward strand.
TCCCTGGGAAATGGTTGATCTGAAACAGAGTGCATCTACTCTTGAGTCACAAGACCCCCTCCCAATATTTGACTCACCTTCTGATAAGGCAAAACGTTTCGAAAATCTTGAGTCCGCAAATGTCGGCCCCAATAACCGAGCCAGTAATTGTCCTCTAAACCACAACACAATGTTATCGATACCAGGCGAATCCAGACAACTTACCGGACACTATTTGAAAATGACTGGCATAAAGCACTTTTCGGACCACCTTGGGCACTAAATTGTTGTAGCACCATTTCAGCATGCGACGTACGTTCCGTTTTGGTCTCTCAACTAGAACAATGAACATAGAACGTGTTGGCATAGAGCGAGGAGTGCTCTAGGGGAGTATGATTCAGGCAGACCATTGCTACTTGCACACATCTCTGGCCTAGCAGCACGCAAGCCATGCAACGTGCAAGCAGGCAGAAGTGCCCATCGGCTCACACGCCACACTCACCAGTCACAGCCTCCCCGACCCTCATAGGAAACCCACTCACCAGATCCCTTCTCGTCTGGCAAGAAGAAACGTATGGTCGGCGGCACATTTGAAAAACGACTGGCACGAAAGATGGACTGATGATTAACCGGGGAATTCACAACCGTCTCCACTGAAGACTGCGGCTTCTTGTGATCGGAACGGAGAAAATTTGGCGCCACATCGGCCTCGTTGAAGCTGAAAAGAAAACGAGTAATAGTACTTCCCACATCGACCACTTCTATGCCCTGTTCCCTGACCGACCACACCTGTCCGCCCAGGGAAGTGCTGTCTGTTCATCACACAGTTCACCTAGGCAGCCTGTCCTGGCCACCCGTCCTGCCCAGCCCCAGCCTCATCAGCGTGTGGTCAATGTGGCGTGGTTAACCGGAGGAGCAACACGCATGCAGTCCGGAGTCCCTTCGGAGAAGTCACAACTTCGCAAAGCCCCACCCTTCCGTCCAGCCTCGCCTCTCGATGCGAGCTCATTATCTACCCACGTTTCCAGGGTTGCCACTTGATGCAAAAGTGAAAAGGAGGTGGACTATGCAAAGGATACAAAGAGTGCATGAATGCCATTCAGAGAGTCACATCGAAAATAGCCACGTGTTCAGGGTGCACAAAGTCACTCAAACGGAATGATTTGTACGCTTTGATACGCTTGAGTAATTGATCGTGAGTTTGAGTCTATTTTTTTCCTTTACCTCGCTTTAGACGAGAGCCCCAGCAGGGAGTCACCAGGATGGGCCGAATCACTGGGTAGCAACCACGGGCACACTATTCATCATTGGGAGGCTAGGATGTTACCCCTCCCCCGGGGATGGGTGGCACTATAGCGCACTGGCACGGATCCAAAAGTTCCACTCTGCAACCACACTTACTCATCCTCCGTGCTCGAGAACAGTTCGCAATCGGCTGTTTTCAACAAGTGCATAATTTTGGGCGGCAAATTCTCCTTTCGACTTCTCAACGACACTCCGCTGGCACTGGCCACCAACGACAGCTTGGCCGTGGCGTGTCCGAGCCGTTGTTCCGAGCAGTTCATATCCTCGCTCTCCACTGCTGTTCGCCGAATCATTTTGGCCGCATCGTCCAAAAAATTCATACAAATTGGAAAGGCGCAAAAACAACGGGTGCCCGCATCCTCCTCGTCCAAGATGCATGCCGAATTGGACGCGTTGGTCGACGAGGCCGACGGCGAGCGATTGCTTCTTCGAATCAGATTGGGCGACGGTGAGGGCGACGAGGAAGGCGACCGTTGCCTTTTATGGAACAATTTATTTTTTATTCTTGTCGGTGTCGAGAGTATATTCGGCGATTTTGCCAATAACCTCCGGTTACTAGCCGTTGCTGGACTGGCCTGAAAAGGAATAACTATTTGCTCAATCTGGCACTCGCCATTGGTCGGGTTTCAAAAGTTCCTCCAACCTAGCCCCCAGTCCAGTAACATATGACACCCGAGTTCCAATGTGATTTGATCGTCCTGAATTTAGGACATGTCCTAGCTGATTGCGAAACCGGCTTGAGGTACCTGAGCCTCACTGATCGTGAGTAGGGACCTAAATAGAAAAGACAGACCTAGCGGATGGAACTGGCGAGTCCACGGTCAGGCATAGGCTACACATATTCGAGCACCTCGTCCCGCATTCTGTGCTAGGGCCTCTGACTGGTGTGTCTCAGACAGACCACCATGCCTTAGCCACAGCACGACATGAATCAAAGTCATGATCATGGCCGTACGACGAATCGTAACCAAGATTGGCAGGCGTAGGAGAGAGGGGACCAAAAATAAGACTGGAATGGGCAAGTCTTACGACTATACCTACGGCTGAAACATCAACCCGAAGGGTTGACGTCTCCCAGCCAGGGCAGATCGATAACTCTCTCCCACTCGTCATGGGCCACCAGGCATGAGGGTTACACAAACCTTTCCTATGTTAGAACGTAGGGTCTAGTCGGGAGTAAGGTTCATTCTACATTCCACTCCCTTCCTAGTCTCACTGGAAAGAGGAAAACGTCTTCGAGTACACTCGGAAAAGGCTTGTGCAATTCTATTCTACAAATTTGGACGTGTTTTCGCGAAACCTCCCAAACTGGGATGACAGTTATGCCTGAAACCCAACACCGGCAACCATACGTGCGCTAGGTCCCACGCCCATGTCATTCACCAGTGTGCGAAGAACAATGACAAGACTCCAGCCATTGACAGGCTTCGTCAATGCTGTCACTTTAGACTGGCCTGAAAGCCTATGCACTCGTCGTAGTGACAAAGAGGGCGTGTGTAAATGACAAGCCTAACTCGTGCTTACATGCTGGCGGGTCAGCCCAAGTAGCCAGGCAGTGAGCACACTCACCTGCGACACTCCATCCTCGCACTCCATGTCTTCCTTCTCGCCACACCGTTGGCACTGGCACGTCTTGCAATGGGCGAGTTTATGGACACGAGCAGGACTGCTGGCCGAACAGGACCAGTCTGGACTACTAATTACGATTTCGTGCTTGGCTTCGACCAAGGCCCCCGACACATTGCACGAACTCATTGCGAACTGCTCGAACCATCGGCGGCCCTTCGAGACCACACACCAGCAGATCTATTCGTTTCCTTCCTAAAACGAGAACCGTCACTCACTACTGTCCCCTTCTTCGTTTGCCAGCACGCAGACACGAAAACTCCAGCCTGCTACTCGGAATGCGGGGAAGACACGAGTCGATAAGACCCCCATTCAACTAGCTACTATGGCCCCTGCTGGTATACTAGCCAGCCACTGCTGGTAACGTTTGATCGAAGCCCGTCCCATAAATGGACTCGAGCCGCTCGCCCCTGCTCACCCGCGCACACGCTAATGCCCCTAGCGTGAGAAATAGACCGCCATTTCGCGCCCAATAGAAGATAGCGAATGAGTTTGTGGCCATTTTTCAATAAAAACTAGCACAAATACTCAAGGGGACTATACATTATCCTATGCCCAACATCCATCCTCCAAACTGGCGAGCCCCCTGAAAACACGGCAGAAACAATACCCACTGGGCGCGCTGGCCCCAACTCGGAACATGAGCCACACCAGACGTGACCATTCTTTAATGCCTCCAATACTTTCATAAAGCGAGATAAGACAGTATAGCACCACACAGCAAGACCCAGTCACATTCAACGCAGTCGATACTGTTTGACAGTGGTCGTAATGTACTCGATGACGAACAGGTGCTTGCCACCCACCACCACGTCCGACCACAACGAGTCCTTGTTCTCGCCCACGCTCTGCAAGTACTTCCCGTTTGTGTCGTACACGTCGACCACACTCCGCCCTCGTTGCCCAACGTACACCTGCCCGCCCGCCTCGCTATGCACCGACACCCCGATGGCGTAGGTGGCACCCTTCGAGGGCTTCAGTGTGTGCACTCGTTTGCCTTGCACATCCACCACAACCACACCCAGCTCGCAGCTAACGTAAATCACGTCCGCCCCGTACGCTATGAAATTACAATCGTTCTTGCTGTTGTTCTCCAACGGAAGGATGCCCAACTGCTTCAGGTCACTGTCGTACACGTAGATGGCGTCGTGGTCACGAGTCAACACGAACACCTCGTCGTATGTGCTGATGGCGATCCCCTGAAACACAAGAATAAAGAGCTCATCACCCTCAAACAACCCGACCAGGCTCCGCTCATTTGTGCAAATGCGTCATACGCTTGCCTGGGCAATATCCGTACCCCAACCACACCCCGTCATCAACTTCATCAACATTTAATTTTCAACTGGTGGGGGGAGTCGATTAATGGTGCAAACTCATCCCCCCTCCGTGCCAACTACCGAATAATTGAAAATAACCCTACCTTAGTCGAATAGGGTACAGTCACTTCCTTGACCACCGTTCCAGTCCTATTACTCAGTTTTGTCAGCTTGGAATACTTTCCTTGAGCAACGACCATATCTCCACTCGACAATACGCCAATATCGTAAATATGGCACCCAGGACACGTGTACTCGTCCAACAGCGTCAACGTGTCCCCACTGTACACGCTCACATTACCATTCTGATAAGACGGCACGTACAGCCGCCCCTTCCTGTAAGCCAGCCCGACCACCTTGCCGTATCGATGCATATCCACTTCGTTCTCCAAGCCCAATTCTCGAAATTTGATTGGTTTCGCATCCGAATTGTTCTTCGGGCCTTCACTAGCAGTTTGAGCAGGGTCCACGGTCGCCATTGCTCTCACGTCTTGTTCCGCACCGAATCCTGGCGGCACTCGCAGCGAGTCTAGTAATTCCACTGTCGACACAATCTCACGATCCCCCGATTGTCTCGATGACTGGCCGAACGTGGGCTCGCCCGGCTCAGCCTTGTTGTGCGGCACGCCCGATCCGAGTGGTCGTCCCGCTGTCGATACTTGAGCATTATGTCCCGGTGGCCCTATATCTAAGTTTGCGGATGGCGGAGCACTCGAAACTGATGGCGTGGGTTCGGCTACAGGAACTGGTCGAGTCGAAGAAATGCGAGCACTCGACTCGCCACCAACCGACGACGGGTTTGTCGAAGAGTGATGATCACCTTCAACAGAGCACATCTGGTGGTCAAGCCATACAAAGGCATGCAGCATCACCACCTGTTAGAGTGGGGCAACACACTCCCTCGATAACCTCCCCAGCCAACCAGCCCCAGTAGGAAGCCCCTTACGGTCACAAAAGCACCGCACCTACCTGACGGATACAACAGCTGCTGATCAAATACATCCGCCGCCAAATGCTCTTCAGTTCCAGCAAACTTGGGACGCACTGCGAAAAATACGCCCAAGCTGATCACGGCAACAATGCCCAACGATGCGATTAGAATCAACGTCAGCGGTGCGTTATTCATTGTCGATTACCCTTGACCACTTTCTGTTGTGCTCTGCAAAAAAAGACAGATCACGCCAAAGCTTCACCTGCGTGCAGACCTTGCTCAACAGTTAGCTGCACCACCCTCCATCCCCAAACCCCGTCAGCCACCTACCCTTCCTTCCACTCGACTCCGATCTCCTCACCGCCAACCCATCGAATGGCGCGAGCAGTGCAAACGTCAACTTCTTGCATGGCGGGGCCACCTGAGTCGAAGAATTTCGTCTCCTCGGGTCGCGCCCAATCATCGGCCAGACGAAAGTGACAACGACAAAACGGCCGCAAGTGTTCCCATGCCATCGTCCGCCCACTTTCACTACCACCAAAATTGGGTCGCCAGTCGTCGCTAGAAAAGGTCGCGTAAAAACCGTATTGACTCTTAACACAAATCCAACACGCGCACCCGTTCTAAAACAAGGTCACGCATCAATTGGCCACAACCACAGTATGGTAACTGTCGGCGAAAGTAGATCGCCTCCAAAACATGGTCAATATGAGCAACGCCTAATTACACAAATCTTTACTCGTCCAACACGAAAATGATCCACTGCACGCGCCATCGAATGAGGATAAATCACTTAACGCCCAATCAGCAATGACCGTTCTGAATGGCCTTCACATTTCGCAGAAGCGATTCTATCTGCAGTTGCCTGAAAGAACCAAAGCCGGTTGACTGCCATCCCAACTTCCATCTGCACTTCTCGCGCGCATGGCCTACTGCTCCGAACTCGGATGACCTGCATGTGTCCCGGTGGCTTGTGCATTTCCCTCACACCAAACGTCTCTGCTAGGTCACTCAATCATTTGCACGACCTCATCTAAGGACCAGCTTCCAAGAGAACGTCCAGTCCACAGACTCCACTCGCCACTCACGGACAACGTGAAGAACCTACGGCGATCCACAGGTTGGTTAACAAAAGCTGTAATGGGTTCCTCCAGCATGTTTCCCCACAATACCCTAGAGGCCCCATGTAAAGCTTATGAAATCTGCCCCCACCCAAATGACCGATTCAGATAAAACGAGTGAATCATTGCTAATAGGTGCTGCTGTCGAACGTTCAATGTGAAAACGGGAGGTCTATTCTTCCAATACAGCGATAAATCAATTCGCAAATTAGCCCCTGCCTTAAAAACACTCAATCAGCACTTCCCCACACCCCACTTACTGTTCCTCCAATCTTTTCTTTAACGCCAACTCGTGTATACGGGACGGAGTTGCTACAGTCACACGACTGCCACGTGCACCCGTGTTGAGCAATATAGTCTCCACCTTTGCCTTCATCTAAAATACATGGCAATCCACTGACCCGTGTGAGCTCGATTCGCCTCAGCTCTGCCTACCTGAGCAACCTCATCCAACGTCCCTACAACGTCCTCCTTCATCTCACTCAGCACATAATACATCTTCTTTTCTTGCTCCGACAACTCGCCCGCTTCTCCACCGGCCACCGTCTCAGTGACACGTTCCAGCCTAAAAACAAGCCTCCTGCAATGTGCCACTACCTCATTTACTTGCTCACCTTTCGCACAACGTCCGTTGCCGCTCGGCCAATTCTTCTCTGCGTTGGCTTGATCGCTGCGCGCTATCCTTAACCGCTTTGATCATATCTTCTAGCCTCGACAAGTCCTTATTTTGTTGCCCAAAAATCCCTTTCAATTCGGCAACCCTAAAACGAAAAATGGATGAACTAGCCATAAGCTTCCTCAAAACGCGACAGTAAGCCATTCTGACCCACTTCCCAAATCAGAAATAAAAATAGTGGCGTTCATTCGAAATCAACACTAGTGATCTTTTAAAGTTATATAACGTTAACAGTGCTGTGTGATGCGAAGTCCCATCTGCTTCTTTAAGCGGAATCGAAATCTTATTAAAAGCAATATAATACTCTGATTGGGCTGGTTTCTTTGCCTACACTATTGCAGTAGACTAGCTCAACTTTGCACTTCCATAATGCTGTCATTCGGAAAACTTTTGACCCCAACTCACATATTCTGTACATCTTATCATACCAAACTTGACACGATCAGCTTATACTATCTCCGCCCACCTGGAGCTGTCATTCGCCAAAACGTGGCTTTGGTACGCTGACCCATTTTAAAATCATCCCGAACGAACGCTACCATACTTGAAACAGCACGGATGCAAATTCCACCTCACTGCTCAGCTTCACTAAGGCCACTCACCGTTTTTCGCAAGCCTCCCGAGCAGTCAGCAGACGTTCGACGTATTCCTTCCGCAGGACATCCAGGCATCGACACATCAACTCCGCCGCTTCCTGCTCCGAAATTTGCTTGTCGGTGCGGGCCCTGAAAACACACACGTCGCCATATTAGGCCACACCACCTTCGTCCAGCTTTAGAATCTACTTATCAAACCCGTTCTAATGCATCCAGTAAGTATGACCGCTTACCGCAATACAGGCACCGTGGTTCCTTTCTGCAAAGTTCTTTTTATCACATCGATGAAATAATCGCGATTTGTCGACCTCTTTGAAGCTGATTCGTTCGACGTTTCACCACTTCTTGAAGTGGCCTTAGCGTCGAAGCTGAAACGCAAAGCACTACGTAGAACCCAAAATTACTAGCCACATTACGGGCACTTACTAAGCGGGCAAGCAAAATATTGAGAAATCGGAGAGGACTACGATGGCAACCGATTCACTGGACAATGAATTGACCAAGGCGAACCCAGCTGGACAACTTTCTGATCTAGAAACCACAACACATTACCCAAGGGGCATCATAAATTGCCCAGTCTCGACCCACATATCAGCACTTCGTTTTGGAGCCGTGCACAGAGCGTACTCCACATTTGAGGCCACATCTGAAACCCGAAAGCTGTTATCTACACCTTCAACAAAACAACCTCAAATACATCATACCAGTCAGCATAGGCTGACTATCGTCTTCCAATTCGTGAGCCCACGGCAATTCCACCGAATGCAATCCGGCCCTGTGATAAGCGAAATACCGCCGAGAAATAAGATTATCTAAAACCAGAATAAGGGTTATAATTCACAAATTCCGCGTTAATTTCCAACTCACCCTTCATGATAACAATATTCGACGTTTCGCTGTCTTCTTTCACTTCAGTGGACGCCAAATCCAGCGTAGAAAGAGCGAATTCCAATTTCACGCTTTCGTAAACGTGTAGTTCAAAAATTATGTCGTTTCCTGAACTCTGAATTCAAATCGGGGTCAACATTACCAAAAAAAGCTGAAATCAAATGGCTAACCTCATTCCGCACGACTAAGGCATGATACAAGATCCCGCAAGCCGTTGCGATGACCAAAATCGGCAATTTCCCCTGCAAGAATGCAATGTCGCACGCGTCAGCTCCGTAATTGTTATCAGTGGCAGGTGAGATCACGAAAGGTCCAATTGGAGCTGGCTGCCTGAAGAATAAAGTTCACAGTTTGATAATTGCCAGATAGTCGAAAAATGTTCACTCACTTGCTGCGCTTCATGTCATTCATCAAGCAATAGACGTCACCGTTCCCATAAAGAACGAAGATTGGCCAAAGCTCCGTTTCCGAAGAATCTTCCAAGTCCAATGGTGCGCCGAAATCGAAGGACACTAAAACCAAGGCAATCAATAGATTCAGTAAGGCAGACCTTGGTCGAAAATGAGACAATGCTCACCCGCAGATTCTCCAAGGGATGAACGTATTGCGTTGCTGGCATTCGTTGGCGATCCGTCCATCACAATATTCATAGGAGATTCAGTGGGGTGGCTAACGTTGTATATCCTAAAATAACAAACTAATAACAGCCAAACAGAACTTTTGAGATGCCCCCGACAGGTCTATCATTCACACTAATCGCAAGCCTACCTGAGGACATCGTCTGACCACAACGTGACCAAATGACGGTCGTTCAGCGAGCCAGGATGCCAACGAATTTTCATACACTGCAAATTTTTGTTTTTCTTCGCAATGCCGTCGTCGACAGACACGCACCTGAAACGAGAAGTCCAACAATGTTTCAAGTTTCCACGACTGCACATGCACTCTGCGCGTACCTGCACATGTATTCCCTTTCAATTTCATTCAACGATCGCAAAAGCAACAAAGCTTTTGGCAAGTACACCGCGTAAACACGACGTACGCTACAAATGGCCAAACAGCTCCCGCTTCGATTTAGTGCGATCCATTCGATGTCACCCTCTGGTTTCTTCGTCAAATTAATTTTCTAAGGATATAATAAAACGAGCATGGCAGCAAATAGAATACGAAGTCCAGGTGGCTGCAAAACAGCCCACACTACCAACAAAAAAAATTCATGCTCACCACTTCGAATTCGAAGGTACATTTCCTTTGACTCGCGTTTCCACTGCTTGACGAATATTTCAGACCGGCAGCTGCGCGCAACCCGTCCTTAGTCCAAGCATACAAAAGGCGATCCTTTACGGCCAACAGCTGTTTTCTTTTATCCTTTTCGTCGCGACCAATCGAATTTGAATACCGACCAAAAAATTCGGTTATATCTTGCGGCATTTTTGGGCTACCCTCAATAATTTCAAAATCGAGAGTATTCAGTCAATCAGCAAACGAACTGAAAAACCGAAAGAAAACGATGCCGATTCATCAATCATCAAGCGACTAACGGGCTACGACCGTCGTGGCGAAGGAACCGAATCGAAAATCGAAAACGAAGATCCGACCCGACCCGCTTCGTAAACTACAGTATGCCGCACATCGCATGCGTTTATGAGACTTATCACAATGCGCGGGTTATTCAAATTGCAGTCATCCAAAAACAAAACCAATTAAAGTCATTGATGCACACGAAATTACACACCCCAAAAAATCAGCTCCAAAAAGGACAGCAAAAGATCATCTCCACTTACGAGCCTGCATAAAAAAACAGCCTGACATCAAAATTTCATACTTTACACAAAATAAAATCAAAAAACATAATTAGAACATCACTCGACCCACAGGCCATTCACCTCCCACTCGTGTACGGGTACTGCTTGACACCTGGCGGGTTGACGGCGGATCCTGGTGGCGGTGGTGGCACCATGGGACGGTACTGATAAGTGGCCACTGGAATGAACACTGGCTGAGACGTGGCCCCAGCGACCTTCGGTTGCGAGCTGCTCAACTGAAATGGAAAATGGCAAGACCATCATCCCCGGACGAGTACACCAAAACGAAATCTGCTGTCCAGAAATGGGGCCCACCCAAAAAGGCATTTTCTCACTCTTCACCTCCCAATTTGCTTCTTAGCAGGATGTCGAATCTGATACCCACTTTTGCCCCCGGCCATGCACAGATACCAAAATAGTACCATACCCATCAACCCCACCCGCACCCGTTTACGAGACCCCCCTAAGTGATCAAAGTTGGCGAACACCAGGATTTGGAAGAAGTCTCCTGTTGCAGCGGCATTTAGGAAAGCCGAGAAATCCTGCCGCAGCTGTTAACAAATTTTGTCTCAAAGATTGAAAAATTCTTTAGCTCAAACTGAACAAATTTCCCTCCGTCAGCAGCTCGATTCTCCAATATCGAGAACTCCTCAGCTCTACTTTTCTCACAACCCCCTGGCAGTCCAGACCCGACTTACTTGCTGTTTGCCGAACTCGCCCGATTTTTTAGGTGGCGGGGGAGGCGGTGGTGAAGCGGACTGATCACGACTGACACGAGATTTCCTCCTTTTCTCCTTCGGTGGCGGCGGCGGCGGCGACGACTTCTTGTGCTGACTTGGTGCTTTCGATGTCGTGCTCGTATAGCACTCGCGTGGCAGCGGTATATCGGGCAGGGTCGCTGGCCCCGTGGCCGTGTTGAATCCGCCCATATAAAACCCGCGTTTCACCTAAATGTACAAACGAGCATGTAGAGTAGTGACCAGTGCGGCCCCTGACATCACAGCTGTGCACCCCCGAAACAGGACAGACCACCCGTTCTCCACTTTACTAGGCAATTGTCCAACTACCAAAGAAAACAACCCAGCACAACAAAATCAAAAACGCCACTTCCGTACCTGCTGCTGAGTCTCACCGCTACGTTCGACAACGTCGCTCTGATCACCACTTCTATCCAATGTCGACGAACTCTTGCCGTGTTCATCGGTTGACATCTTCTCACTCGACTGCCTCTTCCTCTTCTTTCTCTCCTTATTATCATCTCCCTCAGAACTCGAATCCAAATGTTTCGACTTTCGTTTCTTTCCCGCCTTTGCAATCTTTGCTTTGGCTCTTTTCGATGACGAGTCCGACCTGGATCGTTTATGCTGTTTTTTTCGTTTCTTCTTCTGTTCCTCACTTGACTCGTTGCTGTCCGAGCTCCCCTCGCTATCGCTTTTCTCTTCTTCATTCTCCTCATCCTCTTCGTCGCCTCTCGATTTCCCTTTGCCCGTACGCTTTTTCTTTTTCAGCTTCCTCGCCGACGCCCTCTCTTTTAACTTTTCCTTTTTTCCCGAATGCCTGCGTTTCTTCCTCGATTTCTTCCTTTCTTCTTCGTCGCTTTCGCTTTCCGACTCTTCTTCCGATTTCGATGACAACGAGATACTTTTTCGACGTTTCTTTCGTTTATGCTTTTCTTCTTCGTCCGAAGATTCTTGGTCTGAGCTCTTCGGTTCTTCGTCACTCTCCACCTTCTCTTCGTCCTCGTCTTCATCACTCGTTGATCGTCGATAGCGATGACGCCGCCGATGTTTTCGTTTTTGAGCCCTTCGTCGCTTTTCCTCCTTCTTATGCCTTGATCGTCTTTTCTTCTTATCTTCTTCAGACGACGAAGAGGACACGTCGTCCTCCTCCTCATCCTCGCTCGATTTCTGCTTGCGCTTCCGTTTGACGCCTTTCTCATCGACACGTTTCTGACGTTTCTTTGTGTCGCTCGCTCGATCGGGTGTCGATTTTTCATCTTCCTCCTCACTCTCCTCATCCGAGCCGGATTCTTTTCCATGCGAAGCTAAACTGTCATAATATTCATAATTTCTTTTGGCCGCTTCCATCGTCGCCAAAGCTTCATCCCTCAACCGATCCAATTCTGGATCGCCGGCACGTTTCTCCTTTTTCTTTCTTCGTTTAGCCTCTCCAGTCGCTGTCGACTCTTCAACTGCCTGTACCTTCTGTTCTTTGTCGTTTTTCTTCTTTTCTTCACTCGACGCCTTCAACTTGGTATCAACCGACGCTTTAGCCTTGTCTGCCGACGGCGGCGGTACAGGTTTCCATTTTCCACCCGCTGCACTCGCGTCCGCCATCGAGGATACTGGTGCCAGCTTAGGACCATACATCTGCGACTCCAAACTTTCCTCTTGACGAACTGGCTGATTCTCGCGTCCATTTTCCGCAGTCGTGCGTTCCGTACGAATTTTCTCTTTCTCCAAAAATAGTTCTTGAAAATTGGACCATTCATCGGGCCGACAACTATACCACAAGCACGGCTCCGTTCGCGTCTTGGCCAACTTGTCTCGCGGCCATTTGATATCCGACCCGTCGTCCTTGCCACTACGAACCAATGGCACTTTCTTTCCGTACGAATCAGGTGTCCAGATTTCTTCTTGCGCCAATCCAGGGACAGGAGAAATTTCTTTTTTCGATGACAAAAGTTTCGTTTCTTCTTTGGGCGACACACTCGTTCGCTCTTTGCCACGACTTCCTGATCGCGAACGACCATCGCTTGAACTTTTTGAACGAGAATGGCCTGGCGAACGATCTTTTCTGCCCCGCCGATCCTGTTCGGGCGACTTTTCTTGATATCGATCTCGTGAGCTTCCGCGCCAAGATCGACCCCGCGGGTTTCGTCTTGGATACCTCCCTCGATATCCACCACGACCTTTGTTTTCGTCTCGTCGATCTTTACCGCCACGATAATCTTCATTCCTGCGAGACGGTGATGATGGAGAGCGAGTGCTGCGACGACGGGGCGAACGCGACGACGAATGCTGTCGACGACTCCTCGACGGCGATGGACTCCGACCACTCGACGACACTGCAACGGCAGGCGATGTTGGGAGGCCCTTGATTTCTTTACCACTATTCGCCTCAATTCCAGGTGGCGTAGGTTCATGGCGTTGTACTTGAGTCAGCGGAGCAGTGACAGAACCTAAAATTAGTTTTATGAGAACCCTAAAAGAGTCGCTCGCTACGACAGTCATTTCCGCAGCCACGCAAGCTAACTCAACCGGCCCTCCCTTATGTCTCCATCCGCTTACCAATTCCCATCTTCTGATCACTCGACACTGTCGCTACGGCACCTTGCTCCGATTGTGCCTTCTCCGTAATATCGAATCGACTTCGCCGTCCAGTCGCCGCTTGTTGTTGCTGGCCTGTCGAATTGCTCTTTTCCGCTTGGGCTGCCTTATTTTCCGATTCTTTCTTCATCTGATTAATCATACTCATCACTTTGATCTGCCTCGCCATGATCTGCCTCGTCGCCAACGCCTTGTCATCAGGAATCGTATTTCTCTTCGACTGATCATCGCTTTTCTCATTTTGATATGACATACCAATTTTTGCTGGATCTGAATTTTGCGGAGGCGGTCCAGGAGGCAAGTCGATATCTTCAGGCCGGACGCGCGATCGTTTTGGTATGGTCGGGGCGGGCGTTGGATTAAGGAGACTCGAAAAGCCAGCGTACGAGTGGCCGCCATACGCGCCATATCCAGCCGTCCCGTATCCGCCCATGCCGTAATAAGGGTCGTAACCGTAATAGGCGTCTTGCCTCGGCTGCTGCTGGTAATTATAATATTGCTGATAATACTGTTGATAATAAGCGTTCCAATTATTCGCTTGCTGCGTTGACTGCGGTGGGGGAGGTGCTGGCGTGGCGGTCGATTCAACGGGCGTGCCGTTCCCGTCGACCACAATCAACGGCTGTCCATTTGAATCTAACGGAATGATTGGCTTGCCCGCAGTATCGCGCGGCACGACGCTACGTCCGTCCAACGTGACAGGGGCGCAGGCCTTGCCATCGGGGCCGCGTGGAAATATTGGCGACCCGTCTTCATTCAAAGGAAATATCGGCACGCCCTGAAAATCGCGATAGCTATTATTGGCAGGAAGTTGCAAGCCGAACTGAACTCACGTCATCGTCAACTGGGACCACAGGTTTGTTCATTGGCCCGATCGGAAACACGGGTTGTCCATCATCGCCCATGGGAAATGTCGGACGACCGTTCTCATCGACAGGAAACAGCGGATTGCCATGCGCGTCACGCGGGAAGCCCTGCAAGTTTAAAATAGCCACAATTAATCACATGTTCATGCACAGACGGCAACGTAATTCATTCCTCACCTTCTTGCCATCGGGTCCGATAGGCAGCAACGGTTTCCCATCCGATCGCCGTGGATATTGCGGATGCCCATCAGGTCCAAGGGGAACGATCTGCTCGGGTGGTATGGTCGATTCGTTCGGATCATCCCCGAGATCTGTGGCAGCTTCCGATGGTTCCGTCCCAGCAGTTTTTTCCGTTTTCTCTACGTTTTCATCAACCGTCGACGTGGAATCGACCTGACCCGATTGGTTGGCTTCGTTAGTCGCACCACTTTGGCTCGTTTCACCCCCGCCTTGTTCATCGGTCCACAATACAAAATTCCCATCCGCATCCCGATAATACCACTGATTGTGTTGGTCCCGCGCGTACCAACGTTCGTCCTGATCTGTGTAATAATCGTAGCCGTCAGTCGTACACTGGAACTTATAATTGCTGGGGATATCCGGCTGATCGTGAGTCGACGTTTCTTGCTGATCGCCATTCGTGCCAGCCTCTTCTTCTTTCCCATTCTTTTTTGGTTCGGACGAGGTGACGTCATGATTGCCATTATCGGCCGCTAAAGCATTCAACTCCTTCAAGGCGGCGGCTGTATCACCGGATGTTGTTTGGGGATCAGTCGAATCGTTGTTTGTCTCCGACAAGTCCATTGCTTCATCCATGATCACTCTGAAAAAGGGCCACCATTGGGTTACAGGAACTTGGGACGGACACAAAAAACACTAAACTAATTCCATAAAAGACACAATGGTCTTAAAAAACTGTAGACGACCCGCTGTGCTGGCTCTTCCAAAGCACATGTCGTTACTTCGTTTTGTCGATATGTGTCTAAAAACGATGTTACTCGGCTGTGGATCGGGTGCAGACGAGGATCCGAACCGTCAGAAGTAAGCTACCTGTGCCAATCATAAAGGCTCATCCAAGCCGCCATCGTCAAATAGCCACATCAACATCGGCTGTCAAGTGCACTTGGTAAGGAAGGAACTGCTGAACGCAAGAAAGGTCATACCCGACTCAGCATCACAGACCACATGTAGCTCAAATTTTCACGATAGAAGTGCGAGTAATTTTATGAATCATTAGCAGATAATAAAAAATCCAGAAAATTGTTCTACCATTTTCGAAAACTTGAGCTGCACGATGGCCTTCGCTTAGTTACTACCTGAAATACACTAGCAGCGAGTGGTGAGCAATCCCGGCCAGCAAAATGGTTTAGTCACCTAGGCGAAAAGGTGCTTCGCGCAATCCAGAATTCAACATATACGCAACTGGAACATAAACACGAGCCCTTACTGTCCGCTGTCATTCAAAAAATAACCGCCCGGCTAGGTCGTCAAGCCCCAAAATCTTCCCGATTTTCGCGACAATGAGCGGTCGATAGGTTGTCCACCGCTGCCTGAAATAAGGAGAACGTCAGAACAAGAGGGTAGAAAGAAAAAATTATAAGTCGAAACGCTTCCAAATTTGCTCACAGACGCCAAAAATCATGATAAAAATTGT
Organism: Mesodorylaimus sp. YZB2_4; assembly: GCA_030248295.1. Taxonomy (NCBI): domain Eukaryota; kingdom Metazoa; phylum Nematoda; class Enoplea; order Dorylaimida; family Dorylaimidae; genus Mesodorylaimus; species Mesodorylaimus sp. YZB2_4. Next base: position 392,615 of record JASANH010001018.1, read on the forward strand.
ATTTGGCACGTACAGCCGTGCTCATTCCATCTGAAGAAACCAAAGGGGCAAAATCATTGAATTTCTTGTGTATGCTGAAAACCGCGCGAAGAAACAATAACTATTCGGCAACGATAAAAAATACTTACAACACAGTCAATGTCTATACTACACTGCGCTCAGTCAATACGTACTGACGCAGGTACTTACCAGCCAGAAAATTGCAGGAGACGACTAAACGGTACCGATAAGAACAAAGTTCTCCTTTATTCCTAAAATCAGAACACAAATAAACGTTTCTTCAGTCGCGGCTTAAATACGAGCATAGCGAGAACTCAAGTCCCACTTGGACGTAAGCCAATTATCTCCTGGACAAAACTTTATCGGCCGAAAACTCGCCAAGAAACCAAACGAAGGCAAACGCTTCGATCTGTTTTAAGTTACCTTAATAACAAGATTACTTTCCTAAACAGCAACTTTTCCCCGCGTTTCTTAACAGTTTTTGGAATCTTTACAGTAGATAGTATGTCGAATCCCGGACCTCCGAAACCAAAACCAAAACAGGACAGGAAGATGAGGAAAATGTGTTGCCAACTGGCGACCAACAACTGCCTATCCTCGACTGGCATGCTGGTAAAATTAAGTTTCAGTTTCAGTTTAAGTTCAGTTTCATCTCATTACTCGTAAAATATTGACCTAATTTTCTTCCACACATACTAATACATAGAAACACTTACTGTCCTATGACTGGTCAGCTACCACCTGTCCGTTAGGCAAAATTTTATTCTCAACGTTTAACTTTGTTTGGAATCTACCCTACGCATAGCTTAAACTTAAATTTACCAGTAGATCCAGCCAATAGGAACTAATGTCAGTCTACGATTGGTCAACTAAACTCTGTCTCCTCCCCCCAGAAAGTACCAGGCGTATTTCTGTGATCGGGTCGTGTCAAAGAAGGATGCTTAGCGGATTTCGGTGTGATTTGATTTTTTTTAATTATTTTTTAACACCACACAACACATGAAGCTATTTGAACTAATACTTTCCTATTTTTGCACTGTGGTCAACGTGAAATGACAAAAGACACGCGGATTGGTCCTGGTTGTACATAGGGCATTTGAATTTCAGATCAAGACGTCAAACAACACGCCGTTTCGCAACCTACAGCAAGGTTCGTTTCAGTGTGGTGCAGTCGGAGCTAGCGCGTGTAATCAAGCAAGTCGGCTGAGCATCACCGGGCGTGTATCGTCATGTGGTGTTTTCATGGAGGAGTAACAATGTCTACTTTGGTCGGACACATTACGTCATGACAGGCGAGGTAATGGTTTGTTTTATGTGTGTTTGTGCACGGCTAGGTATCTATGAACTATCCATTTCACCTCTGTTCGACTACTATCACCATGCCGAGGCAAATTACTCAACTACGAATTGAAGCGAGCCGGATACGTTTCCAGTCGATAATGATTATCGACTCGCTCCCTGCTGGATATCCACTCAACAAAGAATAGCTACTCACATCTTCCGCCTGATGGCTCTCTTCGGAGGATGTAGAATGCGTATTGCCAGAGCGTGGAGGGCAGTGTTCCTGGAATTAATCAAAGCTATGCTGGAGTCTTTTCATCTCCAAGTCAGGGGACTTTACACGAGATGTGTGGGGACAAAGGCGAGAGAGGGCGACCCAACCCACCATTCAAGGCAGTGACCAAGCATGACCGTGCGCTGCACGGCGCTATAGAGAAAGCATGACATGACACTGCATGCAGTTCATCGCCTCGTGCACCACAGCTCGCCCTGTGTGCAAGGGAAATTTAACTAAACGCGCATTCAGTGCAGTCCTGCAGAAATAATGTGGTTTTTTGTTTGTGACTTGCACTACGATGCAAATAAACATTGTGTTCTTGGAATGGATTATGGCCATGTTTCAGAGATGGCTCGACATGTATCGCAGTTGTAATCTCACAACCAGTTGCATTTGAACTGATGGTTTCAACAGAGAAAGGTACCTGGATAGTTCAAGGACGCACAGGGACTCACTGTATTTCTTCCCTGATTCGGTCTATTAGGTCGAGTCTGCTTTGAGGTAGCTTGGCTTGGAATGAGTGACGCCAGGTTTTCTAGTCAAGGGGGAGTAGTTGGTGCCTTGTGTTTGGCCTCTGGAAAAGGTGGTGTGTGTGCTTGATCGCGTTCTGCCCTCGATGTGCCGATGACTGGGTAATTAACGATTACTCTAGGTAGCCCGCTTGGAGTATATCTCCAATGTTGGCCAATCCAGCTGACGCTTGGGTGGGTGAGGAGGCGTAGCGTGTGTCACCATACGCCCATGATCCGGGAGCCTGGTCAACAAAGTGGGTTGCTGACCCTGAGCTGCATACGTAGGGCGTGCGGGGGTGATTCACAACCAGCTGCATATAGGATTGACAGTACGATCAAAGTGATTTCCGGCTTGTGTAGTGGCCAAATAGTAACAGAGCGTGGTTTAGAATGCACCTACGTAGCGTGTAGCTGGATTAGTACCCCAGTTTCTTGGACTGTCTTTCGGACAGTCTACTGTACTTTTTCGTACATGTGCTTTGGACCCAAAAACATGAGGACAGTGTTGAGCCCTGGCCACCTACAGCAGTTTGCCTGTCGCAGTATCACCCACGGACAATAAGTACTGTATCTGTTCCAGGCGCTGGCAGGGAGTGTTGTTGCTGGCGTGCCTTATGACTGTGACGCCTCTGGTGCAAAGTGTCAGCCAACCTGCAACCTTCGAGCTTACTCTGAGATATAAATTCGAGATCGTGAAAATTCTGGAGGGGGCCTGCACATTACCTGGTTTCGCTATTTGTCATTTTTTCCCCTTCGCTGGAGCAAATTTGCGACCCAATTTGCGGTCAAATTTTGGATTGTGAGACGTCTCCCCCACTTGGTCGTTTCCCCCACTGACAGTGAGACAATTCCCCCACTGTGTCGTTTCCCCCACCATCAGTTTTGAGAAACTGCGGCTATTAAAATTTTGAGCCTTCGTATGGGAGTAAGTACTCATTCACAAATCTTCATAGCTTGTCCTAGGAGACATGAAATATGCCTCAAATACTCCGCGATTTTGCTGAATCATCGTTCGACTGCCATGCTCCAAAAGCCATGTTGTGATAGCGGCCTAAAATGCTTGCTTCACGTTTTCTCCTTGGGCCAACGCTCGCCTGGTTCAAGGACAAAGAAGACGAGCCTAATGTATCGCGAATGAGAAAACTGCTTTGCCAAAATCTGCAGCTGTCATACTGGTGAATTCACACAAGTTCCACTGCCTAAATTTATGTCTTCTGTTTTTTCCCGATTCACAGTGAGGTAGTTCTATCCGCACATCTGGATTTGAAGCATGCCTTCATTGGCACAGAAAACCTGGTCTGGTCTTACATACATTCGTATTGGCAACGTAAGTTGGGAGTCTGCAATAAGTTGGGAGTTCAAAAAGTTTGTTGCCTGAATACCTTGCACGTTGAACTGCAGCACCAAACTTGTACTTTACGCTGCCCCTCACCCGTACAAGCCAAGCCTATTATCCAATCACACACGTGCTGCCTTTTGCGGCCCAAGTCGTACCTCCCTGCATATCGGGAGAAAATTATGGTGGGGAAACAACACGGTGGGGGAATCGTCAGATTGGGGGGGGGGGGGGAACCTCGCATATATCTGTGAGTCGATTCCCCCACCAGACGAGGTGAGGAAACGACACAGTGGCGGGAATCATCTCAGTGGGGGAACGACCAAGTGGGGGGAATCGTCACGGTACCAAATTTTGCGTCAAATTCTACAGTACTATACGCTTTCAGGGCCACACACACAAACTCGGAACCTTCTTGTAATCGCGATTTGCATGGGACAGTACAGTCTTATTCAAGTCCCAAGGCAGTTCCATCAGTTGTCATGCAAATATATACAAATGTAATTGCAAATACTCAGGTGATATTGAATGACTGCAGTCAGTACACAGCCCATCGTCCCAGTTTCCTCATTGGCTTAGTTTTGGGATTGGACGATGTTTCATTTGCGATCGTCAACGGGGCCTTGCTCAAGGTCTGATCCACATCCCGGTCACTGCGGGGATCAGCACACAAGTAGATGACCTGGAAGAAGGACATCATGCTGGCCCCCAGCCACAGGCCCAGGATGCCACCAATATTGCTGACGTATGTGAGCCAGGTGTAGGCCTCGCTCTCCTCGCTCACGAGGACACTGCTGCGGGACGGGTAGCGGATAGTGATGGTCGAGTAGGTCTTGGACCTGTCCCACTGGTCGTTGCTCCTGGGAGGGGCGATTATGCTGATGTCGGCCGTGTATCGGTCGCACGTGGGCAGGCACCGACGGCGGATGCATTCGTCCATGATTGCCCTCCTCCGCCTCTCCAAATTCGGGCTGGTCGAATTGGCCGATTCGATGTTTGGCTGGTCGATGCCGTACACCTGTTCGAACCCGTCCTCCTCGAATCGAATGCCGTTCGAGCACATGGGCCACGGCTGGGCCTCGACTGCCACGCAGTCCAGTTGGTAATAGCAGGCAGCCGAGCCGACGCTCATGTTGGCCCGCACCTCGCAGTCGAACGCGCACAGCTTCCTGTCGGTCTGCTCGTAGGGGTTGTCCTGGTCATCGAGTGGTCGGCAAGGCCGTTCGGACGTGGACAGGTACTTGTAGAACCGCACGCTGTAGCTGATCATGTAGTCCTGCCCCTGGAATATGGGCAGGGGCTCCCACAATTCAGTGATGTACAGGCGAGGGGTGTACTGCACTGCGGAGTCGGGGAGGGCCGTTGCCGGGGCCGTCGTGGTCTTCGCTGTTGTCGCGTTCTCCTCGGGGGCCTCGTCAATGGGCGAAAAGTAATGCTTGTATTTCGTCGTCACCGCGGCCCATTCCGCGCGGACGAAGCGTTGATCTATCTTGTACTGGGCCTTGTATGCACTGGTCGAGTCGTCCTGCCAATTCTTGATGGCCGCTTCCGGCTTCATGGCGTAGACGCACTCGTCGAGTTGGCACGATCGCTGTCGAGTTCGATCCTCGCCCTCATCGCTCATTCGCAATCGCAGACCGATCAGTCCCAGCGGATTCCTGTACCCGACGGCCTCCACCAGGGCCTGCATGCTGGTCAGGTTCCTCTGCCTCAGCAGCCTCAACAAGGCCGCCTTGGTCGCGTCAACGTCAAAGATTTTCGGCCAGGAGACATCGAAATTGAGGGAACTTTTGATGACGACCAGCATTTGGGGGCTGATGCCGAGTGCCTGCACTTTGGTGAAGTTGATCCAACGCCAGTCGGGGACACCGATGGAGATGGAGGGCAGGGGATAGCCGCCCTCGGACAGAGGGTAGACGGAGGTGGCCGTGCGGCCGTCAGTGAACTCCAGGGTCATCTGGTAGGCTTGGTAGGTCAGGAGGGCGCAGCAGAGGAGAATGGCCAGGAGCCAGGCACCCCGCATCCACCAGGCCTTGGACATGTACAGCTCCTTGAATCCGTGCATGGTCGTCTCGTACGCGAACACACGCAGACGAGTTTTGAGGGGCATGGTTTGGAGCCGGGCCACTTTGACCGACTGTACATTTGGGGGTAACGACAGAGTTCTGATTTGGCCCACCTTCGAGTGTTTTCAAAGCGATGTGGAAGAGGAAAGAAGGGGACTCCTGGTGACGGTCATGAGAAAGGCCACATCGACTATTGTTTCATGGACCAGTTCTCCAGTGTTGCACAAATGCCACTGTCATGGCTGCCACGCCTGCTTTGTTCAGGAGTGAGTCAATAGAGCATGATGAGAGTGATTAATTGTTAATTGGTCTTTTCATATTGGGAGCATAAAGCTGACAATCGATACGATGTGAACATGGGTAGCGCCAGAGGTAGGTAAGGCTCAGTCCGAGCAGAGGAACGTGCAAATGATGAAATGCCAGCTATGACGTTGCACCCTGTCCAGTAGCTAGATACACTGATCGTGAGAGGGGATGACCTAATCGCTATGCGAGGCAGTGTTTTTGAATTACATTTCAGCCAGCTCCAAGCATGGGTTTTCTTATTCTGTGCATCTTGTGCATCACTCGCCTTTCGTTCCTGGGTCCTATTGTAATGTGTGAAGCACCTCTAGTGCTCTAACTATCATCCATCACTATCCTCCCGTTGGCAGCTCACTCCTCATTCATTCGACGTTTTGTGCTTGTGTCGTGCGGCTGCGCTCACAGAGAGCGATTCCGTTGCGGTTCCGTTTTGCGATTCGACGCGGGTACACGATGACGACGCCCGATAAACCGTTGAAGCTGCAACCAAAGTGCATCGCCTTCAGCAACAACTACGTGTAAGTGACCTGCTGGGTTGGGCGGGGCGATCAGTTACGACCGAGCAGTGTCCGCTTCAGGGACGACCAGAAGGCGTTCATTCGTCTGGTGAACGAGTCGGACAAGTTCGCGGCTTATCGAGTCAAGACCACCGTGCCCGATGTCTACAGCATACCGTGCGCCGAAGGCTACATAGAACCGAGTAAGTGCCGCGTCGGGCCCGTCCTGCAGGAGTCTATGTCTCTGTTTCAGATCAATTCAAGGACCTGGAAGTAATCTTGAAGAAACAGTTCGTGTGGGACAAGCAGATCGCCAGCAAGCACAAGATGCAGGTGCAGTCCTTGATCGCGAGCGAGGAAGACTTCAAGATCCGCAAAATCATCAGCGAAATCTTCAATCACGGAATGGAACCCATGAAACAAGAGGTAAGTCACTCCTAACTTGAGTAGAGATGGGGATATCGTCTCTAATCACCACCCTTGCTTAACAATAACTTTCTGTTTTTGCCTTTTTCAGTTCCCAGTGATGCTGCATCCTCCGGCTGGTGGCAGTTAAACGATGGGAAGAGTCTGTTGGTGATGGGCCGTGATTGCTGGTGATGCTATGCGATCTTCTGTGCAATGCCTGGCTGGGTGCTCGTATTCCGAGTTCTAAACAACTCGTGATGTTCGTTTCCGCAGTTGCCCTTATGAAATTTCCTGAACGGCATGCTTCTGCCTCTGTAGACTAGCACCACCTGATCAGAACTTGATTTTCTAAAGAGCATGTGATCTCGAATGACATCGTGGTGATGGCTGCGTGTTTTGTCTGCAAGTATTAATTACAGGCAAAACACTGTCTTGTCTCACAAAGTGAGGCCAAGAGGGCGTGCATGATCTCAAGAGCAGCTGCCGAAGCAAAGCTGGAATGCAGGTCGCAAAGGTTTCGGGTGGATAAAATTGTGATATTTACACTCGAAACAACTTGACGTCTCGACCAGATTCGATTCCAGGTGTAATAACTAAAAGGCAGGGAGGAGTCTATCCGAACGATGTTATGCTGTAATCTCAAAGCGGCTAGTGAGGCAGTAACTGTGAAATACGTACGAGTGAACGTCACGTGCAGAGGACAGACGAAGAATTGCTCATCATGTTTCCGACCTGATGCGGGGTCGTGGCCTTGTAGGTTAAGGCGTCTGCCTCTCACACTGGGCGCGCACTTACAGGGGAGGGTTCGACTCCCGCCTCGGTACAAAATGATTGTCAATTATGTGTTCCTTAGCCCTCGAGTGCGCTGTATAGTGCTTGCCTATAGATAAAATATGACATATGACATGATGCAGGGCACTCGCGAACGCTAACCCAGGGGCCTGGACATGATGCTGCAGAGGGAAACAGGCGCCCTTGGATGTTCTCTTCTGCTGATACGAAGGTCAGACATCGAATAAGCTTTGTCAACTGCCCCCAGCACAATGGGTGCCAGGCTGTGATTGTGCGACGACGTGGCACTGTGTAGTGATAATGGGGTTTATGGCCTAACCGGCTGCTCATTAGCATAAGTCTCATGTATGCGTCTAACCAGTTTTGGGCCTGTTTCGTCTTTGGTCCATGTTGGTGACTTTTTCCGACTGACTCTCTGTTGCTGCCTGTGCCGAGAGCAGCCGCCTGCTCTTCGTCTCTTGTCTTCACGTAGACCGAGCCCCGGGTCAGGCTCGTGGCAAGGTAGGATACCTACACGACTACAACTGTACGAAGGAAACTGGCCGAAATGCCTGGCTCGATCAAGAAAGGTCTGTATGAGATAATAATAGTACTTGATCCTCCTTTTCTGCAACTTGGGACTGGACGTCTTCCCCGAAGCCTTGAAATGCGTCTCAACATATTTTATTGCTCCGACTAGTGATGGAACATTGTGGCTTTTCCTTGTTCGATCACGTTTAATCGAAAGATCAGCTAAAAGACTTCCCCGCTGCGATAAGACGCAAATCGGACCAACTATCCCGAAGGAACAGCTGGTATAGCGAGCCAAACGGGTCAGCATGTCCGAGTTGATCGCTCGTTGTTGTGTTCGATGTTCGATGCCGTCAGCTCTACCTGAAGGGCCCTACAGTACTGTAGCTGGATCGGCCTTTGAAGCATTTGTGTCAGCCAAACCCCAACAGCCATCTAATAGTAAGTCGGGTTCTCTCAGCTCATGCTCCCAGCTGCTCCACGCAGACGATTGATTTTGAGGTGAGCCTCTGCAATTCGAGTACAGTTGCGCTGGGACAGGTCGCCATGTAACCACACCCGATTTACTAGAGCCGCACCCGGCAGAGATAACAGCAGCCATGAATCAGAGACAACGAAGACAGCACCAGAACTAGATCACTTTGCATGGAACATGCTGATACCACTAGTCATACTCTATCATCCGTTCTGCTAGGCTATCCTGTGATGATGGGACTGAATTTAATTGCTCGTTGTTGATATTGATCGTCCTTGAGTGTTCTTGCTGACAACCAGGAACTGGATAGGTGTAGGCCTAAAGTAAACACTACACCCCTGACAGCCAAATACGCTCATGCATTGCACCGGATTTAAAAAACGCCATTGGGCCATTACCATGGACGGCGATGATTGAACATAGATCGAAGCTGTCAGAACCATAAACTGCGTTGGTCACACTTCCCATGCATGGAAGTCCTATGCTGATATGAAAGAAAGGAAAAGCAATTCGGAAACAAACTAGCACATCTTTGCCGATGCAGCGCTTCCTATTCATACTTGTACTTTACAATGCCGTGATCTCTCTTCACTGGCATAACAAAGCCTTATTCGACGATCTGCCTTTCCGACGTTCGGCTGTGGCCCTCGAAGAGTGAGTTTTGGATTCCGCCTTTCGAGTTGAAGCCAACACACAATGACGACCCCTGATAAACCGTTGAAACTTCAACCAAAGTCCATCGCCTTCAGCAACAACTACGTGTAAGTGCCATGAGAGGATGGGCTAAGCAGGTGAAAAAAAATCATCTTTTAGTGATGACCAAAAGGCGTTCATTCGCTTGGTGAACGAGTCCGACAAGGTCGTGGCTTACCGAGTCAAGTCCACCGTGCCCGATGTCTACAGCATAGCCGGTGCTGAAGGGTTCATAGAACCGAGTAAGCTCTGCGCAGTCTAGCCCCACGTCATCGAGAGTGACCGGGTTTATGTTTTAGATCAGTTCAAGGACTTGGAAGTAATCCTGAAGAAGCAGTTCGTGTGGGACCCCCAAATCGCTGCCAAACACAAGATGCAGGTGCAGTCCTTGTGCGCCTTCGAAGAAGACTTCAAGCACCACAAAATCATCAGCGAGATTTTCAATCACGGAATGGAGCCTGCGAAACAGGAAGTATGGCTTTTTGCTCATCGAGCTTCAGTGCTCTTTCGTCATTTTCTGACAGGCGCCGGTTATTTTAGAGTTTGTAGGAAAGCCATTCCCAAATCGCGCCATCAGAGGGGACCCAGGTTTGATTGTTATCTCAGCCCTGACCGACTGGCTTTGCTCTGGCAGGTCTTGACAAACCCCTCCGACCGCTAGATCTAAATTGAGTTATCTTGTCACTCTCACCTCGATGAGATTGGCCTCAAACTGACAGTATTTCTTTAGTTTCCGATCGCGCTGCAACCTCCGGCTGGAGGCAGTTGAAGAAAAGGAGACGCGATGCAGAGAAAGTGAAGTGAATGGATCGTGACTGAGTGTTCGTTCCAGGAATGCTTGGCGTTGCTAGAGTCTCATTTTGCGTATTTGTGTGCGGTTTCTTGTCACCGTTCGAGTAAAAGTACAGGAGGTCACAGCAGAATGCAGAATTCCGTGTTTTTTTGCGAGTCAATTTTTTGCACAATCTATGGACAGGTCATTCTACTGACAACCGGTATGCCCATGCGCACTGCACATATAATCAGTAATCTTCAAAATCGATTGGAGGAACTTTGCTGTTCCCGATGGCTTGATTCCGATTTTTCATCAAGCTCGAAAATCTTTCTCGCATCGATGTGTCAGCCGGATACAAATATCGAATGCCCTTTATATCGTCATCGGACAAAGCGATTTGGTGATTTCTAGTCCTATAAATGGGATGCATGATGGCGTTTTTGTGTTTCGAATGTCGCAATCCTAGCGCGTGGCCAGTTTCGTGCAAGGTTACCTAAAAGGGGGTCCTCAAATATGATTTTCTACAGTATGTACAGTACATGTAGGAGGACACTTACATATCTGAGATCGATTCCCTTATCCCCGTTAATCATCCAGTTTTCGGATGCGTCGAAATGGATTTTACCTTCTGGAGGGTATCCGCTGTGAGCCACTATGCCACCTGAAGTGAAACACATTTATTTTCTTCGATTCAGTCAGAGTTAGCGACATGATATGGCCACTTATCGGAATCGACTTTTTTGGAATTCGAGGCACTTGACCAGCAAAATGAAACGCAATTTTATTACCTTTTCCATCAAATGCTTCATGATCTCCGTGACTGCCGGTAGCGAAAAAAATGTCAATATCCAAATTCTGCGTTTCGTTGACGGATTCATTGCCTCGCGATGACACATCGTAGAACTGAAGTGAGTACTGCGATGCCAGTGACCACATGGAAAAAGCGTGGGCCAAAGTTTCTCTGAAACTTCACTGATTAATGCGGGTGTTACAAATTGGCGGACCTGACAAATCCTACTTGGCTATGTCAAAATCAGTACGATTCTGAAAAATTTCGAAAGGATCTCGGAATCTCCAACTGATGTCTTTGTGACCCCATTTAGCCACGTGAGCAACTGAAAATGAGAATTGATAACGCTTGTGTTCCATTCACTCCTGGCAATCTTGGAGTTGTGCCAGGATTTGGAGGCTTGCGGAACCTAGGAGTGTGATCCATGGACCCACATGTAATAAGGAATGCAATTCAGAGTTTCCAAGATTGACTTGGCAACCTCACGCCCAAAGGTCATTGGTACGCCCTTCAAAATCGGCAGATTGCAAGATGCGAGGTTCGATCCTCGCCAAGGGCAATGCTTTTGCTCAGGTTTGATTGTGAGAAAGGAGTGGTTTTTTCATAGTATTACTGGTCACAGTCCCATAACGCAGGGCCCCGCATTGATCCCATTTTCGAGCTGGAAATCAGCTCCGAGTCCTTCTCTAAAAGTTTAGTTCCTCACCAAAACGCTTTCCTCTTCTTCTCCTTTTGACATTTTGGAGTGACTTGGAGCATCGAGGTGACCGCATAAGTTCACTCAGTCTCGTATGATCAGCTCCATCTTCGCCAATGTCTTCAGCAAATGTTCTAAAAATCTTTAGAGAATTATTGTACCTACTTATTCTGGGACATGCAGAATTACTTGATTGCTTGTCGATAAGCGTGCCTTGTGGGTGATAGCGATGCTAGATCTTCAGACACGTAACCGTATTGGACCAAATACTTCCACTGAAAGAATTCGAAATATGAGCCTGTTGCTAAACCCGACTTAGGTTGCACGGCTGATCACACCAACTACGCAAAGCATTTCCCCGAGGACTTTGCCTTCTTGGCACTGACAATTCTGCTTTTCGCTGCTCCACTTTTTCGAGTCCCCGTTAATTTAAAGTCCTCTTTCAGCAGAAATCAAGCTGATCACGTCCACTTACATTCTCCTCATCCACATGTCCACTGCCCATATCCACTGGTCGTGCCAATGCCACAATACACATTCCGAGAAACCAATAAAGCCGTAACACTATTTTCAGACACTGGCACATTTCATTAGTGACTGAATTTGAAACTGGAAAAACGTGTCCAACTTCCCAAATTGGCCACTTCTGATCAACTAATCAATAGTTACATGGTGGGCATTGTACAATTCATTGGATGAAAAATTACGAAGACATTCTCGGGCTGGTGTTTCGGGGACTGGCGCGTGATGGGTGCACGGGCAATGTATGAAGAAGGATTGCAATGTCAACCAGAATTAAACCAAACGTATCAACGAAGCGTGGTTTTTACAATGACACTTAACTTAGAATAAAATCAGGGCTTGTCATCGGCGCGAGTGACACAATTTCCCCCAAAGACCGAATACGCAACTTGGTTGTAGGCGATTTCGCATTTTCAGCCACTCACACGCCTTTAAAACGGTTAATGACTGAGTTTGGACACGAATCGCCTTCTGCGCATGTTTAGATCATCCGCTCGGTTAACCCGAAACGCTAAATTCTCCGCCTTTCCCCTGACAGTTTGGAAAATATAGTTCAAAAACTTTTTTACTTTTGGTCTATCAGAGTGTGTAAAGGCAAAAAAGTGTTCGCCAAGAAAAAAGGACAGCACAGTTGTTCACCCATTCGTGTTAGTCGTGCGTAGGACGAGGAGCGAGTATTCAGGTCACTTGTGAACTAGGTCCTCCGACTTCTGTCACGGACAAACTGGTACCATAGGTCACTAGTTGAAAAGATCAGGGTCAGGATCGAGACGGTTCTAAAATCTTCCTGCCATCAACAGATGATAAATGATAGCGCCTTGGTATTGATTGATTGCAGTTTGTCGAAGATGGCCGGACCAGTTTGTGGTGCATAGATGCACGCGGGCACTCATCGTCAGTGTCGGTGATCATCAGGTACATCACCTCAAACCCAAGAAAAATAAGAAGTAGCCTACCCGCAGGGCGATGTACTGTGAACAATGGAGCAGAGTATTGTGGGCAGCGAGGAGAGAAAGCTATACCACGTTTTTTTATTGAGTAGGTGTTGAGCGTATTTGCTGCACGATTATAGTTACAATAATGACAGGATGAGGCTACCGAAACTTTTCTGCCCTTGCGAAAGAGCTCAAGTTAAATGCGCGTCTAAAAACAAAATATTTCTGTACTAAACTCTCGGCGTGACGAGAACCTGACGCCCTTTTCTTACTTCCGGTACCTCAACCTGATATCTGTGGTAAGACCTCTCGAGACAGATAACTCTGTAGTATAGTCAAGTCTAGATTCCTGTGACAAATATGACGCCGCCATAAATGGGCTCTGACAATTATACATATCGGCTGAAGCCACAGAAAGCAACCGGCCAACTGGCCAACTCCGCTTACGCTTACAGCAAAAATTCAAGCCATATAGGCTATAGTCGTATGTAATGGAAGAGGAATTTCCATCGCAATGGAAACTGGCTTAGGTCGTGCCTATACCAAAGCCGAGTGCGGCCAACTTTCGACCAATCTCTTTGTTGCCAATTATGTCCAAGATTTTGGAGAGGCACGACCTACAGTATCTGACCGTCTTCTTCGTCAGCATATCACATTGTCAGAAAATCAGCATGGTTTCGGTAAGCGAAGATCAACCACTGGAGCTCTGATTGATTGTACGCAAACTATCCATAATTGGCTCAGTCAGAAGACATATGGTGTGGTAATTGGCATCTTCTTGGACGTGCAGGAAGCATTTGACCGAGCTCCGCATTCACTTCTACTGCGCACTCTGCAATCCCAGCATCGAGTTCCCACCAAACTAATCAGCTGTATTCATTCGTATTTGAAAGATCGTTAACATGTGTTAGTGTGAAAGACTGTGCATCAAGGCGGAAACGGGTGGTATCTGGCGTACCACAAGGGAGCGTGCTTGGCCCTCTTATATTTATTTCCTTCATGGAGCCGTTATTGCGAGCCTTTTCATCGAAATTCCCTGAGTTTCGACTCCAGTGTTACGCGGACGATACATGCTTACTCGTCCCATTGCCTTCTACGGAGCGAGAAAGTTCGATTCAGCCAGCTCTGGACTTTTTGTGCGCCTGGTTTCACTCGTCTGGTCTGGATTTCAATGTATCAAAAAGTCAGGCCATTGCGTTTCGGTACAACCATGTTGCCTTCGACCGAATCCCTTCATTGACCCTGTGATGGACAGCGTCTTGTTTTCGTTGATGAAGTCGCTTACTTGGGGGTCACAATGTCGGCGGACATGAAATTTTCTGAGCACGTGGCGAAAATTTCTTCCAGTGCCCGGAGAATGTTGGGTGCACTTCGTCGCAAACTTGGTCGGCACGCATCTCCTCACGTCCTTGGAGCGGTGTACTCGGCTTGTATTCGATCTAAATTGGAATTCGCCTGTCAGGCATGGGATCCGATTTTGAAGGCTGACATTGAGAATTTGGAACGTGCCCAGAGATACGCTCTCCGTCTTATGATCAACGATTGGTCCAGTGAATATGAAGACCTTTTATCAGTTGTTGGATGGCAGCCTTTGGCTTGGAGGCGACAGGAACTAAAGCTAGTCCAGTTTCATAAATTTTATCATGGTAGGCACGATTATCCGAATGCTCGTTTCAGACATGTATTGGAGCTTGGTAGGAGGATGAGTGAAAGAGTGAACAAAGAGCATTCACTGTTTTTACCTGAAAATAGCACTAGGACCAAGGCTTTTGAGCAGTGCTTTGAACATTCGACCATTATTTTATGGAACAAATTGAGTTTTGAATTGGCGTGGACATACAGCACTGATGTTTTCAGACAGGGTCTTTCGAGTGCCGCTTTGTAGTGTGTTCTTTGACTGAGCTGCTTATGCTATATTTCCTGTGTGTCCCACGATCCTAGTGCGCTGAAGCGTTTACGTGAGGAATAAACAGTGACAGTGAGTGACCGGAGAGAGAGGAGGTTGGGTTACATATAGAGCCATTTTGCCATGACAGTGTCTTGTATGTCAGGCTGGGTACAGATTTACGAGAGAACCAGTAAACTGACTTTGGTATGCCTGTGAGGTTCATGGGGCGGGATCAAGCTGTGTCGAAGTGTTAGCGGGCGTCTCCATGCATTGAAGTGATAATGCAGTGCTGCCTGCAGTAGCTCTGCTGGTCAGGTGTGTGTGTGAGGTGCTGATCGTAGTTGACCGTAGGTTGATCGTCATCGAGCGTAATCTTATTCGTCGTGGCCCATCGGGTCTGTGCACATACGGCGAGTTTGGTCCTCAGGTTGGGGCCCTCGTACTGCAGCCTGAAGCCTAAGAGCCCGTGTCTGTACATAGACGAGTGGTCAGGCGAGGGACAGCGTCGTTGCCGTTACAGCAGTCGTGGTCCAGTAGGTTTGTCTTTCATACTGGGTGCTAACGATCAGCAAAGCGTTCGGCTCATCGTCACCATACTTTATCGTAGTCAAGCACCATACAGCACGCTCGAGGGCCAAGGAACACTATTGACACACCAGTGACAATCCTTTTTATGAACAAAATGATTAGAGTGTATGAGTCTCGCGTCCCAAACGTTGAAATTCTTTGAAACTCCACCGAGAAGATTTTGCTAAACTGTATTCTGCTGCACTGGATTCTGCGAGTATTTTTACCCATGCATGTTTGCACCGAGGGCAGGAGATAGCCTAGAGCAACCTCTCAGAGAAGTCAAAAGTCGAAAAAATATTCAAATAACAAGAAAAACTACAGCCTCATAGAAACAGACTATTCGCAGCTCAAAGTCAGCGCCATATTGTGGGGTCAAGACGACAGAAAAATTGCCTCGCTGACAGTACTCACCCAGGCACTCGGGCGCATGTCCGTAAACAACTCGAACGGGCACTCGTAAGGTGTCAATTTACTTCCTCGAAATAGCTCGTTGTTTAAACACGGTCCCATTTCAGCTGCTCTGGGGTGCAGGACGGCTGTTAATGTGACCTGGTCAACGAACATGTTGTGCAAAAACGAACTTGCTTTGGTTTACTGGCTGGCAGTGCTATTCGCTCAGGTACGTATTGTAATGGCATGGCAATGTCACCTGTGTCTTTATTGATATTACACTTTATAGACTTCTGCGAAAACTGAAGATCAGAAGACAACGAAAGCCGATGGACACGTGTGCGTAATTAATAATGATTGCGACAGCAAATGTTGTATCTACGCTACTGCCGTTTCTGGTAGATGCATGCCCAAAGCGCCCATCGGACAAGTAAGGATGGTCCACGAAAGTCAGACAAATCTTAATGGACATCTTCGATTTTTTAGGTCTGTGGTTTTGTCTTGGGCGCTGGTACCTCGTTCGAGGATCATTATCGACTGTGCGAAGACTGCGACACGTCTTGTTGCTGCGGCAGTGGCTGTTGTCCGACGAGTTATTGCGTGGCAGCATTGCAGCTGAAACCAGTGGTATGTGCAACATGCAATACAGGTATGCATGGTAGGCATGGAATAATCAGACGGAAAAGTCATGTCATGCCATTTAGGTTGCTGCTGCTCCTACGATACGTGCTGTCCTGTTTCCTATTGCGCCGCATCGCCTGGCTTGCTCGAAATACAGGGCGAACCGTGTCAGAGATGTAAGGTGCATAGGAATTTTACACCGACACAATTCCTCCATTCTCTCTATTTAGGTCCATCTGGATGCTGCTGTGGCGATTCTTGCTGCCTCAGCACTTTCTGTAAAGGCAGCACTATTGGACAGGTATGTGCGCGTTTTTCATCAGCCCTTTCCCTCCCCCCCCAGTACATGCACTCGGGACCAAGAGACACTGCAAGCCAAGAAAAACCCAACCCAGCCTTCACCCGCGCCGTCTTACGCACAATCAATCCTATAAACTGATTTTTTCTTTAGTTCTGTCAAGCCTGCGGCAGTGGTTGTTGCTGCGGTAAACTGTGCTGCGCAGTCAGTTTCTGTGACAGTTCAGCCTTGAGCTTGACCCGGCTGCTGTCCTTGTACGGCGGCGGTCCGAGCCTGCCTTCGCACACGCCTTTCGACGCCATATCATTAGCATTCCCAAAACCAGTCGACGTCAATCAAGCATTCGCCGAAAAAGCACCTTTACCGGGCTATCTACCAGCCATATTCAACAACGCCATGGGAAATGCACTGATACGCAGAATCAGATCTCATCCGTGTCTCGAATGTACGACTGGCTGTTGCTGCGAGTTCGGATGTTGTAATAATGTTTACTGCTAATGTCTGCCCGAAGATACCTTATTTGGTCACCTTTCTTCTAACACCACGATGCTGACTGTGAGTCCCACACCAGGGACTGAACCACAGCAGTTTAAGAAATGCAAAAAATCCAAATCTCACTTTTCATCGCTAACTCGTAAACACGCCAAAAATTGCACCCGCGCATCTAATGTAATTCCGGGTAGCTTAAAATAAACCACATTAAAAATCTTTTATTTACACCTTCCCAATCTCCTATACTAGTGCGTACTGAAACTTTTAGCGAGTCGCCACTATTTTTACGAACAGTTGGTAAACAAGCCAGCTGGCTCGCAGAAACGAGTCCTCCCTTCTGACTGCGTAGTTCAAAGGCGAGCAGGTATAGAAGGTGAATTGGAAAAGACGAGTCAGTGGCCATTGCTTTGCTCCGATGTCCAACTTGATTCGGGAGCAGCAGCTGCTGGGGGTTCGTAGATTGGTTCAAGTTATTCTTGTTTATCCGCCATCCGTCTAAAAGTTTCCATCTGGCCATTTCGGACTCGTTAAATCTCTTGAATTCCGCGCATCCTATGGCCGATGAACTGGCACTCATAGTTTGTAAGTTAAATACGGCTGGTGGCAATTGCAGTTTTCCTCATCAAATATCCAAGTGTACAGATTCGAAAGGATTGTCTTATTTTCGACTAGGATATAATGGATCGTGTGTGTAAAGATAGATAAGACGCCAAAAAGCTTTGATCTCAATGAAATTAAAAAAATGCGAGTTTTGCCTTGTTTATTAACCTTGGTTATTTTAAGTGTGAACCACACGTCTGCCAGGGTGAGTGATTGCGAATGCTTGGCTATGTGACCTGTAGAAGAGAGAGGGTGCTTCACGTCGAGTGGATACTGACTATTGTGAAAAACTTTGCACGAGTGATTGCGCTAGTGTGTGAGCCTCACGGTGCCGCGCACATTGTTAGTGCCTTCCATTGTGGACCCACAGATGAAAAACTGATCCAAGGGTACTCATGACAGGCCACATGGATTCTCCACGCACACGTATTTTATCCTCAGCACATGAATCCTGTGAATGCACATGGAGGTGTACGACTGCGACTGAGGACCTGAAGGGAACAAGAACGTTAAAGATTGGATGACTACAATCGAACCCCTCACCTCTCGATTACTGTAGTTGAGTGTGTAGATCACACCACAAGATCTTACTGGAAGCCGACTCCATGGCAAATAGTTTCCCGACATGAATCTTCTTGGCTTGGCGTGTTATTCAAGGATTGAGCATAGCCTGGCGAACCTGGTGCTGGCTGTAAAGTCGTCTTATCGTCAGTGGTGCCAATTGGGGTGATAGAGAGTGTGTACTACGAATTCACGAAGAACTCTCGTAGAGGAGAACTTCGTACTGTAAATTGCTACACTCTTCTGCCCCATTCTACCGTGACCTACGTCCGTCCTAGCAAATGCCTACTCAAACCTGCTTTTCTCTTACATATCGCTCTTTAATTTTCATTTCTGTTTCAGAATTGGGGTGGTATAAAAAGACTCGTCAGTTTCAAAAATCTAGTCCGAAATGGCCAGAATTATGGAAAAAGCGAACAAGTCCAAACATCCTACAATTCGAAACCACTAGATTCGAAGAAGCACTTTTGCGCCCAGCCTGGGTAATTGCACACAAACACCAAGATTGTCCTCGCTAAATTATTTCTAGTGTGATTCCTCTTTTTCTTTGCGACAGATGCCCAAAAGAAATAAACACTTTTTACTACTGCTCCTACTGCTTGGAAAATGGTCAGCACTCCTGCTGTTTCCGGCTTACAGCCTTGGCATAGTGAGTCCCTTTGAGCTCATTAAAGACGCTCATTTTTCTTTTCCAGAAAATTCATCTTCTTTTCAGCATGCTTTTCGCTGGCTGCGCATTGATTATATTTCTAAGCGGACTGTGCATCATTTGTCGTGACGCAATTCGAAGACAGAGCTGACAAAACTGTTTTTGTCTCAACTTCCTCGAATCGGACTTGCCTGTGGCTTGTGCTTTGTCGGTTGTCATGTGGGTTGAGTTTTATGCCGACATCAAAAGGTGTACTGTTCTTGCACACATTGTCTCTGATAAAAGTGATGAAGAATAGGTGTGGCCATCAGTCCGATATGAACTTACATGCAATAATAACGAAACAGAGAAGGCGTATCACGCAGCATTCGATCCCAAAATAACCCCGTCCATTGGCACCAGCCACGCTTGTTGGGTCTTCGATCGCAGGACACATGCTAGGCCAGGCTACAGTCGACACGCACCCGTCGCGTAGAGTGTTGAATCCAACATCCAGTACCAAATGCTTGCCACCTTCGCACTCATCCAATTGCGAGTCATTCCTCGAAGTTCTCAAAAGGGGCTCGTTGTTTTTCACATACATCAATAAATTGGCTCGGCAAGCCTTTTTAAGAGGAATGACCTCATCTGCGAATAGTTCGCAAATAGGTTCCATTGCGGCCTCGACGATTCCTGGCGCATCGTACAGACTGTGCAACCAAGCACGTATCAAAGGACGGTCACTACGATCCTTGAAAATGGGATATCGAACACCAATCGATACTGCCACCTGGTAGTCGTAATCACTGCCCGATATGATGGACAATACGTCTTGATCGTTCTGCATCCAGAATGACAACCCGTCGCAGCTGACCCTCCCATCGATCGATGTAGGTGGTGCTTCGGGAGATCGGCCTAAACCGAACTTTCTATTCAACTTTGTCGTAATACATTTGGCCAAGGACGTCAGGTTCGTCGAGACAGGCACTTCGCAAACGATGTCCCAGGGCGTGATCATAAGATCGATGTAACCACCGAAGAATGCTTGACGCACGTAATGAGTACCGAACAATAGAAAAAATTTGTCCCAGTCGGCAGCTGTCGCTTTTTCGTTAAGAATATTTTGAATATAATTCAAAAAGGATGTGGAAAAGTAAGTTTGGCCGTTATTGATCCTAGGTTTTTTCACTTCGTATTCTCCATGCACCACCTGCGCACGTACGTGATAAAAAGGTACTCGCTTGTCTAAAATGCCACGTTGGAATCGTTTGTAATAATTTTGGAAACTCAGTTGTTTGCCAGCTCCGATATTGGTCATTGTGACAAATAGATCATCGTAGGTGCTCATCGAATCGATCACTACACTCGATCGATATCGAAAATCCATATAGGCATCCCACATAGTCGAGTAGACTTTGATTAGTCGAAACGTGAAAGAACGCGACGAGGATAAGGGCGTTGAGAAATGGCGATAAGTCTGGAAATTTGCAGATGGTCGTAAAGATTTCCTAACACCGTCGGAATCTCGAAAATGAACGCATTTCGAAGGATCTTTGATGGTCATATTGAACAGGGGTAGTCGACTGATCATGGTATCATAGTCCCCAGTGAGACTATATCCACGCTCGCCCAGCGGTAGCGGGGCTGCTGATACTGGAACGTGAGGAGGCCATTCTGATGTCAGGGATTGGTCGACGCAATCGGTGTGTTCGTGGGCTAGTTTTGGGCATGATCTAAAAATGACGAGCCGTTTACTCGAATCAGAGCCCTCTAAATTCCCGGTTATCAAGCCAGGAAAGATATACTGCAGCTCTTTCGAACGCCCCTCATGATAGGGGCAGTCACCAAGAGGTACTGTGTGCCCCGCTGCAGACCACTGCTGCATGTGCGATGATCCACCCACGGACACTCTGTCATGGCTTCTGTTGGAGGGCGAGGAAAAAAAGAAAGATTCCTTATCTGCTGCAAGTGCTTCGTCAATTACTCAAGGAACCCGAAGCCAAATACCCGAATACCCAAATAACCCAAATACCCAAATACCCGAGGAAACCAATTTCAATTGGGCGAGAAGGAAGCTGTTTTGGGTGGGATGAAAGTTCTAGCCAAGCTGGATTTGATAGTAAAAACACCAGTTTCCTGGTGGAACTTTAATAAAAAAATAAATTCGCTGCTATTTGCGAACCCATTCGAAATAATGTCCCTAGGATATTACTGTATTTAAATTTAAGATATATTTTACACGTAGGCAACGATTAGAGTACACTAATGATCATCTAATCTACCAAGGCCTTTCTCCATTTTTTGCCAGCAGACACCTCATTAAACATCAGGTTCATAGGATTAATGCGTTCATCCCGCCCTCAAACGAAACGAATAAGGGGCTAGGAGGGGCGCATTAGAATAGGGGCATATTTGAGGGGAGATCAACGAGAATTTATGATAGCACTAAACATCGGGTAATGCAGCAGTAACTATGGCCGTCAGGGTAATGGAAAGAAAATCACCTAGCCTCAACCGCAAAGAACTATGTATAAGGGTTGAAGAGCTACTGTGGTTAGAAAAAAACAGTCCCGCAACTTACTCGCAATCAACCACTTCGTTGGTCCAAACCTTCTTCCAGGATGTAATACCCAAGAATATCACGATCGCCGTTTTCCACTGCATGCCCATAAACGAGGCTCGTTGACTGCCCTAGTTGAAAAGACGTTCTCGCTTTCTCTAATAAAGCTGTTGCAAAGGCGCGTTTCGAAGGCACGAGTTCCAGCAAAGCCGCTTTTCCCCTTCTTGATAAGCTCCCTATCAGAAAGCCTTATTTTTATAAATATATGCAGCTTTGTTCACTTCGTCTTGAAAGAGAGAATGCTCAATAAGCTCAGGACGGCCGTCGTTTTATCCAAATTTTCATACCCACTCGGATTAATTAAACTAGGCTGGAAATCCTCGCCAACCGAGATTCAATCACACCATTGCCATTGCGACTACGCCAAGTTACGACGGGAAGGAAATGCCCGACCGTGTGCCGTTTATGCGCTCACTGCGTTTTATACCGCCCAAAGGCAACTGTCATTCGTTCCATCGTGAGGTTCTAGAAAAGAAAAGACATGGAATCTTGGATTTGAGAACTCTGTCCCAGTCTTTGTATATAGACCCATCCCCCCCCCCCTTTTCATCTTCTCTCTCCCTAGCTCGTATGAAAACTCATTAAGTATTTGTACCAAAGGAAAGCTTCGAACAACGGTTCTAGCAGGCGATCAATAGAATTGAATTGCATAAAATTAGGTATTCAGTCGAGAGAGCGTGGCTGATGCACTTCATTTAACTCTACCAAACTAACAAAGAAATAAAAGTTGGGCTTTTAAACACGCATATGTCCATTTCTGGGAGCATCCATGGTTACGTGAGTCAATCAGCGGGTTTCTGCTATATTTCACTCACTCATGGCCACGAGCTTCGCTCGACAGCCCAGGGCCGTGAGTGGACTACACGAGTACGGTATTTCAAGCGGGTTGAGAACATGAATAAGTAGAGAACAGCCTAGCATAATTAGGCTCTCCTTAATAAAAGACTGAAAAAGGCAAGAGAATCGAGTTTTCTCGACTCATACGTATAGTTAGTGCAGAAGATTAGGATCTTGTGCCAGACTAGACACGCCATATATAGACCCTAGCTAGAGCGAAAGATCGGACAAACAGCATTGACATTTTCATCAAGTCATTGACATTGGATGATCCTGAGACTTATTAAGTGTCATTCAGGGCACCCCATCAGCTCTATACACAATGTTTTCTGCGTCGATCACTTCAACCAAAAACCGAGCTTTTCTTGAATTTATTATACTCAAGCCACAAAATGTGGAGAACAGTACAATGAAATGACGCAACCCTGGCACACCAATTAATCTCACATCAAACTAGACAGTTGGCTTGCGTCAGATCTTCCGCCTTCGTCAAATTCACATGAAACACACCAGCTGGCATTTCGGTATAACTAAGGCACATGTCACGAAATGATGCTGATAATCGCTGCCTTAGCTGCAAGTCCGCGGGAGAAACTTGTAGCGTGGCATCCAGAATATTAGATTCCTTAGCTCGATTGATAAATTCATAAATTGATTTTGCAGCATGCCGTGAATTTTGATTACGCAAATCCAGTAAGGCCCTCTCTTGCTTCGAGGCTGCATTATGAACAGACTCTGAGCCACATCGGCTTCGAGGAGTCTTGCTGAGCGCAGCGGGCGGTGTTGTCTTTATACTTATCATTTCCACATTATCCGAATGATTTAACGATGCAGCTAAAAATATAAAACAGGAACATAGCCAGTTTGAGAATAAAAGACAATTTTTTACTTCCTAGTCGAACATATGAATTTGATTTAGCACGACAACCACGAACTGCTTGAGCTTTAGTTTTTTGTTTTTCACCAATCGAATAAAGAATACCGTCGACACATCTGAAAATTAACAATGTCGGATTTTTTTCTGCGTGGGAAAGTGCATCTGAGCGCGATAAGATTTTTTACAAAACTATCCACTTATAACCTGTGCAGTGGTGAAAGCATGCTCAAGTTTTTCCAACCAGAAATCACTCTATGCACTTCAAACTTACTTTACAATGCACCATACCATTCCAGATACAATAACGGCACCCATCATGACCAAGAAAATTAAAACTAGCAAAAAGAAGCTCTCCATTTTCTCAATCTTATTGCCGCATTTGAGACAATCTCCTTGCGCCGCCTGTTTATTATTGCACCTTCCAAAGATGGATGGAGGATTGGTGACTTTGTTGATGGGATTTGCGAAGGCTATATACGAAAAGTCAATTTGCAACCAAGCAACAAAGGCCTGCTGTCATATCATCGCCATGACAATGTGTGTTGCGGCCAGTCGGAGAGGAAATATCAGACAACGAGCAGTTGGTTGAATGTGCACGAGTCAATAACTCGCACGCGATACCCCTCGCCAAATGGATTTCGTACATAATGAATCCTTTCGAATCAATAACATTCGGCAATCAGTGCTTCATAAAATCCATTGCCGTAAAACCTCTTTTTAAGCCCGAGGCTACTACGGACATTTTTAAAGTTTGATCAACGAGCCATCAAGTGTGGGGCTAGTAAAATTTTTGAATCTTGAACGCAGTAAATCCTCGATTAATATTCGGGGAAATCCGTGCTTACCAAGGGGATGTAACCCAGGTGCGATGTAAGATTTAAAAGAAGGACGAACTTGGAAAAAGAGGATTTCGGTGCAAATATTCGACTCTCTGTAACTGTATCACATCCCGCATTTTTTCGTCCATAAATTTCATGATATCTATTCCCTATCCGGATTTTCTCAGTATCAGATCAGAATATGTCCCTGATCTGCAGTACTGTGAACTTTGCTGGGGGGGGGGGGGGGGGGGGGGGAAGAGAGGCTGTGAAGATTTATGGACAGAAACCAGCAGGAGACAAACCACTGTAGGCGTGAGTGAACAAGATGCCAACTGGGACTTTTCAAGGCGCAATCATGTTCAGCAGACGGAGTTGCAGCAAAACAAGAAACAATAGTGTATGCCAGAACACGCCAAAACCATCATTCAAACCGCAATCCTACTGTTTACTCCGCACCACAATTCTCTCCACCACTCGAACACACGCCGACTTCATTAAGGATGATGGATTCGAACCGAGTTCGCGTTCTGGAATTGGTCTGTTTCGTTGCTCAAAGTACTTTTTCCAATACTCAATTACACTGCCATCCGCATTTCGAAAATTCAACGGGTGTAAATTGAACAGCTGACCATGGCACCCGTTCAATGCGTACTCGTACGATTTCCGCACTAGCTGGCAACAATAATACCCTTCATTTCCGTTCGAATTTCGACAACTTTCCGCAAAGATATCGTTGTATTCGCATCCTAGCTTTGATTTAGCGAATTCCAAAGCGCGTGCTTTTGTGGAGTCCCCGATATTCTCACTTTCTATTCGACAATGTGCGATTTCTAGGCCAGGGTAAGTTTCCAATTGGCTGGTACAGTAGGACTGTAATTCATCGCACACAACCCCGCGTGTCGTCGCATGCAAAATATGAATTATCGATTGATTATTAGTATCGATTGATAAAATTAGAGAAACATGAAATGGCGCATTGTGATGACCGCCAGCCGCAGACACAGCCTCGCCGAAATCTTTATCCGCGGTTGACGGCTCGCTGTGGCAGTTGTTGGGGAGTGCACTCCAAAATAGAAGATCACCTTCCTCCAAACTTGTAAAATAATTGTGTTCCATCAATTCGAACCGCTGCTAGCCACTTTCTATGCCCTGTATGTAAAAGATGTACATACTTTATTTAGGAACGAAGCGAGGTGCAGCGCGCGAGAGCAAACTTGGATGTTTGAATGAGATAGGCATTGAAGAACCTGACCATGAAAATGAGGTTTTCAAAATAGGGATATCTAACAGGGCTGCTCCTTTGAGTGTATTTTGGAGCCGCTTCAGCGGCGCTTTGACAGATGGCCAAGCTGGACTGACAACACAATGTGGTAGCTATGACTACCCTGGATCAGGAATCTGCCCATGAGTGGCAGCTGCCAAAGGCCGTCCTTGAGGAGCCGCGGTGGCTCAGTTGGTTAAGGCATTGGTCCCGCATTGCTTGGGCCAGCAACCCTGAGCGGGAGACCGCAGTTCTGTTCCGACTGGGCACGGCAGTTTAGTTAGTCCATGGCTGGCCTTGCACACCTGGCTCATGTTCATGTTTTACCACATCACCAAACGCTTATGCGCACTCGAGGGTGAAGGGACACATTTTACACCAAATGATTTACCGGCCTGCGAGTCGAACACTCGCCCGTAAATGCGCACCTGGCATGAGAGGCAGACGCCGAACCCGCCAGGCCACGAGGCAGGTACAGGAGGCTCTGGGCGACTCACCGGGTACGGTCAAGTGGAGGACGCCGAACGAGAAGAGAATCAGCACCCTGGTCCTCGAACATTAGTGGGAAGGTTCCCTGCCTTCTCGCCAGTATCATCCTGGGACGCTGGTGCTGGCACAGGATGCCCTCGTGTGGAGGTGCTCCTAGTGGAGACACACAGAGGGCAGCTGCCGTGAGAGCTTGTTACCTCAGGGCCTCGCTTATCATATCATGACTGCTGGCAAAACGGGTTGGAAGTCCGGTGGGGAGACTGGGGCGGTACAGGCCCCAAACCACAAAAATTTTAGAAAATTAAAAAAATAAAGGCCGTCCTTGAGGCTAAACTTTCTTAGTTCTTAGTTCTTTCTTAGATTTTTCTACCTTCTAGGAATCCACTACCGCAGCCCCTTTTTTAGTGAGGATGACATGAGGATCGATCAAGATGGGCTAGCGGACCCTATCTTAACATCGGAAAGGTTCATCGATGACGTGTGTCGGCCGCAACTCTTTTGAGGTGCAGTACCTAATCAACTCCCAGGAGGCCACCCGGATTCGCATAAGGGCTCTCCTCGTTTATTAAGTCTTCCACTAGACAATTCTGGTGACTATTGGTGACAGTCGCAGGTCACCTGTTGTACTTGCTATGATCGAATGCGCTAGTCAGAATTCATGGCGAGCAAACCACACAGTATGGTATAAGTACAGTCAACAGGAAACGCATATTCGTACGTGGACTAACGATAAGCAGTATACTACACAGAACAGCCGACCGTTGGTAGTAAAGGGGTTAAAAATGGGGCTTAGGAACGCGGTAAGGGATTCAACGCCAAGCGTGGCTGGCAAAAAAATAGGCAATCTTACTCCAGCAAAGGCGGAGGATTTCAGAAATTCGCCAGCACCAACAAAGTTTCTGTGGCTGGAGTACTTTACGATAAAATCATTAAAAAAATCGCTTGATCAAAGGCTAAAGATGCCGGCATTGCTAATGCAGTGAAATCGATTGAGACTGTCTGGTTATTTTCAAGATTGACTGATTCCACCACTTAGACCATCGGACGATTGACACATACATTGAGAAGAAAGGTACATACAGTACGTGTCAGCAAAGGGGCGACACAGAAATGCTCGATTTAAAGCAAATATCGTCCAGCTAGTCAAATAATATGACTGAGGTTATGAAGGTTTGTGATAAAGCACAAAACAATCCTGGCCATCTTTCCTGAGGCACAGTGGCACTTCACACTTGCTGCACCAAACTGCAGTTTTTTTCTGTTTTGCAACGGAAGCAACGACTTCGCTTGTCGAGACGTTTTCCAGACTCGCAAGTTTCCCCAGAGTGACGGCGAAATTCCGGCCAATGATTCAATCCATCGAACCGTGCATCCTCGGGAACTATGGCAACTGAGCGGCTCATATTCTTTGAATCACTGCAAAGTTTAGCGAGCTCGCAGCGAACGTCCCAGATAAACGTTTTTAGGTCTATAAATGGAAGACAGAGCGTAAAAAACAAAGGCGAGTGAGAATATACATTAAATTTTTCCTTACCCAAGTTCGCATTCTCACCAAGCCTCCTTAGATCAGCTTGACGCAAAATAGCAGCGTTCCTGATCGACAGTTGCATTAGGTACGTGAAAATGTAGACATACCTGCAATGGTTTATTCTGCCATGAAAAATTAGATGTAAGCAAAGAAAAGCACATACCAACGTCTGCTCTTCAAGCTGAACGAATACATGGATCGAATGAAATCCGACAGGTCTACTCCACCCATGTTCTTGTTGTAGTCCGTGATAACAGCGGGGCAATCTATTTTGACCCGCTCCTTTTTCGACCGATCATAACGTTCGATCTGAAACACCATCGCTTGTGACAGCTTACTTACATACTCGCCATTGCAGACTAGCCGTCATTGTCGACCTCTCAGCTCGAAAGTTTGGAAAAGAAACTGGACAAACTGTGAGCATCGACAGCCTCATCTGCCTCGACCACATTAGAGTGCCCCGATGGGGCTTGAGCGAGTACAAAAGTAGTTTTCATAGCCTCTTTGGCGGTTTGATCCAACTCTTACTTTTCCCAACGGATCTTTCCCTTTATAATTCGACAATAAAGTGACGACCTTGTTGTCTTTCCACTGAACGACGACTAGCTTGCCATCGGTAGAGACAGCCTCATCTATTTCGCCGCGATCCTTCAAAGCTTTCAATGGATTGGGTCCAAGGCGGTTGCTGACGACTGTGCCAACGAAGCCATGGCCCAATTCCAAAAGGCGCTAAATGAGTGCAAATTAGCCTTGGAACGAGCCTTGTTCCAAACACCGTTTACCCTGGCGAAATTCGGGCTAGTGAAGAATTCATCAGAAAAAATTTTGCAGCCTCGATACTGAGCGGTGACGCGCTTCACAAGTTTGTAGACGGGTTTGTAGGTAGACGGAGATGATGTCAGTTCCAATTCTTTGGCATAGGCCTCGTCCTCTGCACTAGTCACACCTTGGTAAATCTCGAAATCATAGACAAAGCCCCTCGGACCAGCGATCGCCCATACTTTGAATCCCTACTTGATTGGTTTCCTCGGCATGTATTGGCGAAGAATGCTTCGACCATAGAAAGTGATCATTTGTTCATCAACAGCAATGTACTCTGGAAGTAAAATCTGCATGCAAGATATACACTGCAGGCCTACTGAAATTTATACCATCGAGTTCGATGTTGGAAAACATTTTTTGAAAGTGCCGCACAAACGGTTTCACTTTCCAAATGCGGTCTTGCTTCTTCTTCTCCTCGCTCGGTTCTCGTTCTTTGACGTTGCGAAGGCAGATGTGACGAGTGATTAAGCAGAACCGGTCAACTGGCATTATCTCAGACACGATCGGGAGACCTAAAACGCACTCTGCTTCATAATGATGAAATATAATTTCAATGAGTTTTTGCACCTCCATTGCTTCTCCAATAGTCATGATAATTCTTATGCTTCCACAAGCCCATCGTTAATAGGCAGGCCATAAATCTATAAAAGTCAGAGACGATTCTATCGACCGTATTTCCAGTGAACGTACTCGATGGCCTTTTCTTAGGCTTACGCATGGCAGAACGGTTTTTGCTTGCTGATTGGGCAGAGGTATTTGGTGGTGAAACAGACGATGACGAAGCAGAGCAAATAACAGTGATCCCTGACAAATCGATCGGCAACTTTCGCTTTCGGGACTGGGGCAAAGGTGTGCTGGCCCTTATTTTGCTCTCGATAATCTGAAAGAATGAAAGAAGCAATTAAAGTTGCTATTACATCCCAGCATCGGCTGATCTGACTCTAAGCCCTTGACTCGGATCCGATTCACAACGAAATTTCAGCAGGGACTATGGCATAACTGGCAGTGCGCCCTGCCTGACCCAGAATGTCGCATGCTATACTATATCCTGATTAATCACATATAGTATATATAGTAGATATATACACATATATCATTTACATAGTATATATATACAAATATAGTATATTATAGTATATAGTATGTATATATACACATATATTCTACATAGTAACCCAATCGCTCTGTTGTTTTGGATCATATATATACTGTATAGTATATATATTATATAGTATATATAGCATATATACGTATATACATATATACTATATGTCATTTATATATACAGTTTGAAATTGTCGGACGAGATTTTTCGCGAACGGCTGGTCCAAAACGGCTGAATTTTATTTTTCTTGTCTCGATATGTAGTTTATATAGTAAATAGGATAGTATATTATACCATATACCATATATAGTATAGCCATGGACTGCCATCAAGCCACTTTAAAGAGACAAAGGAAAACTAACCAGCGCCCACAATGGTAATTACTGTAATCACCGATTGAAAGAATAAACTAGATTATCGATTACCAGCAGATTATCCTGGAAAATTTACATGCTGATCCGGCGGTCGGATCGGACTGGGATCTGATTTACCCCTTGGATCAGCCACTGGTTTGGCCGAATCGGTGGATGCAGGGCTCCCTCCAGATAATTGCCACCAGAAACCAGACAAGCAAAGCGAAGGACCTACTTCCTGTTCGTAATTCTCAGCCCAAAGGGCCAATTTATGAACCAGTTCGTTCGTGAAAAATTGCGAGAAATACCAAAATGGTGACTGAGGATAGCCATCGCCCGTCAATGGAACTTCCCGAGTTTTTCCAACGAAGGTTAGATCTGGAGGACTGAATGAGCCTCGCTGCCACTGGCTCTCTAGCGGACAAGTCGGTCGTCCTTGGCCGCGATTAGCCCCCCGCCCACGTCCACGACTGGCCAACTGCACTTTATCATCGCTGGAATCGCCAAAAACAGCAGATTCCCCAGCTTGATCTACAGCAACAGAAAGATTGGAGTGGCGGCTGGGTTGATAGTCGCTATCCTCTGGATCACTGTCATTATCACTCGAGCCCTCTGACTTCGAACCGTGCAAATATCGATCGATCGGTAATGAGGCAGCGGAAAATGGCGGTTGACCAGTTTTCGCTACATCTTGATCAGAATCCGAGTCCGAACTTACAGTTTGGTCATCAAAATCTGATCCCCCATCTGCCAACATATCAATAACATCCTTGGCTAGAAATTGATTGGCCATTCTGCAAGTATAATATCCAATCCCGGATATATATGCAAAGTGCAGCTACATACGGCGTTTCTCAAGACGTGCGAGAGAGCCCATATATATTCTTACTCATTCCCCCCCCCCCCCCCAGGAAAGTTCTTTGTTACTCGACCACATCCGAAATATGCAAATCGCAAACCTATAAAACGTACGTCGCGCACACACCCAGCTCACCGTGGGCTGTGTTATCGCGACTCGCCGAAAAGCGAGTGCGCATTAGGGCGCAAAGTCGCGCACGGCTAACAGAAACAAACAACGAGAGCCGAATATGAACATCAGAATTGTATCACAGTTTCTTCGCTACATCCTTTGATATGTAGCGGAGTAATTCTGCTTCTGCTATTAATGGCATGACGCAAAGTAAACCGATCAGCAGCCCTAAATTTTTCAGAGACTGTCCTGTGGTGAATGGTTTTATGTTGATTGGTTGTACCCTACGGTATCAATGGGCATCTGTTGCAGACCTGGCTTGAAAACAGTATAAGGCGATACGTATAAACTAAACTTGTAACAAAGAGCTTGGGGCTACAGTTACGGCTACTGTAGACGCTGCGATGATGTCAGAAGGGGCATCCGACTTACTCTCCCACTTGCATATTTTTGTTAGCCGTGCGCGTTGCTGCAGCGGCATTGTTTGTGTAGATCGATTCAGCTACAATCGTTTTTATGATGGCACACACCGTCCACGTTGTAGACGCTCTCACCAGTTCGATTTTTCTGTTCACACGCCCGGCCAGTAGCACCGCGTCATGACTCAAGGCAAGGCAGTATACACAGGCGGCGCACGAAAGGGTGCTAGGCATAGTCGACATAGTGGGCGCGTATACTCAACTACGACGACGACGTGGTGCATTGCAGAAATCAATATTCCCACCCATTGCTTTTTTACTCGACATAGACCAAGTGAATGGTCTGCGCCACAGCTATTTATCAGCGAAAACTTCTGGATTTCTCGGGTGATTTGAAGTTATGTTTTGCGCCATCTACGAAGTGATCCTTAAAGACGAGGCTGACGATGAGGAACTGACCAGGATCTGGCGTCAAATGACTTTACTCATGAAGCAACGCGCTGGCGCCATTGGTTCAAGACTGCATCGCGATGACTCAGATCGGTTACGTTTCGTCATGTACACTCAATGGCCCGATCGTGATCAGTGGTTAAAAGGGAAGAAGATACTACAAACGAATGATCAAGGCCTGCAATTGATGCGTTCCTTAGCTGAAATTTGCCAATCGAAAGTGATTTGTGAATCGAATGAAATCGAGGATCTTTTATCTATCAAATATCAATGAGGTATCGATCGTGTGACTGTTATGTGCTTTGCATTAGTTGTCTTAAAAAGTCTTGCTGCCTGACTGCGAGCCTTTGAGTATGCCTTGCAAGTCTCTTAGCCGCACCACTTAGAAACTACACACTTGCAACTCGCCTCATTGCTACTGTGCTGCACAAACAGGCTCCAAACTTCCCAAAAATTAAGTGACATCTCCCACAAACCGCAGAGCGTGACAAATCACCAACTCACGCAACAATGCTATTCAATGGAAATGCCACTTCTGGTTGCGCTCACCACACGACAGACCAGTTTGTGCGTCAATAGTGGCAGCCAGTGGTCGTCATGGTATTGACCGGTCGTCTGGTTCTGCCCTACGAGCATAGTCTAGTATCGAGCGAGGCAATATGCCGCCTTTGCCGAGAGGAAAACCCGGAGAGCCATAAAAGGCTGTGCGCCATCGTTATTTTCGTGTTCTGACTTTTCAAACCTCCCACAAAAGGCTTAAAAAAACCTGCTTCCGATAATGCCAAAAAATATTTTCATTTACGCTGAAACCGAAAATGGAGACGAGATTTTTCAAAATATCAAATCGGTTTTGGAGGGAGCCATCGATTCTAGCGAGTATTTCTTCAAACGACTTACCCGTGAAGAGGCAGATAATTCGACTTGGGCATCGCGTTGCACGGCCTTGTTCGTTCACAATCACGGAGGAGAAGCGAAATTCGATGAAAATGTAAAAAAGGCTTTTGCAAAATATTTTCTCGATCATTCGGGAAAGCTAATATTTTTATGCAGTGCTGACGACGGACGACGTTCCGTTTGGTTTCTAAAATCTGCATCGCAATACGGATCTAATACAGTTGAAGAATGGCCTGATACCGTGGGTGCTGCTTTTGAAAAATTCTCACGTGGTCAATCGATTCCAACCAATTTTCAAGCATTGAGGATTGATCGTGGCGATCGATGCAACGATTTTTCGCTGGGCCTGGTGCGAAGCGAGTGCGACGTCTCGTTCATGTATTTGATAGGAGAAGATGGCGGAGCGGTCATGTTCGTGAGTGGTCGCCCAGATAAGGTTCAAGAATGCAAAAGTGGTCCCTTGTGGCGTGATATAATGCGAGTTTTAAGGGTAGTGGGGGTCGATGCCGCACCACCCCACTCCCCCGATTTGGTACAATGTCGAACGGACGCACCTTGTTTTGGGATCCCGCATGTCCTCATCTATACTGGTCCAGATGATCAATCGAGCGTGTACGAAGCCATCGCCGCTGTAATAAGCCCCTTGGTTGGGAAGAAGTATAAGGTGAGATATACAGTAGAAAGAGTCAGATTAGACAGAAAGACATAAGGAAGATCGAGAGCCACGATGGGAATCGACCCTCCCCCGGGATAATAGTCCAGTGTACTTACAAGATACAGAATTTTACACTAGACGTCATTTTTCCTTATGTGTCCTACAAAATATAGAGTGAGTCTTCAGCAGATTAATGTCTCGAGTATTTAGTACCTTCTGTGCTACATAATGTTACATTGAGTCAGGATTATGTGAAAAAGTTTGCTACCATGCATTTCATTTCGTTACAGGTCGCTGAGCTCAAACACACCGAGCTGGTCTCTCCAGTCTCACCTTGCCCATGGTGGGCGAACTGTGTGGCGCTGTTTGTGCACAACGATGCTGGCCATCAGAAGTTCGACGACAAGGTTCAACGCGCTTTGGGTCGTTATTTTCTCTGCTCCGGGAAGGTGGTCCTTTTCTGCAATCCCGACGATGGCCATCAGTCAACTTGGTTGCTAAGACACATGAATACAGCAGCATCTGATGTTTCGGACGGAAGCAGCAGAGAATGGTCGATCGAGATTGGTCGGGCGTTCGAACGATTCGTCAGGAATGAACCCTTGCCAACCAACGTCCATTGCGTCCAAGTCAAAAAAGGTGATGCTAACACTGATATGTTCGTTGGGATGGTCAAGGCGAGCGATGGCAGCACACCCTACATGTACTTCCGATGTGACGACGGCGACACGGCCGTCTTTGTGGGAGCCAAGGCAGAGGACGCCGTCGAGCGGAGTGTACCTGTCTGGTTGGACCTGCTGAGATTAGTCGGACTTGGACCTGTTTACTAGGAAAAGGTCTTACTCGTCTTGGTAGAAGCCTGCTTGCTTGCGATAAGATTTCGAGACAAGAGCTTAGAATCGTCCGTTGGGTTTTTTAAGACTGTTTTATTTTGGCGTTAGATAATTGGCAGAAGTGACACCGAATTTACTTTACCTTTATTGTAGCAGTTGATCCAACAGAATTCCTTAAACGTGATATGACTGGATAACATCATTGTTTTTTTGCTCTATACACATAAAACTTTCCGATCGAAATTCAACCCAGTTCCATCCAAACAACTGACAAGCCAGCAGCAGTGCCATAAACAGGTTCCCAGGCTCTGAAAAGATGTAACATCGCCGAACTTTGCACCGCTCAGCAGGTATCTCCTGTTACCAGAAGCAAGGCAGTTGGGGCTACAGCCTTGCGATCATGAGTTATGACGCCGGTGTGTGCAAAACGATCTACTATGCAGCAGCTAGCTACAAGGCCTAAAGCTAGCCCAGTTTTTGATCGTAAACATCCAAATATCCACGCCAAACTGAAAGGTCCGCTTTGCATCTAGTTGAGTGAAGTCATTGCATCGAGAGTTGAAAGTGCCATGTTTCTAGAAAAGTTTCTGTTCGGTTATCATCTGTGCTTGCTGCTCTTTACCATTTCGCATGGTGCTGATTGGGATGACCTGAAAGGTAAGGTTTAGAATCAGTCCTGATAAAGCAATGTTGACGAAGAAAGTCAACCAAAGCACCAAATGACGATGCATTCATTTTTAGTAACATGGTCAGCCAATCCGTTCAGCTCGTGGGCATTCGACAGTTTGCCACGCGATTCTAACGGCCCTTTGAAAGACTTTGTTCTGAAGGATGACCAGTGCGTTCAAGGTAAGGATTTTGTAAAGTACGGAAACTGCAATTCTCGTACGTATGTCCACTTTTTGAAGGTTCCAAGTTCGTTGGAAAACGTTATTGGTACAGACAAGACCCAGCAGTTATTTTGCTTTATGACAAGAATGGTTACATCGCTGGGATTCAGACGGCCGTAAGTTGCCATGAGTCTTTTGCTGCTCAAAATATGAACTTTAAAATTAATTATATAAACTAGGCAGGCACTTCCCGCATCCAGGGCACGCACTATTCCTAAAGGCTTATAGAATCCTCCATATCACCTGAGCTCACTTCAGATGCAGGTCGCATACAGCATTCCACCCTAGCCCTAACTTTTTTCTCGCCTTGACGCCTCGCTTGTTTGCTTGGTGCTGAATTTAAAATGCCCGTGAACGCTACGGTATTATATTGCCCTGTTGCTGATATCTGACGCTGTTATATTTCATTGCTCTAACTGACGATAAACCATCAGTTCTAGCAGAACCTGCAGTAATTTGTAAGGTTTGGTGTAATTTTAACGAAACTGTATGTATAGTGCCTTGAGTATATTTTGCACTCGGGTCCAATGTAGCCAGTCAGATGTGTGGTATCTATCATCCTTTGATTGCTTACTTATACTGTACATCTAGCCATATCTGGCAGACAGATTGTCGACGAGGCTCGGAACCACATCAAACTTTTTATCCCCTCCTGGTTGCAAATAGAGATGCAAACTTTCGCATGTTGAGAAGAATCGCGTTTGGCCAAGCAATAGTTTATACTCAAAATCATACCCTAGAAAGCGATAGACTGACCTTTTCTGTATCTGGCTGTATTGCCGTGTAGTGCACTTCCTCTGGGCGAAATATTGGTTAACAGTACGGATACGAAACGATGAGGGCCAGAAAGTCCAGCAGATGCCGTCTTGGACTTAAAAGTCAGAGTTCTTCGTCAAACCTGCATCACTGCAGTAGTTATGTGAGTAATCATACTTATACTCATAATTTACAGTACAATGTACAGTACAATACCTCTACAGTCCGTTATACAACAGATTCAGTTAGTTTGCCCTTGTTTTCTTTTGCCAACCCTGAGCGTCCTGTTGGGTGTGCTCTCCCTCTGTACCTGTATTTGCTTCTCCCGCTGTACCTGTATTAAATATTCTCCCTGCCTTTACTTTGGAGACCCTGCAAAAAGCGAGGAAGCTAAAGTTATGGGGTCTGGCTCTGGGATTATACTGTAGGAATAGGGCTGATGAAGCCTGTGAAGTGAGTGATAACCTGTTTTCGCGACAGTTGACCGCTGCAGGTTCCAAAGCGATCAATGACCCCATCATCTTTCCTCACTAATCATCCAGTAGTGGATGACGGCGATTACTGGACCATCACCGCTTATTTCGTTAACCCAGGTATTGGGCAGTTTTTGCTATTTTACTGTAATTTTTCTATTGCCTTGACTCATTTCAGCACAAGTTTGCTCAACAGGCAGGACAGCGGACCAGTTTCGAGACCAGGGAACAGGCACTGGATTGTGGTTTCAGAATGGCACGAACCCGCTGCAGGATCAAATTCAGATTCCTTTGTCAGAAAGTGAAATTAAGCTGACGAACTGGAAATTTGGCCATTGTTTCTATACTATGGGTAAGAACTGCCAGCGGCGTCTTCTGAAAGAGCAAATTATTGAGTGTTGCGCCCGTTCTGAGACAAATTTTTCTCGCATTGTCCCTCTGAATTGATCATGTCTGAAGGCTCGAACAATGAGAGCGCTCACCGTCCAAATATGCTTCACCCTCCAACGTGGATGGCAAGCCTCTCCTTTCGGTTTTAGGAAACCACTACTGGTATAATGTCAGCCGCGACATGAACTGCGGAAAGTTTTATCCAAACTGCTTGATGTACAACGGTGGCAAATTAACCGCCTTCTGTTTCGCTGTCAACACCTATCTGACTTCAAAGAGATACGAGCACCCGACCCCAAATGATGCCAAGGTAACATTATCTGCGTACACACAAATCGGAATTTCCCACCCAAGTTCTTTCAAATTTTTATCTCGCATACAGTATTTCTTTTTTTTGGCTAAATGTTTTTCTGTTAGCCGTGCGGTTCACATTTTCCCTGTTCTCTCTGCTATGTAGTGACATGGCAATCAAAGGTCCATATCTTCACAAGTTTTGCTTTGGCAGGGTGTATACAAGGGGAGAGACGTTGGTACGCCTGAGGCGAGCGGCTATCAGGGAAACACGAATTCAATGAATAGGCTTCAGCGTACACCACAATAGCATTTGAATGTCATGGTTTTAGCATTCACTGGCAGAGGGTTCTGGCATGAAAAATGTCCTAAGACATGACCTGCTAACAATGGTTCTTTTAGAAATTCATCGATCCAGTTCCGGACTGCTTCTTCAACGACCCGTCCTACGCAAAACTCAGCACCATGCATGTCTATATGATCAGCAATCCTCGACTGAAATCTTGGTGCTAGCTTCCGTTGTTTTTTTGCGATTCGATTTGATCTTTTGTGAGCCGTTTCAAGGTTCTTACTATCAAAATAGTAACACAATAAAAGTAGCATTTTATCGTTTCAAGGGAAGGTGGTCATGATCATGCTTTGTGCAACATTTGTTCCTGAGAAGCCAGTGTCCTGGCCAGGATGCCCTCGCGTGGAGGTGTTCCTGTAACCCTCGTGCCTGGTAGGCCATGGCGAGTGGGAGAGAGTAATCGATGCTCTCCCCTGGCAGGAAGACGTCAACCTCTCGGGTTGATGTTTTAGCCGTAGGTATAGTCGCAGGACTTCCCTGCTCCAGTCGTAGTCTTACCGACTTCGGCGGCCACCTTTCTCGTACGCCTGCCAGGCTTGGTTACTTTGGCGTCACGAACAGGATAGTAGAGAGAGACACGCAGAGGAATCTGCTTTGTGAGCCGGTTCTCGTACATACTGTACAGCCTCGCTTATAACGTTTGACTGCTGGCCGGCAAGGCAAAATCGGGCTTCAGCCCACAAAAATAAAAAATACATCTGTTCTTGATAAGGCGTCGTACAAGTCGTGCAGTTTCACAGGAGGAAAATAAACAGCTTGACTCGTCATGGGGTAAACTGGTACTGACCTGATGGCTGAAGTCCCCCCCCTCCCCGCAGTCCTCGATGGCTCTTGATGGGCTTATTCGCACGGGACTGTGTAGGCTCAATCCTGGGAGTGGTCGCACGTGCCAGCTATAAGCTTGGTAACATGAGGGTAACCTGAGCCCCTGAGCGGGGACCAGCTCCTGATGAGATCCGATGTAGGTGCGGAAGAATAAATGCACGCCTGTTAGAGAAACACAAAGGCAGAACAAAGATTGATGGGACCAATGGGTCATACTGTATGTACCATGCTTCCCATTAGTGATTCCACAGCGTCCTTGCTCAAAAATGACTCTTCGAAGTTAGAAATAATCAAGCGCAGTACAAAAACAGAACATGGTACTGCGGTACATGGTGCACCTGTATCGAGAAATACTTTTCTTTCACGCCTCCGTTAATTGACTGTATACTGTATGCCGCCCAAACAGTGAGTGGCGACCCCTGCTCATCTTCCCAATGACGCAGTCAATATGAAACAGCAGATAGTCTTGTGCCCTTACAGTATCTGTCTCCCTTTCCCCCTCCTTTTGGTAATTACAGGCCTGGCCCAAGACACATTCTCAATGGACGTCATAGTCGTCGAAAGGCAAAGAAGGCGTACTGCTGGCTATGGTGCCCACGTTCAACAAGGGGCAATGTATTCTGTGTTTGATCCGACGCTGCTAGTTCATAGAATTCTCCGAGTAATGGGTTCAACATATTCCCGTCACGCCTCATGGACTAATGCACTGAAATAATGTTGTGCACACGTTGTTGGTTCGATAGAATGGGAAGACGTCAGTCGCGAAAATTCGGGAGCAATCGATCTAAAGAAATCGTTAATTCATATCCTGGAGACGGACAAGACCAGTTTATATTATTCTACTTCTTTTGTGATGTACAGTAGACCTACAACATTCTTTTCTTCCTACGTAGGCCGCGCTCAGCAACAACGCCCCTGACGACAGCAACTTGGACTCCAGTGACAAGTCCTCCTTCTCGTTAGTCCTGAAGAGTCAAATGATGGACGGACGGCAATGAAAAATGGTATGGGATTTCGGAACTCGCTTGTTATTCTTGGTGGTCGCAGGTTCAAGATTATATTCCTTGTCGAGGGCCCAGAGTATACTT
Source organism: Mesodorylaimus sp. YZB2_4 (assembly GCA_030248295.1). Classification (NCBI taxonomy): domain Eukaryota; kingdom Metazoa; phylum Nematoda; class Enoplea; order Dorylaimida; family Dorylaimidae; genus Mesodorylaimus; species Mesodorylaimus sp. YZB2_4. The sequence continues at coordinate 431,528 of JASANH010001018.1, forward strand.
TGCCAGTAATTTTCCAAAAAATAATACAGTTTGAATTTATTTAGATGTAACAATTCCACCCTCGTTGAAATCAATCTGCATCTCATCGACCACAACCGTGTCCACTTCCACCAGTATTACCAGTACCACTTCGACAACTAAGCGCTTCACATCTTCGAGCTCTTTTTCAACATCTGTCCCAGTGATATCGGCTCAAGCGATTACGTGGCCGTCGCCAGTACAGTCGCAATGCAGAACGACGACGACAACGTCTAGCACGACGACCAGCTCCACAACCACATCATTCCGCACTAGTGTGGCATCGTCAACCCCTACGTCATCGACGGTCTCAATGCGAGCCTTTGCAACATCGACGCAAGCAACCCTTGTGTCGACACCTCCTATAATTAGGACTGCCGCCTGCACCACGACTACGACTACAACAACGACCACTACGACTTCAACCTTATCTTCAAGCACTACTACGGTCTCAACGCGAGCAATGGCAACGTCGACGCAAGCAAGCCTTGTCCCGACACCTCTAACAATCAGGTCTGCCGCCTGCACCACGACTACGACTACATCTGCATCTTCGTCCACGTTGACTACCAGCACTTCTACAACGCCCACATCAACGTCTACTTCGTCCACCCTTCCAACCTCAACTGCAGTATCGACATCCACACCAACATCGGCCCTCTTATCAACTTCAAGCAGAAATACCCCCAGCTCGCTTGCTGTCTCCAGCACTTCTCTTGGCTCGTCTTCGCTTCAATCATCAAGCCCACTTCCGAGTACCCCAGCGCAATCTACACTTTCTTCCGGTGGCACGGCTTCTACACCAACGGCCGTTTCAAGTTCCTCTGACACTTATGCAACATCCGCTTCCGCGGCTGTTTCCAGCAGCTCCGCTTCGTCTAACCCAGGCTCCACATTACCAGGCTCCACCTTGATACAGTCAACTTCTCAAAAGAACACTGTCAGCACCGCTACTCCAGCTTCAACGTTCACAGGGCCTAGCTCAGTACAGTCAACTTGTGTAACGACTACAACCAGTACTACCACTTCAGCAAGGACCACATCATTAGGCTCCAGCTCAGTACAGTCAACTTCTCAAATCGGTGTTGTCAGTACCACGACTTCGGCTCCTACGTCTACAGTGGCTAAACAGTCAACTTCGCCCATTCTATCATCACAAACCAGTACGATCAGCAACCCTGTTACATCCATGAGTCCATCATCAGCTCAACAAACTTCTGTAACTGATGCTAGCAGTACCGCTACTTCAAGTCCTACATCCCAAGGCACCCCGTCGCATTCGACAGCGCCAAGTCTAGAAACTAGTAGTATCCGCGCCAGTACTTTGGGCTCTACACCGCCAATCGCGAGCCCATCTTCACCCGTGCCAGCTTCTCAAGCTGGCATTACCAGCACTACCGCAGGCTCCACATCCGAAGTCCCAACCTCGCCTTCATCTGAGCCAACTTCTGCTCACACCATCAGTTTCACCACTAGCAGCTCCGGCTCTACGCCTCCAGTCTCAACCTCAATGCAATCATCTTCATCCATGCCGACTTCTCAAGCCATTGTTACTAGCATTACTACAGGTTCTACGCCTTTAGTCCCAAGCTCGACTTCGTCTGAGCCAACTTCTCCCCAAGCCAGCAGTACCACCTCTGGCATTTGGGGGTCTACGCCCCCCGTCTCAACCTCAGCGCAATCATCGTCTTCGTTCAAACCTACTTCTCAAGAGAGCACTACTAGCACTCTACCCCCTACATCGACAGCCCCAAACTCAGCGCATTCATCTTCGTTCAAACCTACTTCTCAGAGCAGCACTACTAGCACTAGTACTCCAGCCCATACATCGAAAGCCCCAACCTCAGCGCAGTCAACATCGGCTGACCCAAAATCACAACCGATGACTCTCAGTACAATCTCGCCCACGAACTCTATGTTGGCTTCAGCATCCACTACTTCTACATCTAGCCCAGACGCATCTTCCCCTCCCATGTCATCATTTACATCTTCGCTGCTGCCCAGCTCCCCATCAACGCAATCGCAAACCTCGAGTTCAGTTAGTCCTTCGAGCAGCACCAAAGCAGCCGATATAACAACTGTTTCTTCGATAAAATCATCCTCAACATTACCGACAACTGAGCCAAAAAGTACGAGTTCCATTCGTGTTACTTCAGTTTCAAGTACATCTGCAGGTACGAGCGCCAAAGGCTCAACAACATCGAGCCTATCCGCTGTGGAATCCACAACAGAGACGACTCGTATAATCGTGACAACGACAGCTTCAACTCGAAGGGTCAACAAGACCAGAACGACGCCCTCATTAAAGCAAACCACAACTGCAAATTACCTGCCAACTTCGACGGCTCAATCGGCAAGTAGCAGCAGCAGCGAGGCTACTCCCATATCAACTCACAGCGAATCTGCAACTTCATCATCGAGCCAGCTGACCACAGAGGCCGAAGGTATGCCTTCAACTTCAATATTCCTCCCGCAACCGAGCACTGGGCCAGTTTCGACAGAGGCGGAAGCCATGGAAACTCCCGCTGCTTCACCTACAGATGCTGTAGCTCCTACTGAACACGATCTGATTTCCACAGCGATCCTGGTTAGCTCGACAGCTCTCCCAGCAGCAACCCAAACAAAGTTTAGCACACGTGCAGCCTCGAACGACCAAACAACTGCCGGACAGACTCCCTACCTGGGCACGTCAATCCAAACTGCAGCAACTGACAGCGAGAAGCAAAGCACACTCGCAGATGATACAACGATACAATCAGACTACTCAACAGTCCTTGCCTATTCTTCGACAGCCCCTGACACTAGTCTCGAAACCTTGGAGAGAACAACACCTCGTAAACCGTCAAGTTCACTAGCAAGCAGCACCAGGGCATCGTTACCAACTCAAACACCACCATCCACCATTCCAGAAGACCTGTCCGCCTTGGCCCTTCCTTATACAACGCCAGAATTGAATCTGGGGGGCGTCTCAACTGACGCGATCACGACCCTGAAAGAAGGCACGACTGAGTCACTCACACCAACTTCCTTTTCCCCCTACAGTGGCACTTCGCTAGAGGCTGAAACAGAGGCGCCTTATATCGAATACGAAGCCACAACTCGTCTGCGTGTTCTTCGAAAACGAACCCTCCCAGTACAAAGTAACATCACGCAGATACCACTTGCCGGTTTTCCTGCCGACTCGACTTTTGATTTGTTCACATTCTCAATTGGGCCAGAAATGGAAACCGCCTATACTGAAGTTGGAATTGCACCCGCAGAGAGCAGCGCTATAGCCCTGATGACATCTACTGCTCCCGCAGGAAACTACACAACCACCGCATCGCCGTTCATGACAGAAACTCCACAATCTGAAGAGCACCTGATGCCTGCCGTTGGCACAACGAATAATATCGGTGAAATCAACACATCTGGCACAGCCAGCCCCACAGATAATGCTGTTTATGACAGTGACATAGAACAACAATTAGAAGTTGAGACGGTACCTCCAGAAACTACCACTCGTCGCCATATATTGAAAAAAGAAACCAATGGCCCAAACTTTGCACGGTTAGATACACCATCAGTTGATCGAATTATGACAGAAGCTCTACAGAAAACACGGACACCTGCTTCCTTTCCTCCAAGCCAAACTTACACCACATCCGGCAGGCCAAGCTACCCGAGCTCCAACATTGAGCCAAATGTCTTGCCGCCCATAACAAGGCAGCTTATTGTCAGCCCGGTGGACAGAGGCCTCGCATCGCCAGAACCAACTATCGAGTACGAGCCTCCTGTTACTGTAGAACCGAACAGGGACAAGAATTTAGCAACGCCTGTCCATGATGACAAAGCAGAAACATCAGAAGCTAATCCCGTTTCACACAGTGATGCCCCACCGTCACTAACTCCTAAAAGTCATAATCCAGTCACCACTGTTAAAAGGAGGGATAACACAGAAACTACTAAAAGTTTCGACTCGACTCCTGGACGAATTGCTAGCCCACCTAGTAACAATAATTTGCCACAGACTAAGGTGATGGAAGCAACAAAGCCATTGAGCTGGCCCCAGGCTGGAGCCAGCCCATCGCAACCGTCGAGCAAAGGACCAAGCAAAACAGATAGCCCAGCCAGCAGTCCTGCGGGTAACACACCATCGACAGTTGCACTCAAAAATACCAGAGCTGGTGCAACACCAGCCAGTAATTCAACCAGCGCCATGCCCATAAACCCGGCTGCAGAGCCGCCCCCTCTCGACGCGGAACCGGTGGGCATGCCTGTGGAAGTTCAGCCTAATGATAAACAACCATCTCCATCCATTCCAAGTTCGAAAACACCTTACCTCCCTGCAGAGCAGCCTCCAGCTAAATCAAACCCTGCGGATACATTGCCTTCTGAAGGACCGCCTAAAGATAGCCCGCCAGCTTTATCTAACCCGCCTGAAAACCTACTTTCCCCTCCAGTTCAGCCGACACCCCTCCCACGACCAGACCATGCACCCTCTAAAGCAGCCCCAGACGATGCGAGGCCCGCTTTATCTAATCCATCAGCGAACCCGCCTTCAGCACAACCTCTGGCTGTACAAAGCCCTGCGAGCGTACCCCCTTCTCAACCAGACCCGAATGACGTACCCAAAGGCACAACTAACCCACGTGAGGGGGCGCCGCCTTCTGACGAGCAACCACGGGACGTACCTCCGTCATCAAACCCTGATAAGGAGCCATCACCCACTCGAGTGGAGCCCAAAGATGTAGCCAACCCACCAGTCGATGATAAAGACACTCCAAATCAGACACCTGATAAAAATAAGCCCCCAATTGAGCCGAATGACGAGACCCCTCCAAAGAATAGCAATACACCAACAAACAACGGGCAGGCAAACTCACCGTCGCCAGCAATAGCACCCAATGATAGACCTGACGATCCTTCCCAAGCATCCAAGGATCTCTCATCTCAGCCCGTCCCATCCATTGGTTCTCCTCCAGTCACAACTCCTGGATCTCAGCCAGCGGCGAGTCCCCTGCAGACCATATCTGATGCTCCAAGCCCGCCACCAAGTGCCTCGACGGATCGATTGTCCAATTCGAGCAGTGGGACTACAAACTCGCAAAGTCCGACTGAAATTTCGAAATCGACTGCAAGTGTTACCGTTTCCAATCCGAGGTCTGATGCAACAGTTGAACCCGAGTCCCCTGGCACGGGAACCCCAGCAGGCAAGCAAACATTGTCTTGAATGTACACCGTAGATCACCAGTTAGTCTTCGTGTGCTTTGGGTTTTAGATCCTTGTCAGATTTACGACGAGTGGGGGCCATTCGGCGAGTGCAATGCGACCTGTGGCTCTGGGGTCAGAACGCGGGAGAGAAAGCGCTATCCAGTGAATAATCAGACAAATTCATGCCCACCACAAACCGATTCAGCCGACTGTGAATTTTCGCAGCCTTGCGTGAGTGTTCTAAAAGGCGCATGACGTGCCCTGGAACTTCAGATCCCGTATCCTTGCGTTTCAGAACCCAATGAGCGACAATGAGCAGCTAGCGGCCAGCATCATGATGAAAATTGATTGCATTTGGATTCTGAGCGGACTCGGAGGAGCTATCATATCTTTTTTGTTGATGAGGTATCCAAAGTTCGTGCATATTTGCATAAAATGTGGCATAAAATGTGGAAGGTCTTTTTTTCTTTAGGCAACACTACTATCTGCAGATTATTCACCTCAATGCCGACATCAGCCTATTCTTAGGTCATCTAGTAGCAATGTTCTTTGCACTCAGAAACGATCATCAATTCAGCCATGTAAGTTTTTTTGCTTACAGTATGTCTACTCACGACCGGGAACCATTTAAACAAAGCAGACGCCTCAGCTTAGGGTATGTAAAACTGTACGTGTGCTTGGCCCTTGGAGAAGGTAGTGTATTTTGTTGCCTTGACTGGCCGCCACATACAGCATATTGTATCAATTACCTTCGTTATGCATCGATAGGCGAGACATCTCCAGGCGAGGCGGAAACCCCTCGGGTTGATGTTTCTGGCCCCTAAGACTAAGAGATCTGACTATCAAGGACTATTCAGCCTATTAAGGGGACCTGAGGAGCACAGTCTGCACGAGCTGTCTCAATGACTTATTGCAGGACATATGCAAAATGGCCGCACTCGGTCTGCAGTTCTTCTTCCTTGCGACATTCGCGTTCCAAGGATTCGAAGCCTTGCACATTTACGCGGTTTTGAGTGATGTGGTTTTGGGAAACGATGTGTTTATTGGTTGGAAAGCGGCCATGGCTGTTGGTTGGGGTAAGGACGGCGAGGATGTTACCAGGGGTTCTGCTGCTCAACAACTACATTTTCTAGGCGCTCCGGCAATCATAACAGCCGTTACTGGAGCAGTATCGTACAACAAGTTGATGTCCGACTACTCGTAAGAAGCATGGAAGCATCTTTACAATACAATCGATGCTGATGTTATCAATCCTACTGTAGGTGCTGGGTCAACTTTGGCGACCCAGTAATGCTAGCCACGTATGTGCCAGCAGGGGCCATGGTCATAACCACCGTGATCATATTGGAAGCCATTGGCTTAGAAAAAACGAGCAGGAGTTCACCAGCCATTACATCGTGCAGGTATGCAAGCGACTTGGTTTCTGAATTGTCCAGGAGAATCTCACAACTCAGCTTTTTCTGACAGAGTTGCGCACCTTGGACTAAACTTGATGTTTGGCACGCAATGCGCGTCGTGGTTCTGCAGCGTCATAGCCATCTATTACCAGCGACTATGGTTATATACCAGTGTGTTCAAACTGAACATATTTCTGGGCGTCTTCATTTGCGTCTACCACATCATTTCAAACGAGAAGGTGGGTTGGTGCTTCAAAAGTCTATCAAACCGCTAGACGCACGATGCCAATGTAACCCGTGTTGTGGGAGGTAGTTGTATGCCTTTGGACCTTATTAGGTGGAAGGCATACATAGCACAAGCCCTGCCAGTTAAAATTACGGGTTCTCAGAGTATTAGCAGTCGGAAACTGCGCTAACAAGGGTTTGAAGTTTGAAGTCGACTTTGGCAGTTGTCTCAAAAATTGCCAGCCGTGATCCGACACCCACGTAATGGGGAGAGACGATGCCGTACCAGCCCTGTCTGTCTGTTTACTCGGTAGTCAAGCACTTAAAAGCGCACTCAAACGGCGCCGCACATTTGAGGATTCTAAACGATAAAGAACACAATTATGGGAAAACTACGTCATTTATGATTTTGCATAAAACTTAGACGTGCTTTTTGAAATCCAATGAATCCATCGCTCTGTCACCACCCAATGACTCGGTGCCCCCGCAGCGCGGATTGCAATAAGCACATGTTACAATAAAGTAGTTATTGTGCAGAACTCTTGAAAGATAAGCGTACTGTAACTCTACAAATTTCTAGGCCCGGAAGACTGCGCAAGCTGTTGTCAAGAAAATCATCAAATGCCGCTGAAAAGAGCGACAGTGCATGCGAGATCGTTTCGTAATCGCCACCCGTGCCCTACTATCTATGCACACTGCGCTGCTGCAGCATCATTAGGATTGCACTCTTAGAAAAGACACAATAATCTATAGTCCTGTCTCGCTGTACGGGTACCGTGTGTCGAGTCATATCTTTTGTATTGCATACGATCTGCAGCCTGCCCGTTGCACCAATTTATGTATATATCGAACCACTTGCTTGAGTTTGAATAAATGAATATGCACCAGCTTGGTATGAATGTATAATTGACGGTGGGAGGGGCACCACCAGCGGAAGATCATCACAGCACGAGGTCCTGTATCTCAGCAAGATTGTTTGCTCAAAAGCAGGGCAGATCGGCGATGGCACTTGTAACCAGCGCACCCAGGCGGCGGGAGATAGTCGAGACCGAAGTCTCTAAGCAAAAAACTCCGACTGGAGGTAGGCAAGTCTCGCGACTATACCTTCTCTAGAAACATCAACCGAAGAGGTTGACGTCCCAGCCAGGGGAGCGTATCGATTACTCCCGATCGCCAGGCGTGCTGGTCACATTCCTCCCAACGTTGGAAAAATGGCGTCCCCGCCATTCTCCAACTGGGAGAACCAACACCCCAGTGGTGGTGCCTTATCAGCGCTAGGTGTTCCACCCACCGTCGCGCTAAGGCGCACCCAACGCTCGCCGAATCTTCTCCTCCCGCGTAGGTAATAGCGGAGTAGGTTTCGCCCGCTGGCCCCTGGTGCCTCAGTGGAGGCAACCCAGACCGAAGTTTGGTAGGGAGTACACCTGCAGGGAACCCCGGGCCACAGCAAGCGCGGGCGCGCCAGTCCGGCGTTCACCACAACCACCCGGGCTAGCACACTAGTCCATAAGGGGCTTACATCCGAAGAAGGCCCTTTGGTTCGTGACGCCAGTGTAACCGGCGCACCCAAGCGGCGGGAGGTAGTCGAGACCGAAGTCTCTAAGCAGGTAGGCAAGTCTCGAGACTATACCTGCTCTAGAAACATCAACCGAAGAGGTTGACGCCCCAGCCAGGGGAGCGTATCGATTACTCCCGACCGCCAGGCGTGCTGGTCACACACTTTCTCCATACCTACAGTATTCCTCCATACTGCAGTCCTGTACGAGCACCCATGGGAAGAGGAGGTACCATTCTCGTGTAATGGGGCTAGGAATAGTGCAAACTATTTAACCTTTTGCTTATCCTCATGGGTGCATATCTGCGCTTGGTGATGTGGTAAAGTATGAAGAAGGACGACAGGTATGATCTTAGGTGAATTTTTCACGTTAAAAAGTCACAGCAAAGATCGCATTAGGTATACGGTAACAAGGAAAACTAAAAGTGTCCCGCTGCAATGGCACGAATCTATTAATCCGCTGCCCACAGTGCATAGTCTAAAGGTGCAATTCATGTTTTTTCCAGATAGTTCAGAGGGTCATGTCATGTCAAGGCGTACTTTATCCATAGCCAAGCACTATACAGCGCACTCGAGAGCTAACACATATTTGACAACCATTTTCTTTACTGAGGGGAGTCGAACCCTCCCCTGTAAGTGCGCACCCAGCGTGAGAGGCGGACGCCTTAACCCGCCGCTAGGCCACGACCCCGTTAAGATGCCTTAGGTTTTATCAGTTCCAGCACCTAGGGGGTATTCTGTCCTGATGGTGGAGGTGAAAGCGTTAAATCCAAGGTGGCGAAGTTGTTGATGTGGGTGAAATTATTCCGCGAAAAATTTGGGATTTGTTTCCCGTTTGATACAGAAACAATACTCAGTTGTTTATTTTTTTGAAACAATCCGGTTGGAAGGCTTTCGATGTTGTTTCCTTCCAAATAAAGGGATCTCAAATTGACCAAGTCGTCGAATGCGCCTTGTTCTATTCTTGTCACATTGCTCCCAGAAATTCTCAGGCGTCGCAAATTGACCAAGCCTTGAAGTAACTGCCGACTAACTGTGTGCATAAAGCAGCGATGCACAGTGACAGAAGTCAATTTGGCTGCTGATTTCCTGTAGGTAGTCGGTGGAAATGGCTCGTTCCCGCAGAGGCCATCGATTGACAGCTCGATCAAATTTGTGAATTGTGAGGCCATTGAAAGCAATCGATGCGCGGGCTCACAAGTCTGCAGACTCAACTCATCCAGGGTGTCTTTGATCGATCGAAGGGCTTCAATTGCGTCTTCTTCAAAAATAAGGGACTCCGCGCTAAAATATTTGAGTTTAGGGTTGTGTCGCAATGCCCTTGGTGGTATTCTTAGGAAAGGGCGATTGGTCTGTGAATGCTGGTAATGGTGAATCCTCAGACTTTCAAGATCTGGTAGCTGGGAGAATGTGTTTTCTTCAAATGTAATGTTTCCTCGAACTCCAAAAATGTGGATACTCTTGAGATGCGATGCGATTTCCGAGAAGGTATACGTGGCCGACTTGTTGTACTGTTCATGGATAGCAGCTTGCTGGAGGAATTGTGTCATTGTCATTCCAGAGAGGTCGAAATTTCGGCAGTTTAGTAACTCGCATTCCCCGTCAGGGCAGCTGTAGCGCGACGTGCATGGTGAGGAGCGCGTAGTACTCAGGAAGAAGTGGAAGAGAAAAACAATGCTATAATAGGACAACATTTTCCCAGTTACCCTCAATCAACAGCTTATCGCTAGACCTTCCTCGCTTGGCTTACGCTCCGTATTTATAACGTTAGATGTCCACAGCTACCAGCTCCTTCAGAAGTTTTGTTGTTTCGGACTTTGTAACGCGGTGAAGCAAATGCTGATTGTTTCCTATGTGTGCGTCAAGTATTTGCGCCATCTCACCACCCACGCAAATTCCTTCCTAGAAACTTAAACACCCCTGGGGGCCGGAAATAGGAAGCTGTTTATCAAGGGATTCCAGACGCCAGAAGCAACTGTTTAGATATCCGATGCTTGATGACGTATGCAGACCTGTCTGAAGCTTTCAGCTCGATGTTTCTGTGTTTCCCACTATTTGGTTCGCGGGTTTATTTTCAGGCCTGTTAGACTTTCACATCGGTGCACTTCCCACTAAAGGTGTTTTTATGCTAGCTCATGCATTTCGTGCCCCTGAAGATATCTGTGCATATAGATGCACAGACGCAGAGAGACAGATGCAGAGAGAATATAAGTAGAAATTGGGACGTCTTTACAGCGACACTTCCAAAGGAACAAAAAGACAAATAAATTACTCAAATAAGACATATATTTGTTTATAAACGACCGATTGAACTAAAGTTCAGTCAAGCTCTCCATGTATTCTTGCTCTAAAAATAGCTCTATCGCCGCTCCAAGCCTTGGACGTTGTGATACGTCAGAGTCTATTAGAGTATAGCAATGCCTATCTCACAAGCTCCTAACCGGATTGTAAATGCAAGGAGCACCACGCAGCATCCGTAAAGTTGCCCTAGCATTTTGGGTCACCCTTGTAATTTGGTGCCACGATCCAAGAAAAATGTCTGGAGCTCAAGACCTTATCGATGGCGTCTGTGTTATAGTTGTTGTTTGTGAGTGGGCGACAGATCTTCTTCGCTCTCGTACCGGCGGGTTCGGGCTGATCTTACAGGCGAGCGGTCCAAGGTCTTCAATAGCCCAAGCCTGGTAGAAAGGCTTATTCCTGCACAGTATGGATCACTAAGACCCCGATTCCTAAACAAACCCCTCATCAGGCGTGTTTGCCGCGTCTCCCAAGGGTGCCTGCAACTGCTCTGTGCAATGATACACTAGCCTGGCTGCCGGTCGAATGCACCCCGTCCTAAGATGCCTACTCTGACGAACAGTTCCACAGTCGGTGGCACAGTAAAGACTTCTGTCAACACCAGAGGATCCTTTACGAAGCACGACAATGCACGACGATGTCTTAACAGTCCTAGATCTTACACGCAGACAAACCGAGTACCTGCCCCGAAGTCAACCCCTGAACTTTTCCATTATGAACCGAAGGGAACGACGACCGCAGAGGCCCTTGGAGAGTATGCTTATCGAAGTCCCTGGCTGGCGCCTGGCCTGCCCCACAGTTCTGCCAATGGGGTGGACCACATCGAGGGGTGGCCCCCCTGAAGGGAGAGCCCCGATCTCTCCAGGCGGCCTGCTCTTATACCGCCCTGGCTCCTCCTCACCGAGCCAACTGCCCAAGGCACACCCCGCAAGAACTCCAGGCGCCCCCAAGCGGCAATGGTCACAACATCTGCGCCGCTGGTCGATGCCACTTCGGGTTTGTGAACTTTGGATCGGCGATACGGATGCTTATCAGCCATATGTTTTATCAAGTATGAGGCCGATGTATACGACTTGCCGTACTAAGAACATATATGCACCCGCAGGTACTTCGACTTCTTGTGGTCTGGAATATGCTCGATCAGACCCTTCTCGTCGGAGAAGCTTTTGTAGCAACTAAACGGAAAAAGATAGTAAGGATAATGCCTACATATTTTTGTATTATGACTCGTCCATTCTTGTCAAACGAAACCTCATGATCAGTGGCTTACCTGTTACACTTCCACGGCTTCGTGACATCTTTGAAAATTGGACAGCTGGACAGCTTTGCCGCATTCAGCAACAGGGCATTTATATGGCTTCTCCCCTGAAATTTAAGTATGGAAGAAGCGTTAAGAATGACTTTCAAAGAGCACCCTTGCCTGTGTGAGTGCGGACCTGCTGCTGCAAATGGGACAACTGAATGAACTGAGAGTAAAAGAAAAGGCACTCTGGTTATTAGGGTTCAAAGAGCTTCTGATTGGACCGACCATAGCTCGCCTCGATAGCATTTTATAGGCAATAACGCTGAAGCTGGCTTTATAAGTAACGTTAGGATTTATGCTCAATCTCAGATTAAAAAGGCAGGATTAACCTCAACGGAAACCCCCGTATGGTGCTTTTTGAATCTTGGGCAGGTTTTGGACTGACTTCCCCTCTTGCAGGCCAAACAGAAAGTCTGTCTATCAAACGGCAATGTTCTCTATATTTGAGCTCTCTGTCTGGGTATTCGGGGCCACCTATTCTTTTTCCGCAATATTTGTATGGCCGGAATAATCTTATCTGCAAGTGTGTTCGGACATGTTGAGTCGAATGACTATTGCTTGAAAACGATTTTTGACACCTCGAACACCCGTACGGCTTTTCAACATTTTGGTTTGCACGTTGACGTTTGCTTGGTGTGATCTTTGTGCCAACACTCTAAAAAGAAACGCTCATCTGAAAATATTGGAGGGTCAAAAATATTTTTAGTACTATCTTTTTTTGTAACGTAGTGATGTGGCTAAAAAAACATTATTCTGTTAAAAGTCGGTCATCCCTTGTGTTCCATGCCTGTTTTTGACTAGTTGGTTGGGCTTATCGTCCGCCCGCGCACAAAGCTTCCGTAAATCCAAGAGAAAACGAAAACTAAGAGGGCAAGGTACAGTACATGGCAAGATGCCACTGTAAAAATCTCCTGATGCCAAGATTCCCTGAAGATCCCCTGATCCCCTGAAGCAGCTGTACATTGTGAGCAGGAAACGCGATACGCTCCCAGCAATTTATCGCCCACGGTGTTATTCGCAAGATAAGTAGTGCCTTGAATTTCAACCTAGCTGTAGAACACCACCAATAATTATCACGTGCCCAGCTAATGATCGTCCATGTTATTCGGCCCTGCCTTCGTGGATCGATCGACATTATCTGGCTGCAGGATGTTGTTCAGAGGGACTCTGCTCTTGCCTCCCACGTTTTCTTTCTCGACAGTTTTACCGCGTAAAGGGTTTTTGTATGGAGCAAAGAACAAAAGCCAAGAGATCTCTTTTGGGGAAGACATAAGAATAAAAGACCGTAAGGTGAATTCGAGGGCATAAATTGAGAAAGCTACACTTAATTTGCTCCAGTCAATAGCAGGCTTAATTTGCAATTGTGTAAGAGTAAAAGATGATGAAGTGGCAAAATCGAAGCAGTGTTTGGACTCCTTAGTCCTCCAAGGGACAAAAACGGCCAGCACGGGCATATTACTCACACAATAAGCCAGGGTTATGTACCAAATCCACCTATGATGTCCTGTGTGGACTGGTAGAGAGTGGCTACTTATTTGCAAGTTGTGGATCACGCCTACTGTGATTTCTTAAATGCCTTAACAGGAAGATTATTTGTTTGAGGCAGATAGGAACATATTTGAGGGCATCTCACAATCAACCTTTTCCACTAGTTTTTGAGCGAGTCTTTAGCTCGAAGCGTAAGCCTGAATAGTTCCTTCGGTTGAACAGGCTCTTCTGGCAGTCGATCCTCTACGCAGAGCCGACAGCTCGGAGCGTCATCTATGAGGGAGAAGTTTCAGCCGCGGACTACGATAGGAGACTTGGCGCTTCCCTGGGATTCTGACGTGGCGCAAAAAGTTTGACTGGTCACTTCCTCCAGAAAAATACACCACACGTACCACACACCCTCTTAGAACAAGAGCTTCAGAGATCCCTCAGACCGAAATCGACCAAGTCCAGTCATCAGAAGCAGTTGCAGCGAGAAGCAGCGTGGCAGCCTGCTGCGAATTTCAACCAAGTGTAACCCTCGTGCCTGGTAGGATATGGCGAGTGGGAATCGATCTCCCCTACAAGGGAATCGCAACCCTTCGAGTGGATGTTTCAGCCGCGGGTTTAGTCGCAAGACTTGCCTGCTCCAGTCGGAGTGTTTGTCCCGCTGACTTCGGTCGGCAACCTCCCTCGTGCGCCCGCCAGGCTTGCTTACACCAGGCGGGGGAGCTTCACGGAGTGTGTCATGCTCATGCTTCTTCTTATCCAACCAAGGCTCACTCAAGGGATAGGAAACACAATTGTGTTTGTGAATTTGATAATGAGAGGGAGAAAATCTAGTGTGTGGACTATCGATTAACTCAGTGGTCAAATATTCGCCCCGATAAGAGGTGGAAACAGTTTGTCTGGTAACCGACAGACGACACTTGCCCGGCGGGAATAGTGTCCAAACGGGAATATACAAGGGTGACACCCGAACCCAAGTAACAAATGAAGACCAAAACATGAATAAGAACCTAATTTATTGCCAATCTGTCGCAAAGACTGTTATGTAAACCACTATCCAAAAGGTAGGGCGGCTCCATAGTCAATTCGAGGGTCGAGTGTTCCGAGCCAATAATGAAGAAAAAGGAGGAATAGGGAAAAGTTCTCGCCAGACTCATAATCTGATCTCTGATCTCTCTAATCTGACCTGATTTCTCTGACTTGTTCTCCTTCTCCTTTTTAAACAGCATCCTCCGTCAAGAGAAGATTACGTAGGCTTACGTGGTAGATTTTACCCCAAATGGGAGGCCCGCGCCCCTTGAATGATACAAACAGATGCCCATATATGGGCCTGAACAAACTCTACTTTACAGTATAGTCTGTACATCCAGCAAATTCTTCATGCGGCCGCGGTGGTGCAGCGGTTCGGCATTCGTCTCTCCGTATTGCTTGGGAGCAAGTTGCTGCACTCGTCCAGGGTTTGATCCCCAGTGACGGAGGTCGGGTTGTGAACCATAAACCCTCGCACGGCACGGCAGACCTGGGTGACTCCCCCTGTACCGTCGAGCTGCTCCGAGTGGAGAGAATAGAAGCCAAACAATTAGACAGTCTCGGCTGTCGAACATCGACAGGGGTCACAGCCCACCCGCCATCGCCCGAGGAAGTCGGTGTTCGCCCAGTCCAGGATGCCCGCGTGGAGGTGCTCCTAGTGCAGACACGCAGAGGGAAGCTGCCACGTGTGCTGGTCCCCACACAGCCTCGCTTATCATAACATGACTGCTGGCCGGCTAGAGGCAAAATGGACTGGAAGCCCTGTGGGGGAACTGGGGCGGCGCGCGACCCAACCCACAAAAATTTTACAAAAATTTCTTCATACCTTCGGCACCTAAAAAGTGCAGAAGATCCATCCTACGTCTCATTTTACAGTGCTACGTCCATCGGGACACCACCACTGGATCGAAAATGAGTATGTACATATTTGACCACCCTATCCGCTGATGAAGGCAACAAACCGACTATGTTTTGGGTCTTACACTATATGACCACGCAGCACGTGGAAAGCCGCTCACCTGCGGATCGTTCTTGGTGAAATGCTCGACCAGCTGAATACAAGGGAGGCGAAGACCTACCTTTACTCCCATTGGAATATCCGACGACTGGCCACTGTTATGGCGCGCTGTTCCTCCAGCTTTTGCAGTCGGTAATCGCAAAGATGAAAAAAGAAACACCATGAAGCGCTCACTACGTCCAACTTACTTGTCAAGACTAGGTGCGATCACTTCTGACGCTTACATATACAGTAGGACCCGTCGTCCGCCGGATCTCGCCTATCGCTGCTCCTCGCTCGTTATTTACTGGTCACTCTTTGGATAATGGGATAAATGTATCGGTCTCGCTAGCTCGTTCTACGTTCGACTATATGGTAAAGGGTTTTTCAATCAATCGCCCTTGAACTAATTAATTCCAGGCCTTCTTCCAGGTTATTATCCTGTATCATGTGCATCCGTATCAGGTTTCAAAAGCTGCTTGTCGGCGAGAGGCAGTGCCTTCGATCTACTTGCCGCAATCAACGTCTTTTCTGCGTCAAACATTTTGTGTACCGAATCAAAAGACTCGGGCGAGAAAGTGGACAGATCGAATGAAAAGG
Organism: Mesodorylaimus sp. YZB2_4; assembly: GCA_030248295.1. Classification (NCBI taxonomy): domain Eukaryota; kingdom Metazoa; phylum Nematoda; class Enoplea; order Dorylaimida; family Dorylaimidae; genus Mesodorylaimus; species Mesodorylaimus sp. YZB2_4. The sequence goes on from JASANH010001018.1 coordinate 447,619, forward strand.
TGCATAAAACGGACAAATGTTGCGCGTCACTTTCTACGTTTCAGTCAGTTTGTCAGTCTGGAGCACTTTATAGAATGGAGAAAACCGAAAGCAATAGCTGTTACCATCATTTATTATTAAACATTGACGATAGAACAACTATCAGGGGCAAGATTTACAGCCAAATCGGACCGAAATTGGCTTTTTTACACAGGTAACAGATGGTGTACCTTCAACAGGGTTTCGTGCTGTATGTTTACAGGTGCTACTGTGATGCGGTTTTATTGAGATGTAATATAATGGAACCAAACAGCAAACGGGGGTATCTATCGTGTCGAGCAATACAGTAAGTGGAGCGGCTCGTACGATTCAGTGCCCATTTAGACCAGCACTAGGCAGTTATTGGTAAAATTACTTTTAAACACAAGCTAAATCCAAAATACTGTATATACCGTAGGTTTTCTTACCCCCCCTTAGACTTATTGGTCAATAATAAAAGTGATTAAGCCAACTTGCCGTATATTTCATGGGTAAACGATTGGCACCAAAACGACTTGATTTTCCTGATTCATTCTCTTTTATGGTGGCAGGGACCTGCGTGCGTCTGTTATGGTGAACATGATAGATGACCTCCTTGTCAAATAACGCTTCCTGAAATAACGCTTTCTGATCTCAGTGATCAGACAGTTTCTGTCGCTCCGAAGGCTGTTGATGCAGAAAAGGCACATTGTGAATTGCCTTTTGGTACTTGGACTTGTTTGTTTTGTTGTAAAAACAGCTTACATGTTTCAACATTTACACTGCGATTCGCTAGAAAGCAGAAAGAAAAATTGCTGAATGGAACGACGAGGTGTCAGATTTGTAGCATGAAGGATGTCGTTCGACTGATTGGCTGCTACAATTTTACCACGCAAGTGAGCATAGCCAAGCTGAAACGTCCAGAAAACAGTTAGATATGGGGGGATACTAGACCTTATATAGGCCGAATGCTGTCTGCCAGCGGAAAGGGTCGGAATATGGTTGAAAGCAAAGGTTCGGCTCCCATTGGGACAAGTGAAATTATAATAGCGAAAAACTAGCTGCAGTAAGCGAGACGGGGCGTGCTGATTGATGCAATATACTGTATGGTCTGATAATGCAGCAAGTTGGTGGCATCCAGGAATTGTGAGAGAAAGTGGTGCACGATGTAACAGGCCAGAATCATACGACAGCATCACCCGAGACTGTCAAATGAAACTTTATTTCGGAACGAGCTCTACGGGTAATTCGTGGATGCTGTGAGCGTCAATTGGAATCATTTTAACTATGCATGAAAGCGAGACCCGGCAAACGTCGGGAAACTTTTCGTGCGGGACTTCTGCAAGCTAACATTATTACTGAGACTGATTCAGATGTGAATTGCCGTCCACTGACTTAGGTAGGTCGGATCTTGGGTCGAGGTACGCTCTGACCCCTAAATTACAGGTTCATTTAAATGGGTCGAATTTGGGGCTGCTATATGGTAGCAGAAGATAAACTAGTTGCGCCTTGCAAAAGGGCTTACTGCGACTTGACCTCCCCTTGTACCTTGTTTCCTCGTAGACCCGGATGGGGCCAAGTAATTTCGGGTCAGGTCAGGTCAAAATCGGATCGAGTCACATTTTTAAACGATCCGGTTCAAACAAGAAAAATACTGCAATTTTGCAAGTTCCTAGTTTTAGCAGTTGCAGAAACCTTTTCAAATCTGTTCCAAAGTCCAGATAATGCCTAAAACAAAGTCTGACGTGGACATGCAAGCCTTGCATGTCCACGTCTTCATTCTGCGTGACTTCCAAAAATGTAAGATGTGAGTACGACCACATTTTCTGAGTAACACTCAACGCACTGTAGCAAGAAATCTGAAAATGGAACACGGAACTTTGTTAAAAGTTCTAGCCTTAAAAATTACACGCTGGCGTCTGTGAAAAAGCAATTTCCGTGAATAAACCAGAAAATTGCTTAAAATGTTTATTTACACTCTCAATTGCTTCACAATATCTTGAAACATCCAGTAGTGTGAGTTTCTTATGCTATGTGGAAAATCAAAATGTATCTTCAGTACTGTATGCTCTGGAATGCGCCTCATGCTCTGGAACGAGATTTCGATCCCATTGTTTCTATCAGAAATGCCATGACTGACCGAATGCCGATCTCAACCCGTGCTTTTTGTCTTTTTCGAGACTTTACCCTGACTGGTTCTAGCAAAGCCTCATTCTTTCCTCCACACCTAATCAATTTCCAGCGTGGCCGATTTGATTACCAGCTTGAACTTGGCAATGTGTCCTCGGAGTGTGCTAATGCGCAAGGCACCAGATATCGAACAGCACACACGAGTACAAGTGTTTTCATGCGGTCTTGGAATGGCTGCGTCTCTCAGGCTCGGGCTCTCCTAATGTCCATGATTCACCCAGATCGTGTTGACAAGCCTGAAAAAAGGGCATAAAAGAATTGCTTCCTTTAAAAAAGTTGTTTTAGCGAGATGATGCCATAAATAGGGGATCATTGGTGGAGGGAGACCAGTGAGTCACAGAGCCAATGACTAGCTCGTGTCCTTAATCGTATTGGCTAGCTCGTTTAGGCCTGGTCTCGTTCTCCCGGTCTCATACTTTTTCCAACCTAAAATGGCTTTTATTGAGGAAAGCGGCTTTCGTCCGGTCGAGCATGGGACTCGTCAACAAGCCATACTTTGATCATAGAAAGCTGACTTCATCTTTTAGTAAACGAGCGTGACGTTGTTTTGGTTGTGTTTCAGGGATTTGTTCAGTGTCGGCAGTGGTCACTGGAGACGAGGATCGATATAGCTTTTAGTACAGACACGTCGTATCCTATTTCAAAGAGACGTCTGACGATTGGTTGATTCGCATTTGAATTGGATTCAACTTGTTTCTAATCATGGCCAGTGGAAGGTAAGTGCGAGGAGGTGGTGCAATAATGGTACCAGGCGGTACGCGTTGAGCTTGCCATAGATGAGAAGGTACTGTAATAATGTTATGTGGTTCTAACACACAGAAGGAGCCGACAAATTGTGGGGGAGAGACTCGTTTGGATTATTCCTCCAAGCGCACAATGAGTGATTAGCGCTGCTACTTGTGATAGGCCTACCGCATCGCCTGTTTGCTTGCATTGCAGCCGCCTTATCCCATCTCTAACCTGCATGTATGGCCACCTTCAATTCCCTTTCCAATTCAACACATTCCTATGCATGAGCGATGACTTACAATATCAGATTAAATGATTCGTGTTTTACAAGTCCACATTTAAGTAGAGGTCGCGACGACGTCAAGGTCGTGCATTTGTGAGACGGAGGATGACACTGACGATCAGAAAAGACACATGACATTGAAGACATACCAGCATGTAAAAAGTGCGTGCATACTTTGATACTCGCCGCCTCGACTACTACAGTATCATGACGAGGCCTGAAGAAATCCAGACTGTGCTCTTTTATCTAGGAAGCAACCTAAACTATTTAATTAAACTTCTTTACACTACACTATAGGTACAATACAGAAGCTTGTCGTACAGTATTTGGCATAGGAGCAACTGGAGCTACATGTATGTGTCTAGAAACGATCTCAAGCTGGAAGGTAGGATATTTATGCAAGTGTGGAAGATGCAGCAAGAGACAGTCGACTGCAGTTTTAATCTACACCGTTTAATCCACTCTCTATCAGGCAAAATCAAGCGTACGCCCGCATGCATTGTACTGCATAAGAATGCGTGCGCCCACATGGGGAGATGTGGGTGCGTTTACAGTCACAACCCCCCCCCCCCCAAATGCATTCTTTCGGGCCCCCCAAGATGTGTCTATCCGTAAAACACTTGATAGCCGTGTATGCAATGTTCTTTCTGCGCTCTCTCAAACCAAATCCCAGTGCTTCGTATCTTTCCCATCATAGTGCCTTCCCAGCTCTTCCTACTCTTGCATCCAGCAAGTATTCCACTCGGAATTCTAGCGTATTAGTACGGGAATGTCTCTTAGGATCTCGGCTTTCTTCTCGCTAGTTCCTTGTAGACTGGGCTTGGTCTCGGATCCACTTAGGCAGTATCAGTTGGCGTTTCTAAAAAGGGCATAAAAGCGGAGTAAAGCGAATGGTTTGCACAAAATCGAAATTGCTCGCTATTTAATGAGGGGGCAATTTGGCTCAGTTAAAAGCGTCCTAATGATACGACTGGCGCTGATTGCATGCGGACTATCCTGTTTACTCTTGCATAAACATCGTTTCACATAAAATGTTCTGGATTCGATGAGAAAATTGTGATTTTTTGCTTGAAATAGGAACGGGCAGTTGATGAGGGGAAGGCCAATCTACTAAAGACGGCATTTTAGTGAGAATAGACTTTAACAGGTCAGGGAAAATACAGACCTAGTCTGGGCTACTGCATGAGAAATAAGCCAGGAAGATAGCCTAACTATTTCCCCGACTTTTCACAAAAAACCCCACAAGTTTCTAGTCAACATGGCTCGTTCATCATCGTGAATAAGTTTTAAGAAATCAATCAACTTTTTTAATACGCTGGTGAAAATCGTGTCCAGAGGAACCACATTTGGTCCCTTCTACCAAAACCAACTGGTACCCCGTTGTCGAAAGGGTGGTGGTCGATTCGGCAACACGCTCCCAACTCAATCGATCGTTCTCTACGACCAAGGGTTAGTCTAGCTCTGAGAATGACCATAAAAAGGCGTTCAACTGACTGAAACGAAATGACTTCTCCCGCTTCCTTTGTGCGCATTGATCAGCCGGAGGCCTGCGAAAAAACAAGCTGAGGCTGGTCGATGTCCAAAAATGGGTATTGCCCGTTTCCTGCGCCGAGGGCGAACATCGGGGCGGGTGAGATTTTAGGAGGCAGATGGTGAGAGGCATGAATGACACACTAAATGCCTTTCTCACGCTCGAATAAGGGAACCGACGAATGCGCAGTCAAGCGCGCTTGCAATGCGGCCAGTGGCGATTGGACTCGTTGTGTCTTAAGTCAACGATTGATGTCTTATGCAAGTCTCCTGTTATCGCAAGGAGGAAATAGAAGTCGTAGTTTCTGTACTTTTGGCTGCTTTGTTATTCAGACTGTTTCTTCTCTGCAGCCTAGAGGCAGCACATTTTGCTTCTGGCAGCGGTTCCATTCGTGGGCTAGATCTCTTCGAAATAGGCAGTTAGGGACGGGAAGAGCCTGCCGGATGGTTACCCCTATCACCTGCTTTATATACCCAATTTGTAGCTAGCTAAAGAGGGCTGGTTAGCTGGCCAATCTGTGCCCATTTATTGGTTTATTCAAATCCTCTCTTCAAGCTGAGTTGAGTTGGAGCAGAGTGGCCCCAGACGTTTCCAGTTTCCGTTTTTTAATCCGTTATTTACCAGAAAAGCTGTGCCCTCCTCTTGTTGACCATTTCTCATTTGCGACTGTGACTGTCAGCAGAGGAAATAGGGGAGGGAGGGGCGAGTGGAGAAAACAGAAGGCCAAAACGGGGCTATTAGAATGGGGGGGAACGGGAAGGACGTATCGCGGTCTCGTAATCGTCGTCACCTTGGCTGGGCCCTTGGCTCTAGACGCCCCTCCCCACACGCCATAACCCGCCTTGTAATATCAGATGAACAAACGAGATTAGACTCGTCTCTTCTGTGCAACAAACAACCAGCGCGTGTTCGGTTCAGTGTGTTGTTCGATTTATTTCCGACTAGCCCGCCCCAACGGACATCGAGCAGACCGCCCCTCATTCACTTGGTCGGTGAACAGTGGTCGAGTGCAGTGGCGTCCAAACCACGTGTTAGTCTACGAACTCGCTGCTCTCTACTTTACATTGCTGCAATACCCGAGTCGGTTGCGTCGACGCTGAGGTGTCATTAGTCGAGTTCGGTTGGCTCGCGTGCTGCACATCTGCTCTGGGCTCACTCGCTTCTTTCCGTTGCATTCGTTCTGTGGTGACAGTTTGCGAGAATGAATTTGGAACCGTCGCGCTTCTTTGTCCCAAAACGCCACATCAGGTAAGAAATGATTTCTGTAGGACTTCAAAGGGCTTGCATCGAGAGAACAGTACTGACAATAAGGTGCTTTTGAGTACAACTTATCCCGAGCGAAGGAGCATAGGAAGGGGATGCTCGATGGGAATACAACTGGAACTCTTCAAAACATGATGTTTGTGCCGAGGCATTAGCAGCGTGCGATGTTGTTTACGTGCCAAAGATGCCTTTCTTTGCGAAATAGCAAAGACGAATGGGCTTTTCATTGCTGGCACCGATACCCTCTTAGGCGTATTAATTAGGATCGCTTCATATCTCTCATATTTAATTAACGTCGCTCACGTCGGCCTTAAAGGGTAATCTTGGGCATGGCATGCTTGTCGAGGGTTTCTTTTGCATGGTAGTAAGGTGCACACGTATTCTTTCTATCGCATCTCACGACGTCAGTGGCGCGTGGTTCCTCGACCCACCTTGACCAAGGTCGTTGATTCTTTTCGTAAGGCACACCAAACAAGGACAGCATGTTGTCTTTTGTGTGAGTTTTTCGCGAAATCATAGGCAATGAAACTCGAAGATTACACATTAGATGACATTGAGTGGGTAAATGACACCGAGATGGAGGCGACGATAAAACAAGGAGACTGAAGAAGGCGTGAAGAAATGGGTGCAATTTGTGACATGCGAACTAGGTTACGTACACATGTTTTTACAGGATAGGCGCATTCGAGGTGACTTATAACATGTCTACGTTTCAGGGTCAGCAGTCCGAGTGGTGGCCGCATTTCGTCGGATATTTTCAACACGAGCGATCAACCGAGCCCTGCTCGAAAAGTCAGGGATAACCAGAAATCATCAATCGTCAACACTGGAGTCGGAATCGACACCAATGGCAATCTGAGAGTAAGCCTACGAATCCTCACCTAATCCCCTACGGCCGGGCCAAGCTGTTTACTGTGCGTTTGTTTTTGAAGATGAAGATTGCCAGGCACCAGAGTGGAAGATGTCAGGTCTGAATTCAGCGCCTCTTATTTCAGCGCACGACTTCGTCGCCTCGCCATCACGACAGCACCAAGAGTCGCTTGTTCGGAGTAAATGGCGATGCGAACGGTGACTCGCCGAGACGCAACAACGACACTTGGCGATCGCACATCTTGTTCTCGGACGCTGACGGTCAGCCGGTGCAGGATGGAATCAAACGGACGCCAAAGAAGCGCGTTCCCAGCGGAGGTAAAGGTGAGTGGAGATTTCGATTCTCCTGTGAAATGCAATTGACTACTCTTTCCTTTTTAGGTGTGAATCCAATCACTGGCTCCCCTTTGAATCTCCAAATGAACGGTTTGACTCCATCGCACACGAACGGCATGACGAATGGCTCGCACGCGTATGACCACGACGATGTGCTGACCGTGGTACTCGGATCGGAAGGCAACGGTCCGGTGGCCGTCCTGAATGGACACGGCGATCATCTGTCGACTCCTCGCCGTCGCGCTGCTCAATGAATCGAATCATAGGTACTTCGGCTCGGCGACTTGGCTAGGAATGAATGAGTGATTTCTCGTATCTATTTTCTGGGCCGTCCTTTCTTTACTCACCATGGATTGTGCATGTTTTCTTTCGATGTAAGCAGCTGATGTGCTTCGTTTTTGTGCTCACGTTCTGGCTGACTCTCGCGCTTTTGGAATCTTCATTTGATTGTGCAATTTAGATACTGTATGTCTTGCAAATCCTGTGACGGCATGGCGTGCGTGCCATGTGACTACTTACCCCTCAACATTGTCTGTAAGATATGAGACTGGTGATGCGTGTCACTCTATCTGTTACTATGCTTCGAGTATTGAATCTTGGATCTACTGAAAAGGTGCATCTAAAGTACAGCAGAGCAAAGTAATGAAAACAGAATTTCTTGTCACCAGAATCACTTTGACAAGCGAGTTTACGAAATGGTGCTCACCTCGCTCATTCATGAGCATGTGTGTTCATGCACACACGTACCTATCGGACCCTCACTACAACCTGCACTTTTCAGAGAGAAACGTCGGTCTACGCTAGCAGATATTTGGAAGGAACGTTGCTCTTTATGGAAATAAAAGGTGAAGAAGAAGGGGTGGAGATTTGATCAACATTTGAACTTACCGCCTCATGATTAAATTTGTATGGTAATATTGGTAATATTGATGTTTGTTTGGTAATATTTGTTTCATCAGCCGATAACCTCTCCTTACAGTATGTGTGACCTGGTCTCAGACGAAGTCGACATTCTAACAGAAACTTTCAGAGATGTGGCGCTATTTTCTTTTTTCACAAGGATGACTTGACTCTCCTGTGATGCCAGTGGCAAGGCTGGTCCTTCTTCCTACTTGTCAGAATTTTGTTTTTTATGACCAACATCTTCCAAAATCCATCAGCGATCCGTAGCCACTAGAACATTTTTAGGTTCAGCAGGCATCGAGGCCTGCCTCATCTACAGAGGCATCATTCATCACTTTGCACACATCTGTTTTGTGCATTGAGGCTGTAAGTGGGATGAATAATGGCCAATGTATATCTCTAGGCACCATGCCGATGAACTGGGCTGCCCAATAATCCTTTCTCATCTAGCCCCATGCTCCCCGCTGATCATAACGGCTTACGGATAGCACGAGTAGAAGTAACAAGGTCGACAAAAGACATTGTTCAGGGAAGCATTAACAAGGCCCCCAGCTAACAAGGTCATCCTTACAACAGAAGACCCCTTGGGTCTGTTCGCTAGAGCCAAGAGGTCCGCTTGATTGTCCCTTGAAGCCTGATTTAGTACAGCATCAGCAGGACATCATCTCATATGTTTTAGTACTGAGTCCTGCTGGGCACACTTCAAGGGTGCAAATAGATTCTAAATGAAGTCCTGCGAGGCCCCTCCCTTGTCCGTGCTTCGAGTTGACACTGTTGCTTTTGGCACAATTTATCAAACATACTCACACTTTTATCGAATATCCTTTGGGCATCTACGCATATTGAATATTCAGCATATTATTTGAAGTATAAAACCTGTATTGGCTGCTTGGTAGCAGCAGAATGCGTTGGCGTCTCCAGCATTTGACATGGATGATCCATTGGGACGAAGTAGGCAAGCACCTATGCAAACGTACTGATGACATAAAATATATATGGCTGATATGGGTGGTCGATCGGGGGTCTCCACTAGCAATGCTGGCACAATTTCTGCCGCGCTAACCTTGCCGTGCTTATTCTTTATTTGAAAAGATCTCTCCACTCGAAAAACCACTCTGTCGATAGTAGAACCGTTTCTTGGCCAAAGATGAACAACTCGAGCGTGGACGCCCAGCCCGTCCTTGACTTCCAGAGCGAAATCAACTTTCTCATCTTGGGTATCATTGGAATCGTGGCAGGCGTGACCAACGTGTTCATCCTGGTTGTCTTCGTCTCTTCTAAACGACTCCTCCAGTCCTCTTCCCTCCTCGTCGCCCTCGCTGTGGCCCACGCATGCAATGGGTTCATGCAAGCCGGGGAATATTTCAATTCTAGTTCCAACGACTTCATTCTGGTCACCCCCCTCGACTGTATCAAGTCCATGTGGCCTAACCTGTTCATCGCCACCTACCAGTTCCTACCCCTCATCCTGGCCCTTGCGGGTCTCGAGCGTCTGCTGGCCATGGCAGCACCCATCTGGTACCGTGTCCACTGCACCCACCGTCGTCTGTGGTACGTGACACTATGCTCGTTCGCCTTCGCCCTCCTCTGCTTGATCATCAACGCCCTCATTGCCTGGTCCAGATCGGACACCCTTATCCCTGGATCGTGCATACCACCCACAATCGTGGGGGTGGAGTTCATGGTTTACGGCATCCACCTGCCAGCCGTGCTGAGCGGCGTGTGCGCCACAGTGTGCACAGCCATCGGTGTGCACATTGGACGAAAGAAACTGGCCAAAATGCCGAGCTCTAGCAAAAGTGAGCTGGACCGAGTGAAGCGACAGATCAGACTGACCAAGTGCTTGCTGCTCATCAGCGGCCTCGACGTGGTGTGCGTGGTCATACCCAACCTCGTGCTCCTCCTCTACAACACTGAGCTGATAGTGTTCCCTCTCAGCCAGCTCGTATACTTCGGCATGATATACTGTTCCGACTCGTTATGGAATGTTGTGGCCTTCTTCTTGTTCAACCAGGAATTCCGAAAATCGGCGATAAGACTGCTCCGTTGCACTAAGACACGAGTCGGGACAACCGCTTAAGCAACAACGGGCGCGCCAAGCCAACGAGGTCGGCTTGTCGAAGTTGATCGCATGTGACATGAATCTTGCTAAAATAAAAATTTCTGAGAATAAATCAATAACCCAAAATATAGAATTTTATTCCACGCGCCCAAACAGAATCTGACCGATTGGAAACACAGAAACTGCAAACAAAGCGTCGCAAATGCAAAATAAGATACTTTGACCAAAAATACCTATAAAGCTAAAACCACGGGTGCAATGACCGCAGTGTTTAGGTCAGTCATCATGAACTAGGACATGTATGTAGAAAATAGCTGTCAAAATAATTATACTGTTCGAGTGTTAATTCGAGGCACATGACTATAAATTCGGCGACCCACTGTAGGTTGAGCAAATCCTGCAGACAACGGGCATAGCTTTCCCAACTCATTGATTTAGCACCCCCAGAAAGCACAACTGTGAACCCAGCCAGCCACTAAAGCAATATCAAATACTCGCACTCGACCCACACCCTTCACCAGCCCCATGCCCGTTAACCTTCATTCCCGAAATCGAGCATTCGACCCAGATCACCAAATCTTCACCGCACGTATAAGCATCGTATATTTTTCGACGTTTCGACGTGTGCAACTTCTCTTCTCTAAACCACTTGATACCAGGCCGACGTCCCAGTATCTCGTCCACATCGACAGCAGTATCGCACAGCCACACGATCAGTCGTGGCACCTTGGTGAAATCGCGTCTCGTCGACTCACCATTATCGTTGTACTTCCTTTCCCATCGTAACTTGAAATACTTGCTCACCATCTTTTCGATCCCCTCGGAATCGACCAACGGTGCACGCAACTTCAGCCATCGAATATCGCTCCTGACTTTCCACCCGTCCGCTAATTTTTCCAAAAAGTTATTATCGATGATCGTCATAACTGACTCGTTGCCCCGAAAGCACAGTTCCAAGCGTGTCATCGACTGGCATAGTTGTAGCTGTGTCGCAGAGTTGATTAATGGACAAGTGGACAAAATGGAGCAATCGTCGATGTACAAATGCCTGAAACAAAAATCACTAAATTCCTAGGGCACTAGAATAAAAGAAAACGATGATCCTCAGATGGTTTTCTCCACGCTGCGATGCTGAAGCGAAAGGCAAACTCAACATGGTGCTTAAACAGAGGGAGATTATTTCTTACTTCAAACGATTACTCTGCTTCAAAATGTCCAAACTTGCAATCGAAACGCGCTCAAACGAGCAACGAAATAAGCGCAATTCGAGAAAGCGGGGTTGCCAAACAGTGAAGAGAAATGAAATCAGCTCATCACTCAAATCGACGTCAGCTAATAAACACGCATGAGTCGGGGTCAGGTAAGCAGCCATGTGGTGCAGGAACTTCAAAAGCTGCTGATCGGTGTCCTTAGTTTGAATTCGTATAGTCACATCGCGAAACGACGTGTCTTTCTTTCGCTGACTCTCAGTCAAAATTCCATCTGCTTTAGTCGACTTTCCGAAAATTTTCACTTTAACCGTCTCAAGCGTTTTAAGTTGCGGCGTGCGTTTACGAATCGACTTAGTTTGTTCGTTGCTCGTTTTGACATAGGCGGAATTGATAAGGCGACGCCATTGTTTCGATACGGAGCTGCATCGGAGGATAGTTTTTGGATCGTCGATATAAGAGAAAATATTTCGCAATAAAAATTCGGGCAGGTCGGTAATCGAAGCTGCTTTCGGATATGAGTCAAAACGCCCAGTTCGAGCTAACTTGGCGGTGCGCGGGGCAGGTTCAATTGTCAAGCTTTCGTCTGAAATGAGGAAAAAAAAGATTTTCCACATCCTAACAAGCAAGCCAGGTTGCTAGGTTTTCTCAGATGGTATTGTATAAAAACTGCTGTTACTTATTGTTTACAGGGGTCACAGAAGGAACAGGGAATGATTTCTCCTGATTTTTTCACTCTGTAATAAATCAATTTCAATTGATTTACTAACTTCGAGACCAACAGCCAAATAGGAAAGGCGGGTGCGCCGAAATTTCAGCCCCTCAGTTTTCCCAGGTTCTCTAGGTACTCCTCGGATTCCCTGGCTTTTCCAGGCTTTCCCGGTTTTGCAGACTTGTGTATGAATCCTGGCACCCACAAAAATCGGAACGGCCTATGATCAAAATTAGGGCCTGTATTAGCACAGCATTCCCAGGAAAAATAACCAAGCACCCAAAATCCAAGAATCAAAGCCAAAGTGGCTAATAATCTCCCTGGATGTAGTGCACTTACTTTCATCTATCTTCACGACGACGGCATAGCCACGACCGCGTGACAATGACGGGCGCACCATGATGCACTTGCCTCGCCATACTTTGCTTCCAGGGATCGAATGGAGCTATAAGCAAAGTGCGGTAGAAACCTTACTTGGACAATAATGAACCAAAACATGTGTTTCGTGCCTCCGCTTCACTTATTGGCTTCGGTGGTGGTCTAGCAAATTAGGGATACACCCATGATTATGCATTGCAATTTTACAAACGCAATTGCATTTAGGCCTAAACCTTATTTAGATTCAAGGATACGGATCAACCTTTTTCGTCTTGTTACAGATTTACCACTGTTTTATACTAGTAGCTTCATTGGTGCCTCTAAATGGGGGGGGAGGCAGGTCGACGGTCAGCAGTTTTGGTTTTGTGTTCCCGTACTGTGTTATTATGAGAGATAAAAACACAAGATCATCTACGCAAACAATGTGATAGTAATGTATGTAAACTAAAGCTTATACGTACCTGCAAACGCTGAACGCAGTTTGATGTTTTTACTCCGTTCATCTAGCCCGACCGTTGTCAGCTAGCACAGCGTTCGACCATACCACGAAATTGTACTGTACATATGTACGAATAACTTTTTACGCATGGAATAAAACTGTATAACCAACCTACCTACATTCATACGAAAAAAAGTGAGAGACGAGGACAAATATTGCGAGACGGAATTGCGTTTCGCATTCCCGCTGCTAGCAGACAGAAACCTGTAAATCATCAAAAACAGCGCCAAATTCAAAACTTGGACGCTTCAGCGTCATAAATACAGCGCAACATTTCAGGAATAGATTATTACAAAAGGTCGACTTATTCTTGAAAAAGTCGGCCCGGCGTACCCTGGAAGTCAAAAAACTCTCTTATATCGAGAGTGCTTCTGGAAGTACAGTGTATGCCTTATCGTTAAGTACAGTATAAAAATATGCATTTCACTTGCATAAGATTGGGACGATCTTGAAACAGAAGTCATGCTGTCGGAAAGGAGTACCCATTCCCGACTTTGCTTCGATGCTAGGCGCAAGTTCGATTTCACTGTTTTACTTACAGGTCAGCACTAGCAGCACTGGCACGAAAAGCACAGGATCAGGTGAGTCATACTGTATTCAGTAATGTACTTATTGATGTTGTATCGCACGATCATCGCACACACGCTATCAACACATGGTTGTTACTACAAATACAGTTCTTGTACAGCCACCAACTCTTGGAAATTGACTCTTTGGTCAGATGAGAGCAGATTTTGCATGATCTCCAATTGTCCTCAAAGATGCACCAGGAGAAAGGGAATACCAATCAGGTTGCAATCCGGCTGGGGTCATGGGCGTTCTTTAGCTGGAAGAAGTCAGTCGAATGTAACAAATGCCAGCCAAGATCACCATTAAATCCAAGATTTATCCGCCACTCGTTTTTATATGCTGATGATCGATAGAAATCGTTGATATGACAATGAACATCGTAGTCTGACCAGAATTTGATGGCGAATCTTATGAACCCACTTTAACTCTGCTACTCTATGCTAACTACCGTCAAAATCTCATAAACCAGCTGAAGCATAGTTTTGCGCATTGTCCACTTTTCTATGCGCACCAGATGTACAGTATGTTCATCAAACTCCTTTCCCAAAAACTTTCACACAGCCGTCCAGACAAGTGCAGGGTGTTCTCTGACTTCTTGATCCAATTGGTAATGTGTTTAGAATGTTTTGGGTGAAAAAATCATCGAGCTTTGGTCAAGTTGCGGTCAAACTAGGATATGAGGCAAAACTGGGCACTGCTTCCCCGCTACTTCGTATTCCGCCGGCGTGTGTTATGTCCGTCCCAATCGGTCGTTGGGGGGGGGGGGGGATGGGGGGTCGCTTTGTGCTTTTTCTTCGGGATAGGGGCCCTGTTTTGCTAGCGGCTGCCATCATGCCCAGCTCGAGAGAGAGAGATCCCCCTGGTCTCATACAGCCTCTCTTGCAACTGCCGGAAGGTATGCAATTTAAAGTACGCAGAACTACTGGTAATTAAGGTAAGTGGGCAGCAGCGATTCGGCATTCGTCTTCCCATATTGCTTGGTAGAGAATGACTGGACTGCTTGGTAGGGAATGGCTGGACTCGTCCCGGATTCGATCCTTGGTGATGGAGATCGGTTTGCGAACCATAAACCCTCGCTGACCTTGCAAGCCAGGCCGTTGGTGACTAACCCGGTAGAGTGGTGAGACGGAAGCCGAACGAGGAGACAGTCTCGGCTGTCGAACACCGGCAGGGTTCACTGCCCACCCGCCATCGTCCAAGGAAGTCGGTGTATAGTCCAGGATGCACTCGCGTGGAGGTGCTCTCAGTAGAGACACGCAGAGGGACGCTGCTCCCCGCACAGCGTTGCTTGTAAGGCTTGACTGCTGGCCGGCAAGACGCAAAGCGACCAAAAAACATCTACTGGGCGGTTACAGGAATCCGAGACACCAGTAAAAAGGGCATGTGTGTGGGGGTACAAATACAACGAGCGTGTCCAGCTAGTGGATTTTCGCGTCGAGTCCGGCTGGCCGGCTCTAGGCAAAAACGAGCTTTGGCCAAAAGAAACTTGAAAACGAAAAAGGTCTGTGATATGGAACGTTTCCCTTCCAATTTCTCGCAGTCGTTGCCCTTGCAATTAGTACACTGAAATATTGAATGAAACACCACCAAGGTCCCATTAAAAGGTGGGGGTGGCTTGACGACTCAATGTAATGCACCAATTTTTCATAGTGCAGTGTCCCCAAAGCGACCTTGAAAATATGATCTAAACTGATAGATTATGTAAAAGCCCTCTTATCAGCTTCTGTACCCACCTTAGTTACGCGGGAGAGCTCTGGATCGCTGACAAAGGTGTTCATCGAACAATCAAATATGTAAAATATAAACGTGAACATGGTGCTCGCTCTTGTAGGCACATCGGCACATCTTCGATCTCATTATACAGATAGGTCCAGTGACCGTAAAACGTGGAACAGGAAAATCGGAAATTTCAATACAGGTCTCTAGCGATGCTAAGGCTACTTGCGATCTACTCAGAGTAGATTTCGAAAAAAAAGTATTCCTAACTGCCCACTTCAGATTCGTGAATTCTTTTCCGACTTTCTCACAAGGTTAACTAGATAGACCCGTGCGCCGCATAAACTGAGACATTTGTTGCACCACGCATGTAGTTTCTGTTTTTTGCAGGAGCAGTAATTCGAGCGTCCCTCGCGCCCGGTAGGTTATGGCGAATGGGAAAGAATCATTGAGCTCTCTCGGCTAGGAAACGTCATCCCTAAAACGCCAAAAAGGCGAGTCTAGACCCTTCCTGCGACTGCAACATCAGCTGGAGGAGTCGAAGTTTCCAAGCTAGCTCTTTCCCACTCGTCATAACTAACTAGGCACGAGGGGTACACTAGAAGGCTTATTCTCGAAAGATTGCTAAATGTAGCAGATTAGGGTCTAAAAACTAGACTCTAAACTTTTCCAGTCATTAAAGAGCAACGAGGATTGAAATAGTTTCTCTAATTGCTTTTATAATTTTTCGAAAGAGAGTTGAGTGCTTTTGATCGTAATTTCGGTGGATAATTTCAATCATTTTAGTGAACTCATGAGAGCAGAAGACTTAGTGTAGATAATTGATCCGATACGGCGATGGTCTTACAGATCGGCGGAGTCATCCTGCCCTAGTTGCTGGTCAGGATGATGCAGGTTCAAGGCCACAGAACTTGGCCCCTACTTGCTCTTTGCATTTTGTTATTTTCATTTGACAGCTCTTGTCAAGCTTGTAAGTGCTTTGAATTTGTTTTTAAGAATGTGAGGAGGATGTAAAAGTTGCAGAGGCTCGACTGGCAATCGATACTCTGCACGGAGCCGGCAGCTGGGAGCGTCACCCGTCAGGGTGACGTACAGTATCAGCCATACGTCACCCTGGTCGGAAGACTTGGTACTGGGTTTTCGGCGTGGTGCAAAAGCTCCACCGATGACTACCTTCAGTAGTACGGACCCAGTCGTATTAAAAAGTGTTTGCATAATGAGAGAATCGTTAGCAGTGTCCTTTTGTGGAGTTTGTATCCGAATAGCATGAATAATATCTTGGTCTTTGATTCTGAGATGCTATATTCGAAGGGGGAGGGGAGAACGATAGGCTAAAGAATGTGTTTCATTTGTTCATGACCAATGTATCGATAATAGGCATGGGTGTCCTGATCTGCCCTACTCTGGTACCAGTTTACGGAGATTTTGCTTGTTCGAGCCAGTGCCCACGTATTTGGCAAGCTATGGCGAGTAAAAGAGAATTATGGATCTCCCCCCCCCCCCCCGACCGGGAAATGCTAGCGCATAGGGTTGACGTTTCACCAGCAGGTACAGTCGAAACACTTGTTTGACTGCAGATGGAGTTTATGTCTCACCGAGTTTGGCCCGTCGGATTCTCCCACTGCGGATCGCACCAGGTACTCAATCGAGAGAAAAGTGACTTGTGTTGCGAATTGCAAATACGATACTGTCTTTCTCACTAACTGATTCGGCTCGTGGTCAGAATTGCGCTCTCTGTGATTCTGCCATAGGCTGTTTAGAAACTCGCTCATGGGCCGCTGCTATACTGTATACCTACTGTATATGCACGGCCCGTGGCGTGATGTGTTTACGAATAACTCACAATCAGTGCCAGGGGTCGTTGATTATGTCGGCTCGTTACAGCGGCCTAACCGCTCTCCGCTGGTCAAAATTAGTTACAAGTCGCCAAAGATTTCACCACTGCTGCCACTGTTTTTCGGAAAAACCAAATTCGTTGAAGCCTGTGTTTTCGGGATTCACGGCTGATGTGACTTTTGCCGTTCTGGCCCCATGCATTTCGAATACGCCGATTTAGTGCCATCTATTGACCAAATAAGGATTCGGCGTCGAATCTTACAGAATCAAGCGTTCTGTCTGTCACGTTTTTAGCGAAATGAAATTTGGGCGCCTTGATCACAAATGGTTTTTATTTGGCGCAAAACCGTAATCTGTATTTTTTTGCAAATCCAGGCTTGTTGTACTTCTGAAAGTACCCGCAGCAATTTCGACCGTAAATGCTGCCAATTCTGAACTTAGTCAATAAGGAGCCAGACCCGATTTTCAGAGGCGGTCAGCTACTAGCAAAAATTAAAATAAATCTTACAGTATTTGCAAGGCTTAAAAATCGCGAAGCCACGAAAAGTAGTTTTGTCGCTTTTCAATGGCATTGGAAGGAATCTCACAGGCAAAACTTGCCTGTGCAAGAGCTATCGTCCCTGACATTGGGCCTATTCCTGAACTTGAAATATGCTCCGTCTCTCAAAGCCCTAATGCAGTGCAACTGCTTGATTCAAAAGAAAAGTCATTCGAGTATGGTAACTAGTTTAGGCACCCTTTGGTAATGTTTGGCGAGAGGCCACACGGGACGGTGTGCGAGAGAATGCACGTAAGAAGGGGCAAGCAGGTCACAAACCTCGGGAAAGGTTGGGCGCCGATAATGAAAATAAGCTAGCGGTGATTTAGAGTGTTTGTAGGAAGAGTATCGGCAGTGCGTGTGAGGAGTAAATAAAGGACCGATTTTGCTGATCTCTGCTGATGGTTTACGCCTCTTGCACGAGTCATAAGAAAGCTCTTCCTCATGTATTCTTACTTTATTTATTGATTGCGATTTCCGTTCAATATGCTCAATAGGTAACGCCACCAAGGCATGCATTGGAGACTCGAAGACCGTCACCTACATGTACAACGATATCTGCTATCTGATCCGATTGGACAGAGTTGACACATGGAAGACCACAGCTACAGACTGCCCGCTACTCCAGTATGGATATTCCCGACCTGCTGTTTTCAAGAAGACGACCGACTACCTAAACGTCATTGGAAATCTGAAACAGAAATTGGATGCAACCATCCTTGCTGGCAGCGCAGTCTGGCTGGGCGCTCAGACAAAGACCAGTGGCAGCGGCGGTCAGCTGTCTGATTATTGCTGGATGGCTGATTCGGCAACTCCTGGATCCAAGGTTACTAACGACTCGATTTCAGTCAACATGACTCTCTTGAAAGCTGGAGCCGACGCTTCAAAAAACCCCTTTTCTCTCGTTACCGATCCAGCGCAGCTGTAAGGGTATGTAGTGTGGATACTAAATGTTAGTCGAGAAGGTTACACGGATAGAAAGGCCAGTGAGAGAATATGTAAGAAGGTCGCGAGCAGGTCATAGCCAACAGGAAAGGTTAGGCGTCGGGAATGCAAATGAGAGCTAGAGGTGAGTGAGTGTGTTAGTAGGAAGTGTTGGTAGGAAGCGTATCTATCGGCAGTGTGTGGATGAGGAGTAAATGAAAGGCGGTCGCTATCTTGTTGGCTTGCACCTCTTACACAGCCATTAAACTTTTACTCTGTCGTATTCGATGACACAACCCCCACCAGGAAGTTTCCTATGGTCTGTGAACTGGGTAAGCTCATGCTGCTCGAGATAGCGACTGCGAAACGAACAATGTCTGTCATTTCTTGGTTGCAGGTTGCGGATACACATCCATCGATTGCCCACCCGCTTCACCTAAGGGTGCATGTGATGGGACCACATGTCCGTTTGGGATTCCTGTAACTACGACCACATCAACCACTACAACGACTTCAAGCACGATGACGACAGCAAGTACAACGACTTCGGGCACCACAAGCACATCCACAACAAACGTTATCACTGCTACAAGTTCAGTCGCTTTATCTCTTTCAACAACGACTGAAATTCCTTACCAATGTAAGTATGTGGCGCTCAAAAAGTTTCCAGGAATGATGTAAATGTAACCCACATCTTCTTGCTAAGAGCCCTCCTCTCATGCCGCACGGCTTACTGCCCAGCAACTAGATCGTAGCGACTTTCTGGGCAGCTCAGTTGGAATCGCAATGCGATCGATAGGGCTAGAGCTGAAAAGCATTGCTCAAACCAAGATTAGCTCTAAAAATGGATCAACAGATTCAAGAATGCATGGGGGAACTTTGTTACTTGTAAACTTTACCACACGTGCATCTTTCCGTGATCTCAAAACCCAAACTGGCCAGTTTTCTTTTAGCCACCGATGCGAGTTCAACAACGCAATACTCTACAAAAGCGACGACTGTTGCCTTGAAGGGGACAGCCATCACAGCTCGACCTCCACAATGTGAGTGAAGTACCCTAATCGAGTTAATGCCGAGATCTGCCATAACTTCGTTCCTAGGTGATGCGGCAGCGGCTTGCAGGGCCATCTCGCTTCCAGCTGTCTACTACAACAACATCTGTTATGTCTTACCTGGAATGCGGTCAACTTGGGATGCCGGCTACAACGTTTGCACAAATGCTGCTACAGTATTATTTAATCCACCCATGGATTATGGTCGAATGGCCGTCTTCTACAACTACACAATGTACACTGACATTATGCAGCAGCTGTACATCAGAGCGAACAGAACCACCGCAGTGTGGCTTGCTGCACGTACTTCGAACTCGAGAAATGGAACTGACCTTTCCGAGTTCTGCTGGATGACTAGCCAGTCACAGTACGGCTCTCAAGTCAACGATCGATCCACCTCGCTCGCCCCTCCCCTGTCAGGCCCCGCGCCATACTGCCTGTCAACAAAACTTGAGAATCCACAGTACTTAATTGCATCGTCCTGCTCTGCACTGGTGTTTTCACCCTCTTTCATATGCGAATTTGGTGAGTGGAATTTGGACTTTTTTGTCAGAGAGAAAGGGGAAAAAGTTTCTTAGGATGCAATACCCCTCAAGATGCAACATGTCCTGGCTCGTCATTCCTAAATCCAGTGTGCCCACTGGGCCAGTGCGATATACAATCACCATTGCCAACAGTCACAACTACGAGCGACACTTCGACTTATTCATCATCAACAACCGCTCTGTCTAGTACAACCACTAGCGATGCATCTTCTGCTAAGATCACCAGCTCTTCCTCTCTGACTTTCGACTCAACCCCAACTCCATCAACCACCAAATCGACGGCTCCCCTTACTAGCGCATCAACATCTCTGAAACAAACGACGTCTACGAGGCCCACTACTCTGTCCTTTTCATCCTCTCCCACCAGACTTTCAACGAGCAAAGCACACCTGACAACATCAACACCAACTACGGCATCGACCTCAACTCAACAAACCCCCACAACTGTCTCGACTCCGGCCTCTTCCACAACACCTTCAACGAGCAGAGCGCCCTCCACGACATCAAAACCAACTACAACGTCGGCTCGAACTCAACAGACCTCCACAACTGCTTTGACTGTATCGACACTCGGCCCTTCAAGCGCAACCAGAACTTCATCTGTCGGCTCTACTACATCATCTTTATCTTCAGCCTCTGTATCCACTTCCGATTCGACAGCTAGTACACCCACTTCGTCAGCTGCAAAAACTTTATCCACGACCACTACCAACGTCCCAACAAGCGCGACTCGAAGCACCTCCAGGACGACTACATCAACCCTAAAACCCACGACTTCGACGGCAGCGTTTACGTCAACTCCTCTTAGCACCAGCTCTCCATCGCCATCAACACAGAATCCCACAACCAGAGCTGTGACTGATGCGCCATCCACCACTATTTCAACCACTTCGTCTTCAACTTCAGTTGCCAGAAGTAGAAAAACAGCGTCTCCGAAGCCGAGTACTACAACAACAAAGTCGACTGCAACCAGCACGTCGACAACTGAAACGCCATCCACTTCAACAAAGCCTTCAACAGCGACACAACCAGCAACCACAGGGGCGTTGACAACAACGTCAAGTGCAGTGCCCCCAAGTACGACAAACATAGCCACGACGGGATTAACCACAGCCATAATGACCACTTCCATTCCAAAAACAAGAACGTCAAAACGTCGAGGGAGAAAAATTCGAACTCCACCACCACCGCTACCAGATATTTCCACATTCCGCCTGTCAACTGAATGGATGCCGACTTCTTCCCTTGTTGAAACAACGTCTACCTTCGCTACTAGCACGACTTCCGCTGGATCAACTTCCAGTAAGTCAACATTCCAATCTTCGTCTCTGGGTGAGACAACGACTGGGCCATTATCAAGTGTCGAAATCGTACCCTCAACAGCAGCATCAACTGAATTGGTCACCGACCCGCCAATGGAGCTGACGTCCACTGTGACAGAATCCCCTTACACGTCTACGACATATCAAACCACGACACCGAATTTCATGACTTCTACAGGAACAGAAACTGCAGTAACCACAGCGGAACCAAGCACCAGCCAGTCGAAATCGACAGTGGCACAAACAACTACAAGCTCCAAAGAAGTAACCACAGTGGCATCCACATCAGCGGGCAGCAGTCAAGTTTTGTCTACCACAGCTAGAGATGCCAGTACAACAACTGAATCTTGGACAACTGTGCCTGTCGACACGTCTACACCATCAACCTCCGTGGCTACGACAGAGACAAGCGACGATCTCAAAAGTACAAGTGCATCCCTAGGGTCGTCCAAGCAATCTAGTTCATTGGAAACCACAGCTGACCAATCCACCACGATATCCCAGCCGCCAACAAGTAGCAGCACTTGGTCAACCACACATTCCCTCGAAGGCACAACCTTGGAAGACACTGTCCCAACAACAACGGAAACTTTAACAGTGCTGCCTGCAGACGGCCCCGCAACTTCACTTTCCTCGAGCACAATGTCTGCAAGTTCTGCTATGGCCCAAACCACACTTGCTGCTTTATCATCAACCACAGTCTCCGCCACTCAAACCTCTGTTAAATCGCATATTGTGCACCAATCCACCACGCCGACTACGGTGGTAGCCGTTACGCCTGGCGCCTTCGTGCCCACTACCATCTCTTCCACGACCAAGATCAGATCTACGGCCGCACCTAGCACCAAGTCCCTTACCACCACAACTTCAGAGGAGACATCCACTCTCAAGCATCACAAAGTCTTCAAAAAACGAACAACTGAATCATTTACTGACAACCCGACTATTGCTCTAACCCTGCCAGAGTTGTCGGACGAGAGGGCAGCTTCTGCAAGTGAGCAGCCGCCACCCAATCCTAAATACCCTGCCACACGTAGAGTAGTAGGCAATCGCACAAAATCCACCACTTTCATTGGCGAGATACGTAGCACCAGCGCCAACCCAGCTGAAACATCACCGCTTAAGTCAACATCTGGTGGTGCAACTACCAGTTTGGGTATCTCAAACCTTCAAACAACTATCGCTTTTGAAAGTCGAGATAAGACTCAAGGCGCAGTTCACCTAGCAAACATACCAGAGGTCATTTCTATTTCGCGTCAAACAACGACCGAAAGTCAAAATGAGGCCGAAGGCAATGTTCTGGAAGAAAGAAAAGCGGAAACGATCATCGTCCTGCCGCAAACAACGACTGCATTCGTGTACAAAATTTCGGGGTCATTCTCAAAACAGGAAAAGTTTGTCAGCCTCGAGCCTCTCATCAAGACCCCGCCTCCGATGAAAACAACTAGCGGCGTCAAAGATTTGCAATTAACGGAAGAAGCTACAGAAACCATGGCAATATCGAGTGATTTTCTCGATGGAGTTCCGACAACAGAGGCTGAGTTGCACATATCTTCCGAATATCTATACCCAAAGACGAGTCTGATTAAGGATACTGTAGGAAACGTTGATCGAAGGCGGACGGCAACACCTGGGCCTGATAATATACAGAGCCAACAAGGCCATTCCAAAGTCGACGCAACAACAAGAGGCCAACCATCAATCACTGAGGCCAGATTTGAGAGTACTCCCGACCCCGGAACCAGCAACGAGCACTCAACAAGTTCAAGCTCCCATGCAAGTCCCTCGTCAGCAACATCTCCACTCTTATCAACACCAAATGGCTCAACGATCTTTAGCACACTGGTCTCAACTTCAACTCGAACACCTCCCTATTCAGCCACTTCTAGTTTCAGTGCATCACTAAAACAGATTTCAGTGGGAAGCTCATCCACTTGGGCTTCAACTGGCCAATATCCCACAACAAACGCGAGAGCGATTACCACCTCCCCCAGTTTCTCTTTGTCAACAGCGGATCCAAGGGTTCCCAGCACAAGCAAGCCCCCAGACCCTTCATCGCGAGCACCCAGAACAGGGAAGACAACGACTCCAGGTATGACTGCTTCTTGCAGGCAGTAGCGGGAAGATCGATCGAGCTCTCATTGGTTTATAGATATCTGCCTGTCGTTGGAATGGGCTGCATGGTCTCACTGCAGTGTGACCTGTGGGTCAGCCCTCAGGAGCAGAACCCGGAACCGCCTTCCAACACAGAATGCAACGATTGACGACTGCCCGGCGGAGACGACAACGGAGGCTTGCCGCCTTCCGCCATGCGTAAAGGACCTCTTTGACGCTCCCCGTGCGCTGAACTCTAAACCGGCCTTTTTACAGACCCCAATGACTGAAATCGAGCAGGTGGCCACCAAAGTGATGATGAATGTGGGCTGTATCTGGATCCTTGTGGGTCTTGGCTGCTCCATTCTCGGGCTCATCATTTTCAGGTATGTTGTAGGATGCCGTGAGGCGAGGTCTCCCGTATCGATAAGACAAACAAATGCGAGAGAGATTTATTGAGCAACCACACGAGGCAACACAACACAACACGACTGAGCAGACTAGGCACACGGAGCCGGCAAGGCACCAGACAGGAAGTCAGCCAGACAAAGAGGCAAGGCGTGGCCGCAGAGCGACGAGAGACTAGGCGGACGAATGGGCAGGGCACGTATCACCAAAAAACGCAACATAGCAGGGCAGTGTCGATGACAGGCATAAAAGACCTAATGGCACGATATATCGAACACTATATCCCTCACATTGGCTATCTTGCCAAAACCCAATGGACTCCCACTGTCCATCCAATCTCACCGATCCATAATCGAACGCCGCCAATAAAGCTTCAGATAAGACTCCTGATACGTAATCACTGCCATGGATACCAAACACCACCCGATGAGCCGAGCCCAGATAGTCCAGATCCGAATTAATCCAATCGACACACCACGCGACACTTTTACAAAAAGCTCACACACCCTGGCCGAGTACACAAAAATACTCAACACTATATCCCTCACTATACGAGGGTGCCCTTATGCGGCTGATAAGATACGAGATATAGTATGACGCACACGAATACACATGATACGATAGGATATGATATAGTCAAGGCCCAAAGACTGAAAACTACGACTCGCCAGAATCCTATCAAAATATGACATATCCCACGTAAGGGCTAAGAATGCGTACACCCCCAATATTCCCAAAAAAAAGGTGAAAAACCTGGACATAACAACGCCTCGGTGGCCCAAAACATGAAAACGAAATGACCCTAAAAACAAACATACCGTAAACACCCTCTCTCTATATCTAACACGAGTCAATAAGTCGATATAAGCCCCCGAGGGACGTAAGAATTCCACATCCGATGTATTCCACTAATCTTGCATATCCGTAGGCGTTGGCGTCGGCGTCGAAGCATGCGAATCTAGCGATGCCTGGTCAAAATTAAAATCAGCAATCAGCGTACCCGAAAATTCTAACAGAATCATAACAGCTAGAGAATGGACATTCGTTGCTATAGCAGATCAACACTTTCATATCAATGACTGGGTCTTGCGCTGGCGTTGGAGACATACCACCGAGTGGTGCAACCTGATGATCGCTCGATCCTGGAACATTCTCAGCTAGCCGAATCAACTCCTGAAAACGTTGCAAAATCGCTGGCGCATCAGGCGAACTCACAACCACCAATCACAATACATCGATCGATCCTAACTATAATGGCCAAAATAATTAGCAATCATGCGGATGCAATTCGTCCAAAAATAATCGATACACGCAATTTCCTGACACACAGTGCAGCGAAAAGAATGCTTTCCCTCCATTTGCAAAAAAAACAGACGGGCAGGCAATAGCAAATATTGAATCCACAGGCTGAGCCTGGCCAGTGCACTCCATGCATCGCGAATACACGAAGGGATCAAAATCGCATGTGCAATGCATCCGACATGGCCATTGCCAGAGCATGCACCTTACTTCCATGGTCTTGTTATTCATTGGCGATTCGATCTGCACCAACCAGGCGGCGCCGAGCAAGCAAAGATGAGTCGAGAAATAGCAATAAAAAATGCAGGCACAATGGGCAGGTACAAATCAAATCGCAAACCGACTGACGATGAGCCCTGGAAACGTCTTCCACAGCATGCACGGACCATCCACCAAATCAATTAAAGCCTGGGGGTCCCTGACCGACTGTAAACAGGCATCCCACAATAGCAGAAATCTGAGCATTAGAAACCAAACTTGCGCAAAATCGGACCGTTTCAGGAAAAATCCAAGAGCAGGTAAAAGTCATAATCAAGGGCACATCCAGTAGTATACAGGCCCGGCCATTCCTATATCCTTGTACGATTTCCTAGTCCAAGAGTGCATCCACCATCGACGTCGATGGGGTCAATGAATCCACATTCGGGGTGAACAATTTCAAGTCCTTACACCCAGCTTTATGATCAGCTAATATGATCGCTTGCCCATATTCTTTCCCAGAACTCCATTTATCTGCACTCGAATTTCTCGACTTTCGTATCGACTTGGAATCCATCAAACCTGGAGGCATGATAACCGCTGGAAGCGGGGGACCCTTGTTCGAATAATAGGATGCGCAAACGACACAACCTGGCATGGCCATCTTCCCCGGTGCTCGTTCTGCAATCCCCATTTTCTTGACAAATTTGATTCGCTTCCTGCCCCGTTTCAGCGTCACCATTTTCACCTTCTGTTCCACCTCTTTCGATCCTCGCATCACCGGAGGGCCCATAGGACCGCAAACCACGGTCGTCAAAGCACTGCACCGTCTCGTTTGAGTCTCAGCTCCAATTCCCAACTGAGCGTTGCGATGAATTGTTTTGATAGGCGACTTTGTGACCACTGGTTGCTTTGCTTGCACTTCACCATCACGCGACTGCTCGCCCAGACTTATGTATTCCACGCCTTGCTCTAGAACCACAGTCGCACCACTTTCGATTTCCAAGTCACTCGAACCCAACACACTCGTATTTACTCGCTCTTCTTCATACTGTGGAGGTTGCCTGTCAGACAGAGCCGTCGAAGATATTACAGGCTGAGCCTGGGTACAAACGTTGTTATCCTTGTCACGCAGCGGAGCTATCTTGCCACTTTGACTTTGGGGGTCATCCTGAGCCAGCGGAGCTATCTTGCCATTCGATAAATCTGGCTGATCGTTGATCGACGGTCCACCCACAGTGACCACATGCTCGCTGGCAATATGCGAATTCGAAGCGATTCTTCCATTCCAATCAGGTGGCTCTCCCAAATCAAAATGAATGCGACCTTGCGAACTTCGATCGCGATCGCCATTCAAAACTACTGGTTTTCGAACATGAAGCAGATTGAGAGACACTTCAATGGGCACTGGAGGTCGAGGCAGAATTCGAACCTGTTGTGCGGCAACTTTGAAATTGGCAGCTGGGGTACCTCGAACATTGTTGACATATGGCAATTCGACTCCTTTCAAATAACCAGCGCAGTAGGTGACCGACTGTTTGCTTTCGGATAATGTATGCTGATATCGATTATTGATGTCTTGACCAATCAACATAGTGAGCAGACCCCGAGGGTCGTGCAAAATAGCTACTTCATGCAATATCGTTTTCGTTCCAAACGTAAGGTATACCTGCCGAGTGCCCAAAACACGAGGTGCGTCCTTGTCAATCGATCGAAATGACAATGAACATTGCTTGACCGAACCATCCCAACATGGGTGGATTTCCTGATACAACTTGTCCGAGATTACTGACGCCTGGGCACCCGAATCGATAACAGCTTGCACATATCGCCCATCGATGCCGATAATGATTTCTGGCGAGTCACGGCGCTGCAATGGTTGCAAGGCTGGCTGTTCCAGGGCAGCAGACAGTACAGCATGACGCTGGTGAAACGCAAGGCATCGATACCATTCATCTTTCCCAAAATCCATTTCTGGCGTGGATTTCTGAGTCACTCCTTCCGATCGTTCGACCGCCTTCGATGGCAATTTGGGCCAAACTCGATGAGGCTGCACGACTACATGATTGACATTAACTTGATTCGATTGGGCTGACTGAAGAGGCGCTTGCTGCTGAGCAGCGTCAGATAGAACTGGCGAAACCGACTGACCTGGAGCTGCTTGCCATGGTTGAGCGCGGGCTTGACGTTGCGACTGTTGCACTTCAGCCATGTCTTCCACAAACAAATATGGACATCGAAAATGACCATGGCCTGGATTCCGACTGCATAACTGACATGGAGGACGTCGAGGGCAATGCGCAGCCACATGACCCCATTCATAGCATTCTTTGCATTGCATTTGGTCAACGAATCTTGGCACGGGCACCTGCACTACAGCGTCATACGTGTGCCCAGTTTCTGGTGAACGATAGGGGCGATCTCCCAAACCAGTTGGTGGTGGACGAGTTGTTGGTTGCGAAGCTCCAGCGGTCATTGATGCAGCCTGTGGACCGAGTCCAGAAAGTGGGGTCATCAGACTAGGCAAATGTGTAGGCGACTCTTCAAAATTGCTTGATAGCGGAAAATACGCAGGCGCAGCAGCAGCTTTTGACGCAATTTGATCGAGATACTGTTTCGGTTCAGGCGTAGGATACGATGGTGATGAGGCTGATTGCGCTTCTGGCTGTTGTAATCGAGTTTGCGGTTGATAATACGAAGCTGGTGGGCGCTGCTGATATCGACTGTAAGGCGCCGGAGGCACGGAAATCGGGGTACCTGCTCGAGCGCCAAAATATTTCGGATTATTCGGGGGAGCGGGCGCGGCATACGCATTAGCATCGTGACCTTGATCCATATCCGTGACTTCTACTGCTGCGGCCGTGGCAACCGATTGCGATTCGTTCGAAGCCGACTGAGTCGGGTTACGCAGCTGCCACTTCGCTGCCCGCAACTTGATTTCCTCGAACGACGTAGACTGCGACCCATCGATATGATGTTCTTGAATAATACGGGTCAACTCACCTGGCAGATGCCTTCGAAAGGCGTCAATCAACTGCCACCGCAACTGATCAGTTGTACATGCCGGATAGGCCCGTTTGGCCGCGTGTTCCAATCGATTTCCAAATTCGAGATACGACTCACCCTGTGCTGGTTTCAATTCTTGAAACTGCGTGATCAAGAACGACTCGTCCCTCAACTGAAATTGAGCAGCCATATCCCTCGTCAACTTCGGCCAAGCCACCTGCGGGTTGGCTGCCTGATACTGACACAACCACTGGGCCGCCTGGCCCGTCACATTTATTGGCAACAATCGCAACAGATCTTCCTCCGCAGAACAACCCCACACCCCCATTTTCATAACGTATTCACGCAACCACTCGTCCAGCGGAGGCGAGTTGACCGAGCCAGCGTACTTGACAATTCCGATATCGATCGATTTTCCTTTGTCCAACAATAATTGCAATCGCGACCGAGCCAATTCCGAGTGGGATCGAGACTTCCGCAGTTGGCCCGGAGGCGGAGCCCCGCTATTTTCGCGATCTCTCCGTTTACGCACATCGGACGCCACACTGACCACTGACTCGCTATCCGAATGATCCGTGGCATCTGAAAGAGGATTATTAACCGACTGAGTCGGGCGAGACGTGCCTTTCTTTTTCGTCTCCACCACCGACGCCAAGTTCATAATCGATTTATGGAGCGTCGCCATCTGCGCCTGCGTCGCATCCTGCACTGCTTTGACGATTGCTTCCACCTGCGATGTCGTCCCGTCCTGTCCCGTTGTCGACTTTGCCACATGAGACGGCGGCTGCGATGACGACTGATTGATAGCGGTTTCATTGTACACCTGCTGCCAGGCACGGTCATAATCTTCCAAAATTTCGTCAGTCGCTACCTGTTGCTCAGCAGGCAGAGCCTGGAAAGTCACCTGCCGGGTCGGGACCGAGGGGAAACAGTACTTACCCGTCACCGAATCTTTAGCCAATGGTTGTCGCGTCTGCGGATGCAAATATCGAATATGCACGGGCAACGGAACATACATCGTTACCAAATCGTCTCGTCCAGGTCGAGGTTCGTGATTTTCTTGAATCCAAAATTCCATCAGCCCGCTGGACGGGCCGAACGAAGCCGACAACTCGATTTGAGCAATGGCCGCCGCCGCTAATCGCACAGCATGACGCAACGAAACCAGATCACTCGTCTCATCGATGTCACGCCGAGCGCGGGGAGCCAAGGCCGTCAACATACTTTGCCAAAATTCGGGATCCGTATTGTTCAATAATTCGTGCCAGCCAACCCATCGATCGATGCTCGTCGGAACCCTGCCAGAGGGGGAATCCACGTCAATCACTGGAATATCGGGCCGCCCACTCGTAGCACCTGACCGAGTGTTGTTCGTGGAGCCTCCCCCGCTCGCCACCGTTCGATCGCTCCGCATACTGTACTGGCCAACAACGTCCACATTATTTGCCGAGCTAGAAGAATCTTGGCCAGAGGCCGGTAACCCCGGGACGGCAACCCTCTCCAAAAGCTCAGCCTGGCGGGTAACTAACTTACCAACCGTCTGGTCCAACTGTTGAACTCGTTCACGATACAACCGATCCTCTTCCTTCTGCCTGGCCCGTTCCGCTACCAACTCGTCCCCCCCCCCCGAAGCCGTTCCTCTTCCTCATTCTGCCGGGCTTGACGAATGCGCAACTGCTCGTTTTCCCAATGAATACGCTCTTCATCCCCCGCATATCGAACACGTCGCTCCGTCAACTGCACATCTTCGATTTCCAATTGCTGAGCCCGTCGATTGAGCTCCTGCTCACGACGATTACTCTGCTCGATCATTTCCCTTTCCCGTTGCTGCAATTCCTCAAAACGCAATCGCCACTGCTCGGCCATATCGATAGCGGGCGGGTTCTGCGGAGGAGGCTGAACCTCGGGAGCATTTCCATTGTCTCCATTGTTTCCTAATCCGAGATTTTCCAAATTCGGTCCGTGATCGATATTTCCTTGAACGTGATCGCCGCCAATCGGATCGTTGTCGATGCCGATGATCGGCGGGACGTCGCCGTTCTGATTATTGAGAATGCCTCCTTGATCGGCCATGCCAGACACCAAGGTACGAAAAATTCGAAAAAACGAAAAATTTTCCACCAAAATTCAAAATTCAACGAAATTAAGCCAAAATACGAAACCAATAATCGATTCCCCCACGCGGACCTCCGTTTATCGATCCGGCATGGGAACCAATGTAGGATGCCGTAAGGCGAGGTCTCCCGTATCGATAAGACAAACCAATGCGAGAGAGAGATTTATTGAGCAACCACACGAGGCAACACAACACAACACGACTGAGCAGACTAGGCACACCGAGCCGGCAAGGCACCAGACAGGAAGTCAGCCAGACAAAGAGGCAAGGCGTGGCCGCAGAGCGACGAGAGACTAGGCGGACGAATGGGCAAGGCACGTATCACCAAAAAACGCAACATAGCAGGGCAGTGTCGATGACAGGCATAAAAGACCTAATGGCACGATATATCGAACACTATATCCCTCACAATTTATTACCAGCACATCGCGTATTTCACAACTGTGTTCGGTATTAACGCAGCGCTTGGCGCGTTCATCTTCATGTACCACTTGCTTGCTAATCAGCAGGTGAGATATTGTAAAACTCCTACTTAAATGTATTTTAAATAGTAAGCATCTGAGACTGTATTAACTTTTTAGGTTAGAGCATTGGCTGTAAAGACTTACCGTCGCTGTTTTTTGAAAAAATAAAGTGTTATGGATAATTAAAGGAGAAGGCTACTGATCCCACTCTTCTTGCTAGTTTGATAATGCCGATATACACTGGGATTTATAAACACTACAGCAAGGTTTGCCGTGCAAATGTAATGGATTGCCAAAATTTTTTCATATGATTTAATTTTACGATTATTTGGGTTATGATTTGAATTGAATAAATGCTGAGTGATATGAACACGAGCAGTTTGGATAAAAGAATGCGTTTCGTGCAGCTGCATCGAAGTTGAATATATTTCGAATATGTATGGGGTCTACATTAACTGGGGTTACATAACGGTGCATAAGTTAATAAAAATCATGATCGACGAATTTCAAATTTGTCCTCAGGAAAAACGAATAAAAGTGATGATGAAAGCACCGCACACTCACTTTGCTGGGTGATAAAGTTGGCTGGTCACACTGAATGCACCAGCGTGCACCCGTAGGGCGTGAATCGTCTTGATGATCAGGCAGGGATCTTGGCAAACTGCTTTTTGCCGATTAGAATGAGTATCTAAATCCAGTTCAGTTACTTCAGATCGAGTCACCCAGTTCGCATTAGACCTGAACGAAGGAACTATCTGCAACAAATTCACGAAGCCAGCCGATAAAGCTGTCACAGCGATGGGGGTATGTTATCAGTTTCATATCAAGACAGCCGATGGATCTAAAAGAAGTGTCAACACGGTATTGACTCATGAAATGCCGCGATCGCACTCGAGGACTGACACAGGCAATCTCTGGTTCCGTTCGATTGGCTATTACACACTCTCCAAATCTTGACCACAAACAGGCCGCCGAGTCCACTCTCCTGTTGCCCTCATTTGTGAAGAGTGTTGTTCAAATATCCAGGCAGCGTTTTAGCCATCCCAAGACACGGTCCATCCAGTGCGTGGACCAGGCCGAGGTAAAGTCGAACTACTCCCCTGCTTCGTGCCATGATCTGTGCTTTAGCGAGGCCTACAACCAGCAGTACCAATGCTGGCTGCACGATAAGGAGCCAGCCAACAGCGTGGCTCATAACAATGTCACGGCATCCTGTAACGCCTACGATTGGACTCCCTCAAGCATCTAGAGCGTTCAGAAGAGAACAGCCGGCGTTCAGATGTCGTATCCAATGCGTCCAAGCAATTGTGTCTGACCCAGTGTCCCTCTGAATGCGATCGCACGTACTTGGACATCGCTTTACGATAACGTTATCATGTCGATGACAGTCACTTACGGCCACTTGAAAAAGAACTGTCGCAATTGATTCGTTCGCGGACCATATCTGTCAAGAGATCAGATTTGGGCCCATCCATGAGGGCGGTGTGTTCATATGCTCGAAAAGAATATCATCTCGTTCACTTCATTCGTCAGCAACTTGAATGCTTGTCTGGGCCTGCTCGTGGGAAAACCGTGATGACTTTCGCAAAAAATGGAACTGTTCGCTGGAAAAAAGTACAAATACTCTATGACTAGGCCGGGCAGAACACTGTTGGAAGCTGTGTAGAGGCTCGACTGGCAATCGATAGGTACTTGTAGCGAGAGCGACGTTGTGAAAGCGTAGTTGAAGAGAGCGACGAGAGAACCGACTGCCCAGGTCGGCCGGAGGAGAGAGACTGAATATACCACAGCTTCGTTACACTGTCTTTTTCGGACAAAGATACGCAGGCGACCACTCCGGTCGGAGACAGAACGAAGAGAATGAGCCACAGGAAAGCGAACTAACGAAAGCATAAAAAGGAAAGAATCACATCGTAAAGTCACAAATCGACCATGCTTCTCCTCGGCTGTAATGTGAGCCTTGAAATCCATCGCGCTCCGTCGCGACACTCCGGCGGGCGAGAGATGCCCAGGGAACGGGGGAAGTTGGGACCAGAGTTCATGGATCAGTATCAGAAAGGTACTGTTATTGTAACGAGATGGGTCTACCAAAAAGAGAAAAGGGAGCTTTTAGAGACTACAGAAGAGTTATTCATGCGAAAACCGAACTTTCAGAAAACACTTTAGATACGTATTTAGATAAACTCGACGAACGACATTTAGATAAGACATAGATAGATCTCAGACGTATTTGCATGCTCTATACGTCTGACTGTTGTGCATGCGAGGCGGCGCATTCAAGAGGATACAGATTCTGGATAGGGCGACGAATCGATCGTCCAGACGAGAATCGGATGTTGGCGCTGCGGACTTGCCCATCCGTACCGCGTTTCAAATCGACGATTTTGCCCATGGGCCAGTGCATTCAGGGAGCGGGCGCTTTCACAAGAACGATTTCCCCTATTTGGGGAGTATGAGGGGACTTGATTCGGGGCTGGCGGTGCGTCCAACGAGACCTTTCCATAAGGGACGTAAGGTACTGGCGTCGCCAATGTTGCCAGAATGTTTCAAGATAGCCTTGGCTCTTCCGCCAAAGGGTGACGAGGTCAGCGTTACGAAACTTGCGATCCGTTGTGAAGGAGTCGTTGATTGCGGACGACGTTCGTGAGGAGAGGAAAAGCTGGGGAGTTAGGCACTCTCCATCTTCAATATCGGATCCAACGTAGACAAGTGGGCGAGAGTTCAGGACCGCTCCGATTTCACAGATAAGCGTGCTAAGCTGCGACACGGTCAGAGTAGAATGATCGATGGATTTACGGAGGCATTGCTTGACCATACCAATTAGACGTTCGTAGAAACCTCCTTCCCAGGGAGTGGATTCCGTGATGAAATGCCATACGATTTCGTGATCGAGGCAGTAAGAGGAGATGAATTGTTTGGTTTGTTTAAATTGTTTCGCGTTGTCGGAAATGATTGAGGTGGGTTTACCACGTCGAGAGATGAAGCGAGAAAGGCATAAGAGAAATTCGGATGAGGTAAGATTATTGACCAATTCGAGGTGAATTGCACGCGTAGTGAGGCAAGTGAAGATGCAGATCCAGTTCTTTTCCAAACCCAATTTCGTTTTGACCAAGAGTGGCCCAAGATGGTCGAGGCCAGTATGAGAGAAAGGGAGCGTTTTTGTCACTCGCGAAGCGGGGAGGGGAGGGAATAGAGGGGCCGTATACGGGCCGCCATCGACGCGTTTGCATACAAGACAATGACGAAGGACTGAGAAGATGACTGAACGCCCAGCAGGTATCCAGAATCTTTGCCGAATAGCGGATAGCGTATGCGCGACCCCAGCGTGTTTCAGCTGAACGTGAGTGTCCATAATAAGGAGACGCGAGAATCCGCTTCGTTTTGGGAGCAATATAGGAATTTTTGCTGACGTTTGAAGATCCGATTTTTCCAAGCGTGTCGTACATCGGATGATGCCCTCCGCATCGAGAAAGGTGCGTAGGCCGGGAACAGACGAAGGACCATCTGGGTAGTGACTGCTCTGAATGTGGCGAATCAGATAATGTTGAGTGTTAGCGATTTCATCCCCAGTTAGTTCGGTAGTCGGCGTAGATTTGATTTTACGGCAATGATTGAGAAAGCGTAAAACGTATGATACAACGCGAAGAAGGCGTTGAAGGGTCGTGAATCGTTAAAGAATATCGGTTTCCTTCTGAGGATTTACGCTGATGAGAGTCTGTGTGTCTATAGACGATATAGGAGCTGAAATTTCAGGAGAAGTAGGCCATTTGTCGGGCGATTTGGAGAGGAAGTCGGGTCCGTTCCACCATGAGTTAAGCGAACTGTAGTTTTCTGGAGTGGTACCGCGAGAGGCTATATCGGCTGGATTCGATTTTCCCGGGACGAAGCGATAGGATACGTTTTCGATGGAGCGGATTTTGTTTACGCGATTCTTAATGAAGATTGTATCTGGTCGGGGATTATGGAGCCAATGGAAGACGCATTGTGAATCGGTCCAGAGGTAGCAGGTTTCGACTTTGAGTTGGGTGGGCTGTAATGACTGGCGTGTCAAGGCGATGGCGCGACTTCCGATGTCTGCTGCGATAAGCTCAAGTCGAGGGATCGATTGCTTCTGTTTAGCTGGGGCGACTCGCGATTTGGCGGAGACGATGCGTGTGACGATCTCTTCGTTCGGACATTCGAATCGTAAATAGACGCAACAGCCGAAGGCGGCTTGAGAGGCGTCTGAGAAACAATGGACTTCACAGGATGGGGGAGACGACTTGATTCTCCAATGAATCGAGGCCAGGAGACATTGCCGAGCGAGGTTAGCTGTTGAAGTAGAATGGCCCACTTTTGAGAGTCGGTTTCAGAAAGAGCTTCGTCCCATTTGCGACTGGTGTTCCAGAGGGCTTGAAGGAAAATTTTTGCTTGAATCGTGATAGGTGAGACGTAACCGAGGGGGTCGAAAACACTGGCGACTGATCGTAGGACAGATCGTCGGTTGGGAGCCGCTGGACTTCGACTGAGTTTAGGCTCTTTGATGCTGAGGAGGTCGGTTTCAGTATCCCAGACAAGACCAAGTACTTTTACTTGCTTGGAAGTGACAAGATCTGGCTCAGGGAGGGAATCTCGGAGATCCGGGCAGGAGCCAGACCATTCACGAAGGTTCATCGATGCGTCTTGGAAAATTTTCTTTCCATCTGAGTAGAACTGGTGAGCTTGGTCGGGGGTCTCGACCCCAGTGATGACATTGTCGACGTAAATGTCATTTAGAATTTTCTTAGCGGTTGGGCTTTCGTATTTCTTGAGATGGTGCGCGACAGTAGCGGCAAGAAGAAAGGGCCAAGTGATGATGCCGAAGGGAACACGAGCGAATCGAAACGTTTGGACGTTATCTTCCGTAGTATACTAAGAGGCATCCTTCAGCCAGAGAAACCGGGTTACGTCTCTGTCTCCCTCTTGCAATCCGATTTGTAAGAAAGCCTTTTCGATGTCTGTGTCATGGTTAAGTTTGTATCTCCCGCGTGGATATCATGTAGTGTAGTGTGCGTTATTGTAAAGCTTGCTCGCCAGGGCTACGGCCAGAGCAGGCGACCGGTGTAGAGTACAGAGGATCGTAATATAATTCTCGTCTAGTGCGGTTGGTCTGGAGATTACTCTTCTCCGCACGCGGTCACGTCGGATAGCAACGTGACATTTCTGGCGAGCTTGGCAGGAGGCGAGGAGTCGGTGGAGAAGAGTGGCGGATTGGTATATATACCTGTAAGTCGGGTTGATTCGGTCTTGGGTCGTAGTACGGGAGCTTGTCCTTGGATTGGGACAGCGATATTTGGGCAGCCGCTTCGTTCCGCTTGTGCTTCCTGGATTGGTTGCACTGGAAACGGACTTAGAGAGTTTCGTGCTGTTTGTGCTTCCTGGATTGGTTGCGCTGGAGACGCACGTTGGGAATTTCGTTTGAGTGCCTCGTGTGCTCTGGAGACGAATTCCACGTTCGTTTGCGTTACCTGGATTGGTTCGCTGGAGACGAAGCTTACTCTCACTAGCGGAATCGTTGAGTACCTGGATCGGTTCTCTGAAGCGAATTCGATCAGTAGCTCGAAAAGTTGCCGCGCGGACTCACGCGCAGAGACTGTGGGGGTGAGCATGGCTGCGAAGTTTAGTATCACGTATGCGGAATTGCGTGAAAAGTTACCTCCTTGGGTGAAGAAAGAGGTGTTGAAGGCCTATTGCGATGCCAACAACGTGAAGGTCTCGGCCACATCAACGAAACAGGATATGGTAGAGGAACTTGGCAAGGCGATTTCTGCCGGATGGGACCAAGGTGCTGTGCATGGAGGTAGCAGCGGGGAAAGTACTTGGGAAATGTCCATGATCGATTTCGGTCCGTACATGAATGAAAGTACGAGTAAAAAACCGCCGAAAGGAGACGGAGAGTATACGGGAGCGGACGATGCGTCGAGCAAGGCGACGCCTATGACGAATCCGCAACGGCCACGCCTGGACCAAGGCGATGGTGGCACGGGTATCGCTCAGATGATGATGCAGCAACAGGCCATGTTCTTCGAGTTCCTGCAGAAACAACAGCAGAGGCAGGATGAGGACAGGCGCCGCGAAGCTGAGGAGCGGAAACGCCAGGAAGAAAGGCAATTGGAGCAGCATAAGATAATGCTGGAACAGATGCAGGCTTTGACTGTCTTGATTCGGTCACCGCCACAGGCTGGTAGTACGCAGCCCAGTCAAACGTCTGTAGTGTCCCCGTCTGTGAATCTGCCAGGTCTAAAGATCGCAGTGTTTTCGGGCGACGTTGAAAAGATAGACCCATTCGAGTGGTTGCAGACTTTCCGTACATATAGTACGTTAGGACGGTGGTCCGTCGTTCAAGTCATGGAGGGTATCAAAGTGTATCTGACGGGCGAGGCTTTAGCCAAGTGGAACGAGTTGACTGATACGGATAAGAATTCTTGGGAACGTGCAACGGCTGTATGGCTGGAAAAGTTCCTCGGAGAGAAAAGGTCGATTTTCAGAGTGCAGTTAGCTGCCCTGAAGCAGGAAAATCGTTCAGTCGCCTGGTATACACAAGAATTCTTGCGACTGGCAAAGTTGGCCTCATTTAAGGCCACGAACCAGACGGTTCGGGATAATGACTGGCCTATATGCGAAATGTATGTCGCAGGATTGCGCAACACGATTCAGAAAGAGGTTCGCAGAGATAACCCGGATAGGTTATCAGTGGCGAAGGAGTTTCAGGCTGGTGATATGGTGATGTATAAGCGAATGCATACACCGGCAGGCTTATCATCGAAGCTGTTAGGCTCCTGGACTGGACCCTATCGTGTCACGCAAGTGATATCGGCTCACAACTTGATTATCCGTCCGCAAGGAGGATTAGTTGGCGAAGAGAAGCGTGTTCACGTAGAACAGGTGAAGCGGTATGTGCCAGAGGTGGATAGGCCACGCAAACCAAGTCTGCTGAAGGTCGGTGATGCAGTGTGGGCCAAA
Organism: Mesodorylaimus sp. YZB2_4; assembly: GCA_030248295.1. Taxonomy (NCBI): domain Eukaryota; kingdom Metazoa; phylum Nematoda; class Enoplea; order Dorylaimida; family Dorylaimidae; genus Mesodorylaimus; species Mesodorylaimus sp. YZB2_4. The sequence continues at coordinate 485,649 of JASANH010001018.1, forward strand.
ATGAAGTACCACCCATATTTGCCAGCACGTATAGTGGATGAAACGGAATTCCCGGATAAGAGGCCTATAAAACCAAATTGGGTTCGTGTACACTTCTTCGGCGAGAATAAGTACGGACTAGTCGAGCGCGATAACATCTTCGACTACAGGCAGTATAAGGAGGTGTTAGCCTCCAAGGCGGCAGGTTTGCCTCGTGCGATGCGAGACGCGGAGAGGTACTTGGAGGAGGAGAAGGACACGCGCAGTCGTGTGGCTTTGGTGAAGGAGAGACGGAAGTGGGTGCAATAGGAATCGGAGACGTCGGTCAAACTCAATCAACAGCGTACAATACGGTCGTACGATGTCAATGGAGATGGGCGACTTACGACGCCAATGATCATGATTTTTGCGTTTCGATATTTTGTGTTTCGTGTAGGAGTTCGTGTAACCTGAGGGGGAGGTGAATGTCACGGTTTAAAGGCTCCTGCATACTAGGCGCGTGGACGCGTGCGGGCGTGCGAGCGCGCGTGCGTGAACGAAAATTCAGGTTATACTTCACGCGTGAAAGCTAGCGTGGGCGCGTGCGTGAGAGAATGGGGGGAGGGGGTCGCGTGAACACGTGACGCCGCCTTGCGTGAGCCTCCGTAGCCCGATCAGTCTGCTAGGGGGCATGGTTTGGCAGTCTCACTCGTGAAATCGAAATGCCATATTTTGTGTTTACAGCAGATCGATATTTTGAGTTTGCAATCCGATTTGTAAGAAAGCCTTTTCGATGTCTGTGTCATGGTTAAGTTTGTATCTCCCGCGTGGATATCATGTAGTGTAGTGTGCGTTATTGTAAAGCTTGCTCGCCAGGGCTACGGCCAGAGCAGGCGACCGGTGTAGAGTACAGAGGACCGTAATATAATTCTCGTCTAGTGCGGTTGGTCTCGAGATTACTCTTCTCCACACGCGGTCACGTCGGATAGCAACGTGACATCTGCTGATATTTCGATGGGGTGCAGTTGGAAGCGAATGAGGATATGGGCTACATTATCGAGAATGACCGGGCCACGGTATAGGCATTCGTTAAGACTCAGATCTGACTTGTTTGCTTTAGCAGAACCATCATATACAATGCGAAGTTTAGTGGAGCGATCAGGTGTTATTACGGCATGGTGAGGAATGTAGTGCAGCTTGTTTGGTGAGGGATCCTCTGGGACCTTCTCGATGATACCGCTTTGAAGCTGGTAGTTGATGGTTCTTTGATACTGATCAAAGACTTCAGGTGAGGTGGCATGTCGCTTTACGAGAGAATTCAAACGGCCAAGAGCGAGTTTGTAGTTGGATGGAATTTGATAATCGGGGTATATCCATGGCCACTTTACGTAGTATCGTTTATCTTTGAAGCGCAGATCATTCTCAAACGTGCGAAGTACGGATTCATCATTGACATCAGATGAATGGTCTCGTATTCCAAGTTGTTCAAGATCCCAAAATGCCGATGGGTCAACCATGTCCATGGCGTGCGAATCGAAAGAATTCGGACTAGGCGAATCGACTTGAGAGAGCGTGTTCGTAAAGAGAAGCGTCGTATGTGAGATGATGTTTGTCGATTCATTCGTAGCAGATGGAGTTGGTGATTCTCCTTTCCCAGTAAGGATCCACCCCAGATGAGAAGGAATGAGAGATAGCGGAGAGCTTCCCGGCACTGAGACACTGAAGTCAGCGAAGATTTGATCCCAGTATTCTGCGCCAATTAGGATGTCGACAATACGGGACTCCGAAGCACACGGAATAGTATCGGCTAGATCGTAGGACTGCAGGAATGTCTCAGCTTCTGGAGATAGGGTTGCCATCGGGCGAACCGTCGGGTCGGTTATCTTCGGAATCACATAGGCATAGGCTGTGATGCTGAGATCGAAGCCATCGCGAGTGCGAATGGAGAAAGCTACCAAGCGGGAGCTGAAGGAATTCATGATGCCACCGAAAGAAGAAACGCGAATCTGCTCTATTCGAATAGCAGGAGCACCAATTCGCCTAGCGAATTCTGAAGAAACGTAGGATCGTTGACTTGCAGAATCAAGTACAGCGTGGCCATCGAAGAACGGCTTTGATGGGCCAGAACGAGCGGTGATCTTGGCGGACAGCATGAAGGAGGAGCGAAGAGGACTTGGAGCTATGCAGGATGTTGTTTGCCCAGATGAGGGGCCGGTCGTAGAGTGAGATGTAGCAGAGGAGGAGGAAGAACCGCAGAGCGAACGATGATGCCTTCCATGGCAAGATGGGCAGTTCTTAGTACTTTTGCAATCACCAATGCGATGACTGCTAGACAGACAGTTGAAGCAGAGTTTCTTTTCTGAACATTGCTTCTTGCGATCGTTGGGCGTAGGATACTTCGGGCATTCGCTGGGCCAGTGACTACCATTGCAGAGCTGGCACATCGGCGGTTTCGTTTGAGAGGATCGAGAGCCGCGGTGGCTATTCGTAGCGGGGTTACTTGAAGCGAGGTTCATGGTTGTGAAGACGCGACCATGACTCTGATGGCTAGCCGAGTTCCGAGTAGCCACCGCCGCCTTGAAATCCATCGCGCTCCGTCGCGACAGTACTCTGCACGGAGCCGGCAGCTGAGAGCGTCACCCGTCAGGGTGATGTTTCAGCCATGTATCAGGTTGGAAGACTTGGTACTGAGTGTTTGGCGTAGGGCAAAAGCTCCATCGGTCACTTCCCTCAGTAATACGGACCCAGTCGTATTACAACTGCTCTGACGCACACTCACATCCAAGCTGCACAACACTTTTTACAATTAGACCGCAGTAAGCCATGCTGCGATTTCAAGCCAGTATAAAACAGTACTATGTCAGACGTTGATGCCAAGCAGGTGTCGTCCACAGGTTCGCACGCTCAACAGTAGATATGTAACCCACGGCTAGCGGACCATGGCTTGGGATCGAGAACTATTGATCTCTCTTGGCTCAGGGACGTCAGGTCTCGGGTTGACGTTTCAGCCGCAAGGCGGGCGCAGGACTTGCTTTGACATCGGAGTTTTTGTACTGTAATACCGACTTCGGTCAGTCGCATCTCCTGCGCCCGTCTGCCAACGGTTGCACTATCACTGCTGCATCATAGCTTGTACGATATTTAGGGCCAGGGGTGAAACTGATAGCCAATATCCAGTAATCTGGCTATTCAGTTTCAAAATCCTACCAGATTCATCGTATAGCATATTTTTATAGGAAGCTTTATGCGTTTTCACCCAGAATGGACCAATTTTTAAGATTGAGTTTTGAGCGCGCCGATTAGCTTCGCTGTAAAAGAAGAAGTGTAGGGCAGACCGAGGATGGGTTTTAAAAGATGAAAAAACTATAAATGGAGATCGAGCCCATCGTCTCACCGACAGCTCCGCCAAGCAAATCGCAGAGCTTCCATCGTGCATCGAGTCAACGTCATGGGGCAGAATGCTTGTTGCTTTTGTGGATTCCATTATTACGTAGAGATTCCTTGTTGCCAGTCAGAAATCGAGGCTACACAGTGTCCTCCTTTGTGCGTCCGCAGGATCGCCTTGACTGCACGCCTACATGAAATAAATATACAGATACACACTATCAACATCTGCCTTTACAGTAAGTGCACCTATACATCCATGCGAATAGCCTTACTACAATTGGTCGTCAAGTCACATTCCGTGTCATTTTCCTTTCGCATGATTTGCTGCAGTTGTCCGAAACCGCAAGGGAAGGGTTGTGTGAAAATACCTTGGACACTACTGTATACTTCGTATGGACACACACACAGTATGTTGTAGACGAAACACGGTTGCTGCTAGCATGCTCGCACCGTCCGCTAATCGTAAGTGTACCCGCTGTACACTGTATGGCCAGTCCATGCTCATCGTTTGTCTGATCACTGTTAGTTTGGCCATGAGACCCTGTTCACTCGCTTCCTCTCACCGTCACTCGCATCAGCATTGTTTTATGCCTCGATGTTCCGACGCCCGTCTTCGCGACGGATCTGCGCAATGTCTAGTGATTTCATGTGATGCACAAAAATCCAGTCTTTCAAAAAGGCAGTCAATCGTCTAGAAGTGAAAAACCTGGTCTTGTTCCATCCAGTCAGTAACAAATTCATGTGAAAAACCACAAGCGAATCATCCGCGACCAAATCCGTTTCAACGACCTTGGCCTCAAACCTCGCGATTAGCCTCAGGCTCTGTTCTAAAACCAGGCCATTGACTCCGGACTTTCCTTTTTTATCCTCACGCATATCACACGAGGAACCCCTTCAATCGAAAAATCGGTCAAGTAATTTCCATTCTTTGACAGCTTTCTTGCCATGATTGATGGTTGTCGCTAAGGTCGTGCCTGTTGACGTGAGCAGACGAATAACCGGTCCCTCGGTAATTTAGTCGAAAATAGTAGCTCCGCGATTAAAACAGACAATATGAATCCAAGAGTCACGCGCGAGATGAGAGATCCGAGATGCGCTAGTTGTCCTTGGGGCGCCCGCAGTGCGCGAGATGACATGATGAATTCCGAAAGTTCATGGCCTTTAGACACAACTTAGAAATCTATGGGCTAAGGAGGACCTGTCATCAACTGTCGTTATCCAACGAGACATCTCCAGGGTCTCGGTTCGAATAAGGCATACACGCATTCTTGAACGATCTTTAAAATTAAATTTTATGTTTCGCTTGAATGATGTTTACTGGTGATTGGATCAGGCACTAGTTTTAGATCGGCCTCTCTTGGTCTATTTTAGTTTTTCTACTGCGCCTGGTGAAATGTCAGCCAGGAATTGCATTGAATCTGACGTGAGATTGAAAGAGACGATAGCGATCAAAATTTTTGACGAATTTCTTTAGTTGGACGACCTTTGTTTACTGGAATCGAGGCCCGTCTAGAGGACGCCATATCTAGGCCTATATAAGGAGGTAAGAGATCAGTGAGAGTGCCAGTCCTACTCGATTGATAAACTCGTCTCCTGTTCATTCTCCGTCTGTACACTATTTCGTTCGCCTGTCAAGATGAAAGCGATCTTTGTCCTCGCTGCCCTCGTCTATGTGGCCCATGCTGCGGTAAGTGCAACTTGCTGTTTTTGCTCAGGTTAATGTTGGAACGATCATGACCGCTCCATCCCTAACTACTTTCTATCAAGCGATGGCTAAGCTGGTGTGCTTTCAGCCGCAAGCTCAAAATCAACACGCAGGTAACCGACAGAGGCCAGGAGGCCCGCCTCCAGGTGCCGCCGTAGATCCAGCGGCCAGTTCCTCTTCCACATCAGGCCCATCAACCACCGATTCTTTGGTTATTTCCATCCTCAAAGCCGAATCGTCGAACGCCTCGGCCAACACTTCAGCTCCAGCGCAAGAACAGCCATCAGCACAGGCTCCTAATCCAAGCAACCCTAGCAACCCTAGCAACCCAAGCAACCCTAGCCACCCAAGCAACCCTAGCAACCCTAGCAATCCTAGCAACCCAAGCAGCCCTAGCAACCCAAGCAGCCCTGGCAACCCAAGCAGCCCTAGCAACCCTAGCAACCCTAGCAACCCTAGCAGCCCTAGCAACCCTAGCAACCCTAGCAACCCTAGCAACCCTAGCAACCCAAGCAACCCAAGCAACCCAAGCAACCCAAGCAGCCGTGGCAACCCAAGCAACCCTAGCAACCCAAGCAGCCCTGGCAACCCAAGCAGCCCTAGCAACCCTAGCAACCCTAGCAACCCTAGCAACCCAAGCAACCCAAGCAACCCAAGCAGCCGTGGCAACCCAAGCAGCCCTAGCAACCCAAGCAATCCCAGCGACCCAAGCAACCCTAGCAATCCTGCTAATCCAAGCAACCCGAACTCTGCTCCATCAGGTGAGCATAGGCCAGGCGCAGCTGCTGGTCAGCCACGCTCATCCAAAGAATCGAAAGGAAAGAAGTCCAGCAAGGAACTCTCGACGTCCACAAGCAGCAGCACAAGCACCACCACTGCGCAAGGCAACAACATCGTGAAGTCGGGTTAGGTACGAAATGCTGCATGGTCTCACCAGCTGACTGCTTTTATGCTCCTTTATGATCCGCTCAGTTTCAATAGCCCTGGCATTTTTCTCCTTGGCTCCTTCAGCTTGGTACGATGCATCTTCTCGAGATGATTGACGTATTCATGTGATTATGCAATAAAAGATCTTCATAGTATCAGTGTTTTCATGCAGAACGAGGGGCCTCTCAAGACCCACACACAGACAAACCTGTAAAAGTGCGAGTACCAAAACCTCACAGCAGCTCGCTTGGGTACATAATTCAGTGCACTGAAAATCAAACCACTCAAAAACCCTTCAACATTTTAAAAAGGAAAATATGACGAGAACTAAAGTAGGGACACACGGGTTAATAACGCAAATGTGTTTTTATCCCTTCAGGAATCACTGTCTAACCTTTTCATCAAAACTGGTATGCATATTGACACAGCAGGCCTGTGATTAGTGCACAAAAAACTGCTATGATAGATTGGTTCAGAAGAGAAGGGCCATGTCTTGTGGTTATCTTGATTCTCTTCCCTTCTCACACATCACTTGGAAACTGGTACCCCATTCACCAGCACTGCAGTACTTAATTACTTCAAAAAAGCGCCGCCATTTTCGCCTTTATCAGAGAGCGCAACTTGCGAGCAAGCTGGATGGCCTGAAAAATCTAGTTTGAATTAGCCAAAGTTCAAATCCTTTGAGAATTGTGGTTGCCTTTTCATTAGAGGAAATGTGATAGATGCAGGTGAAGATGCCAGTGACGATGTTGAGACCAAAGACGACACTGTAGTAGGATATCCGCTGATAATACACAGCATTGGTGGCCATAAACCATGCTGTAAACTGCACTAGAAATGCCAAGCCTAATCCGGCTCGCGAGACCCTAAAAGAAGCACGCTACAGACACACCTCTGTGACGAGCAGGCTAAGTTGTGCATACTTGCACGAATTTGCAATGTCGGACTTTAAACTGGAGGAGATGTGTCCAGTTGCCTCCAGCAGTATTATAGTTGACCACCCTATCAGAACAATGGGAACGAAACTGCCCAGGAATGCATTGTCTTCGATGTTTAGCCAGCAGCTGCAACATAAAGCTTTAATCTCGAGATGGAATCCTTCAATGACCAGTGACTTACGAATATTCTGAAATCAGCTGGCCATAGGAAATTACTGATGTCAGGGCAGTGATCACTGCTGGTGCACCTGAAAACGGAGATGATGTATTCACAGGGGAAAAACTGTGGTAAGTCTTACCCCAGCCAATGACGATGGTAGGAACCACGCCTAGACACGAGTTGTTGCCCATGACTACATGAGTCAAAACGGTGTAAATGTGAAACGCCTCGAAACATTGGAATGTATGCGTGACTGTGAAGAAATACTGCAAACTGATCGCGGCGATTTTACAGGTGGTCTGAAACAGCATCAGTGTATTCTTTTTGTATTGGGGATGAAACGCAGGGCTGAAGAATGACACGTGTATTGATGCAACCAAGCTTGGCAGGCGTAGGAGGGAGGTTGCCGACCGAAGTCGCCGGGACAAAAACTTTGACTGGAGCAGGCAAGTCTTACGATTATACCTACGGCTGAAAGAGGGGTTGACGTCAGGCATGAGGGTTACACTGATATTCGTTGCGGGCTGCAGAAGCATCATTCTTTTCGCTCTGCCCCCCCCCCTCAGATAGGGAAACACCTCTTTACGCATTGCTTGCAGAATTCAGTCTTCATACTGAAGCTCACATTGATTAACCCTCACTCCCTCAACTGAACTTACTTCGCTGTACTTGTCGTCGTCTCGCTTGGCAAATATCAATACAAACACGTGGGCGCAAAACAGACTCACGTCTTCGTTCAACTGGATTATTTGCAGGTAGTTTTTAGACCTAGGCAGAAAGCATGTCTTCTGTGAAAATCCTTGACTCTCCAGATACCAACTCTTCAACTTGCCTTAAGCAAACGCATGCCACCATGGAGCATCCGAGCGCTGCAAGAACCCATACGCATCCTATGTTCATAATGTAACGCACAATCATCTCCTCCATGCTGGTCATCGGGCTCTGAAATAGTCACCTCTAGCTACAATACCTGCCCTTCCTTAGCCACTGCCATTCTTACACATTGATCCGTATCGCAGGGGACGATTTCATAAAAAGTGTCCCCAGCTAGGCTGTCCCTGTTCAGGTAGAAGCACGTTCGATTGCGGATTCTGGACGGCGGGGTGCAGCTGGAGCATGTCCTGAATGGTCCCCACTCGGATAGTCGACAATGCTCTACAATGAACGATGAATGCACGACTGTTAAAAGTTAGACTCATGTCTTCGTACCTGGTGTCTGCTTTTCATGCTGCCCCGAAGTTTGTGTGGTCGCTTTGAAATTCGCGATCCCAGGTTTAGGATTCGCATTGGAAGTACTGGGAGGCCGAGTTGAGGGATGGTAGTCAAAATGGGATGAGCCCGTCGGGGTGGTGAATTGATATGGTCGGCTAGTGTGAGGGAGCTGAGAGGAAGGAGCGCTGTTTGTCGCTGGCTCTGATAATTGATCGTCGCTCGGTGGCAACATGGGCAATGGCTCGTTACGAGCAGACAATTGTATATTCGTCGTTCGGTCTTGGTTTTTCAGTGTTGAAGAAGCTGGCGGCAATACTGGAGGGTTGGCTGATATGTATCGAATGGTTGTTCTAAGGGCGGTTTCAAGGTGGCCATTCGTGAAACCAGGGGACTTTTTTTCAGACAGGTGCTCAACAGGGGATAAGATAGAGGGTAGTGGGATGATAGTGGGGCCTGCCTTCGTGGAATGTGTTGAAGTCAGTGGCTGATGGTGGTTTTGATGATAGTGGGGCCTGCCTTCGTGGAATGTGTTGAAGTCAGTGGCTGAAACTGGCTAGGTTCTTCGAGAATGCTTTCTCGCAGAAGTGATTCCGGGATCAAAGGTAAAGGAACCAGAACTGACTCTAACGTTGATAATGGGCTAACTGCGCTGTTTTGGACCACTGGCGCTTGAGGTTTAGTCAACCGTAACATCGTTTGTGTGGGCCAGGGAGAAGAACTGCCCAGGAGGGACGTTGGCGTGGTGTCAATTCCAGCAAAGGAGGTTTCAGTGATTTGGTGAACGCTAAGTACCCAAGATTTGCTAGCTGGGGTCACCGTATTATCTTTCTCGAAAATTTGAGTGGTAAGTGCCACCTGCTGGGTATCAGGTTCCGTGACTGTGATTAGCGGCAGCGCGATCATATCTGATGCGAGGGGATAAGTGTCGGTTGCATCGGTTTGCGTGCTCAGAATTGACTCTGGTATCCAAGTCTCGGGAATTACTTTTGTGACTGCATGATTAGGTGCAGCTGTCTCTAAACTGACCCGCGCAATAGCAGCTGTCTGCGTACTCTGGACTGCAACAGGGCCCACAAATGGTTCACTGACACCCGCAGGCACAGACGTTTTTAGTTCTGGAGTGAGTGGGATGTGCCGCTGAAAGGTGATTTCAGGCTTATCATCTGATGGCTGCCTATCTGTGCTGTCGATCTCATCTAATGATTGGGGATAAATTGTCACGTGATCATATCTTACAAGCATTGTTGATGATGATTGTGATATGGGGATCCTTGGATCGTACGGGTCACTAAGGAGGGAAGGGGCTGTTGTCTTTGCTGAGACAATCGTGGACGCAATATTGGAGATAGGCTGCCGACTTCTGACATCAGATACTGGTGCCAATTTTGTTAGGCCAGTTGATTCGGACACTCTCGTTGGTACTGCATTTGTTATCTGCTTAACAGCAAGTGGTGTGATTGGAAGGGCATCGCTGATGGGGTCGGCACGAAGACGGGCAGGAGTCGGGTCAAGGAAGGCTGCAGTTGGGACTACTGGACGATCCGACAGCCCATGACTTGATATCAAAGGCAAAGTGGCTGATTTCAACGAACTAATCGGTGTAATCTCAGACCGTCGTGTCGTACTCCTAGCACTAGAAGCATAGTTACTCGGGGATGACGAATCTTGGCTTGGTCTTTGGCTGTACGATTCTGATGACGTTCGAGTACTTTGAGGTACCTCAGAAGTTTTTGCTGTTGTTTGCAGACTGACTCCAGAGGTCTCTTCAGTCGCTTCATAGTGCATAGTCTTGCCTATATCTTGCATTTGTCCATCAGACCACATCGTTGATTCAGTGCCCTCAGTGGTCCTGGGCAGTAAAGAGACAGGAACTAGTGGAACTACGACGTCCGCTCTAGTCGTTCCTTCATGTTCGTCTGCTGAAGCAGTGCCCGCAGTTGTCTGCTCAGGGATCCAAATTAAACTCTCTCCATCGCTTGGTGTATTTACGGCCATACTTTCCTGGACTTGTTTCCTGCTGGCGCTCGAAGGTTCTATCGAGCTCGTCAGAGAAGGAGTTGGCAGGGATTCCTCTTCAATGAAGACTGTCAAGCGTGTCGAGGTAGTTGTGTTCCCCACTTTAGGCGTATTGCTGGAAACAGTTCGTATTTGGCTGCTGGAATTCTCGGATGCTGCGGATGTTGAGAGAATAAGAGATGCTGCTTGCGTGGTAAGAGTCTTCGAGGTTGCCTTATAAGTCAATTCATTAGAAAGTGCACTGGTGGTTAATGGCTGTTTTCTGCCGGCCGTTGGTTTAGTTGACCTAGTTCCAGTTCTCTGTTTCCTTGTTGAAAATGTGGAGCCAATTGACGATGTATGTAAAATTGCTGTCGGAGTTGAAGCAGCGACTAGCCTATCGGTCGTTGTGTGCACCATTTCTATGAAAGTAGTCTGCTCCAAATGACTAAATGGGAGTTTAGTTGATTTGGTTGCTGCTATGGCTTTCCTTGTTGATATCGTTTGGGCTGATGAAAGAACGGTCTGCATGACCTCAATTTTATCTGAGCTCATTTGAACTGGCGATGTTGCTTCCTCACTAAAGTATCTGCTTGTTGTCTTTTGCGTTGTTTCACTCGTAGCGGCCGACTCTGCTTGAATGGATTTTGTCACTGTCCTAAATTCTGTTTTTGAAACTGTGGCAGCCTCTGGGGTTTTCGATGGATTCGTGGTAGCCTCCGCCAATGCTGATGGTGTGGTTTCTGTGCTAACTTCGAGTGGCTCGATTGTCCTCGTGTGCAATGTCGCACTAGGTCGCGACAGCTCTAATTGATTTGTTGGTGGTTTCGTTGTCTTGGTTACTGCTCTGACTCTCTTTGTTGATGATGTGGAGGTCTCAGATAGGGTGGATGGGAGAACATTTTCTTTCGTAGTCCTCGCTGATACTGAAGAGGTTGTATCTGTGGTGATGGGAAAAAAGGTCATTGTGTCACTGCTAGTTGATGGCTCCATTTGAGTTATTGGAGTTTCATTTGGTGTGGTCACTCCAAGCCTGGTTTTCGTGGGAGCGTATGATGCGGTCGTTGTAGCATTGATCAATGCTTTCTCTGCAGCCGTTTTTGATTGACTTGTAGTTACGGTGAGCGGAGTAGCACTACTGTGCGTAAGGATGCGCTCTTGGGACGTCTGGACTGACCTATGGTGCACCGTCGAGGTGCTCGTGTCTGTCGAAGTAAGAAGAGACGTTTCAGGCATGTTGACCAGAGAATTCATATTAGTTGTGTTTGCGTTGGAAGGTTGTCTGGTCTGTGTTAATGTCGAGGGAGATGTTGGCGTTCTTGAAATTAAAGACGTTGGCGTAGTTCCAGGTGTGAAAGAAGTGGATATTGAGTAAACGGACGTCCCCTGCCTGCACCTAGACCTTGTCGGAGAATGGATGGATGTCGAAGCTGTAAAAGACTGCGCTGAGTATAGATGTTTTAGTGAAAGCCAGAGTCGGCAGCACGACCACCGTGCATGATGGGCCATGGCGAGTGAGGGTAAATTGTTAATCTTCTCTGGGTGGGAAACGCCAACCATGGCTTCTTCAGCCGCAGTTACGTATAGTCGATGGACTTGCCTTGCCCAAGTAGGAGGCTTTGTCCTGCCGGCTCTGGTCGGCAACAAACTATCCTACTACTGCTTGGTTACAGCAACATCTGACCGTACATACAGTATTTGTAATTGAGGCGTGCTACTCACCAAAGACTGAACTTCCTGTCGCCGCCATCTTTACAGCCAAGAGAGTGTGAGGCTCAGGTGATGACAACCACATTGTCCTATTCGCTCCGAAATAACAAGCATTTGTATCGCATTGCATATTATTTGTCTTTATCCCCGTCGATCCATGCCGAATATTTGGCGAACCACTTGGGCAATCGATTTTAGGACTTTCGCACCCTGTTCAATCAAAGTCCTAGATATACTCAGTACCCTAGATATTAGCTGTGTCAAGCTTACCGAATTCGCAGAGCATGCTAAACTCGTCATGTCCATCGCATTTGGACGAATAAAAGTCGAATGGTCGAGATGGATCGACCGTCAGGCAAATACCATGGACTTTGGAGCCCCCACCTTCCTCACTGTTGTCGACCACCAGGGTTTTTTCCGAGGTCACTTGCGGTCCGGCGCTTTTATCGTCAATCATCCAACAATAATCGGTTAAATTAGAGCCCGACGTAGCACTGCCCGCTCGGGCGCCCAGCCAGACGCGCTTGGGACCAAGATTACTTGCTCTTAACTTACTCTGTAAGTTGGACATGATTTCGTGATACATGTTATCGTTGTAAAATACAGCGGCACGGTGATAGGCAAATCCATAGTCGCAGTTTTGATATTCGAGGTCCCAACTGGAAATTCTGCTGGTATCAATCAGATAGCACGTATTATTGTAGACGTGTGTAACAACGCCTTTGCTGTCCCTGCATGCATCAGTGATTATGCCTGTAAAAAAGAGTTGACTTTTTTGTTGCCGGACAGATATTCGGTCGATGATTACATGATGATTGATTTGTTCCAGATACTGTTCCCGCGAACAAGGACGGCGCAGGTGCGACGGTCGTTGTTATTGATATTGGTGGCTGTATGTCGCACGTGCCATGGTAGCATGTCGGATTTCTGCCGTATGTTCCAGGACACGTAGCGTTTTGTGGAATGTTGCATCCTGAAAGGGAATGGTTGATTTAAGGTGCTAGTGAAGTCCAACTTCCTTTCCTACCGAATTCACATATCACTGCAGGTGTGAACACTGTGCCAGAACAGGAGGTGCCAAAAAAATCTTGCGATTCTTCTAGTTTCGTTGAGAGGCAATATGGAGCAGGGCCAGACAGAATAGTCTTAACTGAGGTTAATCCATTGCTGACATGAGAGCCATATTGGTATTGATTTGTCATCCAGCAGAACTCGGACATATCTGACCCACCGCTCGTGTTTGAGGTGCGTGCGGCAAGCCACACTGGGCCAGATCTGTTCGCGATGATGTACAGCTGCTGCATGATGTCAGTGTACATGAAGTAGTTGTAGAAAACGGCCATCCGACCGTAGTCCATGGGTGGATTAAACAATTCCCCAGCGGCATTACTGCAGATGCTGTAGCTGGCATCCCAAGATGCCCTCGAATCCTCCAAGACGTAGCAGACGTTATTGTAGTAGACTGCTGGAAGCGAAGTTGCTCTGCAAGCCGCTCCACCATCACCTATGATTGCAATATAGTCAATTGGAGGAGCTTCCCTGGTTACTTCACTTACATTGTGGAGTCTGAGTTGTGGTGGTGGTCTCTTTCAATTCCATTGTCGTCATTTTTGTGGAGTGCTTCGTTGAGGGGGTACTTGTTGGAGCTGCACTCGTAACTGTCGTGGTCATTGTGGAGCTAGTTGCAGTTGTGGCCTCTTTTGGTGTTAGAGTCGCCGCTTTTGTCGAGTACTGCGTGGAGCGGAAGCTGGTTGAACTCGAATTCGTTGCTGTTGTGGTCGTTGTAGTGCTGGTCATGGTTGTTTGGGAACAGGTGTCGCACGCGCCAAATGTGGCGTTGCTCGCGTTCGTACAGTCCGTTGATACACAGCCTGCAATACTTGTAATAAGACAGCCCTCAATCTCGCATGTTACTCTTACCGTATTCATAGATCATTGGGAACACTAAAGAGCCGCCGTCGTCGCAATCTACGGCGTATAATTCAAATGGGTACGACAAATTCACTGCAAGGCAGAACGGGGCCTTCACAGTTGGGTAATCTCCAGCTGCCACATGGTCCATGTTAATAAAATCTGATTTCGACGACACCTTCAGTCCGGGTGTTGACGAGCTGGTCATCCAGCAGTAATCTGACAATTGATCACCCATTCCTCCCGTCGACATGGCACCCAGCCAGGCAAGCTGGTTGGAGAGGCTGGTGCTGTTTAGCTTTTGAGACAGAGTAGTCATGACGTTCATGAAAAAGGCGTCGTCCTCAAATATAGCTGCGCGGCTGTACCCTTGAGGGAAGGGCAGGCTTTTGTTGTAAGCAGTAGTCCAGGTATAGCTCTGATTTGTAAAAATGACGTAGCAGGCGCTGCCGGAACTGTAGTAAACGGAAGTGGGGGTATCTTGACATGTTTTGTTCACAGTGCCTAAAAATTTGAAAAGATCCTTGATCAACAAGTTTGTTAAAACATACGGCGAGCTTATATCGACAGTATTAAGGGCTCATTATCAGGTTAGTGTAGAGACCACCACGACGCATGGCTCTTTCTTTCAACGTACTTACATGGGTATGCTTTTGACTGTGTCAGAGTCGACATGGTTGTAGTAGTGCTACTCGTACTTGTTTCAGCATTTGTCATCTTGCTGACCGGAGTGATTGCGGTCGTTGATGTCGATTCAAGTTCGAACGGGCATGCTCTATCTTGACAGTGAGAAGCAGTCGAACTTGGTGGACAGTCGATCGATGAGTCATCGCAGCCTATCGCGCGTGAATTTACTTTAGGCTTGTAAAACGCAATACACGTGCGCATTACTGTAGGAAGTGACAGAGGAGCTTGTCTGCCATGTCATTATGTCATGACAGAAGAGCTTTGTTCTTCCCCGCGGTCAAGGCCAGCGCAAGTCTTCCAACCTAGCCTGCAGCTGAAGCGACCATCACCCGTCAGGGATTTTAATAGTCGTTTGCCAAGCGAGCATCGACAGACTGCGGGTTTTAGAAATGTTTTGACCACTCAAAGCTTAAAAACCCGTAGTATTTCGCATATCAATCAATGGCATTTTAGGGTCAAAATCGCCAAAAACTGGCAAGTTACTATCTCTGGTTTTATTTCGCAATCTTTAAAATTCGATCACGAGCTAATATGGACACCAGAGTAGCCCTAGAGGAGAAAAATGGAGAGAAGATCTTTTAGAGAAGAAAAATGCTACAAAAGTAGACCTGCCCATATGCAGAAGTCACAAAGAACCGCGTTTCCACGACTGTTTCTGAGTGTCTGCGACCACGCACTCGTTTTCGCTGCGACCTAAAACAGTCGCAGGCGTGTCGCAAGCCGCACCCCCTAACCATGGTACACTTTCGAAATACACGTCCGGTTCGCGGTTCTTTAAAAGTTCTGAATATGGCTATTTTTGTAGAGTTTCTCCCCTCTACAAGATGCGTGTTTTTTTTAAAGCAGGTTTTGATGGGCACATGTGGTGAAATTTATATAAAGTGTGTTTCATTTTTCTATTTTAAGTTATTCGCACAAATATGCGCAGAAAATTTCGAATGTTTACTTTAGGCGGGAATATCTCACGAATGGCAAGACGTAGGAGAAACTAAAAAAAGCATTGGATAGCTCATCAAATTGTGGTCATTCTGATATATTTTAGATCATCCCAAGACCAAGGGTTGTGGAGATAAAAGCGATATCGATATCAAGGTTTTTCCGAACCCACATTTTTTTGGCACCCAAAATTTTTGAACGGGGTTTGATCCATGAATACTGACCATGCCGCGAAATGATTATCATTTTCGTGGTCCTCATGGCATCTATTTTCGAGATATGTCATAAAACTGTATATGGGGGTCATTTTTCAAGATTGGTCATTTTGAAGTCGACTCTTACAGACAGTGCCTCTTAAGCGTAATCATCTTGCTTGGATTAAAAGTCTACCCCAACAATGGATTTTGTCTAAAAAATAGGAGCTTACCGATTTCACAAATCTTAGGGAACTCAGTTTCGTCGTCGCTCTCGTCGCAATCGATTGCATAAAAGTGAGAGGGCTGGTTCAATTTGACGGCAAGGCAAAGTGGCTCGCTGGTTGTTGCCTGCTTGTTTCGGGCAAGCGTCATATCAATCGGAGTCATGTGTGAGGACACTTGCGGACCGTTTTCACTTGAATTAGTCATCCAGCAATAGTCTGACAATCGACTGCCGCCCGCTGTCGACTGTGCCCCTATCCAGATCATGCTTTCAGCGTTTATTGTTCCGTTCATCTTCTTTAGGAGGTTCGATGTGATGTTCAAATAGGCGATCGAGTTGGAGAATACGGCTGCACGCGTATAGCCGAAATGAAGTGTTGGGCACCCTTTTGACGATTTTTTCCAAGTTCTTTCCCTTTTCAACTGAATTAAGTAGCACACTTTATCGTACAGGTATGTGACTGTTTTGCCAGGACTATCTACGCATGCGGAACGGGTGTCACCTAAAATACGAATCACTGGTGTATACAGTATCCTTTATCTCTTCAGGAAAAATTGAGGCCAATTTCCCCATGTTCTGAAATCTCTGAATTCTACTGTGGATCCCGCGTGCAGTACTCGTACAGCTTAGTAATATGGAACCATAGTATGGAAATACATGTCAGGATATAATGTTTGACGCACATTCACCTAAAACCGTGGGGAGTCTGCGTCCACGGTGCACGGCCTCGAGTGAGAAGTGAGAACATGGGTCAAGTGCAGCTGGCCAACCATTTGCCTGGCTACATTGCAGCTAGTTTAGGTTTCAATAAGTACATAAGCCAACTTTTAAGAGCCGTAGTCTGTAAGGATCGACCGACACCTGAACGCTTTTTTCTGAGCCCTCGATTTTAATGACGAATCTAGACCAGTTTCTCGCGCTGATTGTGAATCTGTCATTAAAAAATTCTACTGTATGTTAAGCCGTTCTTGAGATATTTCAATTTAAAGTCGCAAATCGCGTGATTTTGGTCAAAAATGGGTGGGGTACAGAAAACAATCGTTTTCTCAATAACCAGCGGAGGAAACTCTTTTTTAAGTAGTTATTCTGAAAGAGCATAAAAAACTGATCGCGCTCATGAACATTTGCATGTTTTTTTACCGCATTTATCATTCGTATTTTGGAGATGTTTGTCAAAGTTCATGAGAATTGGACTGCGCGGGAAAGAGAAAAAGCGCCACGAAAAATCGAAATCATGGTTTGGACATCTGATTTTCTGGATCTGTATACTCCGAAGCATGCTGAATCTTGCTATATATATATGAAAAGTCCCCAAGTGTTTAAGCTGGCGACTAAATCGACTTCAAAGTTCCGAAAATTGGTCGAAAACTGAGCTGGTTTTTAAAAACATGCTTATGCAACTGTACCTGAGCATCAAAATCCATTCCGCATCGCCATCCAAAGATTTCTATCCGTCCAAATTCAAAGATGTGCCTGTGCGCACATCTTTGAATTTCGAGGGTTAGAAATGGTACTTAGCTTATACCCAACGCATACAAATCAGTGAAATTCAATTTTTTATTCTCCTGTTACTATAAATTTCAGTGCGTGGGTTATTTACTGCACACATTTTTACCAATCAACCATTTGGAGGATGCTTCAAGTAGGCATAAAAAGGAACGGAAAACATGACATCCAGACAACGACATTAGATTATTTATATGTATGTTTTGATTACCTGTTTCTTCATAGCCATCTCAGCTTGTAATAATAAAAATCCTATATCCTAACCCGGAGAGTCAGCTATATTCCTCAGCATGCTTCGGAGTATATAGATTCAGAAAATCAGATGTCCGAACCGTGATTTCGATTTTTCGTGGCGCTTTTTCTCTTTCCCGCGCAGTCTAATTCTCATGAACTTTGACAAATATCCAAAATACGAATGATAAATGCAGTAAACAAAGATTCAAATGCAAGTGTTCTTGATCAGGTTTTTATGCTCTTTCAGAATAACTACTTTGAATTAAGTTTCCTCCACTGGTTGTTGAGAAAACGATCGTTTTCTGTACCCCACTCATTTTGGACCAAAATCACGCGACTTTAAATTCAAATATCTCAAGAACGGCTCAGCATAGAATTTTTTAAATCACGGATTCAGAATCAGCGCGAAAAACTGGTCTACATTTGTCGTTAAAATCAGGGGCTCAGAAAAAAAGGGTTCACTTTACGGCGGATTTGGTCGATCCTTACAGACTATGGCTCTTGACACACTCAAAAAGCTCCGAGCATTTTGCCGAAGTTTTATTTATTTAATTTGCCGTACTTTTATCCTTTTCACACTTTCACGCGCCTTCCTACGTTTCGTCACACAGTATGTCTGATCTTTTCGAATCCAACCCTTCTCGTGCCTATGACAGGGCTCTGTGATAGCAAAGTCAGCGTGTCTCTATCGCTACGTAGCTTTACCACTTTCCATCAATTAGACGCTTGGTTACTAACAGCAGGAAGATAGTTGGCTTCTTTGCTCCTTGACTCCTCACAATCAGACAGGCCCAAGTTTCTATCAGCAGCAACTACCATACCAGCATTTTTACGAATAGCATCATACTGTATGCACCAATGCATCGAAAAAAAGCCTTACTCAAAGAAAGGAAGGAAATTCAGTACTCACATGAGCCAAACGAGCATTTGCCTGGAGCATTGCAAGGCGAAGATGGGGCGGTAGCAGTTGTCGCAGAAGAATCAGTTACACTTTGGTCAATGCAGGTTGCAGCTGGCGAATTAGCATCACAGCCTGTGGCGTGAAAAATTTTTGCTGTTTTTCCTAAATTTTATCAGGATCTGCTTACCGAATTCGCACACCATGAAGAAGTGATTGCTATTGCACTTCATGCCCATTAGGGTTTCCGGGCTGGAAATGTTGATGGCGATACAAGAAGGGCTTAATTGTGTGGCTGCCATTTGTAGTTGAACAGCCGTCCGGCCATCTGAAAGTTGAGAGCCCTGGGTGCAGCCATCGCTCATCCAGCAGTAGTCGGATACAGTATCGCCAGAGGACACGGCCATGGCACCGAGCCAAATGGGCTGAGTTACAGAAATATTTGCTGAATGGCCATTTATTACAGAGATACCATTGGCTAACAATTTCAATTTTTTAATAACTGTATTGTAGTCGCTTGTGCTGTTGAAAACAGCTGCCCGACCGTAGTTCATGGGTGGATTAAAGTACTTTGTATATTGGCTGCAGACGGCATAGTTGTTTATCCATGTATCCTTCCTACTGACCAATCCATAGCATTTGCCGCGGTACAGATATGTGACCATATTACTACGCGTATATTCTGGACATGAGTTGACACTGCCTAGAACAGAATGGGACTCGAAAATGTTTCACCTAGCGGACAAACCTGGACCATACAGTACGTACAAGTCGAAGAACTGCTAGAGCCTAAGCCTTTTCCAGGGCATAAGCCACTAACAGTGGGAGTTGCAGTCGTAGATGCGCTCAAGCTAGATTTGCTGGAGCTGGTCACTGTGGTGCTTGCAATGGTTGTGGGTTTGAAGAACGTAGATTTAGATATTGCGGGCGAACTGGTTGTTGCTGTAGAGTTTGCTGGTTTGAAGGATGCAGCTGTAATGACTGTGGCGAGAGACGATGAAGCCGCAGAGGCAGTGGGCGAACTGCTCACGGATGTGGAGAATATACATTTCGAGGTAACGAGCGCACTGATGGTTGCCGTAGCGTATGTTGATTTGGAGGATGTAGCTGTAGTGGTTGTGGCAAGGGAGCGTGTATTCAAGGTAGTGGGCAAGCGGGCTGTAGCTGTGGGCGTTGGAGATAAAGCTGTTGTGGTGGGGAAGAACGCGGATTTGGAGTTTGTTGGCGATTTAGTAGTTGCTGCAGTGGTTGTGGATTCGAAGAATGCAGCTATTGTGGGTTGGGCTTCGGAGAGCGCGGATCTGGAAGCTGCGGGCGAGCTGGTTGCGGCTGAAGTGGTCGCGGCTAAACTGATCGCGCCTGAACTAGCTTTGCTGGAATTATTCTGTCTTAGACTGCTTGTACTCGAGCCGGTTGCCTTTGAAATGTCTGGAGTCGAAGTAATGGTGCCTGACGTGGTCGCTGCAGTAGATTGGGCAGCATCGAAAGGACAGACGCTGGCTGAGCAGTACCCATTAGGTTGCCCTGGGGGGCAGTTAATTATGGATGATCCACAGCCTGTAGAAAGAGAGATCTCGTTTGCTTCTGTCAGAACGGTAGTGCGCCCTTACGGCTTACCCAGTTGATACATCATGAGGAAGGTCTTTTTAGTTCCATCCAGGTCGCAGTCCACGACGTGCAAGGCGAATGGATGAACGGTACTGGCTGCGAGGCAGAATGGGTCGAGTACAGTTGGGTGATCATTAGTTGCTGTTCGATCAAAGATTAGTAAGCCGGGTTGCGAAGAAACTTGTGGCCCATTGGTAGTCGAGTCGATCATCCAGCAGTAGTCCGACAGTTTGGTACCATTGCCAGTTGTCGCTCGTGCTCCCAGCCACACTAAACTGTCGGATAAGTTTGCTTGTTTCAGCTGGCCCAACATGTTGGTCATGATTTTCAAATAGTCATCACTGTTTTCAAAGACGGCTGCGCGTGAATAGCCCACGCCTGCCCTGGGCTTTTTCGTGTACATCGATTTCCAGCTGCCAGTGTTGTTTGTGATTATCATATAGCATATATCATTATGCAGGTAGGCGACCACATTGTTGGTAGTGTTGCTCGCACACACGGCTGTCACATTACCTGGGACATCAAACATGGCTGTATCGCTGCAGCATTCTGATATACAACATGAGCATGATACACTGTGGACAACTTACATTCTGCAACGCTTGTCGACTGTGCTGTAAAAAGGTATGGAGTCGTTGAAACAATGGAGTCAGATAAAGAAACTAAAAAGTAAAAAGTACCTAGTATTTAAAAAAACACGCACGCGTCAGTACGAGGCGATTCAGCGCCTACTGTTCCTGCCCCTGTTTACCACATCACCAAGCACTTAACTGCACACTCAAGCGTGGAGGGAGACATTATATGTACAAGAATTTATTTGTCGGGTCGCAAGTCGAGCACTCGCCCGTAACTGCGCTCCTGGCGTGAAAGGCAGACGCCTAACCAACCAGGCCACGAGCCCACCGAGCCCGGCCTATTGCAACCAGCGCGGCCAGGCGGCGGGAGATAGTCCATGAAGTAAACACCCCTATTGGAGGCAGGTTAGTCTCGCGACTATACATGCCCTCGAAACATCAACCAGAGAGGTTGATGTCTCGCAGCCAGGGAGAGTATCGATCTCCCGACCGCCCAGGAATGCTGGTTACACTATTGCTATGTGCTGTATAGCACTATACCTCGACCTTGGTCCTTCTATTGTACCTGGATGGCATGTAACCACTCAAGACAAAAAAAACGAATTTTGGGCTTGTGAGCGGAGGCTGAGCCTTCAGTCTTCAGTTTCCTACCTACATTATTTTATGAACAGTTTTCGTCCCCGCTTTCTAGCCCCTTCCTGAATTTCGTTGGTAAATACATGTGTGACAAACAGTAGGGTACAGAATGTACGCAAATGAACGGTGCATTTTAGCTGGACGTGCGTCATAGGCTGCAATTACGTTTAATATAGTGCACCTGGTTACGGCGAATACGTAATTAACTTGTTGCGATGCACTTCCAAAGAGAACAGAAAGTAAGGTTAGAACAAATATGTAGAGGCTTCATTTTCAGCCTAAAGACGCTTACAAAAATTTGAGTTCTGAGCGAGATTTGAACCTCCGCTCTGAGACTACTGTGAGGGCAATGAAGATCAAGTTATGCAAATGAGTGTGACCTCGTTGATGTTAGGCCTGTCTGGTGATAGTTGGTGATTGCAGTATGTGGAACTGGTCTCCCTTTGTCTAACGTGTTATTTGTTTGTTCTGTGCCGGTGCACCCTTGCTCTTTAAGTAGATGCTCGTTTGACTAATCAGTTTTCGTGCCAACGTATGCTCGGTACGGGTGAGTAGTAAACCTCTTCTTATAAGACACGAGGTCTTATAACACTGGTTAAGCGTGCAAATAATCATATCTAAGTTACCTCTGCGTGCCAACGTATGCTCGGTGCGGGTGAGTAGTAAACCTCTTCTTATAAGACACGAGGTCTTATAACACTGGTTAAGCGTGCAAATAATCATATCTAAATTACCTCTGCACCACCATCACGTGCCGCTTATAGTTTCAGGAGACATACCGGAAATGTATGAAGAATAGACTCTGAGTTCATTTACAAGCTTCTAAAATTATCCGTCTCACTGTATCATAAGTGAAACTTTTATCGAAATCGCCAGGGTTGAGGCAGACAAGGTGAGAAATTGTGCAATCATGTCATGTGCTAGGTAAAAGTGTGGGGCTCGTCTGGCAAACGGTCCTATTGATGGAGCCAGCAGGTGGAAGCGTCATTCGTCAGAGCGATGTTTCAGCCACGCAACAGGTCGCGACTTTGCTGGTTGTTCGGTCCATCGCGAGGTACCAGAGCCCGTCGACTGGTCACTCTGCAGCAATAGCACCTAGAAGGATTGCGCAGGGTCCGGAATCAAACCCTTTCACAATCGATGCCAATACATAGATGAGTGACCTAAGTACCTGGCTGATGGCTTGGTGAATCAGGCCTGTCACAATAAGTCGACTACTGGAGACTCGCAGCCAGGTACGTTTGCTCACACTGTGTCCTTCGCTCAGGCGTTTGGTGATGTGTTAAAGCGTGAATGTGGCCATGTGACCTTGCAACATGTATTAAGCCAAGCCTAGGGCGTTGCCTCCCTGCTCCTTCTCTATGCGCATATTGTAACGTTATCAGCTGCTCGCGTACGTTGTCTTTATTGTTTTGCTTTTTAATGAATTTGTTGGCCTCAACTCACTTGAACAGGGTCCGTTTTTTCCCAGCCAGATTATGTAACCTTCTCCTGGTAGGCCATGGCGAGTGGGAGAGAATACATAATCGATACTCTCCCCTGGCCAGGAGACGTCAGCTTCTCGTCAGTAAGCAGTCAACCCTTTCATAGACATAGCTACACGCGAGAGAAGACCGCCACACGGTCTCTGTGTCCGCTAGGAGCGCCTACGCATGAGGGCATCCTAGACGATGACCCCGGCTATGAACAAGTCGGTGTTCGATAGCCCCAGCCGAGGCTTCCGTCTTTCGACTCGGAGGACCTCGGCGGTACTGGGTGAGCCACCCACGGTTGGCTTGCAGGGTCAGTGTGGGTTTATGCTTGACAAACCGATACTCTTTGACGGGGAATCAAAGCAGGATGGGCCCAGTCACCTGGTGCCAGGCAATGCAGGTAGACTAGAGCCGAAGCTGCATCACCGGGGCCGCTACGCCTTGCCGTAATAGCGAACGTGGCTAAGCGCACTCAAGGGTAAAAGATGAATCTGGACATTGAAGATTCAGGGGCAGTGAACCGCAGTTTTTATGACTTACCTGATGAAACGACGGTCGATTGTGGTTCAGTGGTGATCATATTTGCACTTGTTGTCGGCACTAAAAAGCCACACGTTTATTCGCGCAAGAGCTCGTGAATACCCGCTTGAAAGACCACGGTTATAAAACAAGGAAAAAGCTATTGCGAGCTTTGATTGCTCTGTGCTGGCTGCTGGTGCCTAGATGCTCTACGCTGTAAATGCAATTTAACATCAAGCCACGTACCGTTGCTCCCAAGTGTGCAACACCCTTGAGCATTCGAACATTGCGCGTTCGAGCAAGCGGAATCAGTGCACGAACAACCTGCAATTAAACAGTACTTGCACATAGCTCCCCAAGGAGGAGTGAAATACATCATACCAAATTCACATATCATATGCAATGTGTTGGAGTTGCAATCGTCCGCATAGAATTCGAAAGGATCGTTCATGTCGACCGCGAGGCAAGTAGATATAGGCGCGACTGACGGGTTTAAATGAGAGACAGGCGAACCTAGCACGGACACTTGGGCTCCGTAGCTTCCATTTATGGTTATCCATTGAAAGTCGGAGAGGTTTACACCAACGCCGACTGCTTTGGCTCCCAACCACACTGGCCCATCGATTTGGAACGTTTGGGTCGCCTTTCCGTTTGACACAGATTGCCCCGATGCCAAGCTCATCAAGCTTTTTGTGACGTTCTGATACACAATATTGTCGGCAAATGTCGCAACGCGTCCGCAGAGCATTGGTGGAACAAACGAAGAGTATGTGTGTGGATGGGCGCAAACCTGTGTTTTCATTTCGCCCCAGCTGCCCCGCTTGTTAGTCATAAAGTAGCATTTGTCCTCGTAACGGTAAGTAAGACCACTTACGTTAGTTGTCGGGCATGATCGCATAACGCTGCCTGAAAGAAAATGGAGGTAATGGCTGGGTTCTCAAGAAGACTTCTAAACGTTTACATGATGTTACTTCTTCGGACTCTGCTGATATGAACACAATTTTAGGATATGTTACAGCCAAGAACGCGACAATCCACAAAGCCATCTCCAACTTTGTCTGAAACTAAAAAACTAGCAGGCGCCACGTTCTGTCAACCATGGCTGTGACACACTGCACCGTGGACACCGCTCTTGGGCCAGTGATTACGAAGCAATAAAATGGTGCATCGTCAGACCAATTACCGTCTGTTTAACGTTTTAATAATTGATTATAGCTGATTCCTCTCCGGGCTTCGAGCACCAGAACCGAAGGTGCGCTTTTAGTTAAAATTTTCAGGCAGACATAAGTGCAATTTAATTTCCGACTCTTTAACGTCGAATTAGCGTCATCAGGGTTCAATCAGAGAGAATGCCATTTTGTTTTGTGTTTTTCTCCTAGCCTTTTACTCATGTAGCAGATTTCTTGGGACCTTCTGGAACCGGAATGCTGCCCTGGCGCGGAGCAGAGGAAGGCAACGATGATAAAACTGACTGATCGAAGCAGAGCACGCATTCTGGGACGCTAGTGCGAAATGTGGACCTTAATTGTATCGAGATACAAGGAAGAAGTTATAAGTTGGGCTGATCATGAGTTGGGACTAATTATTGTCAGCCTTGTCGAAATGCACCTTCATTGCATTCGGCCAATTTTTCTCGAAAAACGATGGTTCATGTCAGTGACAGTTTTGAAAAGAATAATACCTATTCTCTCCCGGCTGGTTGTTTTTGTTTTGCCTCTACTGCTTTTAATGAACTTATACTAATTTTTTTTGATCTGCAAAAATTTAAGAAAAATCTATGATAAAAACTGAAAACGAAAAGTCAAGCGTCAAAGTTATATCTGCTTGATAGAGCACATTTTTCTGTACAAAATTGCTACCGTCATCACCGAAAATTTCGATAAAAATTGCCCGCCCTGGGACGCCGACTCCGCGAATTTGGTACCTACACGTGGCTGTCGTAGGACAGGCAAGCGACTGACTATAATTATGCCCTTATCGTTAGTAACTTGAGCGGTAAGTGAGTAGACATTCCAGATCTCACAGTCAGGATCAGATGCAGTCTACTGCACAGTATCCTCAGGACGTTCGCAGACCTCGATCTTCTGACGACGATAAACGTAGAGTGAAAATGCAGTATCTCTAGTTGCGAAATAGTGCATTTTGGAGATTAGCTGTCATAAGCTATGTTTGGATTGATGACCATGTAGAATACTGGCCTAACAAGAAATACTCTTGCATTCGTATGAGGTTTAGATCAAATGCATCATATTGGACATAGTCATTGACGAATATGCAGCCTAATATTATATGTTTTTCAGAGATGCGCGTCATAGCACATCCAACAAATAGCCATTAGCAGCACACAACTAAATACGGTATGCACTCGGATGCAACCTAGGGACACGACATCGTGCTTCGCATTTCACGCTCACATCGTGACAAATAGCAAAGATTGCGTCATGTAGCCTTCGTATGCCAATATGCAGAAGTAGAGTCTCCTCAAGTCAGCGGATGACAGCGGCAATTCGAGGATGATCCTTTATCTTCGTATGCAGAATAGATGCATGCTTACGAATCTATGTACAGAAAATTTGAATGGAGAACCTGAAATGAATGCCTTCTTCTTAAAATGGACAAACCTACTTTTTCATTGGCAAATATATGGTAAATGCAGATGAAAATCCCTGTGACAATGTTGAGTCCGAAGACAACCGTGTAAAACGACACACGTTGATAGTAGACAGCGTTGCTGCCCATGAACCAAGATGTGAACTGGGCTCCAAAGACCAAGCCCAAGCCAACTCGGGACACTCTAAATATGGTCTTGTGCATGTACAAAAGATCACAGGAGATAAAATACAATGTGTACCTGCACGATTTTGCGATGTCTGACTTCTTGCAAGCAGTTGCGTGTCCGGTGGCCTCCAACATGATGACAGTCGACCAGCCTATCAGGAGAACAGGGACGAAACTCCCCAAGAATACTTTGTCCTCGATGTTCAACCAACAACTGCAAAGAAGGGGTTTGACCGGGGACTTTAACTCTTTTATGTTCGGCCTTACGAATATTCTGACAACAGTCGATCGAATGAAATCACTGTTGTCACTGCGGTTATCAGGGCTGGTCCCCCTAAAAACGAGACAGAAATCGTTCAACCACAGGTGAGCGAAAATTCAAAATTTTGATCCGCGTCAGCACGGCTTGAGTGAGCGACACCACGGATGAACGAATTTCGCTTCGGAAAAACTTGCAATAGAATAAAAATAGTCACAGATACGTAAGATTTTTGGCAAAAACTTCTAGCAAAAATTTTAGGTAGCGTTACCAAATACGTCCTGAGGAAATTGAATGATTGTTTTGAATGCAAGGTCGGTACTTTCTAGGACAGATTAGGGTCGAGCGTGAGGTGAAAAGTGAATAGTTATAACCGTTTTATCGCATGTTTTTGGCGATAACTGATTTGTCCATTGACTTCTTGATGAGAACCTCTAATCGCATTTTCCGCCTGATTATCAGAGTCCGAAAGGCTCCTGAAAGTCCCATACAAGTGTCTGAACTTAAAACAACCTATAGTTGTTTTTAAGTTCGCAATAAATAATTCTGATTGTTATATGGACTGATCAAATAAAATGACAAAACTTGAATAAGTGTAGGTGAATAATGTATGCACGGGTATTATAAGCCTGATAATAAGAATATTGGTCTTGTACTCGCTGTAACTCATCCGCGGTGTCACTCATCGATGGAAACCCCGCAGAAATTACAAGGAATGCGAGGAGTACGATTTCTTCCTTACCCCAAGATATGACGATGACAGGAGATATGCCCAGCCAGGCCTTGTTTCCCATGACCACGTTGGTCAGCACTGTGTAAATGTGAAGGGCTTCGAAAGACTGCAACGTGTACGTGACAATGAAGAAGTATTGCAAACCGATAGCCGCGACTTTGCAGATTGTCTAAAACGTAGGTTTTGTAACACGCAATGTGTTAGGTGCTACATTAACCTGCACGCATGTACATAGACTGCCTACGGCACTGGGCTAGTTAGCAAAGCTGTGCCAGCAAGTAATCAAGGTGGTGAAGGACGAATACGCACAAAAGCCTACCTCGTTGAACTTGTCGTCATTTCGTTCAGCAAAGATTAGAATGAGCAAGTGGGCGCAGAACAGGCTGATATCCTCGTTCAAATGAATAATTTGCAAATAGCTCTTAGATCTAAGTGAATCAGACACAAAAAAATACAGAGGCTAGAAAGTTGGTCGAATAATACCTTAAAAGGATAAAAGCGAAAATAGAGATTCCCAAGGCCAGTAATATCCAGAAGCAGCCTATATTCATGATGTATCGGACAAATTCCGCGTCTGTACCGCTGATAGGGCTCTGAAACTCATGCCCTGATTTTCAAGTTTTTTTAAAGGTGCGAAAGGTCTTACGCATTGGTTTGTCTCGCATGGCACTGCATTATAGTATGTGTCTCCAGTGAGACTACTGTGGTTGAGGTAATAGCAAGTTCGATTGCGGACTCTGGATGCAACATCGCAACTGGAACGGCAGGTGCTAAATGTTCCCCACTCGCTCATGTGACAGTAGTCTGAAATCAAATAAGATAGGTACCTACATACTGTGCGCTTTTAATGGAACACTAAAAATATACATACCCAGCTCATTATCACCTTGGTCTTGCATCCACGGGTATGATGTGGTGGCTCCCTTTCTGCCCGAGGGGTTTAGTCTTGAGGTATCCGAGGTTTGTGACTGTGTTTGTTTTCGAGATGCCGATTCAAAAGCCATGGGATCTCTAGTTGAACCAGCGATGTCGGGGTGGATTAAAATTGATGGAGGCGTGACAGCTGCATATTGTCCCGCGTTTCTGTTATTAGCATACGAAATCGATGCTGCAGCTTTATCATTCGACTCCGAAGTGAGAAAAGTAGGAGACCCCGTTGGGGGAGGCTGAGGTGTGGCAGGACGTCTCTTGTTGACAGTGCCAGCTGCGGCATCGGGGACGCCTTGACTGCCATCATTATCTGGGGTTGCAGGTGCCCTGCTTGCAACTGAACTTATGGTCGAAATTTGTGGCCATACTGGCAGCTCCGTATTGTTTTTAGGTCTTTTCTTAAGGTCGTTCTGGAATGAGGGAGACTGCGGCTGCTTCGCTTTTGTTTCAGAGGCATAAATATCAGTTTGTGGGGTCGAGACAGCTGATGGCGCCATCGGAATGCTTGACTTGGTAAGCTTGACCACGACATCTTTAACATCATCTGGAGCGACTTGATCTACTGGTGAAACGGCATTGGTCGCAGCAGACGTAAGGAAAAGCTTAGCGAATGCAAACAGAGTCGTGTTGTGCATCCATCTGTTCACTAGTCTGTTTTTGGGCATAAGGGGTAAGGGGCGCGGTATCGCATTTTCCAATTTAGTTGACATTGACAGCTCAGGCGGGGCAGCGTTTGGCTTAGTTGGTTTAGCCTTGACAGCTCCTCCTTCAGCGTCTGGCTCAAACGGACGCAAAACTGTGGTAAAAGTAGCTGCTCGCTCACTGTTTTTAACATCTTCATTTTCTGCGGTTGTTTCGACGGTTATCTGGACCTTGTTGTCCCCTTCCTGGGTTAGTGTTGCAGCATCTTCTTGTAGTAAAGCCTTGGTTACTGGGAGTGCATTCTGTATGGCAGCATCAGTATTAGATGAGTCAGGCACCATAGTAGATAAAGTGGGATTTACCATAGCCGACTGTTGCTCTGAAATCAATTCGAGCTCAGCAGTCAAGGCTAAAGATAATTTGCGAGGGGAAACAGTATCAATTGCAACAGTATTCTCCTCAATTGTGCCTCTCCCAGGCGTAAAAAATTGTTTATTTGTTTGCGGTTGAGAAATTCCGGGCTGAACTTCCCGAGCCGAGATCTGGCTTTCAGTTGCCGAGGCCGCTGAGCTTGGGAGGGTTGGGGCCATTGCGTCTTCAGAAGTCCCATTTATAGTTGCTCGAGAGCGATTCATTTTCAACAGTAAGGGACCCAAAGTGATGCCAAGGTTCGGCAGTTTCTTATCTATGAGTGTTTCGGCTGGAGTGGACACGTCCGTGGGCTGAACTGTGTCAGTCGCGGGGAAATCTGTGGTCATTTCTGTTTCATTCATCTGCAACGATATTTGAGTTGTCGAGTCCGGAAGACTCGTTTCCAGGATAGAATGACTCAGAGTAGGTAGTTTTTCGTTTAGGGCTGGGGTTGAGGCTAGTTGGGACGACAGGGAGATTTCAGGGGCAAATGTGCTCAAATTGCTGCGATGGATCTGCAAATCAGTTGTTAACTTTTGTTGTGTTATGTCAGTATGGGAACGGTTCATTTTTAGCAAGGAGGGACCCAGAGTGAGAACCCGGTCGGGTAGACCTGGTGGTGGCTGGGTCGATGAAGCAGTTTCCTCAGCAGGAGTTGGGTCTGCTTTAGTGAAGTCAACTGGAAGTTGTGTTGTATGTGATGTATCTGGCGGATATGACATTCGTGTGGCTGTATGCGAATGGTTGATTTCTTCCGTTGACAGCTGACCTGATGGCGGACTGCTGGCTACAATAGGAAACGGGGTGTCAGCTGGAGATAAACTCTTTGGTGTGGCCACGTCCAGTCTTTGCAGTGATGAACCTAGATTAGAGACTGTTTCTTGCGGTGTTGGCAGTGGCGGAGTCACCATCGATAATCTAGATTGGCTGATGAGTTCTGAGTTGGTGGTAGCCAGCTCGCGAGTGAACAGCAGTGCAATATCATCCTCTACTGGCATATTGGACGGCTCCGTCGTCATATAGCCTGCGATAATTCTCTGTAATTTTGTCTGCACCGCTGACTCCGGCGTAGTTGCAGCTATTTCGCTTGGACTGACTGATTTGCCAACTGTTATAAACGGGGTCTCCGTTGGCTGGCCTAACGAGAATGAGGGTTCTGTGATTTGTGAGGTTGTTCCTGTTGTAGTGCCAAGTTGTGGCTGGTCTGTGGTCGAAGAGGTTTGGCTGGTTGTCTTCTGTTCTGTCCATGTCATTTTGCTGGCTTCGGATGAAATCATTTTATGAGGAGATACTTGACTGAAACCTGGTGTGCCAGAGTATTCAATGGAGCTTGTGGGCTTCTGAGTTACTTCACTACTTGCGGCCATGGTCGAAAAATCTACCGCCAACGATGTGTCAAAAGAGGTAGAAGCAGAATCAAATTCTGCCTGAAGTGTCGTCTTCACTTTTGACGGTATGAGTCGTATAGCTTTCCTCTGTGTCGAAGTAGGTTTGGAGGACGAACTTGATTCTACTGCAGGTTCTGAAAATTTTGATGCAGGAACAGGCTGCTGTTTAGCACCAGTTTGCATTGCTTCAACCCTGGTGGAAACGTGTGCCATCTCGGCTGTTCCAAGACTGGGCTGTACTGTTTCTGCGGAACTTCTGCTTGACCGTAAGCTGGGCGATACATCATGAAATGAAGAACTAGTGCTCTGTGCAGTTGCAGGGTCCTCAGACGAACTGCTTGAAGTCTGGTAAACAGATGTAAACGCTGTGCTCATTTTTCGCGTGGAGCTTCGGGCAATACTCGAGATTGTGCCGAAACTGCTTCTGGACGTTGCAGTCGTGGTTCTGATGGTTAAGCCCGCCGTGCTCGAAGGTTTATTGTCTGCTGTCGGGGCTGATGTGGTCTGCACTTTTAATCCTATGATGGTAGATACTTTCCCTATGGTGGTGGCCGCAATCTGATCGGGGGATAAAGTGGCAGTGGTCTGCTTTGGCACTTTAGTGCTCTCTTCATCGTCTTCTCTTATAATCACATTTGTGGTGTGTGTCTCGCTATTTTTTTGGCTCATGGTTGTTCTTTCCTTTAAACTTGATTTTGTGCTAGCCAGAATATTGCTGATAGTGATACTTGTGGCAGTGCTTGAACTTAAAGAGCTTGTTGTAAGAGATGATGTTGTTGCTGTGCTTAGATTTAAGGTAGGGCTTACTGTCGTAAAAGGGGTTGCATTGGTGTTGGCAATCCCTAATGTTGTGGTCTCTTGGATTTCTTCTGTCGTCTGAAACACGGCTGAGGACTCTCGAATATGCTTCGCAGTCGTGCTAGTCTTGTCTGTGTGCTGTGTAGGGCTCCAGGTTGTGCTGCGTTTAAGAGTTGTAGTGGCTGCACTGATGGTGCTTGTAGTAGTACTACTGCTTGAGCTTGTAGAGCTGGTTAAGAGAGGCGATATCTGTTCTGCGCTTAGGCCTAATCGCACGGTAGCACTGACTGTCGTTAAAGGGGTGAAAATGGTGGTGGCAGCCCCTGTTGCTGTGCTCTCTTGTGTTTCTTTTGTGGTCATATATGCGGTAGAGGA
Organism: Mesodorylaimus sp. YZB2_4; assembly: GCA_030248295.1. NCBI lineage: Eukaryota > Metazoa > Nematoda > Enoplea > Dorylaimida > Dorylaimidae > Mesodorylaimus > Mesodorylaimus sp. YZB2_4. The sequence continues at coordinate 517,357 of JASANH010001018.1, forward strand.
TTCTGGACTTAGCTTCTCTGTCGTGTTTGTCTTGTCTGTATGCCGTGCAGTGTTCAACGCTGTGGTGTCTTCGAGAGTTGTGCCTGTTGCACTGCTGGTACTGCTGAGAAGGCTGCTAGTCGCACTAGCTACAGTGCTTGTAGAACTCGTCATGAGAGCTGATGTATTTAGCTCTATACTCACTGTCGTAAAACGGGTGACAGCGGCTGTGGTAAGCTCTGGTGGCGCTGCGCTCCCTTCTTCTTGCATGGTAGCTTCTTGCTTGGTAGCAAGATGGCAATCAAGGCTGGGGATTTTGGTTTTCCCAGCCTTGGTTGCCATCTTGCTGGTTTTCGTAGCTGTTTCTCCACTCTCTGGCTCACCACTGACCAACTGAAAGGTTGTTGACTCTACAGAGAAACTATTTTGGGACGTTGCGAGTGAAGTAGGAGCAGAGGGCGTTTCTTTGGCCCAGGAGGTCGTAGAAGTAGTAATAGAGGTCTTGGTTGTCAACAGCTTTATTGCATTTGCGGTTGCTAATGTGGAAGTGGCTGTTGTTGAAGTGGTCGATGCCACTCTGGTGGACCTTATTGTGCCACTCCCGGTCGTGCCGCTTGTATTTGTAGACGCTGACGAAGTCGTACCATTGGTTGAAGCTTTAGTCGATAACGTAGTTTGTGCGATGATGGAAGTTTTGGGGGTAGTCGTCGTTGAAGATGACTTTGTAGCTTTTGCCGTCGTCGTCATCGTCGTCGTCGTTGAAGATGGCTTTGACACCGATATTGTGGGACTGCTGCTGGAGCCAGACTTTGTCGAACTGGATGCAGCTATGGTTGCATTCGTTTTTGTAGATTGTGAAGACAGTGTTGATGCAGTTGTGGTTCCTGAAAATTTTGATTCGATATTGCTCAACATCTATGATTGGGCGATATGCGTGAGTATACTGTATACGAAGGACTGGTTACAGTAGTTCCTACTCATGTGATAGGAATTGATATACTGTAATAGCATCAAGGATTTGTAAAAGCTTGAGAGCGACTGCATTATAATTTGACTAGCACCGCTGTTAGCTTGCGATTTTAGTCGGATTGACGTCATCTGACAATTTTGAGTTACCAATCTGAAGATACGTCTCTTAGGGCATCAAAGATAATGGCAATGGATTTCAGTAGGATTGCTGCTTCTAGGCGAGAGATTATCGTTTAGATCACAATGGCCCTCATCTGTCATAGTGATGGCTTCCTATACAACAAAGTGCAGCATATGATAGTTACGAACTGGACCTTTGTTTGAGATAGACGCAGGAGCTGTTGATGCTGCCGTCGACTTGGCGGTAAGAGATGAGGGCAACAGTGCAGTGCTGGAGGAACTGGTCGTAGTAGAACCAATGGAGATCGTAGAAGGTTGACACCCTGAGAAAAAAGGTGACTGGCAAATACAATATGGCATAAAATACACTCCATACTAACCGTATTTACACATGCCAATTACGCGGCCCTTGCTACAACTTTGTGCGAAATAAGTTGTCGGATCGGTAAGGTTGATGAGGAGGCAATATGGTAGGCCGTCATCTTTGACGATGGTGACGTTATCTGTTGAAATGGATACTTGCTGGCCTTGAGTCTTCTTATCGTCCATCCAATAGTAGTCGGACAACGCCTTGCCGCCAGATGTAGCCATTGCCCCTAGCCATACCAATCTCGTGGGCTTATCTTCGACAGCGTGACCATTTGGAACGACTATCCCACTTGCTAGTTGCAAAAAAGTGCTTGAAACATTTTCCAAGTCACGGGCGGTGAAAAATGTTGCCATCTGACCATTGAATAGAGGTTGCGCAAATGAAGACATTTCGTCCAAGCACTTCCCGTAGCTAGAATCCCAATCGGATGTGTCGTCATGTAATAAATAGCATTCATTCCCATAAAGGTAATTCGCTAAATTTAGCTTGCTGTTTGGGCATGATGCAGTGATGTCACCTGCGTGAGGAGAATACATTACGATGAGGTAAGCTACGGAAATAACTAGGTGAAAATTCCTGGCATGTGTACTTTCTGTAAAAGCTGAGAGAAACTTACATGCTTTGCAACCATGATCCAAGAGAGTCAAAATACAGAAAATTACCCAGAGTAGCATCGTTCGAGCGCCTCTGGTCGTTCGAGGCCCCTTCTACGACGTCTGCTAGCCAGTTCGCTTGGATATGAAAGAAAACTTTTCGATTTCTGCCCTACAGCTGTCAAGAACTTATGACGCACTTTTCTGATTTCCATTGACTTGGAGTACCTAATTACATCAAGTTTTAGTATCTAGGCTACTATAAATTAACTTTTTGACAGCTGACGTCAGAGCATGCGTATAATTGACATTTTGTGCGAACTTGCCAGGTCCAAGACACAAACAGCAATTTTCAAATACAGAACAATGTAGGGCATTCGATTTAATAAAATTTGCTGTACGTCAAATATTTTTCTGCTTATCGACTTTACTGACACGAATAGCTGAGACATCCTAATCTGTGAGCGCCTGCTCTTTACAATCTCTCTCGTCAGCCCGTGGTCTGCCCTCGCAGCCGCACGTTTCGGCCATAAAGGAGGTTCTGACAGTCCTGGACCCAAATATTGCAAGATTACAATTCAGGCCAGGAATTCGATACCTGTTACCGCTCGATACCTGCAAACCTAATCAGTGACTCGACTCCGATCTCACTCTGGGTCTCGGGTCTGGCCCCGGCTTAACGTTAGGAGAGGCAGACAAGTTCTTTGAACCCGCGGAGCAGATAAGATATCCACACCTATTACAATGGTACTGTAAGGGGTGTATTGTTTACCCTACGTTAGGCCTACACCTATCCAATTCTTGGTCGTCAGCGATAGCATTCTCGAGGACAATCAACAACAGCAATGGAATCTAGTCTGATCATCCGAGAAATTCGGGAGCAACCAATAATATGTGATGACTAGCGATATCAGCAAGTTCCGTGCAAAGTGATCCGTTCTAGGGGTGTGTAAGGTGCTGCCTTCGATGTGTATGGGTCAGCCGTGCAGCTAGCTATGCCGGGTGCGGTTGAAGTAAACTAGGTGTGGTTACAGTGCAGTACTTTAGTCTGATGAAGACAGTGGGATATAGGCTGAACAATCTCCTGTGCTTTGACAAAATGGCTAATCGTTATGAATATTTACTGACTAACTAATAAAGCGTGATATTCAGTCATAGTAGTACTGCATAATTAGATAGATGGCTGGATATATGCAGATACACCATGCACACATACAGTACGCAAACCAAATATCTGATACGGCCTGCTTTGAGTAATGCAAGTTACTAGGTAAACATTTTGAGTCAGTGCTGGCTAAATATCACATATGGACAGTACATTCAATTATTGTAAATGTTCGTTTACGGGCCTTGAAATAAAACCCTTTAAGCCATTAAACAAAGCATTGAAATAAGTTGTCCCCTGCCCACACATATCACGTACCAAAGCTGGGATGAAGTGGTAATGTAGGACTATATTGTGGACATGACATTGATTGACTAACCCACCGGGGTCGGCAGCGGAAGGCGCCCCCCCCCACGCGGGCGCACAGGGGGGGGCCCCCCCCCCCAAAACCGCCCCCGCAAACCCTGATTATCGATTTGCATGAATACAAACCTGCTTTCGGGCCCATTACTGACTTGTTTTGGTTTTCTCTTAGTCAGTCGAGAGCTGAGCAGCCCAGGTAACAGGTTATCTTTTTTTTTTGTTCCAGGTCTGTCCTGCTAGCGTGTAAGGTTGGCAGATGTAGGGTAATTTTATAGTAAGAAGAATAAGGTGGCTAAGCGGAGAACGACTTGTGGACTTGAAGAGAACCGATGGTGACCGCTGCTCCTTCGCTAAAGCGCATAGCATGCATCAGAGTGAAAAAAAATTCAAACAGTGAAAGGAACCTAAAATAAGTTTCCAGTGGAATAAGGAGCAAGTCAGTAAGTCAGCAAGTACTGCAAGTAAGCTCTGTGGGGGAATAAACGAACATTTACAGTGTACCAGGTGTCCATATCATCTCCTGACATCCAATGTATGTACTAGATTACTTCGTCGAACGGGTAGCTGCGGCGACCTTGGGATGTTCTTTGATCTTTTTATGCAGATTCGACACGTGCTTACGTGCCTAAAGGAAGAGTAAACGATAAACGACAACTGAATTTTTAGCTTTTTGAAATGGAGAGCCCCACTTTTTCATTGGCGAATATATGGTAGGTGCAGATGAGTATTCCCGTGACAATGTTGAGTCCGAAGACGACTGTGTAATATGACACACGTTGGTAGTAGACAGCGTTGCTGCCCATGAACCACGATGTGAACTGGGCTCCAAAGACCAAGCCCAAGCCAACTCGGGACACTCTAAATATGGTCTTGTGCATGTACGAACGATCACAGGATATAAAATACAATGTGTACCTGCACGATTTTGCGATGTCTGACTTCTTGCAAGCAGTTGCGTGTCCGGTGGCCTCCAACATGATGACAGTCGACCATCCTATCAGGAGAACAGGCACGAAACTCCCCAAGAATACTTTGTCCTCGATGTTCAACCAACAGCTGCAAAGAAGGGGTTTGACCGGGGAGTTTAACTTTTTTATGTTCGGCCTTACGAATATTCTGACAACAGTCGATCGAATGAAATCACTGTTGTCACTGCGGTTATCAGTGCGGGTCCCCCTAAAAGCGAGACAGAAATTACAAAGAGTGCAAGGAATGTAATTGTCCCTCACCCCAAGATATGACCGTGACAGGAGATATGCCCAGCCAGGCGCTGTTTCCCATGACCACGTTGGTCAGCACTGTGTAAATGTGAAGGGCTTCGAAAGACTGCAACGTGTGCGTGACAATGAAGAAATATTGCAGACCAATAGCTGCGATTTTGCAAACCGTCTAAAAGTATAGATATGGAATCTGAGGTTTGCCTGAAGCTGGATTATTTCAATGCGTATCTCTTAGGGAAAATACTGTGTAACTTCGAAGGCTACAGTATGCATACGCAGCTATAGAATAGAACCTACACAGAAAATGTACGGTGCGCAAAGCACGAGGCCCCAACTGCGGTCTCAAGCAAACCAGCAAATAACCGCTGATGCTTACTTCACTGAACTTTCCATCATCTCGCTCGGCAAAGATCAAAATCAGCAGGTGGGCGCAGAATAAACTGACATCCTCGTTCAAGTGAATTATATCCAAGTAATTTTTCGACCTCAAGAAACATAATGAAGCGCAGAAAGAAAATGAGTTTTAATTAGCCAAGTTACCTACCTCAGGCAGAAAAAAGCCACAATGGAGACCCCTAATGCGGCAAGAATCCATACGCATCCAATGTTCATAATATATCGGACAATGACTTCATTTGTGCTGCTCATGGGACTCTAAAAATTTAACTTGTGTTTTGTCTGACATTTGCCTAGGTGTCCTTCCTTACGCATTGCTTCGTCTGGCACGGGACTGTGTTATAGTAGGTGTCTCCCGTAAGGCTGCCGTTGTTCAGGTAGAAGCATGTTCGGTTGCGGACTCTGGATGGCGCTTCACAGCTAGAAGCACATGCACTGTATGACCCCCACTCGGTCATATGGCAGTACTCTGAAACACGAATGAAACCGTAAGATTTTTGCGCTTCACAGCGGGGGAACTGTTTACTCTACCTGGTGCGAAGTCGCCTTGATCCTGTATCCATGGGTACGATGTAGCAGCTAGACTATTGGGTTTAGAAAATGGTCGTGCCGAGCCTCCAGAGGATACAGATGGTATAAGAGTTGTAAGTTTTGCTGGCTGCTCTGAACTTTTGGGAACGATAGCAGGGTTATCGGGTGGACGGAAGGATGATGGTGGGTTAGTCGAGGGTGACTGTGACGCGGAATCAGAGAACTCTGTAATAGTTGGACCTGGCGCTGCTGCACTTTCAGCTGTTACATTTGGGACAAAAGACACTGGCGCTTTGGTGGCAATTGTAACAGGATTTCGACGCTTGACAGTACCCGCTTGGGTATCTTTTACTGTCGGGCTGCCATGATTACCAGCAGCACTCGTCATGAAAGAATTGAGAGAATCTTGACTATCCGCTGTTTTAGGCGTTTCAGCATGCACAACCAACGTAGTGGTAGGCACTCTGGAAAGGACCGACCATGCTGTGTGGTTTTTTCGCCTGTTTAGGAGTGGTGGAGATTTTGGCGCAGCCGTGACTGATGAGAAAAGAGCTATCCCTGAACCTAGCACTGTCCAGCCAGTAGACATGCCGTCTGTCCCTACCGGTTTGATAATAAGAGCGTTCTCACCAGCGTTTGGGGCAAATGGAGGTAGAGAAGCCTTTTGCACAGTTCCCGCCGCGGATCCTGTTCCTGAGGTTGTCTTGATTGGTTGTTTTACCCTGCTGCCCTGCTCAGCCGCTGGTGCCTCGGTAGACGTCAAAGCATCCTGCTCAATTGCTCCTGCTGCCTTTGTGGGTCTTTTTTGCAATTCAGCATTACCGCTGTCGATAAGGTTTGGCTCCCAGCCAGAAGAAAGAGGACTCAGCGTGCTTCCACGTACTTCACGGTTTGTGTCGACTGTCTCATGTGTAGGTGGTGGCTCAAATAAGGGGTGAGTATCCTTAGCCTCTGCGGTAGGGAATAACGGCTCATCAGCTTGCGGCGTAGTATCATCAATTTCTGGTTTCACTGACTGTTCGCTGATTTCGAATGCTTGTCCAACGGCATCCTCGTCTTGGGGCGAGCTCGGACTCATTTGTGTCGTGAATACTGCTTTGATGCTCGTACTAGGCATGATCGCGCGTGGCGGACTCATTTTCGGCAAGGAGGATAGAGTGAATACTGTTTTTGGAATAACAAATGCTGATGGGTGCTGAGGTTGGGATGTGGTCTGTTCCTGAGCAATGGCCCCTGTATTTATTTGTGTATATGACTGCGAAGCTTGAGTGGTTGCGTCCAAGCGACTCATTTTTGTCAATGGTGGACTTTGAGTGGGAACCGTTTTTGGCACTGTAGGTCGCAGGTCCACTACGGGGGTCAGTTCAGTCGGTGATACCGCCAAGTCATGTATTGGGGTGGGATATGATAGTGAAACCTGCGTGCTTCGAGGCGAAGGACTCATTTCTGGCAACGAGGGACCCAGAGTAAGGATCCTCCTTGGTAGATCCGCTGTAGTCTCTGGCTGGTTTGCTGAGGGAGTAGTGAACGGAAACTCCTCTGTGAGGAGGAATTCCGTGTCCACGGACTGCAAATGAGAAGGAGTCATTTTCGGCAAGGACTGCTCTGGCGTAAGCATAAAGGTCGGTGATGGTGGGTGAGTTGCTTCCATTAGTTTAGACGACGAGGAAGAGATGGCCTCGCCCTCGCTTAGCGAGGTGGTGGTGGACTGAGTGTGAGTATGAATGACGCTGTGGAAATCAGTAGCAATTACAGAGGTTTGAGAAATTGTTTCCGCAGTCGAGGATGATAATTCTACAGCGATTGGAGTCAAATGGGACGTTCCGCTTGATTGATTCGTGATCTGCGTAGGAGTCAGCCGCATTGTTGACGTAGTTGCATCTCTTGTGGTGGGTGGTGGCATGGAGGGTGTTTGACTTGCAGTTGTTTGCTCGTTGGTCCCTGCTACTGTGTCTTTCTTTAATGGTGCTGATGTGTCACTCTGAAGGAGCGGTGCTGTTTCTGTGAGTCCCTGACTAGTAGTTTGGAAATCAAGATCTGTTTTGGAAATAATTGACGCATTAGAACTTGCCATATGCGTTGTCTCAATCCCTTTGGGCGCTGTCGTTGCCCCTTCATTCTTTACAATAATGATAGATTCAGTGCTAGTGTTTTCTATGGTAGATGTTGTGGATTCTTTCCTTGACTTTGTCGTTGTCATAAACGGCGATGTGATCGTACTTGACTCAACCGAGGGCCATGTTGTCAAACTTCCCAACGGAATCGATGGCGTTGACTTAGGAGAAAGCTGAAGAAGTGCATTGGTACTGGTTTTTTGAGTCGTGATATTAATTCTAACTGTGCTAAGTACAGCTAGAATGAGGCTGTGTGCTGTGCTGCGCGGAGAAGATGGTATCGTGAAATTTCCAGTAGACGATGAACCAGATGTATGAGGCAGCACAACCGAAGTGCTACTATGGTCTGGCGTGACAGTGTAACTTGAGTATATACCAATTGTAGTGTGATAGAGAGTAGAGCTTAAAGTTACGTTGTCTTTGATGGTTAAGCTTGTCGGGCTTTGACTGGTCCCTGTCACAGTGCTGACACTACCTGGGAGTGTAGTGCTGGAAATACTTTTAGGGGATGTCATTCCGCTTGATGCGGAAAGACTTGATGAATGAATGGATGAGCTCACTGTACCCAGGCCTAGAATGGCGCTTACTGTCAGTGCAGGAGTGACAGCACTGGTGGTAAGCTTTGCTGTTGTTAATGATCGTGTCGTGCTCCCTGTTTTTACTGTCTCGTAAAACGATGAAGAGTAACTCAGCGAATTTGCATTGGTTGTTGTCTCTTGTGAATTCGTTTTTATTTGTGCGGCCGTTACTGAGGATTTTTGAGTTGTTGGTGCCGTATTAGTTGCCATTTTGCCAGTAGTTCCCAATTTTGCTTCTGACACTGTAACTCCAGAAGGTACAACACTTGAGATGTGAATAGTGGGTGCTGGTTTTGATGACGCACTAGTCAGTGACATCGCCGTGTGTGTTTTCATGGAGTTTTCCAAGCCGACTAATGCTGTGACCATGCCAAAGGCTGCATCATTTGAAACAGTCACAGGGGCGATGGGCAGAGTCTGGTCTACTGCTACTTGTAAGTCCAAGTTGGAAGAAATGTCAGGCGATGGGGCGCACTCGTCTGAAGGCTTACCGGGAGGGTTGGGATGGATTGGTGCAGAAGGATTCGCAGGTTTTGGAGGCTGTACGGGATTTGGGGGAGCTTTTTGAGGGACTGTGCGCGTGTTTGCTGCTTTGGTTTTAGTATTATACTCGTCGTCAGTTGACAGCGCTGCGGTCACTGGTGCCAATGTTGTTGTATTGGTGGGAATTACTGCAACTGGTGCAATTTTGACAGTTGTCTTGTCGGTGAAGCCAGTTCCGGTGGTTGTCAGCCTGATTGCCAAAGTGCTTGCGTTAGACTGCAATGGTGTTTCGTTTTGTGTCGCTGCTGCTGTAGGGGGCGCTGCTGTGATCAGAGTCGACACGGATGTGCTGAAAGAAGGTATCCCAAGTGTTGAAGTAGCGTCAGCGATCTTAGAAGTGGCTATAGACGTCGGGTATGAAAAGCTCGTAGTCTTGCTCGGCGAAGTCACGACAGACGTTGTAGAAGGCGATGAGATAAAAGTGGCTATGGCTGTGGTTAAAGAGACTGAGGAATTCGCTGCCGTACTTGTATATGTAGGGATGCTCTGGACCAAAGTGAGATTAGTGCTGCCGTAAACGAGTGTCGTGCTGACCAGGGAAGATACATTGATTGGGGGCGGCGTTGTTGAGTATGTTGAATCTGATTGGGACGATGGGGATGACGTATGCATTGGTAAACGAGTAGTGGGGGCCGTAATTGTTGACGATTTTGAAATTGTGCCGGTCGTGCTTGCGCTTGTTCCAACTGCACCTGACGACACAAGCGCTGAAAAACCTAAACCAATGTTCCAGCTGAGGGCTGTGATCTGAGATTTATAGGAAATTTCTGTACTCGAAGTAGTAGCGGAGCTAGCTGTGATTTTCGTGCTTGCCGTTGTCGTCGTTGTTGAGACTTTCGTAGTCTTATTCGGTACTAAGGTAAGTTTTGATGACGTGCTGCCTTTAGGTCCAGTGGGAATTTGAGTTGTAGTTCCCACTGATAGGAGCAAAGGTGATGGCGACAAAGTTGATGATCCTAAGAGAAACCTCGGGTGCTGTGATCATGGCGTAATGCGCATCAAGGCACAACAGGCAGGCGTTCAGACAGAATGCACTCATGCGGAGGTCAAAAATTTTGGCCTCCTTTTTTCGCCGTCGCCGGGGTCTCATGATGACGTAAAAATGTTTCGTAAAAACAAAAAATTCGATTTACCTGTCGCAGTAGCTGTGAAAATAATTACTGTGAGTAAATGCTAGCTTAAAAAAGCCCTACCTAAAAGACGAAATACACTCTCTGTAGAATCGATGACGAAATCTTGGAAAAGAATATGCTATTCAGATTCAGCACCCGCGTTTTACATGATGTAGCCAAAGCTCCGTACCTCTAGTACCTATGCACATAAAGTCGAAATTCTTTATTGCGAAGAAGGACCATTGGGGAATGAAAATTTGGACTTCCTAAATGATTGAGATGGTAGTCCAAAATTTTGGCTTCCCCTATAATGCGTGGGTGCTTGATCTAGATATTATACCATTTTTCCAATATTGCGACATCGACTCTAGAGTGCACTACGTCTTTAAGCCCGTCGTTGGACTCTACCCGCAAATATACTGTATGGCTAGACTACATGTCAGCAGCCTCTGTCGCTGAGAATTAGGGCTAGAAACTTATCTACACGCGGGCATCTTGGCATGCGGAATAGTTTGCTCGCGGAGCATGTTCATTTTATCAGGGTAGCTTAGCCCCAGTCATTTGCGGATACAGCGACGACAGACATATCTCCACATAACCGTTTCCTGGCCCTAGTTTCTTACAGCATTGTCAACGGGTAAGTTTTAAGGAAAAGCTTGCGTACGGGTAACAAATTGAGAGGAAAGGAAGCTAGGACACAAGTACGGACGCGCCGAGCCTACCTAGCGTACTCATCCTGTATGTACAAGTGCCCAGCAAAAATATAAAAGATTGCTGCGAAACAAAACACCGCTCCAAATTCAGTCGAAGTCTCCTACGGGAAGACAAAATAATGGGACCGCCCGACTACTGTTTATTAACCATTTTATCAGGGGATGCGAGCTAACCGATGCTCAGGTCTAGTGTGAGGCGACCCGACGAACACGTGGAATCATTATCATTATTGGAAAATGCTGTAACACCGAAAATCTCACAATCAGCTCAAATAAAGATCTCATTTTCGCTATGCAGTTTGAACCTCCTAGAGATAACTACAGTCGAGTCCACTTATAGTCACATTGGATAATGTCCACTCCACTCCAGGTCACACGCACTCCACTTATTATCACAGATTTTCAAAGTCCCGAATCTTTCCTCAATACTTTGTGTGTATTTTGATTTCGCTTATTATCACGCTGAATTCGGCTTAGAACGCTTATTGTCTCATAAATTTCTTGGCTAAGCGGAATGAGTATGAAAAAAGCCTCGCATTTACACTCTTGGAAGTCCGAAAAAGCGCAAAATCGTCAAAAAGTAAAATTTCCCGCCAGAAAACGCGTATGGCAGTTTCATGCTTCAGGTTTGATTTGACTGATCATCATAGTTTGGATTTGTTTGATTATGAAAACTGTCTAAAAAAGTATTGCGTCTTTCAATAAGTTAGGAATACTCGAAAATGGACCGAATTTGCGATAAAACTCATATTGTCACATCTCCTTTCCGTCTGGAGCTGTTGACATTAAGCGGCCCCGACTGTGCTAAGCTTGTACGTTTACCTTACCCAGTCGAAAATTTTTGCCTTATTTTAAGATACTGTAAGTCAGTCTCAGAAGGGAATAGCGATTTGCGCCATAGAACCTACATAACTACCCAAAGTCTAACATGGACCCGTTGCTACAGTATATGACTTGAAATCAGCAACTGCTAGGCGACCTTAAGTGGTTCCTAGCCTGTTGTCTACCCTACTAGTCCCATAGAATGCTTCCACGGCCCAGAGGCAAAATGAGACAGCGACAAAGTCTGCAGCTAATGACTAGATTCTAGCTCAAGCTTGATTCTATCAAGCTGTTAGCACACATGATCAATAAGCATACCAGCATCTCCCGCTTGATTTTCTGGAAGCATGATTTCGCCCTGACAGGCAATAAAAGCTTGTCGCAAAACTGCGAAAACGTTTTTTATGGTCTACTGACCAGAGAGGTCCTGTCGGAATAAAGCGAGGAAAAAAGTTTCGAGTATTGGGTCAAGCATATGGCGCGCTACCATTTCCAAGATCGAGGTGCCCAGCTAGACTAGTTTTGTATCGCATGGCCGGCCCTTGGTGAGTCGCTAACACAGGCCTTTTTTGAGTCCTGGCGGCGTCTCACCTAGAGAGACTTGTCAGGTACCAGAATCTAGCAAGCGCCGAACACTTCCAGGTGATTATTTAACGCCTCTGCACAGTTGTCTTGTGTACCGGGCATCAGACTGCCTCGAGCTTAGGTGTACAATTTCATTAAGATCCATTGAAAGTGTACTGTGAACGATGTTACAGTAGCTTACGCGGGCTTATGTAGCTTACAGTACCTAGCTTATGATAGCAGCTAAAGTTGATTCAAGCACCATACCTGTCGTGGTGGCCGTTGTCTTCCCTGTGCAACCTGAAGTAGACACTTTGTGAGCGTGTGGAAGAGTGCTACAGAAATGAAACCCTACTCACCTATTTCGCACATGGCATAAGCGCCGCTTCCACCATCACATCGCATTCTGTAAAATGTGATAGGATTCGTGAGATTAATAAGAAGACAGTCAGGCGGACCGGAAGTGTCAAAGACGGATACGGCAGTTGACAAATTTGACACTTGCATCATCCTCGTCATTTTATCGCCCATATAATCATAATCTGACAGTACTTGACCGCTGGTTCCCGCCATCGCTCCCAGCCAGACCATTCCCATGGGTGCAACAGAATACGGGTATCCATTAGCAACCAGTCCGTTTTGAGACAGTGCTGCCAATGCTTTTGAAACATTTATGTAATCAAAGGGGCTAGAAAACGTTGCGATGCGGCCATATGTGGCATCGGGAAAGAATGATCTGGCCTTTTGTTCACATTCGTCATAGTTTCGAAACCAATCGGACTCTTTGGGGATCACGAAATAACACTTGTCGCCGTAAAGGTAATTGGGGCCGTTTAGGAGCTTGGATGGACACCAAGCAGCCACATTGCCTAAGTGTGGATGAATCAAATGTAGCATCACGAGCGATTGCTTCTTTATCATGCCCCCAAGACTAGACAAGATGGAGTCACCTGTGGATTCTTCACTCATCTTTTGGGTGTGGCAGAATCTACCCTGGATAAATTACCATAATCCAAAGAAAAAATCACAACTTACAAGCATGACAGTAGTAACGTAAGATGGATGGTATGGTAAGGTAGATGGCTATCGCAACTGCACGATTTTGCAGTAACATCGTCTTCCTGGTTGTTCTACCGTCCAGAAAATTGCTAATGGCCATCTCTCACATTCGGATACCAATTGTACCTTTTTCGGATCAAAATTAGTTCCGTGGTTTTGTGGGCTTCGCTCAGAAAACCTGCTGATGTAAGATGTGTAAGTCAGAATTCTGGATAGGAGCTTCACCGAGCTGCAAAGAAGAAAAATGATTAAAACATTTCAAAATTTTTTCGGTGCTCCAGTATGATCAATTTAAAATATACTGTAGCTGTGACGCCTCGGTATCCGTATTGCGACAGAATTTTTGGATAGGGGATTTTTCCCCCGCCAGTGCTTGTGGATATTGTTCCTAGGACTGATATCACCAGATATTTTAGCGTGCAAAATCTTCATCAGACTTTGTAACTTTATCACCGTCATAATTTAGCAACCAAAATGTCACGTCTTCTAAGCTATCGTATTAGTGGCTTGCAGGCGCAAGCAAAGCCTACAGAACGGAAAACTTGCCTGTTGTGTATAGAAAGCCAACACCGTAGGACTACTTGATCACACTACGAATGCTCAACTGCTCACAGCACTACCTTATTGAAGAATGTCCATCAAATTGCTTAGCTCGTTTTAGGCTCGTGATGCTCGCTAATCCTACTAGCACACGTAATTACAGTTAATGGCTGACAATGGGCACAATTTTACAATTTTACGTGGGTTGTTGCCATTCTACTAACTGTGGTAATTTCCCGTACCATGGAAGCAACTTGCACTGTATGTCTTCTGGAACACCATCGAGGTGACGCAGAGAGGAGCGAGCGACAGAACAAGACGCGAGTCAGACACACAAGATTGTTGTATTCCTCGGCAAGTGCATACAATTTCATGTACTGTCGGCAATATCAATCAATCAGCATTCACTAAAAAAACAAATGAGTCGCATTTCGCATATTTTGCCCCTTTTGCACAACAACCGCAAAAGCAATAGTTTTGTGGTTTTGTTGGACAACTCAACAATGGTTTTGTGTTTCACACATTTTTCTCATTGTTGCGTTTTTTGTTTTAACATTACTGTGGCATTTTAGTTGTCAGCGGGTAGAGCCCGCTGAACTCTGGTAACTTCATGACGCAGTTTCGTCCTTATCCAGGTTGTTGCGACTTTTGCCGCTTGTAGGCGCCTAGAATGGTACCCGTAGAATTCTTGGAGGTGGTGACAGAGCAGCCGGAGCAGTACAAGAACAGTACCCTAATCGTAAGTGAGACTGGTACAGTTCTTTGCTTTCACTCGTTCGATTCTTTTTTAGCTGATTGTTCTAAATTCTCATCACCCTTTGGTTCACTTTGGTCTTTCGCTGTCTTTGGTTCTTCGTTCATTGACAGTGGAACTGGTCGCCAGCGTGGGCATCTCAGGCCGGTGCCTTCGACCAGTGGTGTGATGAAGTTGTGAGATGTCCGTTGTCTAGGAAGTTTGAATGTGGCGCCAATCCATTGTCTGTGTCTCAGGTGTGTCTGCGTGTGAGCGCGTGAGTATTGTCTGGTAGGAAGAGTTGCAGAGCTGAGGAGAGCTTGCTCGCTTTCGGTCTCTCGTTTGTTCTTGGCACGTGCGGTTGTGTCGATAGTTTGAGTAGAGGTGGGCGTGATTGGTCGAGGCCATCAGCGATGAACCGCTGGAAGCTTGGTAAGTCTCCGGCCTAGTTGCGGTCCCCATACCGTAGCTGGGAGATAGGAACTTTTGCTGTTTGGTCCCCAACATGGGTTAGCTTAGGCTGGTATTGAACTTAGGCTTAGGCTTAGGTTGGCATATGACTTGGGCTCAGACTCATACTAGGCTTAGGCTTAGGCTTAGGCTTAGTCTGGCATAAGAATTAAGCTTAGGCTGATATTAGCCTCCAGCCAGCCTTCGCCTGGGGACCAATCGGCAAAAGCGCCGACACAGAGCAGTTGCAGGCACCCCACGGAGCGGCATCAACCCTTTAGGTGTTGTTATGAACCATGGTCTTACTCGTTAGTGATCGATACTCTGCATGATAAGCCTTCCCACCAGGCTTTAGCTTCGATAGAAAACCTTGGACCGCTCTCTTGTAAGACCAGCCCTTGCCCGCCGTCACGTAATAAGAGTGCTATCGCACGTCGCAACAAAGTGTGCTAGTATAGACTGCCTTCGATAAAGTGGTCGTGGCAGAACTATTGTACTTTGACGCATAGCGTGAGGTGATAATATGATAAGGGGGCAGGTAACTAACAGTAGGTGTCGACGATCAATAACGCAACGTCTGGCTCCATTAGAGGTAGCTAGCATGAGCGCATAAGGTGTTACGGTCGTGCTTACGATTTTGTTCAGTTACAGTTCGCGCGGTGAGAATACGCTCCAGGACACCGAAAGATTTCTTATTTAGCCGTCCTCATGTACTCGTATTGTTAGAAGGGGCAAGGTGCTTCCATAGAAATGCTTCGGGTGGAATGAAAGTTCGTGGAACAAAAACGCTGACAACAATGGCTACAACAATGCAGATATTCCCACACCGCTTTGGCCATTCCATAATCCGTTTCTCCGAGGTGTCACTCACCCGTTTCCACGAGTGTCGATGCTCTTTTACCTGTCACCACTAGTGACTGCTCTCAAAATTGGGACAATTGTAACCCGCGCACCCAGGCGGCGGGAGAAATGAGAGACCGAAGTCTCTGGGACAAACAACTCTGACTGAAGGCGGGTTAGTCTCGCGACTATACATGCCTTGAAACATCAACCCGAGAGGTTGACGTCTCTCAGCCCGGGGAGACATTAATTCTCCCGACCTCCGGGGATGCTGGCTACGCAGTAATTTTCTAAACCAGCTCATAAAATTCAGCTCATGGAATTCTCTAAATGAGCTTACTTCTCTCCTCTTCACCCTCTTCTGCGAACATTTGAAACATATTCTGCGAAACAGAATGCTCATAGACCAACAAGAAGTCAATAGCATGTATCGTCGCAATGCAAGGGGTACTCCACCTGCTGGGAATTATGTGAAGGGAGGGGCATTATTAAACTAATTGAGTCCTCGAAGGGATACCTAAGTGGAGGAAACTATGTAAACTGTAGTATTTACGATATCCGGGAAAACTGCTTTCGTTTCAGATGCTGACGACAATCAGCTAGAGGAGGCAGTCCCAGACTCTCCAGTGCATCAGTGCGAGTATAAAAGATGCCAAGTTGTTCCAGGTGCTCCAGAGAGCTAATACCTGTGAATGTCCATGTGTTTTAATAGAATGCTATTGCATTAGATCCCAAACTGCGCATCAATTCTTTGCTTGCCTTGTGTTCCCACAGCACGGTATTTATTCAAAATCCTACCCTATGAAGATTACATAGCTCACGCATAACAGCACTATCACAATCACTTTTTGTCTGGCCTACGGTCACTCGCAAGGCATATACCGTACTTTACGTTAATGCGCACAAACTCTACTAAGTTTGTATGCCCAGCTGGGAGCATTGTGCCTGCCTTTCCACTCTCATTGAATTAGAGCTCCATTTTTCGGAAAACAACGACGGCACGCCTTCACAACCAATGCTCTAACCTGAAAAGTCACGCCATTATTGGGACATGAATCTCAAGGGCTTTAGGTTAAAACAATTATTGTGCTCAAGGATATCACAATATCTCACCTGCTGATTAGCAAGCAAGTGGTACATGAAGATGAATGCGCCAAGCGCTGCGTTAATACCGAACACAGTTGTGAAATACGCGATGTGCTGGTAATAAATGGCCACGAAGGTCAGGAACCATGAGGCGAACTGTGCCGAAAAGACGAAAGCTAAGCCAGCGCGGGCCACCCTACAGCGATGACTTGTCTGAGGAAGAGCAGGCACGAACAGGACGTCTTACTTGCACGAATTAATTATGTCGGATTTGCTGCACTCGTTCCAATTGCCAGTCCCTTCCAGAACAATCATGGTGACCCAAGCTAGGCAGCATACAGGTGCTGCTGACAGCATCAAGACTGGCGTCTTGTCGATGTTGATCCAACACCTAAAAATGATCGATTAGGCCACTGTAAATCCCCTTATGACATGAAGCCCTTACGAGTAGTCAGACATCAGGCTGTCGAACAAGGCGGCCGCTGTGATGCCCGTGAGGAAAGCTGGTAGTCCTAAAAAAGCGATATAATTTTTCGACGACCACCAAAGCACCTCGTTTGCTTTACCCCAACCCAGTGCCATGACCACTTTCAACTTGACCAGTACACCTTTTCCCATCACCACATTGGTCAATACAGTGAAAATGTGCAGTGCCTCCAGGGCTTTGAACGTATAACAGACGGTGAAGAAGTACTGAAGACCCAGCGACGCCACTTTGCACACGGTCTGCAAAGAATCAGTGTACATAACGTTACTTGCCAAAAGCATCATCTGGTGTGCATACTTGGCTAAACTTTGAGTCATCTCTCATCGCAAAAAAGAGAACGAGCAGATGCGCCGCGAGCAAACTGATGTCTTGGTTGGCGTGTATAACTTGCAGGTAGTAGGTGGATCTGAAAAACAAAGTTCGTGTCAGGTCAATAATTCCTTGCTCTATCAAACTTTTGACAATCCAGCACTGCATCTGGGGCTGCCGTGCCTATCGAGACCAATACCCTGAGTGTTCTGTCTGTCTGGCGTCTCGCATGCTACGGATGCGCTGTTGTCTAATGAGCACATACCTGAAAATGATGAACCCGAGAATGGAGCAGCCAAGACCCACAAGGATCCAGATACAGCCAACATTCATCATCACTTTGGTGGCCACCTGCTCGATTTCACTCATTGGGGTCTGTAAAAAGAGTCAGTTTATTGTTCAGCGCACGGGGGAGCGTCAAAGAGGTCCTTTACGCATGGCGGAAGGCGGCAAGCCTCCGTTGTCGTCTCCGCCGGGCAGTCGTCAATCGTTGCATTTTGTGTTGGAAGGCGGTTCCGGGTTCTGCTCCTGAGGGCTGACCCACAGGTCACACTGCAGTGAGACCATGCAGCCCATTCCAACGAGAGGCAGATATCTATACACAAATGAGAGCTCGATCGATCTTCCCGCTACTGCCTGCAAGAAGCAGTCATACCTGGAGTCGTTGGCTCCCTTGTTCTGGATGAACGCGATGAAGCATCTGGGGGTTTGCTTGTGCTGGGAGACCTTAGATCCGCTGTTGACAAAGAGAAACTGGAGGAGGTGGTAATTGCTGTTGCGTTTGTTGTGGGATATTGGCCAATTGACGACCAAGTGGATGAGCTTCCCACTGAAGTCTGTTTAAGTGATGCACTGAAACTAGAAGTGGCTGAATAGGGAGGTGTTCGAGTTGAAGT
This sequence comes from Mesodorylaimus sp. YZB2_4, assembly GCA_030248295.1. Classification (NCBI taxonomy): domain Eukaryota; kingdom Metazoa; phylum Nematoda; class Enoplea; order Dorylaimida; family Dorylaimidae; genus Mesodorylaimus; species Mesodorylaimus sp. YZB2_4. The sequence continues at coordinate 535,849 of JASANH010001018.1, forward strand.
TGAGACCAGTGTGCTAAAGATCGTTGAGCTATTTGGTGTTGATAAGAGTGGAGATGTTGCTGACGAGGGACTTGCATGGGAGCTTGAACTTGTTGAGTGCTCGTTGCTGGTTCCGGGGTCGGGAGTACTCTCAAATCTGGCCTTAGTGATTGATGGTTGGCCTCTTGTTGTTGCGTCGACTTTGGAATGGCCTTGTTGGCTCTGTATAGTATCAGGCCCAGGTGTTGCCGTCCGCCTTCGATCAACTTTTCCTACAGTATTCTTAATCGGACTCGTCTTTGGGTATAGAAATTCGGAAGATATGTGCAACTCAGCCTCTGTTGTCGGAACTCCATCGAGAAAATCGCTCGATATTGCCATGGTTTCTGTAGCTTCTTCCGTTAATTGCAAATCTTTGACGCCGCTAGTTGTTTTCATCGGAGGCGGGGTCTTGATGAGAGGCTCCAGGCTGACAAACTTTTCCTGTTTTGAGAATGACCCCGAAATTTTGTACACGAATGCAGTCGTTGTTTGCGGCAGGACGATGATCGTTTCCGCTTTTCTTTCTTCCAGAACATTGCCTTCGGCCTCATTTTGACTTTCGGTCGTTGTTTGACGCGAAATAGAAATGACCTCTGGTATGTTTGCTAGGTGAACTGCGCCTTGAGTCTTATCTCGACTTTCAAAAGCGATAGTTGTTTGAAGGTTTGAGATACCCAAACTGGTAGTTGCACCACCAGATGTTGACTTGAGCGGTGATGTTTCAGCTGGGTTGGCGCTGGTGCTACGTATCTCGCCAATGAAAGTGGTGGATTTTGTGCGATTGCCTACTACTCTACGTGTGGCAGGGTATTTAGGATTGGGTGGCGGCTGCTCACTTGCAGAAGCTGCCCTCTCGTCCAAAAACTCTGGCAGGGTTAGAGCAATAGTCGGGTTGTCAGTGAACGATTCAGTTGTTCGTTTTTTGAAGACTTTGTGATGCTTGAGAGTGGATGTCTCCTCTGAAGTTGTGGTGGTAAGGGACTTAGTGCTAGGTGCGGCCGTAGTTCTGATCTTGGTCGTGGAAGAGATGGTAGTGGGCACGAAGGCAACAGGCGTAATGGGGACCACCGTAGTCGGCGTGGTGGATTGTTGCTCCCTAGGCGATGTTTCGGTAGTTTGAGCGGCGGAGACTGTGCTTGATGATAAAGCAGCGAGTGTGGTTTGGGCCATAGCAGAACTTGCAGACATTGTGCTCGAGGAAAGTGAAGTTGCAGGGCCGTCTGCAGGCAGCACTGTTAAAGTTTCCGTTGTTGTTGGGACAGTGTCTTCCAAGGTTGTGCCTTCGAGGGAACGAGTAGTTGACCAAGTGCTGCTACTTGTTGGCGGCTGGGATATCGTAGTGGATTGATCAGCTGTGGTTTCCGAGGAACTAGATTGCTTGGACGACCCTAGGGATGCACTTGCACTTTTGAGATCGTCGCTTGTCTCTGTCGTAGCCACGGAGGTTGATAAGGTAGGAGTAGGAGTTGCTGGTGTAGACGTGTCGACAAGCACAGATGTCCAAGATTCAGTTGTTGTACTGGCATCCCTAGCTGTGGAAGACAAAACTTGGCCGCTTCCCGCTGATGTGGATGCCTCTGTGGTCACTTCTTTGGAGCTTGTAGTTGTTTGTGCGGCAGTCGATGTCGACTGGGCGGTGCTTGGTCTCGCTGTGGTTACTGCACTCGTAGCAGTTTCTGTTCCTGTAGAAGTCATGAAATTCGGTGTCGCTGTTTGATATGTAGTAGATGTGAAAGAGGATTCTGTCACAGTGGACGTCAGCTCCATTGGCGGGTCGGTGACCAATTCTGTTGATGCTGTTGTTGAGGGTACGATTTCGACAGTTGATGATGGCCCAGTGGTTGTCTCACCCAGAGACGAAGATTGGAATGTTGACTTACTGGAAGTTGATCCAGCGGAAGTCGTGCTAGTAGCGAAGGTAGACGTTGTTTCAACAAGGGAAGAAGTCGACATCCATTCAGTTGACAGGATGAATGTGGAAATACTGCTGGTCGTGTCTGGTGGCGGTGGTGGCGGAGTTCGAATTTTTCTCCCTCCACGTTTCGACGTTGTTGTTTTTGGAATGAAAGTGTTCATTATGACTGCGGTTAATCCCGTCGTGGCCATGTTTGTTGTACTTGGGGGCACTGCACTTGACGTTGTTGTCAACGCCCCTGTGGTTGCTGGTTGTGTCGCTGTTGAAGGCTTTGTTGAAGTGGATGGCGTTTCAGTTGTCGACGTGCTGGTTGCAGTCGACTTTGTTGTTGTAGTACTCGGCTTCGGAGACGCTGTTTTTCTACTTCTGGCAACTGAAGTTGAAGACGAAGTGGTTGAAATAGTGGTGGATGGCGCATCGGTCACAGCTCTGGTTGTGGGATTCTGTGTTGATGGCGATGGAGAGCTGGTGCTAAAAGGAGTTGATGTAAACGCTGCCATCGAAGTTGTGGGTTTTAGGGTTGATGTAGTCGTGCTGGAGGTGCTTTGAGTCGCGCTTGTTGGGACGTTGGTAGTGGTCGTGGATGAAGTCTTTGCAGCTAACGAAGTGGGCTGACTAGTAGTAGGTTTAACGGATGAAGTCATGGTTGAGCTGGAAGGGCCGACTGTCGACACAGTCGAAGCAGTAGTGGGGGTTTGTTGAGTTGAGGTCGATGCCGTAGTTGGTGTTGATGTTGTCAGGTGTGCTTTACTCGTTGAAAGTCTGGTGGGAGAGGATGAAAAGGACAGAGTAGTGGGCCTCGTAGACGTCGTTTGTTTCAGAGATGTTGATGCGCTAGTAAAGGGAGCCGTCGATTTGGTGGTTGATGGAGTTGGGGTTGAGTCGAAAGTCAGAGTGGGAGAGCTGATGATCTTAGCAGAAGATGCAGTGCTGGTGGTTGTACTAGTTGGAGTGGGTGTTGATGAAGAAGAAGTCGAAGCGTCGCTCGTAGTAGTGCCTGCAGTTGTTGGCAATGGTGATTGTATATCGCATTTGCCGAGTGGGCACATTGGATTCAGGGTTGAAGAGCCAGGGCATGTTGCATCCCGAGGAAGATTACATCCTAAAAAAATGCCATTTTTTCTTGCTTGTTTGCTAAAACAAACACTTTTACTCACCAAATTCGCATATAAAAGAAGGGGAAAACACCGCTTCTGAACAGGACGATGCAATAAAGTACTGCGGACTCTCAAGTTTTGTTGACAGGCAGTAGGGTGCAGGGTCTGATAGGGGAGGGTCGATGGAGGTGAATCGATCGTTGATTTGCGAGCCGAACTGTGACTGGCTAGTCATCCAGCAATAGTCTGAAACGTCCATTCCGTCACTCGCGTTTGAGGTGCGTGCGGCAAGCCATACTGGGCCAGGTCTGTTAGAAGTGATGTACAGCTGCTGCATGATGTCAGTGTACATTGTGTAGTTGTAGAAGATGGCCATCCGACCGTAGTCCATGGGTGGATTAAAAAATGCTCTAGCAGCATTACTGCAGATGCTGTAGCTGGAATCCCAAGATGCCCTCGAATCCTCCAAGACGTAGCAGACGTTATTGTAGTAGACTGCTGGAACCGAAGTTGCTCTGCAAGCCGCTCCAACATCACCTATGATTGCAATATAGTCAATTGGAGGAGCTTCCTTGGTTACTTCACTTACATTGTGGAGTCTGAGTTGTGGTGCTGGTCTCTTTCAATTCATTCATTTTTGTGGAGTGCTTAGTTGAGGGGGTACTTGTTGGAGCTGCACTCGTAACTGTCGTGGTCATTGTGGAGCTAGTTGCAGTTGTGGCCTCTTTTGATGTTAGAGTCGCCGCTTTTGTCGAGTACTGCGTGGAGCGGAAGCTGGTTGAACTCGCATTCGTTGCTGTTGTGGTCGTTGTAGTGCTGGTCGTGGTTGTTTGGGAACAGGCGTCGCACGTGCCAAATGTGGCGTTGCTCGCGTTCGTGCAGTCCATTGATGCACAGCCTGCAATACCTGTAATAAGACACCCCTCAATCTCGCATGTCACTCTTACCGTATTCATAGATCATTGGGAGCACTAAAGAGCCGCCGTCATTGCAATCTACGGCGTATAATTCAAATGGGTACGACAAATTCACTGCAAGGCAAAATGGGGCCTGCGGAGTTGGGTAATCTCCGGCTGCCACATGGTCCATGTTAATAAAATCTGATTTCGACGACACCTTCAGTCCGAGTGTTGACGAGCTGGTCATCCAGCAGTAATCTGACAGTTGATCACCCATTCCTCCGGTTGACATGGCACCCAGCCAGGCAAGCTGGTTGGAAAGGCTGGTGCTGTTTAGCTTTTGAGACAGAGTAGTCATGACGTCCATGAAAAAGGCGTCGTCCTCGAATATAGCTGCGCGGCTGTACCCCCGGGGGAATGGCAGGCTTTTGTTGTAAGCAGTAGTCCAGGTATATCTCTGATTTGTAAAAATGACGTAGCAGACGCTGCCGGAACTGTAGTGGACTGAAGTGGCGGTGTCTATACACGTTTTGTTCACAGTGCCTGAAAGTTTAGAGGTATTCAGTGTGCAAAACCAATGCATGTTCAGTTTCTGCACGCCTGCTAGTGAAATCATTGCCTCGTTGTCCTGCTGACTTCAGGACCCGTACCACAGAAAGCAGATAGAGGTATGGCACTACCGTTTGGTAGAGGTAGGCGTGCCAAAAGATAGGATTGCCAATTGGTAACGGGTAGAGGTAGAGACAGGCCTACCGCTACCACTAAATGCGGGTAGGGAAAAGATAGAACTACCTGATCTTTGCCGCCAGCAATCAATTACGTTTTTCTGTTAAACTCCGCTAATAAGTCTGCACTTGGAGGGAAACAGGTTTTTCTACCCATTATCAGTGGTGGCAACACATAAAATAGCCATGGCTGCCGGGGAGAAAAGGCTGACATCCTTCCGCATTTAGATAGGTCGACTGCCTTATCCTACCCATTGTCTATCATCCTGTGCAGCCGTCCCATCTTTTGCGCGCTCTTTCGTATTGATTTCTTTCCCTACCTGTTGGCTACCCTCCTTCAGAGCAGGGTAGCCAAATGATAGGGGTAGACACCTACCTCTACCAGCTGGCTCCCTCTAGCTGCTCTTTCTGTGGTACTGGTAAGGTAAGGGTAGCCCTGCCTCTGCCTCCAGGGAGGCCTATCTTTACCAAAAGGTACCCCCTACCTGCTTTCTTTGGTACGGCCTCTGTTGGCTGCCTCTCTCCTACGCCAGCCAGGACTAGTCACACTTACAAATGAAATGGGGTGAATTCTAGCCTTAACAATAAACCCCTTGCTGTGCCCCTCTATGCACTACTGTACGCATTGGTGTGGAGGAGTAACTGTGAGCTTCACCTGAGCTAATAGACGTCTTCATATGAATCTTGGTGTTTATACACCTCGAAGCACAACAACACTAATTTTATAGATTTTTGATGTTTTATGCTTCAACCAAGCCAGCTCCACTGAGTATAAGCGATAGCTCGGAACCCTGATGAGCCCGGCTGTTGGACTACTCATGTTTAGAGCTCTCCATCCTGAGTAGTATGGGCACATCATGTCACCCGCGTGATTAGCATATCATTCTGTGCACTTATTATCTTCATTATCGATTTTCTGCGTTTGTTGCGATGCTTCTGATTTTTACTTGTTAATGAACGCGTGCCCTATAGGTGAACTGCGTTTCTCGTGTGACTGTTGTGCCTGGGTATGCAGGCAATTCTTACCAAATGCTAATAATGTTGTCACTGGGAACTAATGTTCTATTTTGATGTGGAACTGCAGTAATTGCATTAATTAATGTAAAGGCAGGGCCATGCTAGGACTTCTCTGTCAACGTTAGCTGCAACTGCCCCGTGAATGTAGTCCGCGTTCAGAACGCATGTGAACGTATAGTTATGCAAAAATAATTGATTGCAATGTGGCTAAGAGGAGCGAGAATCCTGGCCATTGATTTTGCCTCATTTGCATGTGGAAAACGTGAGTGGATTCAAACCTTTGTTTCAGAAATATAAGGTCACTAGTGGCCAGGCTCCCAGCTTCTTTTGGACCCATATTGCAACATTATTTTTTTTACGTCTGTAAGAGCACATGCGTGTGAAATTGAGTTGCCTTGATCCAGCCAGCTGTGCAGGAGCCTGCAAAGTCCGTCAGTACAGGAGAGTCCGGGGTACAGTACAGGAATTCGAGTTTTCAACCCAGGAAAAGGGGTGTCGTTGTACCATAGACTTCAGTCCGAACATCCAACCACACCGCTTAGTGCTCCTATTGTGCATTAACTCACACTGTGGGACAGTTTTAGGTGTCGATGAAGTGGTAGAAGTGGTCGATAAAGACGTGGTTGGTGAAGCTGAAGTTGGGGCAGAGGAGGTAGAACCTGTAGAAGTTGTGTAAGCGCTTTTAGTCGTGGCCGTTGTCGTTGTCGTTGGCAATGGTGATTGTATATCGCACTGGCCCAGTGGGCACATTGGATTCAGGGATGACGAGCCGGGGCATGTTGCATCCGGACGTAGATTGCATCCTAAAAAACCCAACTTTTTCTTGCGCTCTGACAAAATAGGACAATTTCACTGACCGAATTCGCAGATGAAAGAGGGTTTAAACACTATTTCAGAACAGGACGATGCAATAAAGTACTGCGGATTCTCAAGTTTTGTTGACAGGCAGTAGGGTGCAGGGGGTGAGATGGGAGAGCCAAGCGGGATGGATTGGTCGCTGACTTGCGAGCCGTACTGTGACTGGCTTGTCATCCAGCAGAAATCGGAAAGTTCAGTTCCATTGCTCGAGGTTGAAGTACGTGCAGCAAGCCACACTGCGGTGGTTCTGTTCGCTCTGATGTACAGCTGCTGCATAATGTCAGTGTACATTGTGTAGTTGTAGAAGACGGCCATCCGACCGTAGTCCATGGGTGGATTAAAAAATACTGTAGCAGCATTTGTGCAAACGTTGTAGCTGGCATCCCAAGAAGGCCTTGAGCTCGCCAAAACATAGCAGAAGTTGTTGTAGTAGAGTGCTGGAAGCGACACTGTCTTACAAGCCGCTGCAGCATCACCTGTAAGCAGCTATGTCAGACGGAGGAATCATCCTGTGTGCACAATAACGGTGTTGTCGTAGTAAACAATGTCACCATACCGACTTGTGAAACTAGGTTTTAACATGCACATCAGACAGCAGATTGTGCTTACATTGTGAAGCAGATGCCGATGATCTGGTACCAGTTTTTGAGCTTGTAAAACTGGCCATGACAGTTGTGGATGTACTCGACATTCTTGTTGTTGTCTTCGCGCTTGAAGTCGTTGAGCTGGTTGATGTGGTCGTAGTATCAGGAATTCCAAATGGACATGTGTTTCCGTCGCATACACCCGTGGGTGACACGAGTGGACAAGCAATGGATGTATGCCCGCAGCCTACAGCCAAGCAGTAACGGACGTCATGTGTTTGCAGTTGCCGTCTCTGTCAGAACCATGAGCTTACCTAGTTCGCAAAGCATAGGAAACTTCCTGGTGGGGGTTGTGTCATCGAATACGACAGAATAAAAGTTTAATGGCTGCGCTGGATCAGTAGCGATAGAGAAGGGATTTTTCGAAGCGTCGGCGCCAGCTTTCAAGAGAGTCGTGTTGACTGAAATCGGGTCCGAAGTCACCTGCGGCCCCAAAGTTGCCGCGTCAACCATCCAGCAGTAATCAGACAACTGGCCACTGCCGGTTTTTGTCTGCGCTCCCAGCCAGACTGCACTGCCAGCAAGGGTGGTGGCATCCAACTTTTGTTTTATATTCGAAATGACGTTCAGATAGTCGGTCGTGTTCTCGAAAACAGCTGGCCGGGAATAACCGAAGGTAAAGGCGGGGCAATCCTTAGCTGTGTTCTTCCACGTGTCTACGTTATCCAACCGGATCAGGTAGCAGATATCGTTGTACCAAGTAGGTGATGGTCTTTGAGTTTCCACTGCATACTGTGGAGGGATCACCTAAATACAGTATATTCGCACACTTGTATCGAACGCCACGGGGTTAGGCGTCGACTTCACGTCGGGTTGTTTGACTCAGGGCCAGGTCAAAGTTTCGTCTATAATGTGCCCCTTCGATCACATCGTTGTGTAACCCTCGTGCTTATTGTTAGTATGTCGCTAAGTTTGGTGATACGGTAAAACATAAACCTCCAATACAATGTCCTTTGCATTTCAGCTCATGTCAGTTGGTTTCTGTTTGTAGGTCCAGGACAAAACACTGTTTCACCTAACTGCGCGGTGTGGACAGAGGCTGCGACTGACATAATGATACATAGTCTATTCCTGCTAGTTCAAATTAAACTGATCGTGAGCTCTAATCATGCGCGATCTGCTGTGCCTTTTTACATGCGCTCAAATTTTTGTCTTGTCTACTTTTCCAAACTTTTGCCAAGAGCGATGAAAAGCCCTCCTCAAGTCCGGGCTCTACGCGCCTTGATAATATGCTGTCTGGTAGGTCCTAAACGTGCATACTGGCAGCAAGTTTATCCTGGCTGTACACAAATTATAAATATGGACCCGTTTCCAATTGATGCGGAACTATTTTATGTCAGCGAAGACCTATTATTAGAGCGAACTATTATAATTTATTTGACAGTGCCTGATCTTTTTGACCAATGGCGTTTACACGCAGCCGATACCGCCTTGCTAATCGAAAGACTGCGCAGAAATGGTTTTACTTGTGGAAAGTTGGTAATCTTATGGCAATTTCCCGAATGATCTTGAATAGTGGAAGAGCTACAGTCTAGCGGGCGCATCGTGCAGTTGCTATTGGATGTTACAAACAGCGTGAGTGGGAGAAGGGACACTTCGTAGAGATTAGGGCTTCCGAGGACTCATATGCAAAACTTGCAGCTTGAGGAATCAAAACTTGACCCCCTATTTTCATTCTATGATAACGTGAGAGCATATGTGATTGTGACCTTACTAGGGAGTCATGAGAGATTAATTTGTACTCTTTCCGGAATCACAATATACCCTAAAGTAGACTAAAAGAATTCACCTAGGGATGATCGAAAACTTCATGCAGTAGTCATAGGCTTATTGCGCAAGTGGGCCCTACAGTAGAGAGCACAATAGCTACCATCTTTCCAAAAAAGATCCAATCTAAATTTCTTCATTCACCAGGCATTTCAAAAAGAAGAGATCTATGACGTTCTTCACGCGATAGATTCACAAAATTTTCCCCAAGGCGACACATGAGACATGCAAAAGATTTGAAAATCAAAGGCATGAAAACACTGACTTGGAGAGGAGGGAAACACGAATTACAGTGCAGAAAGGTGTAAGCAGAACCGTGGAGCAGCTTTGACATGTTGCCAGATGACGTAATTTAGGATTTAGAATCTAATTTTTGTGCACCTGTCATACAGGATAGATCGCGTACGAGTGTCATTATTGGCTTCTCAACCAAGTTTTAGCTGGTGATCATAAGCATAATAGAAGTTATTTGAGCTTTTTAACCTACCCTGTCGAAACCAGTGCTACAGTTTTTATACGTGGCAAAGGTTTTTTCGGTACTTTATACATAGGGCTCGCCTTTTTGTTTCTTGAACTGCTATGTCTTTCTAGGTCCAGGCCCTTCACGGTGCTCTACGGATGTAAGAGTACTGAGAGCACCATTTTTCATTAAACTTTTTCCTTACATGGATCAAATCCGCAGACGCCTGTCTTTGGACATGTCGACTGCGGTAGTGGACTTCCAGTTGGTGGGGCAAGTGTGGTTGTGTAGTTTTCGGCATTTTGGCATGTTGCAGGTGGAGAATAAAGCTTGCACCCTAAAAAGGTAGCAATTACCTCGTTGTTTCATTTTCATAATATCCTCCCGTTACCGAATTCGCAAAGCATGTAGAAGTTATTACTGCAGTCCTTTCCCACAAATATCGTGGGCTTTTTAACGTCATTGATGGCTAGGCAGGATGGTGTGGAGTTTGTCGCCTGCGTCTGCACTTGGATACTAGTCTGTTGATCGGAGACTTGTGAGCCCATGTTGCACGATGTGCTCATCCAACAATAATCGGATATAGTGTCGCCTTCTGAAATAGATCTGGCGCCCAGCCAGATGGGTTTATCGAGATTGATACTAGCTTCATGGCCATTTGGCACAGCTTTGTCGGTGGCTAATATCTGTATGTTACTTATAACCACCATGTAGTCGCTAATATTGGCGAAGATTGCTGCACGACCGTAGTTCATATCTGGGTTGAATGCTATGGCGAGGTCGTTGCATTTCTTGTAGCTATTCTGCCACGTAGTTTTAGCCTTGAACAATCCGTAGCATTTATTGTCATAAAGGTATGTGACCATATCATCGCTTCCGTACTTCGCGCATGAGTTTATATCACCTGAAAAGACTCGGTTCTGTAGGAGGAAAAGGTCAGGACAAAATATTGCTTACACTGTGGCAACGGATCTCTGCCTGCGCCTGTCCCCGGACATGGACTGGGGCTTTGAGCCGATACGCACAAGAAAAATATGCACAGTCGCCCCAGTGGTCTTATTGTCAGAATTACTGGATGGCCAGACGATGATGAATAACGATTCGCCATCTTATATTTTACCTGTACCTGCAGGATATGGTACAATGTCCGTATAGAAAAGGTTTTAAGCCAGCAAATCTCGATCAACGATTATTACAGACGCTTCTGGCAGCAGGAATCATTATGTACACTGATAGCCAAACATGGGGCTTTAGAAATGAACGATTGGACAGTTTCCAATTATTATCCCTGTTGAGCTGTTGCACAGTGACTACTAGCTTTTTAGCAACGGGAGCATGATTTCTTGCGCCAAAAGAACAAAAGCGGAACTGGAACCTTGGCTACCATCCCCAGAAAAGAATTAGAACAAAGGAGACAGCCTAGGCAGCTAGCCGAAATCTCTACATATGCAATCTATTATGTATGTACATACAGGATATAGGACTACGACATAGTGAGCAGACAACGGCAGTCTTTTGTCCGATGAGCTCTGAAAAGAAGCAGATGCCCAGATGCCTGTAGGTAAATCAATGGAAAGACGACCAAAAATTGCAAGTCTGATCTGACGCCTCCATGTTGGAAAGAGCTGTATCATCACCCCACCAACAGCCTAGATTGCCTGTTGCAGATTGCCTTAAGGATGCCTGGATTAAGATTGCCTGTAAGGGCAGTTTAATGTTCAGGAGAAATTCTAACCTGGATAAAGACGAAACTGCGCGTTGGAAGTTCAGCTCTGCCTAAAAGTTTTGATGAAGCACCAGGCTGTGCACTTGGACCGTCAATGTTCCAGAACGTAATTTTGTTGTTGAAGAAGCTTACTTACAATAAGTCGACGCTTTTTTAACATCCAGAAGCACATTCTTAGTGCGGTATCAGCAAATACGTAGGGAGTTCAAAAAGGTCGTAGCCTGAGTACCTTCCGGATGAGCTGCAGTAGTGAAATTTGTACTGTACACTGCCACACCTGCCACTAGAGCCCCTCCAAAAATCGCGCTGATCCATTCACGGGTTCTTAAAATATGGTCATCGATGTACTGGTGGGTCAGATAAATTAACAATTCTACAAATTTTTGTGGAGCACATCTGCATTGAAGACTATTAAAACTCATTATTGCGATGAATTAGCAAATCCTTTTTTCACTTTTAAAGGGGCGATACTAATATTCATCAGCAGAAATTCCATGCATCGGGTCGAAAGTGCCAGGCGTGCAAAACTGTACATCCCTGCGTTCGGAACTCGCTGTACTCCCATTGCTGCAAGAAAGTCTAGCGAAGCTATATTCGTCCAAGTTCCAGCCTAAAGCAGGAGATTGTGAAATTGAAAGTGCCACCCTGAGTAATAGCATTTTTCGTAACGTAGTCCCTGAAATATCCACTATATACACAAGAAGTGCAGAAGTGAGCATCTTCCAGGAGCCACCTTCCCCAAGCAGGTGACATTAATGAGGCTAGTTGTTATGTTCTACTTATCAACCCTAGGTGTGACGCGCGAGCCAGCTCGTGCACTATCTGATTTATGTGTCTTTGCACCCATGTGTGATGTGGGCCAGCTAAGTCGTTTTTATTGGTCGTTACAACTCATCGGATTGAACCACCTCCGCAAAAAAAGCCCGCTGTGCTTTTTGCTTTTGCTTTTGCCAGAACAGAGATACCGCGTTGACATGCTAATGTCTTATTCCTGAATAGCACCATGAGAGTGCACAATGGAACTTTTGAGGCAAGATTGTAATGCCTACTGTAGAATACATTCCCGCTTCTGTTCCCTTCAGGCCAGAGGCCAGAAACTCGAAGGAAACCTCGATGTGAAAGGGAAATTTCCCTTCAAGGTCACTAGAACTTTCCTTTGAGCTCCCAGGTTTTTTAGCGGCGACGTGGTTCATAGAAGTAACGATTTTTGTGGAGAAAAAAGGTGCTCTATCAACCGTATACTTTTGTTTTTATACAGCTGAGAAACAAGCGAGCTGGAACGAATATTCTTACAAAAGGACTTAGGGTTGGCTGCCGTCTTCGTCAGCGAAATAGGCCACTCACTCACACATACTCGAAAAACAAGCTATGGCGCACTCTTCTACGTTTCGATGGATCTGCGACTGAAACGAACACTACTATACCTGATCTGTGAATTTCATTGAGTGAGCTCTGAGGTAGCTGCATAGCCTTTCTTCATGTTAGAATACGAGACGTGTCTTATCAAGAGTGAGGGTTATTTGGCTGGATGAGCAAGCACCGCACAATCAGACATATGTCAAACGTAGGCAGTGGGCAGGGGCATAGGTGCTTTCGCACAGTCTTATCGCCACGTCCTTAGTGCCACTAGTTCCCCCGCCGCAAACTTCCGATCAGGCTGATCAGGTGATTGGACAGATCGATGACGGCCAGCAATGAAGATAAACGGGGGTGAATCTGATAGGACGTTTGGCTGGATCTTTTGACCTGTTGTGACTTTGGTGCCTGCTTTGTCTGGCTGATCTGGTTCCTGAAGTATTGCCCTGGTCCATATATAAAAGGCAGGAGGGCAGGCCCACCAGAAGTAAATTAACGCTCGTTACATGTCCTAGTTATTTTGTGCAGCTTTTCCGGAAGCGGAACTGATGCAACAGCACTTCATAATCCCAAAAGCGGAGACTGTTATGTGATGGACTGCTAAGTCTTTTTGGCACAGCAAAGCGAGTCTGCTTGCAGCTCAAACTGCGATAACAGCTGGATGCATCTCACTTTTTACTGAACCGCACTTCTGTTGATGAGTGTAATAGGTGCCTCAGTGCATTCTACATCTAGTGTGGTGTAATAGGTGCCTTCAGTGGTTATCCTATTTGTATGGGACATCTAGTGTGCACATGAGGCACAGACTATTTGTCTCCCTCCCTGGTCAGGGCCGAGCGAGGCCGATCTGACTGGTTTTCCTTACATGCGAGGGATTGATAGGACTAGTTCCTGGACCCCGAGCACCGCCTATATAAAGGCTCTGCTCCTGGCCTGGCGAGATCAGTTCGATCAGTGAGACTCCTCGACGACCTGACGATTGTAGCCGGCTCTTCCGATCCTACGTGAGTCCCCCCTAGTCCGGCGTAGTGGGCGCTTGCAATAAACTACATCGGTACTTGGGCTGCGTGGCTTGATTCGAACCTCTCACCATAACGCAGTTGGTTCAGTGTGCAAGCACGAGAACCCGACTGTTTCAGTGGTATCGTAGTATGAGGACACCGGTTCAGTGAGGGCCCACTGTATGTAGTCGTAAGGCCGATATCCAGTTACTTAATACTTCCCGCGATAATATAGTGCCGAATATATAACCTTTGCTCCACTAGGCCTTCAAGACATCAGGCGACTGATATGCATACAAGTTAAGTATACCGCAGTTTTTTGCTGCGCCTCTGTTCTTGTCAGTTTGTAAGGGGGAATGAAGATCATGTTATGCAAATGAGTACGACGTCGTCTGATGTTAGGCCTGTTCGGTGATATTTGGTGATTGCTGTGTGCGGAACTGGTCTCCCTTTGCCTGATGTGTTATTTGTTTGTTCTGTGCCAGTGCACTCTTGCTCTTTGGGTCGATGCTCGTTCTCTTATCAGTGTTTATGCCTGCGCGTACTCGGTGCGGTCGAGTAATAAATCCTCTTCTTATAAGACACAATGTCTTATAAGTTGCATGGATAACCTGTTCCTGCCAAGATCACCATGTACTACAAGAATATTAGACGGGGAATACAGTACTGTACATTGAGTACTTTACTGAGTGATTGGGCCACACGTACACTTTCCACGCATACACAACCGCACGACCTCCACTCACACGCACACACAACTATCCTACTAGTCCCGCTCCTTAAACACCGCGTCCAAACGCCAAAGGGCTCTCCTGTTACACCTATTATACATTGAAGGAGTAGCGCTGGGCGCATATGGCCTCAAAAGCTCTCCAGGCAGGCAACCTAGTCGTGGGAGCCAGAGACATCAACCTGACGGGTTTCTGCCTCGCCTAGAGCGAGTGTATCGAGGGGCCAACGATGGCAACTGATGCCCTGTGTGTGGCGGCCAGTCAAGGAAACCAGATAAACTACCTTCTCCACAGGCCAAACACACCAACTAACGAAAGCCTAGCGCATGCATTTGAATTTTCACAGTATTTGGTATGTCATGCTGGAACAACAAGAACTCTCACGATCAGAACAAGTTTCGTGCAAAATGTGTGTCTTCACCCGCGAGTGCGTATAAGCGTTTGGTGATGTGGTAAAAACATGAGCATGAGCTCCCATACGGATTATAAGACCTGCATATTATGCTCACAAGTTCACACTAGTAGTTCAATCTTATTTCACCCTCGTAGTGCGCTTCAAAGGCGGCAAAATTTCGTTTGGATTCGACGATAAATATTCTTGACGATTAGCCGAGCCTGGGCATAGGCAGATTCACTATTGGAGAATTCCCTCTCTTGTTATCACTTACCCTTTCGTTCGAGAACGTATGATAAGTGTGGATGAAGGAGCCAAGCAAAACATTGATTGCAAAGACGACTGTGAACAAAGGAATCTTCTGATAATAGATAGCCGTCCAAGACATAAACCATGAAGCGAATTGGGTGCCAAAGACGAAGATTAGACCCGCATGAGCTAGCCTGCATGAAGGAGCTTTATAAGAATTTAACCTTTCGGAAGTGAAGTCTTCGCATTACCTGCACGAAGTGACCACCAGGGACTGTCGACGCGTTAGCCCGTATCCTGTCGCTTCGACCACTATCGCAGTCGGCCATGCGATGGCGGCAACAGTGACAAAGGCTGCTAGCATGACCCTGTCCCCTGCATTGATCCAGCACCTAAAAAGGACACTTTTGCCATAATAGATCAGGGCATATTTTTGGCTGGAGGCAATAATCCATTGTCCCGCTTACGAAAAATCAGACATTAAGCTATTGTACGATGTCGCTCCTGTCACTCCGACCACTACGGCGGGCAAACCTGAAACCAGATGATTAAATCACGACTATAAAAACTGCTTGTGCCTTAAGGCATGCAAATTTACCCCAAGAAATTCCTAACGCAGTTTTCAAATTAATCAATGAGTTTTGACCCAAGACCACATCCGTCAATACAGTGTAGACGTGAAGGGCTTCCACGCCTTGCAACATAAATGTCACGCTAAAGAAATATTGCAATGCCAGCGCCGCGAGCTTGCAAACGTCCTGAAGTGTGCTCTCACAATCAGTTTGAAACCCTCACGATTCTTCAAGAAAGTACTCACATGGCTGAATCGAGCGTCGTCTCGGGCTGCCAATGTCATTAGGATCAAGTGAGACATAAAAAGACTAATATCTTGGTTTGCGTGGATAACTTGAAGATAATAGGTGTGCCTAAGAAAAAAGCACTTTCATTTAGAATGAGCCATCTAGTACCTGCGTGATAAGTGTAACCAGCATTCGGGGCGGTCGGGAGTGATTAACATGCACCTCCTAGCTGGGAGACGCCAACCTCTTCAGTTGATGTTTCGAGAGCAGGGCATAGTCGCGAGACTTGCCTACCTCCAGTCGGAGTTTTTTGCCCAGAGACTTCAGTCTCGACTATCTCCTGCCGCCTTGGTGCGCTGGTTACAAGGAGTGAGCTTTCGTACCTGAGAATGATGAACATTGCAATCGATAATCCTGCGCCAACCATGATCCATGTGCATCCGATATTCATCATCGCTGTCGCTGCAGTCTTTTCTATTTCTGACATTGGATTCTAAAAGAGCAGAAATAGAATAGCAGAATTTAGGCGCAATTATATTGGCCCCATTGTACTGTATGTTATTAACTCTGCAAGACCCAGCTGGATATCAGTAGCAGTATTTATTGGATCGATTCTCGAAAGGGACCTGTTTGAATACGCTTTTCTCCTTGCTTTAAAACAGCGGATCCAAATCGTGACAATGCTCTAACTCCTGATCGGGGTTAGAGCATTCGAGCATTCTCTTACATGTGTCCTGGCCTTTTGGGACCAGTTCCTCGAAGTAGAGGTCTTATATTGCTGCATTCTTATACAGTAGGTTATCCCATCCTTTAACCCATCATGCCCAGCAGTCATAATATGATACTGTAACTCCTGACGCCTCTACTATGGTGTGTCAACCGACTCTGCAGGAGCAGCTTTACTCTCACGGTTTAATAGTCCCCAGGACGGGACCTTCCAGGCTGGTGTTTTAGGAGCAAGGTCCTTCTTTTGTTTGGCATTTGCTTCTCTCTCGACAGTTCGTTCATAGCCATGTTTGCATGGTCAGTGTCGAAACCGCCTCTTATCATTAGAAGGGACTTACTAACTACATTGCCTCAATCAGGGGTGTTGACAGAAGCAGTATTGTATGAAGGACACCCTGTAGGGGTCATATTATCTACTATCTTTCCCCAATGCAAAAGATGTTTGATTTGGTATTTTGACGTCTTGTGCAAAAGATGCTAAGCGCTTACACATTCTGGGAGGTCATCGCAAGCTGCTGTTTCCGTTTCAGGTGCGCAAATTTCCTCATTTCCGCTGGTTGGTCTACGTGTCCGTTGCCGGACGACACCGTAGCCACAAGTCGATGCGCACGAACCATAGGGGCTCCAGTCACCGAACTGGCAACTGCCTATTCGCGAAGAAAAAGTTATAACTCTTGATAATTTGTGGCCCTTCAATTTACCCACCTCGAAATTCTGGAGACCTTAACGAAGTTGTCGACTGATTATTTCTGTTCCCACTAGCTTCAGCCTTCGCTGCTTCAACTGTTTCTGTTACTAGTCGAGGCAATGCTGCTCTGGAAGATGTCGTATATGCTCCTTCGAATCGTGATGATGGTGTTGGAGATTGAGACGTGACGTGTTCGATAGACCAGCTCGCATCAAAAACAGAGCTCGTCTCTTGGGTCTCGAGGTTTTGCGCAGGATCTTGTGATTTTCTTGTACTGTGCATCGAATTTAGACTCTCAGCTACAAAAGCAATTGTCTTTGTCACCCCCCACCACCAAACCACGCGAGGGCTCCCCCCTCCCCTCCCCTTTACAGTATAACCCCCCCCCCTCTCCCGGAAAGAAACCCCGGGAAAAATGGGGCGAGAAAAAACTTCTCCTCCCTCGCCCCCCCCCCCCCCCCCCCCCCTCCTCCCCTCCTCCCCCCCAAAAAGTCTTTCCCCCCCCCCCCGCCGGCGCCGAAGAAAAAAAACCCGCTCCTTCATGAGACCCCATTGGATTGTTGTATTTAAGGGTCCTGAGATTATGTTCCGTCGGATGGTGTTGAAAGAGCGTGTTCGTCCGTGGAGTAGGCTCGAGATCAATTGGGTCTGAGGATACTACGAGATGCGATTTTAGATTAGGTATCAGCGTGCTAGGGGCGGCTCGGCTTGTTGCTGCTGAAACAAGCGGATTCTCTGCTGCTATTGTATTGCTTCCTATGTTATTAGTAGTTTGTGCCACAATAGTTTTCTGAGTTTCAGGTGTGGGTGCGAGGGTGAGCAGCTCCGATATTGGGTCCTCTGGAAAACTAGGCTCCAATTCGGATAGCTTATTATCACGATTGCTCTCCGACTTTATGAGCATCCAAGACGTCAGAAGGTTTGGAGAATTGGCCTTTAACCTTGATGTGGTACTGCCATTGGGCTTCTCCTCTGCCGTTGATTTTTGGTCTTGGACAGTAGATCTTGTATTCTGAGCCTCAAAAGTGAAGTACGAGTTTGTGGCAGTGTAGCCATTGCGTGCTAGGCTGAGATCAGTACTAGCCTCGTCAGTGCTATGATCGTGAGCTGATATTTGCAGCTGAGTGCTTGATGCTCGTGCCTGATCACTAATAGCGGTTGACGCGTGCAGAATAGTCTTTGGTAATGGGGTTTCTTTCAAGGGTGTTCTCTGGATCCGTGGCAGATCCGTTCCACCTGACCAGTTCGAAACCATATCGTCTGGGGTAACAGTATTCCCACTGACTTCAAGAAGTGGCTCAGTAACAGTTTGAATTGCGATGTGTGAACTTGACGCCTGGCTCGCTGGTCTTCCCTCCGTCTGTTGCTCACCTAATGTAGCATCTAGAATGTAGTACTCATGATTTGCTTTTTGTGTGGTAAGTACAGGTGATGGGAAAAATCCTGTTGCCAATTGTTGAGAAGTGTTTTTACTTCGTAGATTTTCCCGGTTTAGCAGTTTTTCTAAGGCCGAAAGGGGTGGAAAAGATCTTACGAACTGTGACTGAAATGTAGAGCGGGTTTTAGCCTGGGTAATTGATACAGCATTATTAATTTCTGTATTTGCCACGGTGGTATCAAATCCAGATCTATGGCTAGTGGTAACTGTGGTACTTCTGGAGGTGATACCCAACGGAGCCACTTCAGAATCGCTTCTGAAAGTGGTTTGAGCTTGGTAAGGGGAGGCGATGGTCGACGTGACTGCAGTAGCAGTAACAGTTGGTGATGTTGAATGAGTCGGGCCCTGGGCATAGAACTCTGTCGACTGAGGTATGTCCACAGCGGGGCTAGTTCGGGGTGTGGCGTGTAATTGCCTCAGTGACGGCGTGGTCGACGCAATATCTGACCGCTGTGTACTCGTAGCTGAAGTATTGCCTGGGATTATGATAACAGAACTGGGGCTGTTTAAAGCGATAGATGATAGTTGCAATCTTCCTGATGATGTTGTAGTTCCTGACACTAGAGTCTCATCATTGCTGGTTAAGTGATCTGGTGCGGTGGTATCAGGACCCATCACAGTTGATAGCTGGTCAGTCTGTCTCGCTGAAAGCATTTCAGCCATTGTGGAAGCTGGTGTGCTAAGTAGACCAATTGAAGGCTGGACTATCAGTGGCGTACTGATGCCTGGTTCAGGCGGGGTCACTTCAACATATTCAGAAGTACTATATCTTTGGTTTTCCACAGTTGGTGTCATGATGTATGTAGGTCTGCTTGAGAACCTCACTCTTGATCTTTTCCTCGAGGTCGTCAATGAACGGGTGTGCGTCGAATTAGGGGCCACTGACGCCGTCCCAGACGCCTTCTCTGTTGTGATCGCTGCAATAACGGGTGTGCTTTCCGAACCGTACTCTATGGACGCAAGCAGATCATAATGAGGTTGCGTAGAATAGGGCTGGCTGGGGATATTTAAGCCTAGGCCCGTGGACTCCGGCAGTGCTGTGCTACTGGAGTGAGCAGTCAAGGATACTATTGGGGTTGTGAGGGCGGACGTCTTATCGTTAGCAGTTGTCTCATTGGTTAACAAAGTATGCAGGCTTGAATGTGGCTGATTTGTTGGTGGTAGACTAACTGATGATTTATGCGAGTTGCTGGCAAAATCTAGATTAATGCTTCCAGCAGAATAATAGTTCGGAGCTAGATCCTCACCAGTTATGGTTTCTACAGGCTTCGATGTCATTTTATCTAAGTTTGATGTTGTTTGTGTGCTGGAATGAGTTGCCAAAGCAGTTTCGACGCTAGAATACTCTCCAACCGAACTAATTACTGGCTCTGTTATGCTGATACCTGGGCTGGATTCAAGTAGATTGGTTTGGGTGGTTTGAGAGGACTTGAGAGTAGTTGACGGTGGCATTGGTGATCTGATGGTGGCAATAGCTGTGGAAGCGAGTGACGCTGACGATTCTACACCTTCAAAACTTCTTTGCACGGTAGCGATGGTACTGTCCTTTTTGGTATTTGGAGGCGTTAGAGTGCCAATTGGATTAGTTGCGGCTGCACGTGTCGATGTCGGCATTGAACCGAGAGCAGCCAAGGTCGAAGAAATGATTGCAGAACTAGCCATGCCAGCAATTGCTGCAGAAGCGGTAGTCATTTCAGGTCTTGTGCTGCTAGCAGCTGAAGTCTGGACTGAAGAGGATAAGTAAGTTTTCATGGAGGATGAGGGGGTACTTCTATTTACGATTGATGAGCCGAACGAAATATGTATTCCAGTGGAGGATCTCGTTGAACTTGTACGTGCTGCCACCGTTGCGCTTGTAATGTTTCCGCTGGACGACCAAGACATGGAGCTGGAAAGAGCGCTTGCCACAGCAGACGGTGCACTCTCATGGTCAGTCGAGGTAAGAGTTGTTATTTCGTTGTTAGGGCTTGTGCTTGTCTTGTATGCCGCAGGAGAACTAAAGGTGGTTGTGGTGCTTCCAAAATGGACGCTTGAGTTTGGCACTTGTGACGATGAAAGCGAGCTCGCCGAATTTGTGGTTGTCGAGTCAATGAATTTGCTTGAACTTATCGTTACTGGGGCATAAATCGTGGACTCGGATGTACTTGCCTGGATTATGTGCGTCGTTGTAATTGCTTTCCGCGATGTTGACGACGCCACTGATGCAAAAGTCTTTGGCGCATAAGGACTTGAGGGCTGTGCTGACGATGCAACTATCTTGTTACTTCCTGCTGGAGTAGATTCAGAGTGCAATGGAGGGGTTGAAGCGGACGATGAGAAGAGCGTCGACGTTTTTGCTCCTCCTAATCCCAAAGTCGTGCTACTTATGGGCAACGGACTTGAGACACTGGGGCTTGTGCTTGTGTGTGCTAGTGTTGGCAGAGAAGTTAGAATTGGACCTGAACTAGCGCTGGAGGCGGTGTTGGTTTTAGTAAGTGTGGTTGAGTGTGATGTCGTGGAAGAAGCCGTCGAAACTGATGAGCTTTGGTTAATGACTGTTGATGGAGACAACGTAGCTGTTGTCTCCAAAGGTGCCGCCATACCTGAACTTTTAGCAGTGGATAAAATCATTGACGTTGTTAGCGAGGCAGTCATCGACGTGAATGTCGAGACCGATACTATTGGCAAAGACGTTGCAGTTGTCGTGAGTGCAGACTTAGATGCTGATGTGACAAACGATATGGATGTGGACGAAGGTGTGGTCGTTGGCGTGGGCACAAAAGTAGATGTTGTCGTTGGCCTGGATGTAGACGACGATGCAATCGCTGGCGTCGATGGAGACACGGCTGTGATCACTGGCATGGACGTTGACGTGAATGAAGAAATAATCGTTGGCGTGGACGCGTACATAGATATTATCGTTGGCCTGGATGTAGACGACGATGCAATCACTAGCGTCGATGTGGAGGAAGATTGTGTCGCTGATGTCGACGACGCAGTACTTGTGATCACTGTCGTTGGCGATGACATGGATGAAGACGTAATCGCTGGCGTGGACGTGGACATTGACGTTATTATTGGCTTGGATGTGGAAGTGGATGAAGATGCAATCGCTGATGTGGACGTAGATGTAGTTCTGATCGCTGGTGTGGATATGGACGCAGATGTTAGTGTTGCTAAACTAGTGGCTAGCTGTGTTGACACACTTGACGTTGTTCCAGTGGTCTCGGGGGCCATCGTAGAGATGGGTTTAGTGTAGTTCCAACCGAATGAGCAACTGCAAGTTCCAGCTCCAGAGCACTCAGTCGATGGTTGCGGTGGGCCTGGGCAAGTAGCATTGTGGAGACTGCACCCTGAAATATAAGGCTGTCGCGACCTATGCTAGTTCTGCTGAAAGACGGCTTAAAGTGCATACCGAACTCACAGATAACGGGCTTTGTTAATGCACAAGGTACCCCGAAGACGTCGTATAGCGCGTAGAAAACGCCTTGTTTCTTCTGGCGACTAAGATATAATGTGAGACACGATTGATTGGGCGCATTGGAGCAACTGTAGCCTTCAAACTTTATGGGATTTGGAGTAACTTGTGATCCGACTGTGTTTGCGTCAGTCATCCAGCAGAAGTCGTCTAATTCGCATCCTCCAACAGGCGCTATGGCTCCCAGCCACAGCGTCAAGGGCATGGTCATACCACCGTTTGGTCTACCCCCAGGCACATATGAGTTAGCAGCTAATGCGCTGAACGATGTCATAACTTCATAAAACGTCGCATCATTGTTGAAAATTGCGGGTCTTCCGTAGGCCATTGGTGGCTGGAATAAACCATCTTTTTGCTTTGCACAAACGTCATACGCCTTTGACCAAGAGCCAGCCGACGCGGATGTCATGACGTAACATTTGTTACCGTATTTGTAGCTGGGAGATCCCAAAGCATCCGGAAATAGGAGGCTATTGACGGGACATTGCAAGTCAATGTCACCTGATTAAATGAAATAAAGACATAAGCAATACAAATAAAATCTAGAAATCGATTTTACTGAAAATGTCTCTGTGGGTATCTTAAAGCCTCTTCAAAAGAAGCCTAAATAAGGAGACCATTTGTGTTACTCGAATATTCCGAATTTAAATCTTGACGCAAGAGTGTAATGAGCAAAAAAATAGAAACTGCCCTACGTTATGATCTGCCAATGCATTTATCCCCATTCCCCAAGGGGGGGGGGGCAAATTTTTCTGAATTTCAGTATGTTTTTTGGGGGAGGGGTGAATGCTTGAAGAAAACGGGTGTTTTTCTTACATGCTTGTCCGTATGCCACAAGTTCACCAAAATACAACAACGCAAAAGCGAGACACAAAGAAATGATCATCGTGAAATTTATTGGTTGCGTTCGAAGGACAGTTGTGGCGCTCCTCTATGAAGAGTACAGTAGATGCACCGCCTACGGCACGCACAAAAATAAGACAAATTGGCACTCCTACGAGCTAGCTGTAGACAATGAAAACTGAACGTGGGCAGGTGCGGTGGTCTGAACCAGAGAGGAGACAAATGATCGTCGCCTAGATGCCGTTCAAACCAATGGATACATTGTCTGCCTTTCTTTCTTTTAACTTTTTGTGATGCATGGCTAGAATCTTTAGATGGTAAGCCTACATATGGACGAGTCCCAAATTTATACTCTGCAAGCCTTGGGAAGACAAGCACAGAATAACCAACTGTAACGTTTTTCCTCGGCCACAGCATCTACTCTAATATTGGCGTTGATAGAACACCAAACGGGACTCGAAGCAAAGTCCAAGCTACAGTAGCTCCAATACTGTATACCTGTATGTAAACACTGCACAACAGAGTGGCAAGCATTGTGTCTCGTTAAAATATCATGCGCTTTACTCGGCGATACAAACTTCTTGCTAAAGATCGAGCCTAAAAGAGGACAAATAATGAACTGACTGCCAGCTCTTTTCCTGAAAGACACTTACCTTTTGGTTGGAGAAGGCGTGATATATCTGAATAAAAATACCAAGTAAAACATTTATGCCAAATACAACTGTAAATAAGGATATCTTCTGGTGATAGAGTGCCGTCCACGACATGAACCAGGAGGCGAATTGTGTGCCAAACACGAAAATCAATCCAGCGTGGGCGAGTCTACAACAAAAATTGGCAAGATGAACATAGTGTCTTTGGTCTTTGTTCTGTCTGACCTGCATGACGTGATAATAAAAGACCGCTGGCGCGTCAGACCGTATCCAGTAGCTTCGAGCAAGATAACTGTCGGCCAGGCGATGATCGCTATGGGAAGAAACGTTGCCAGCATGACAATGTCGCCCACATTGATCCAACATCTGTGACAAAGATAACTTTTGGCACTAGTAGACTAGTCGATGAAGCGTGTACGCACGAAAAGTCAGACATAAGCCTGTTGTATGACGTCGCTCCAGTAACGGTGACAATGATTGCAGGCAGGCCTAAAACTACAAATCATTTTCAGTATTTGCGTCATTCCAGAGTATGCTAGCCATGCTCACCCCAAGAGAGTCCTAACGCTGTTTTCAATTCAATCAGTGAATTTTGACCAACGACCACATCAGTCAGGACTGCGTAGGCGTGAAGCGCCTCCATGGCTTGCAGCATGAAATTCACACTAAAGAAATACTGAAGGCCCAGAGCTGCTAGTTTGCACACGTCCTGAAGGCAATGCAGCGATGTGGAATCAACCAGTGGGAAGAAAGGCGTGGCCTCACAAGGCTGATCCGAGAGTCGTCCCGACTTGCTAAAGTCAGTAGGATCAGATGCGATAAGAACAGGCTTATGTCTTGGTTTGCATGGATGACTTGAAGGTAATAGGTGTGCCTGGCGAAAAGAATGTTGCATGTGTGCTTCTGGAAGACTCCTGCAGGCTGTACATCCCTACCTCAGACAAACAAAAATTGCAATCGATAATCCAGTTCCGATCAGGATCCATGTGCATCCAATATTCATCATTGCAGTGGCGATCGTTTGTTGCGTGTGGGGGCGTTCGGTCATCGGATTCTGGAATAGCAGAATTCTGCACAAATGATACAGCAGTGTAATTTCTGTAGGTATGATGTAAAGAGTTTGAGTTTAGCTGTGAGCAGTTCTCTGTCTATACCGCGTGCATGCAGTAAGGAAGAGGGACCTCCACTATAAGGTCCTCTGCCCCCGCTAAAGTGCAGAAAAGTAGCCGAAGTGCAGAAAATCTCAACCCCTACTGTGCTCAAAAAAGGGACAATGGGTAGCATACACATTCTGGTAATTCACAGTCGGCGGACTCGGTTTCAGTGACACAATTTTGCTCAGATATGTTGGCTGGTTGACGTCTCCGTTGTCGAATCACATCAGATCCGCACGTTGAAGCGCATGGAGTGTACGGCCCCCATTCATCGAATTGGCAGGACGCTAAAAGTTAGTGTTTGATGCGGGGGCAAATAAGGACACGGGTCTACAAGCAGCCATGTACCTTGATCACCAAATGTATCACTTGTTGATTGCGTGCCATCAGAAGATAGTACTGGCCTTGACAGTGGCATTGAGTTGCCCCTGCTCGCAGTGTTGCTGAAAACCCCAATGGTACTACCTGTAGGGTTACTGGAGGATATTACATTGGAGATCGGTGCTTGAGTGGAAGCTGGTGCAGGTGGTTAGTGAGAATTTAGCTTAGATATCATGCCTAACGTTGTAGTGGCCGCGTAGAAACTATTTTGTTGCTTGCTGGCTGTGACGCTAGGGACTGACACGCTATTTCCTAAATCTGTGACTTGGGAACTAACTGCTGGGACAGGAGTGACTGACTGAGTTGTGTTGTAAGAGGCTGCACGGTTTTGATTTTCGCTGGGGGTGTTTGTAGAAATGGGAGCTTTTGATGGGCTAGTTTTTGCCTCCGGCGTACTGGACCTAGTATCTTGACCAGATAATGTGGGAATCCTGGAAGAAGACATCGCAGAGTCAGCCGGTGTCATAGCAGAAGCCTTCTTGTCATTGCTTTTGCGTGGTGTTGTCCTTGCCGGATCAGCAACTGCAAGAGTTGAGGGATCGGTTATTTCTGTTGACACCGTTGGGGCACTTGATGAGGACATAGGTGGGTCCTGTGCGCGCGTGACTGCTGTAGTTTTAGGCGTCAGTATCGGATACAGGGTCGTTTTTGAAGCTGTCACTGGGACAGGAAGATCTGTGGCGGAAGGTGAATTACGCGGTTTTGATGATGGAGATTCTGAAACCCTTTTTATGGCCCCTGTGACTGCAACTGTGCTCTGTGTTTGAGGAGTGTGGATACTAGATTGATTGATGGACGCGGAAAATGTGACAGCAAGCGTCTCGTTAGCTGGTGACAACTGCGCTTCAATTGTAGGCCCAGGACGTGGCTGACTGTCTGACAAAGGTGATGCTAATTCAAGAGTACGCTTGCTGGAATTCGTTGAATTCGAAAATAACTTTTTCTGTTCATAATTCTGTGAAGTAGTGAGTGCGAGGACGGCGTTTGAGCTAATTGCTTCGACACCCGTCGATGTCGAAATTTCCTGCTTTCCAGCTCTTTCAGTTGTGACTCTGCTCAAATCTGAAAATGTTGAAGGGACACGCACAGTAGTTCGTGAAGAACCTATTAAGGGGCCAGCTAGCGTGCCTGCCAGTTTGGTGCTGATGGATGACTGAAACTGTTGTGGTGAAGGTTTTGTTTGTCCTGAAACGTTACTGCTTGGTGGTAATTCTTGAACTGGAGCAGTTTTCTCGGCAGTTTTCCTTGGCGCAGTCCAGCCGGGAACGTCCATGGAAGGAGTGTTAATATGAATTGCGGTTCTTCCAGTATTTTCGTCAATCATTGTGCCGACACCAGTTGAGACAGTGAGGTTTGGTGGACCCGAGATAGGTTCTAAGCCGTCTTTGATGCTGCTGGTCACTTGAACGGGACTAATTCCGTATGTAGTATTGCTTAAGGCATTCTTTTCTGGTGCCTTGTCCTTGGGTGTAGTGGGCATTCCATGTCCCACAGTCTGCGAATGAGTAGAAATGTCCAGTAGCTCATGTGTTGCCGCAGTTATGGAATCGGTGATCTCAAATGGCAGAAAGATGGGATCTTGAGGCGATAGTGATCGTTTAACGTCTACTGGACTACTTGTTGGCCAGTCTTCAAAAACGGGCACGCTTGGTCGAGTTGTCTGACCGTTTACAGGTGGCGAGTCAGCGGTGACAGTTGCCTGCTGTTTCACCATATTAAATGAGATCGCGCTGCTCGTCCAAAACTGCTCGTGGGTTGAATGGACGGTTGCATAGGACTGAGCACGGGTTTGCATCTTTTCTAAATCGGAAAGGTGAGGCAAAGTTGTAAAAACAGGTTCATTTGCTGTGCTTGAACTTCCACCAAGAGAGCTGATGATATCGGCTTCTGTTGTCATCCTCTGTTCTGTTGCCACCGCAGATAAAACTGAGGCAGGCAGAAGACCTTGGCCGGGAGTCGTCGATGACGCGTCCAGTGCTTCTGATATTGAATGTGGCGGGGTGATAGATGGCGTGTGAAATAAGTCAACACTGGCACGGACACTGGCACTTTCTTGCATAGGGTAGATGGCTTTGGATGCTAGCGATGATGGCTCTGTGCTTGTTGCAGCTGTGGTCAGGGATAAATCGAAAGTTTGATGTCTTGCTGCAGGCAGGGGGGTTGGTGAAGGTGTCATCAAAATAGTGACACCACTCCGCTCGTCGTTTGCTGTGGGGCTATGGTTAGAAACTAGCTCTGTGGTTGCCTCATGTACGACACCCGCTGTGGTCATTATCTCAGTGCTATGTTGAGAAGTGGCATCGAGTCCAGAAAAAGCAACTTCTGTTGAGGAATAGATTCCTGACAAAGTGGTTTGCGAGGGGCCTCTGCCATCTGACATTTCATGATTCTGTGGCGTCATGTGGTCAGTACGAGTACCTTTAGTACTACTTCGTGTGCCTGGCGTAGCCAAACGTTGTGAACTGTTGATGTGGCCAGAAGTCAGAAGAGTGCTGCTGTAAAGTAACACTGCGCTGGACGATGTCTCCAGTTCTGTATTCTGAATGCTTGATATTAGAGTATCTATGGTTGCAGAGTCCGTGCTTGCAGCGAGCGACCTTGGATCAATGGATGCAAAGACAACCACAGAACTGGTCCGAGCATCAATTGTTTCAGTCGTATGATAGTGAGGATCTGAAGACGTTTGCACAGTGACATACGCTTCGAAAGATGCGTCGGGTGGCCTTGAGCTTTCCAGCACTGTTTCCGTTGTGGTGAGGTGCTTCAACGCGGTTTCTTCTGTTGAGCTGTAGCTTGCTGTTATCGAGATGGATAGGGGTGAAGTAACATATACCGCTAGCGCTGGCATAATTTTCGCAGTATTCCTTACATCCGCACTGAAGTCCTGTGCTGATATTGTAGTTTGTGCTTCACCGAGTATAACTAACTCGTCCGACGAAGATGACACCGCAGTGGCACTGCCGGAGAATGTGGCAGTGGTGTACTGGGTGCTGGTGGTGAGTGTAGTCTCTATCAAACTGTGTGGACTGATCTTTGAGTGGCTCTCTATCTTGCTGTGTAGACTTGTGGAATCCATTTTGTCACTATGTGCAGTATAGGTTCTGCTGGTTCCTGCTTTTTTGTCTGGAGTAGTCGGCACATTTGTTGTGCTATTAGGCGAAGTCGCTGCACTGTTCGTTGTGCCTGTGCCGCCCGTTGAGGTGCCTTCTGCTGCGGCATGAGATAAAGTTGGCACGCGTGTTGAGTCTGTGGTGACTGCTTGAATGTTGTGTACTGTAGTCTGTAGCGTGGGCGGTGCTTCTGTGAGGCTTGATGTGGATGTGAATGTGGATGTGGATGCGAAAGCGGATTGAGATGAGGTCAAACTTGAGCTAATACTTCCAAATGTGTCAAGCTGACTGGTCTTTGACGAACTTCTTGCGGGGAACAGCGTTGTATCTGACAGCGCAGATGGGCTGGATGCTGGGATTGAGGCAAAAGTTGGCGATGGGAAAAGCGATGTCTGACCGAGTGTCTTTACAGTACTTAACGATGAGGTTGATTGCTTTTGCGCTTCGATGCTGGACGATGACAAAGCTATGTCAGTTGAGACAGGAGCGAGTGTTGTGCCTGCAGATAACATGTTATGCGTGAAAGCAGATGTCGCATGCGAAGAACTGCTACCTGCAGTGCTATAGCTGACATGGGATGTACTGCCAGAGACGGAAAGGGTGGTATCTAAGGTCAGGCTACTACCAGGAGTTTCACTGGACAAAGCCGCATGTGTTGAATTCAAGATGTGACCAGGTGTAGTAAATGCCACGTTTTCTGAATTAATGCTAGGTGAAATTGTCAAAGCTGTTGAGCCAGTGGAGGCTGCTGGAATGCTGACTAAGGGAGTACTTGAGCTAGCATCAGCAGCGGAGACTGATGACGTACAGATGGCCGAAGTAGGCTCAAAATCGGGATCTGCCACGGATCGATCATTTGATTCTGATCCTGGCAACGATGTCAAAAAGCTGGTCGCTGTGGGTGTGAAATGGTTGCTTGAAAGCGGCACTGTCGACATGGCTATTTGATTCGATTGACTTGTCATTCCATCACCAGTAGATGAAAGCTGTGCGGTAGTTGAGGCGAAGAACAGGGACGAGGGCTGCGATAATAAGGCTGAGCTAGCTTGTGTGAGGATCGGAGTGACGACTGGAGTAGGCACAATGGTCGAAGGAGCATGCGATAGGGTATCAGCTGAATATGGGCTCTCAGCAGTTAAAGTACTAACGGTTAAGCCGGAGGACGGCATTGAAGTGGAAAATGACATTGGTGATGCAAGATGTTGGTCTGAGGAGCTCATCGCTGTGCAGTCTGGTAAGGGCGCAGTACTCTGCATTGCTTCCTTGATTTGGTTGGCCGCTGTTTCCGTCGCCGTATCCTCTGACGGTATCCCCCAAGACAGTGTAGTAGTAGGTAGCAACGCTGACACTTCTGAGCTAGCAAATACCGATAACGAACTTGCGGAAATAGTGGTTGTAAAAGTGGGGCTCATGGGAGGAGTTTGTGCTGGAGTGTTTGTAGCGGAAGGAGTGAGAACAGAGGTTGGAGCTGTATTGGGTGATACCAATGTCGCCGCGGCAGTGCTTGCGGCGATCAGTGGCGAGGTTGGGATGGTGGTGGAAGCAGGGCTTGTAGAATCTGTTGTGGTACCAGGCAATAGCTGCGTTAAAGCGATCGAAATCGTAGATGTAGCAGCTGCTGCTGCAGTTTCGCCTGATGATATCTGAGGTGAGAAGAACGTCGTGTCTGAGACAGGGATAGAGGTGATTGGACTTGTTGCTGTACCAGATGAGGCATCCGTTGAGGCAACTGTATTCCAGATATTGGCTGCGATTGTGGTGGCGTTGGTCGATGAGGATTCTGTGGTACTAGAAGGCAGCTGTGTCGAGTCGGGTGTAGTAGAGGATGTAGTTGCGCCTTCTATGTAAGAACTGGAGCTGCTGAAAATTGTTATTGAGCTAGATTGCGCTTGGGGTGTGACCATTGTAGTGGCGGGTGTAGTCGAAGTTGCGGTCGGTGGAACCATGCTGGAACTAGTTCTGGTTGACCTGCTCGTGGTTGTAGTTGCGGATGTGGTAGTGTACTCAGCCCCCAATGTGATGTTGCACGAACCATCAGATGTCGAGCATGTGGTGCCTGCTGGAGATGGACCTGGACACGTGGCTGCTTCGTCAGTACAGCCTAAAGCATGGGCAGAGATTGTGCATATGTAAATTGAGGGCGTAAAGTTTACGTTCTGGCTTTGCATAAATTATGACTTGGCCCCTAAGACTACTAGATACTTACCAAATTCACAGATGACACCACGCTGCACTGAACACCGTTGAATGTAAAGCTTTATGGTGATTGTTTTGCCTTTGATCTCGAAATACGCAGATAAACAATATGGCGCGAGCGTACAGTTGGCAAGCAATTCGACTGGGTTTCTGGAAATTTGCGATCCCACAGTGCTTGCATCATTCATCCAGCAGTAGTCGGTTAGAAGGCAGCCTTTCGTAGAAGCTTTGGCTCCCAACCACACGAATTCTGGTACTTTCAGTAAACCACCATTAATGTTGCCATTAGGCACTGATTTCTTATATGCCAAATTCGCCAAATTGACCATAACTTCCTTCCACATGTCATCATTCTGAAACGTGGCAGTCCTGCCATACGCCACGGTAGAATTGAACCAGTCAGCCGCCAGTTTTGTGCACAAGTTGGCCTTGGCTGTCCAACTTTCGTATACGTCCGCGATGAGTATGTAGCATTTGTTGTTGTGATGGAAGGAAGGCATGTTCGGCCTTCTAAAATCGGAGCAAATCCGGGATATATTACCTGGAATGCAATCCGATTTTATCGAGGAATGCAAGGGATAGGCAGCGAACTTACACGATTCTGATACCATTATCACTGCGCCCAGTGCTACCAAACTGAGGAGATGCCTTGGTCCAGTAAGAAACATATTTGGATCACTGGCACTGACGTTCAAATATTTTTCTCTTTTTGCTATTCCGTATCGGATACTAACTTTGCATCTTATCGCGCCTATGATACGAGGCTGCTAGGGTGACTCTGACTGCAGTATGTGATCAACTAATTTAATATTCCGAGGGCTCCGAGCAGCCGCTAGCGACAGATAAAAGGGCACCAGACTACAGTATCACGTTAGCTGGTCCTTTCGAAGGTAGCCTTCTTTATTTGATATTTGGCATCAGGTCGCTGGGCCGGGTAATTAGGCAATTTCAATGAGACTAGCAAGATAGAGTATATCGGCTCACTCGCACAGTTGTCACGGTAATTCGTCGCAGATTATTTCGACATTTGGCATCTCGAAACTATTATTTATGCGCACTCGTGTGACGCAAGGGCATGCCCATCATGATAGGTAATGATCATTGCCATTGTGAAAACACCTCGAAACGTACACCTACGACAGTCTGAGGGGTTGGTGTCTAATTGCCAGCGGACTTGGTGCTGTGGGATAAAGGGTTCGAATTACCGCCCATCTGTTATGTGCAGTGGCATGTTTGAATATAAGTGTAACCCTCGTGCCTGGTAGGCCGTGGAGGGGGGGGAGAGGGTAATCGATCTCCCCTGGTTTGGAAACATCAACCTCTCATGTTTCAGCTGCAGGTATAGTCGCAAGACCCTCGGACAGTTTAGTAGGCGCAGTTTAGGGGTACGTAGTTTTGGTTTGGAGTATGTACAGTCCTCTGATAACTGCGCACATGGTTATGATACACTGACAAGAGTTCTTTCAAGGAAAGCGCAAAGCAAAGCCACAAAGAAAAGAGATAATACATTTCGAAATTAAGTAGAACGAAGCTTATCGCCTTGTCAGTGAAATCACACTACCGCTATCTCTGAATGTAGAATCAGCCGCATATAAGACCGCCTCATATGAGATACTTACAGCATCTACAGTACTGTAAAACTGAGAAAGCTTTACTAAACACACTGTAGATGTACAAAGGGTCGTTTCGACCACACTGCGTGCGTGCTCATAGCCAGCACACAATCGCGGAGATCAGAGCGTGTTTTCAAAATGGCAGTCACCATTATGATGATGTGAACATCCCTCACACGGGCTCTGATTGTGAGAGGGGCTTGACTGGCTGTTTTTGTATCATACATACTGCCTGCATGGCGTGGATGACTCCCCCCCCCCCCCAGCTGTATGCTCCTGCTTTAGTTACACACATCAGCAAACATTTTTGCGCCTCGAGGGTGAAAAGACACATTGCACAAGAAATGACTTACTTGACCGAGAGTCGAACGCTCGCTGATAAGGGCGCATCGGGAGTGTAAGGCAAAAGCCTAACCCACTGCCCGGCTGGTCACCAGTCAAACCCTGCAAGCGGCCGCTGTGGAGCAGCGGTTCGGCATTCGTCTCTCTGTATTGCTCGGGAGCGAGTGGCTGCACTTGTCCCGAGTTCGATCCTCGGTGATGGAGGACGGTTTGCGAACCACAAACCCTCATTGACCTTGCACGCCAGGCCGTGGGTGACTCACCCGGTACCCTAGAGGTGCTCCTAGTGGAGAGACGGACGCTTAACGAGTAGACAGTCTCGGCTGTCCAACACTGACGAGGTTCAAAGCCCACCCGCCATCATCCGAGGAAGTCGGTGTCCTGTCCAGGATGCCCCCGCGTGGAGGTGCTCTAAGTGGAGACAAGCAGAGGGAAGCTGCTGTGTGTGCTGGTCCCCGCATAGCCTTGCTTATAAGGTTTTACTGCTGGCCGGCTAGTGGCAAAAACGGGGTTCGGCCCACAAAAATTTTAAAAAAATTGCAGCATGCCTCGCTGAGTGATATCAGCCGAAGTCCATTCATTCATTCTATGGCGACCGCGACTCCTAAAAAATTCAGACAAGCCACGCAGCATCATTCAGGTTTCAGGGCCATGACCCCATCATCCAATTTATGATTCGTTGCCGGGAACTATCATTATTCCAATCAGAAAATTCAGATTTCAGTCGCTCATGCCTATCGTAAATTTCCAAATACTGCTCTGTCAAAAATTTCATGGCCTGCCTCCATCTAGAGATGCCATTTCGTAATACGACATCGCACGCGGAAGCCATCGGCGCCTTGACCAGGAACCCTCCATCGAATTTACGCAAAACCAGGAAATATTCAACCACGTATCCCAAGGAAGACATCGCGGGTCACAGCCGGTGCCATTCCGCGACGATCTCGCAAACTTTGAACATCGATGGCTACGTCGACCACTTTTCCTTCGAAACGACTCCATTTTATCCCAAAACGATCGCCCGCCAAAAAATAATCGATTAAATCATGATTTGCTGGACAGCAGTCTTAAGATTTTTCGCGTACAGTATGTGTTCAAGATGTATCCTGTGGTTTTGAAAAAAATTGCCCGTCATTGCCTCGTAGTTCTCCAATCAATACTGCGCCAAATACTTCACGAACGACAAACATAGTCAGAATAGCGAAATTGAGGACATTTATCGGAAACAAGTGCAAATTTTGCTGAACTTTTTTAAAATTCTATTACCTGTTAAAAAATGACCCAATTTATCGTTAAAAATCTACGATTTTCCTGTATCAACGCGGGAAACTTTTGATGCTCAGGTATACTAACGATAGACGTGTAAGGACATTTTTTCGGTCGGCTTGTAACTCATTAGAATGGTCCAAAAACAGTTCGGCCTGTGCGTTTCGTGTTAATTTCACGTCGCGGGTTTCTGCAAAAAGGTTTCAGCAATTTGGGATTCAATCGTAAAGTTTTGTTTTTGATCACCTTCGTCAATTTTTGTGAGCTATTTTTCACTCGTAATTGATTTGATTTGGTTTCGCAATTATTTCCAGGACTCCGGAGACTTGATACCATGAGCAACATCAAGACTTATCTGATGGTCGCCGAAAAACCAAAAGCGGCACGTGCAATCGCACATGCTCTGTCCAATGGTGCCTATAAGACTGTTTCTCTGGCGTCCAGAGAAAGTCCGCCGAAAAAGTCCTCGAAGTTAAAAGAAATAATAATACCAGCTGTTCACGAATTTTATTTAAGATCTGAATGGCGAGGAATAAAAGGACGTTTCAAGGTAACGTCGACGATGGGTCACCTTTCTGAATGGGATTTCGAAAAGTTTTTTCGCGATCGAGAAACTACAGGCGGCAATGGCGAGCTTTTCGATGCCGATGCGAGAAAAATGCTAAAATATCAGGGGAAACGTATCGCTGATCTTTTACGATCACATGCAGATGGCTGCGCTGGTCTTATTTTATGGCTGGATTGTGACAAAGCTGGCGAAAGTATTTGCCTCGAAGTCGTGGACGCGATCAAGTGGGAACTCAGCAACGAAAATATTTTTCGTGCCCGTTTTTTTGGTTTAACGGCAAAAGACATTAGGAACGTAAGTACACGAATAATCTGCTTTTCATGAATCCTAACGTGTTGGCCGATCCAACACTCCTGACCCGACTCGTAATGCATGATTTTCCCTTTGAAAATTCGAGATGCCATCAAAGAATTCTTGTGCTATCGCATAACGTAAGTGATATGATGTGATCGATAGGAAAACCTAATTGATCATATTTCATTTCTTGGGCAAGCGTTAGTTACGTATTAAACCTGACCGAGCTGACCCGCAGAGTGGGTCTGGAAGGTAGATAGTAATTTCGGAGCCAAAATCGGGAATAATTGTGGAGGTTGCATTTCGAGGTTCCAAATTTTTGAATTATCTTTCCTGAGAATGTTAACATTCTGGCGAATCGAATTTTAACCGAACCGATCAGATTTTGCAAAATCGTTGACCAAGGAAGGGCAATCATGCTGTAAACCAGTAAATAAGTTGGCATTTGCTTATTAGTGCAGCGACATGTTGGAAATCAGGTGACATTGGTTTCGCAGTAGTTTACTGTGAGAGTGAAAATACTCAGGAAAAAAATCCAATTTTTGACCGGAAAACATTAAAAATTCGGGAAATCGTTTTCCGCGCCTTGTCTGAATCCTGTAACAAGGTGGTCTGATTTTGTCGAAATATGTTCCTTCCAGGCTTCGCTCGAGAAAATCAACGTTGCCGATGCGCTTTCCATCGATGCCTTACAAGAAATTGATCTCCGAATCGGCTGTTCAGGCACTCGATTTATGACTCAAAATTCCCGCGATGACATGTCTTTACTTCATGAAATGGCCATCGATCTGTACAAGAAAGCCAACGAGGAGGCGAATAAACCCGGTCAGAAGCTGGAACTTCCAACGATATCGTATGGTCCGTGTCAGTCCCCGGCCCTCGGTTTCGTCGTACGTCGCTATAAAGATTATCTGGCGGCCACGCCAGTGAAGACGCGGGTTATTGTCGGAAAACGGACTGATGGCCGTAACATTACGTTTCGGTGCGCCGCTAATTCGGTCATGGATATTGCCAAGCATCGTGGAGCCAAAGTTTCGATCGCCGTCACGATGCGGAATGGCCTGCTTTCGCCCCCGCCCGCATTAAACAGCCGCGAAGCAATGAGAAAGGCGTCGACGTGTCTGAAAATGCTGCCAGGCAAATGTATGACGCGCTTGGAAGAACTCTACGTTAACAGGAAGATCAGTTATCCGCGCACAGACGCCAAGAATTATCCGAATAGCTACTTGGAGTCTACAGTTTGGGAGTCAGTAAGCAAACTACGACCGTTCCATCCGAAAATAGGCGCGTATATTGATCAATTATTATCAAGCAAATGTTTTGTCCCAACGAATGATTGTGGTACAAGGGTCGTCCATCCGCCTATTATGCCGTTGGAAGTCGTTCATCGACATGATGAAGTGGCGAAAGTGCAAATGGAATATGAGCAAGCGAAAATGGGCGTGGAAAAAGCGGAGTCAGAACTGTTGGAGGCGAAATCGAAATCCAGTGGGCCAGTCTTGGAAGAAGCGAGAAAGACGTTGGTGAAGGCAAAAGAGAAATTAAGTGGTGCGATAAAGAAATTAGAAAACGCTGTGGCAGAAGTGGAACGATACGAGTTATATGAAAAAATTGTGGAATCGTTTTTGGCGTCGGTAAGTTCCATATTGGTTTTATTACAATTGCCAAGAGATTTTGCAGGGTCGAGCCCAGCGGGCGCGTATTGGCAAGCATCATCCGAAACCTAGCCTCTGGTCCGGGGGTGGGGTGATTTGAAATTTGGGTGCTTGAAGGGGAGCAGAGAGCGAAAGAACCAAGTTTTTTTGTGAACATTGCGTCATAAACTTTTTAGCTTGACAAGATTCATAAAAGGCGCGTAAAATGATACTCCCAAAGTTTTGCAAGGTATTGTGTGCCTTGCTCAACCTGAATTTTCAGTCCATCGTGAGGGTGAAGTGTAAAAATCTCGCTTTTTCATTGGTTCAAAATGATAGTAGTTTTCTAGCATAACAGCTGGAAATCGAAACTAAACAAAGCAAGGTTCATGGAAATTCGATTTTGTTTAGTCGCGCGGTTATAGCTGATTGAATGTAAGGTGGTTAGAAATTCGGTCTAAACAACTTGAAATGGAATGAAACTACATGTTTTAAAGAGAAATTTCTGCCAACTCGAAGAATAAGTATCCTTTTTTGCTGACCAATCATTATCTGGAGTCAAAAGTAATTGTGATCCAATCAGTCTGGTATGTGGGGCCTTGCGATTGTGCTGCATGCAATTGCGTGTGCGCGTTTGGGGGCCGCTATATACTGTGCCTGCATTACACAAAGAAGGCCTCGCATAGGTCATCCCCATTTTATAGCAGCACAAGCTCCAGCCTGGCGCTGGAGATCGTTTCAGAGTAGGATGAAGTTCTATTTTTCTGGCATAGTGTCTTGGGCTTATTGTTAGCTCGCTTCTGCAATGGAGGATATTTGACTTACGATTAGCTCGACTCCTTCCAGGGGGGGGGAGGGAGGTAGTTGTTATGGATTGGCGCAAGCCCAGGTGTAGGGCCTGGTAAAGTGGCCAATTTTCAAAGAAATGGTATAAGGGTATAATATAATGGTATAATAATATAATATAATGGTGTAATGGTATAATAAATTCAAAGAAATAATGGGAATATTAATACAAAATTCCGCTGGCCGACTGGGGGCCACATAGTAATAGTCGTTTCTGCTTCTCGGAGCGAATTACGCAATATTCGCTCTGATTGCCCGTATATTTCAGTAGAAAACCGTGGGTCGATTAGTTTGAACTGGGTGTTGGTGGTCCTTATCATCTTATCCAGCCCATGCTCGGCATATCATCCGATTTGCTCTTAATCGACGATGTTAAACCAAGTATGGGAAAGGAGGGTAGGCGGGGTAACCCCCGTTGGGCCGGCCAGGACACTGAACCCTTCCTCTCGAATCCCCCTCCCCCCCTACCTCAGGTCCAGCAGAAAGAAAGAAAAGGAAGGAAGCAATAGCGATCAAATTGTATCTGGGCTGGACCAAGACCTTACTCACTCACTCGACCTGACCTGGCCTGGCCTGTCTCACACGCGATCAGAACAGGCTTAGGCGATCTGATCTGATCCCTATTTTCCTCTAACCCCTCCCCCCTCCCAAAGCCCCCACCTAACCCAGCCGACTCTGCCCATACTTGCGTTAAGCGTGATTTATTTTTAGCTGGGTCAGAAATGCGAGTACACGATCGGTACTGCCCGATTCGAACTCGATGATTGCGAGTTTACAGCCACTGAGAAAATTATTCAGAAACCAGGCTTTACGGCGATCTTGTCGGAGAAACTAATCGTGGAAGACGGCCTGGGTCTACAAAATGGTCAAAGGTTCACGATTGTGGACGTGAAAGAAGAATGGAAAGGTCAAGAGCCGATGACCATCGCGGAATTGATCACGGAAATGGAAAACCATGGCATTGGAACAAATGGGTCGACCGCCAGTCACATAGAAAACCTGATCCGTCGAGGTTTTGTGACTGTGACGGATGATCATAGATTGATACCAACCAGATTAGGTGCGTACTAAATTTTTACAACTCTCTTTATCGTAATCTAAAAATTTTCTTGCCTTTTAGGGATGGGTATGATTGACTTGCTTGAAAAGCATTCGCCAGACTTGGTGATGCCGCAATTGCGTGCGGAAATGGAGGCGGAAATGAATAAAATAACGGACGAGGACACGTACAAAATGATTACTGATAAGTGGTTGTTGAAGTTCAGCGGCCAATTTAACGAATTTTGCGAAAGTGTCAAGAAAGAGGACATGAAGAGGTCGCACTGGACGAATGAAATGTCGATGTCGGCTGGCGTATGCAGCGGATATGGAGATCATAGTGTCGGCATTAGCGAGAATGGGCAGCGAATTTTGGCTATTGCCGCTGGCCGTCGACAAGTTGACAGTGTGTATTGGAGGAGCGCGAATGAAGTGGGCTCGGTGACCACAAGTCCTCGAAGGACTGCTGGAGAGGACGAGAATGGCCATTGGCGAAGCGAGTATTGGAGTAGCGCGTACAGGGATCAAGGTAAGTGGTTGATTTTGTGGACTCGCTTTGTAATTGTTGGGTCCTTTTTGGCAGGTGAATCAAGTAAATATCCTGGAAATCGTGTGCTGGGATTTGGCGACAGTCACTTGGCAGAACTTGGTGAAGAAAGAGCTTTGATTTTCGAAAATAAAAAGTACAAAAAGTAAAGTGTTGAATGTGGCGGAGGTTATGAGATGAGAGTGGGTAGATTAGTTTTTGTGGTCATCATATTCTTTGGTAACGATGTTTCTTTTCTTGCTTTCCGAAATATGGGTCTTCTGTTGTCTTAGCGTACTGTAGTTGGCGGCAACGTAGTAAAGTGTAAAGTACTGTACCAGATTTCAGTCTATCCCAGATCTTGGAAACTGCATTCTCACTAGCTAAGGTGTCTCGAAGAAGTTTTGATGAGATGAAAAGTGGTTGATACATGCTACAGTATGATAGCAGGGAGCGTAAGAGAATGTAGCTTATTGCTTAAGCAAATAAGAAACGTTACCTACGTTGCGAAGGACAAATTGTGAAGTTCTTTACGTTCTACAATAACACGATTAGTACAATAAAAATAGACAATGCAAAATCAATGGAGCTGCGGGGTATCGATCCCCGTACCTCTCGCATGCTAAGCGAGCGCTCTACCATGTGAGCTACAGCCCCTTCTCCCATTAGGAAAATTTTAATTTTAATTTTGAATATTGTGGTGGTGGGGGGGGGGGGGGGTACTTTTTACTATTAGAAATCCCTTCTATTTCTTATTTTCTTGTTCGCAAAATCTAGCAAAAAAATAAATATCCCTTCTACTCAAGCGGAAGCAATAACAGACAAGTGCGGTGAAAGGTATCGCGTCTTCGCTGAAGGCAAGAACTTTTTGAAATTCAGCCCAGCGTTAGGACAGAAACGTGATTTTACCCTATACCGAATCCCCGCTGACCCAACACCAGACAGATGCAGATGGTATGGTCAAGAATGATATACTGTACGCTGTCACAGGCAGGAAATTTTTAAATCTTTGCCAAAAATAGCCAATAACCTGATTTCAAAGCGAATTCCTGCCCTAATGGCAGACAAGACTGATATGGTCAAACTCCATCATCAGAAGGAACTACCGGAGTCTTTACTTTGGAAGTTAAGCTAGCCAGAAAGAACTCACACCATAAATGGCCTTATGTCAAGAAGTTTTCCCCGAGCATCTGGAGCGCGGGAGCGCGCCAACAGGGCCCGCGCATCGTTTAGAGAAACACGGTTGGGTCAAATAAGGATCGCTGTCAAGAGGGCCCGCGGTTTCTGATGCCTCTAATGCGAAGAGCAAGCACACTCATGATCACTCACACGTACTGTACATGTACAGAGAAGTGTGTACAGTGGTGAATCGTTTTCGAATAACGCGTTCCTTGGGGCTTTACAATGGCTTAAGTAATTGCCGAGAAAGTTCTTAGCGAGTTGCTCACAGAAACTTTGCAGCGTGTAAGCTGCAAAATGACCAGTCATTGTGCCATATTTTCCGCTAACGAAACACACCCGCAGAAGTCAAAGGAACATTGGAATCATACTAGATTTGCGTTTCATGCGATAAAATTCGATAAAGTGGTCAGCAAGGCATAGTGTGTAATTTACACTCGCGCCACGATACAAAACGAAATTATGTCGACTAACCCCATTGCGTTCAAAAACGAACAAGTCAAGTGGAAGCCCAGCAATTAAAGCGAGAGGCGAATCAGGAAGTGCAGAGAGGTCGAAAGCGCCTATTGCAGGCGTACGCGGACAAATCCGAGGAGAGGAGACTACCAAACGATTTTGAGGCATTGACCAAATCGAAGTGAAAGAGAACTCTCTAACTTATTGAGACTTATTATGTATTCTTATTATTATTATTAACTTATTTATTCCAACTTACAGAGCCGGCCGCGGCATGAGCGTGTACAGCTAGAGTGTTGCGATGTTTAGGTTGCTATTGTGCGAAAGAGACGACAGTATGCCCCATCGTAAACAGGGCGTGCAAAGCGGCAGCATCCTTGATATCCTGCAGTATACATGCACTGTGACTTGTGCTAGCATCTGCGTGTGAGTGACTAGACTATACATGTGCAGTGTGTGCAGTGAAAAATAATAACTATATGTGTGTGTAGTGGGAGACCCCTCTCTCTGGTGTTTGGATGCCTCATTTAAGGAGAGAGATTGACAGGATAGGTGTAAGCGTGAGTGGAGAGTATGCTGTGGAAAGTGTAACTGTAGCCCAATTACTCAGTGAACTACTCAGTGTATCCCCCGTATTACATGTGAGGCGGGAGGGTATGCTTGTGAGTGCCCTCTCGCCTCACATGTGAGTACGTTTGGGGATGTGGTTTGTGAGTACCTACTGTACAGTAATCTGGAATCATAAGTTTATTCACACACACTGCAAAGAAAACAGAGAGGCAGAAGCGTAATTGGTTTTCACATACCCCTTGATATACAGCGTGTACATCATATTTACCAACGTGCTAGTTTTTCGCCTCTTATCAACTATGATTCAAATCTGCAAAACATTTCCGAGTAAACTAGATTCCGAATTACTTCAACCTGGCAACTGGAGATGGATCCTTGATGCCTCGAATGCGCCGGTATATTTTTCTCAGAACCATGCGAGCCTAATGCAAGAAAGAAGTGAGAAAAATAAGTTTGGATTTGAACAAAGTGCATATCGTACTTTCTTGTTCGAAAACACATGATAGACGTAGATCAATATGCCCAAGGCGGCGTTAAGTCCAAACACTGTCGCAAATATGTAAATTCGTTGGTAATAAATGGCTATGGCCGACATCAGCCAAGATGCGAACTGGGCTCCAAACACCGCGCAAAGGCCGCCTTGGGCAAGTCTAAAATAGAATGATCCTAGACGTCAGTCATGGTAAAAAGTCAACGGAACCACAGCACCTGCACGATGTAACCACGGCAGTCGTCCTCTGCGTGCTCCCATATCCAGTCGCCTCAAGCAAAATTACAGTTGGCCAAGCTGTGATAATGATGGGCAGAAAAGTTCCCAGAGCAACTAGGTCGCCCAGGTTTACCCAACATCTAGCCGAGAGAAAATATTCTTGATCAAGTTGGTCAATCTAGCCAATTAAAAAGACTCACGAAAAGTCGGACATGAGTTTGTTGTAGGCCACTGCTCCAGTCACGCCTGTTGTGATTGCAGGAACGCCTACGTTAGAAAGGATGTTTGGAGGTACTGATCGGGGAACATATATGAAACCAGTGCTCACCCCACGCAAATGCCATAGCCTTTTTAGCGC
Source organism: Mesodorylaimus sp. YZB2_4 (assembly GCA_030248295.1). Classification (NCBI taxonomy): domain Eukaryota; kingdom Metazoa; phylum Nematoda; class Enoplea; order Dorylaimida; family Dorylaimidae; genus Mesodorylaimus; species Mesodorylaimus sp. YZB2_4. Next base: position 577,554 of record JASANH010001018.1, read on the forward strand.
TAAATAAGGCTTTCTCTCCCATGACCACATCGGTGAGTACGGTGTAGATGTGCAGGGCTTCCAAACCCTGAAATATAAATGTAACCGAGAAGAAATACTGCAGGCCGAGGGCTGCCAGCTTGCAAATCGTCTGAAAAAACCAATGCTCGATACTGAGTGATCGTCAATCATTAAAAAGTACGCACATTGCTGTAGCGGTGATCATTCCTCATCGACAGAAATAAGACGAGCAAATGGGCCAAGAACAGGCTGATATCCTCGTTGACTTGGATGATTTGGAGATAATAGTGGTGTCTGAAATATATGGAACATACATTATCAATAGGGGAATAATATTTCAATACACTAAATGTGTTGACTAGTCATCATGTCAATGGAACTCCTCTCCTTTGTATCCCCAGAACGTGACCTCGCACAACAAGGGCGGGACCTCGTGGGCAGGCGTCTGCCTCTCACGCCAGATGCTTAGTAACGGGCTTACGATTAATGAGCGACGGGCAGCTAGGTACCTAAATTATGAAGCCTGTCCCTTCACCATCGAGTGCGCGTACTCGCGCTCGATAATATCGTGAATTGTAAGCATGAATATGAACAAGAGACGTAGCATGAACTTTTCAGCTTACCTTAGACTGAAATAAGACACGACGGCCAATGCCAGGCTGACCAGAATCCACACGCATCCAATGTTCATCATGACGTCGCTGGCAATAATTTCGACTTCTGTCATGGGCTTCTAAAATGGCGTTTCATCATAGCACAGTGAAAAGCACGCTTTACATGACTAATCAGAACTCACGCATGGTTGCACATCACAGACGGCAGTCTCGTTGGGGCAGAAAGCGTTGAGGCCGGCCAAAGCAGTCCGTTTCCGCTGACGGATTTTCACTGAATACCCGCACTGTGCTGTGCATGCACTGTACGGTTCCCAGTCAATGCGCTCGCAAAACTCTGAAAAGTTGTGTCCTACTGACAGAAGAAAGTAGTGGCAAGTGAGCGGCGCTTACGTGGATCATTGACCGGGGTCGCAGCGCTGGTCTGACCCCACTGGGCTAATGATGTGGTGGAAAAGTTGGTTTCATTCGCTCTAGTTGAAGATGAATTCATTGGGGTTGTCTCCAAGTAGCCGTCGGTGATAGTAGTCTTGAATTTCGCCGAATATGTGGTTTTTTCCATGCTCCGTGATGTTTTTTGGGCCAAGGTGTCAGCTGAGGATGGGCTGGTCGAGGCATATTCTAGATTTATAGGTGCGGTGCTCTGTGTCTCGAAGACATTGACGGGTGTGCGAGGCGGTTTGCGAATGGCATTTCCAGAAATATCATCAATCGAATTTGCTGCCGTTTGCGCGTTTGTTTGATCTGTTTGTGTTTGGACTGCGCTTCCAGTGCTTGAGTTCGTGGTTTGATTCGCAGTGGAAGCTGATGTCTTACGGTTTAGTACTCGTCCTGAATCATCTTCAACAGGTCGAGGAGCAGACATAGTGGCTGGTACACGCAATTCTGTGGTCCTAGCCTTGATGCCTGGAATGTCTTTCGAAGAGGCTGAATCAGGGATTATCGGCTTCTTTGTATTGACTGGGTGGCTCAATTTAACAAGTCCGTCAAGCTCGTCAGGAAGCAGTGGCGTCACAGGGTGGTTATCCTCTGAATTATCTTCTGTTGTTGGGGCCTGACCACCCAGTACTGGACTCAGAGAAGTAGTGTGCTTTGTTGTAGGAATCACAGGTGCGGGAGTTCCAATCGGGGGTGGGTACCGAAGTGCCACTGTGTCTCCTGCTGCATCAATGCTCTGATCTGAGCCAGAATCAGTAATCATAGGTTTAGAAAACACATCAGATTCTGCCGGACCTTCTTCAGATTGCATTGGCACAGGTTTTTCGACTTCACCTGCAGCGTCGTCTTCCCCTTGAGGAAGGATTGATGTACTATCCGACTCCATAATTCGATTTACAACATTTTGAGATACTGTATTTGAAATTGGTTTCCTGACCTCACCTAAAGCTCCTTCAGGAACAAAACTGCTTGCTTGATTGGTACTTGGAGAAGTTGGCTGAAAGGTCCATGCATTCTCTACTGCGCCTTGTGGTGAGGTCACATCCTGTTTCCTTGCGAGTTTGTCATCCTGCGTGTTGTCAACTGCAGATTGGGCGAAGACCATTGATGGCTTGAAGCTTATCTTATCAGCAGAGGCCTCGACTGTTTCTGAGGAGCTGCTTATTTCTGTGTTGCTCTGTAGGAGCTTGTCTGCTGATAAAGGCCCCAAGTCTGGCATTAGTTCAGTTGTGATCAAACGCGTAGGAGTACGCTTATCTGTTGTGCCAACAGAGGTGTCTGCTGTAGTCGTGCTGAGTAGAGCTGGGTGGGATGCTGGCTCTGCGTTGGAAGTTTTTTTAGTATTGGCAAGGAGCAATGACTGCGTGATTGTGGTTGTTATGAAATCATGTGTGCTTCTGGGGTTTGCTAAGCGGGTTTCATATGATTCCAAATTCAATGAATGAGAAGAGGCCAGAGTTGTTGCCGCGGTGTACAGTACGACTGGTGCTGCAGTTGCTACGCCAAGAGTAGAGGCAGCTAAATCAGGACTGTCCGTGGCTAGGAAAGTAGAGGAAGTAGGAAAATCTGATAGGGCAAGGAAATTGAGGGAGCTAGATTGCTGTGGTGAGTTAGTAGTAGGCTGGGCTACAACATGAGCTGAAACCTCTTGAGTAGATTGTGCACTAAGGTGAGAGGTCTCAGTGGCAGCAAGCGTGGTTTCAGTGATTGGACCATCAGGGACTGTTGTTATCAGGGGAAGAATGTTGTAGGAAGTAAAATATTGGGGCCTGGCTTCAATTTGTTCTGATGTGGGCACATCAAATTCTGTCGATGCGGGTGCATCTGATGTAGCGCCTGTGTGGAAGAGTGTGGAACCCATAGTTCGGCTGGCAATGCTTGCGATCATAGGAAGCAAGGTTGGGCTGCGCGGGCTGTGGGCAACTGATGTGATCGAACCTGTGTCGTGCATAGCGGAAGTTTCCAATGATTCTGCAGTTGTGACAGTGGAGTCAGCTAACTCTGTTTGGGTGGGAGATAGGGAGCCTCTCTCACCAGTGGTGCCCTCGAGCTGAATATTAGGGTATGACAGTCTGGCAGAATTTGGTACTGTAACGGCTATTGAATCTTCCGCAGCCATGCCGATGTTGGGTGCTGTTGATTTGTCTGTTATTGGCTTCCTGCTTGTGAAAGGTGCTACTACAGTTATGTTCAGTGAAACAGTCGAGGTGTATGATGCGCTGGAAACGGAAAGATCGCTTGGTACAGCCAATGTACTGTCTAGCTCAGCCTCTGGTTTTGATGAGGTGGAAGCCCTGGAGGTTGTTTGTGCGTCAGAGATGATCAGTGATTGTTCGGCTGCTGAAATAGTTGTCGATGCCTCGCGCTTTGTGGGCCATTCAGTTGATTCGTTTGATGTCACAAGAATATTGGTTGAGGAGCTGCTCGCTAGTTCCGCAGGTAAAATGAGGGGCTTCTTTGTTTTTGAGATCTTGGAAATTGGAGTGGAAGAGGGCGGGTCTGACGTCGTTAGTGCTGTTTCTGTCAGGTGCGTGGTTGTTGGTATCATTGATGGTTCAGTCACTGCTGTCGCCAAGTCTTGTGTCGTCCTCGCAACATTTGGTGCTGTCGATGGATATGTTGTTGTTTCCATTCTCGTAGTCAATAATAATGTTGCAGCTGCAGCCAGAGAGCTTGCTGGAGCTGTCGTGAGTATTTGAAGCAATGTGCCATCAGGCGTAATAGTTGGTGTACTTGCTGCCGGAAAAATGGATGCTGCTGCTGTCCTGGTCGATGTGGTGACTTGAATTGCCATAGATGTACTGGTGATCGGGGTAGCGTTTTTGGTCATCGGCTCAGTCAAGATTCCTTTCGATGTTGATATAAAAGTAAAACTTGAGGTTGGCACAGCCAACGTTTTGACTGCTGGCGCATCTGCTGTCGTGCTGGGTGGCGCACTTGTCAGCGCATCTGCCACTGAGCTGGCTGACACATCTGCCACTGAGCTGGCTGACACATCTGCCACTGAGCTGGCTGACACATCTGCCACTGAGCTGGCTGACACATCTGCCACTGAGCTGGCTGACACATCTGCCACTGAGCTGGCTGACACATCTGCCACCGTAGTCGCTTGCGCATCTGCCGCTGAGCTAGTTAGCACATTTGCCGCTGTGCTCGCTTGCGCATCAGACGCTGTCGCTGGCGCATTCGCCGTTGTACTTTCTGGCGCATCTCCTGCTGTGTTGGTTGGCCTATCTGGCATTGTGTTAATTAGCGAAATCGCCACCATGCTCGATTTAGCGTCTGCCATTGTGGTCGTCGGGTCATCTGTCGCTAAGGTGGTCAGCACATTTGTCATTGTGCTGGTTTTCACAGTTTCCACTGTGTTGGCTGGATCATTTCCCACCGCGCTCGTGGACGCATCTGCTGCTGCGCTAATTGACACATCCGTTCCTGTGCTGTATGACACAGCTGCCATTGGGCTCGTCGGCGCATCTGCCATTGTGCTAGTTGGCGCACCCAGCGATGTGGTTGTTGGAACATCTCCCACTATGCTGTGTGGGATATATGGCGCTGTGCTCGTTGCCCTAGTTGGCACGGTCGCCACTGTGTTTGCTTCCGAATTAGCCAGCCTGGCTGTTGGCACACGCGCCAATGTGCTGCTTGGCGCTTTTGCCGTTGCTATACTTGGCACATCTGACGCTACGCTGGTTGGCATATCTGGAGTTGTCCTTGTTAACACATCTGCCAATGTGCTTGTTGGCGCATCCGCTTTCATGGTAGTTGGCGCAGCTGCCATTGTGCTAATTGTGGCACTTGTCATTGTGATCGTTGTCGGAGCTGCAACTTTTTCTGTGGTAGCTGCTTGCGCTTTTGCCGCCGTGACCATTGGCGCATCCTCCGCTGTGCTGGTTGTAACATCTGCCGCAGTACTCGTTGAAACATTCGTCAATGTGCTAGTAGTTGTGGTCGTTGGCGCAGCTACCATTGTGCTTGTCGATCGATCCGCTGGCGTGCTAGTCGTTGAGCTCGTTGGGGCATCTGCTTTCTTGCTCGTTAGTGCGGTCGTCATTGTGCTTAGATCGATCGCAGTTATGCCTAGTGCTAAAGCTGTCGAAGCTGAGGTTGTCGGAGAAGCAGGCATTGTGCTGGTTGGCACTGGCGAAAATGTGTCTGAAGGCACAACCGCCATTGTGCTCGTTTGTATTGCTGTAGCTACTGTCGTCGGCAAATCAGTGACTGGCACAACAATAAATGTGCTTTTTGATATTATGCCTTGCGACAAAATCGTCATCGCTGCTGTTGGCGTGGCTGTCAATGTGCTCTTTGGTGTGATCATTGTAGTCATGCTAGTTGGCACAATAGGCACGGTTGTTGTTAGCTCTTCTGTCACTGTGCTTAGTGACTCAGATGTCATTGAGGGGGTTGACAGAATTATCGTTGTGTTTGTTGGAAAAATCGACTCTGCTGCTGTTGGCAATGGTGTAGCGGTCACAAACGTCAGCACCCTTGCTGTTGTGAGCACTGTTGTGGTCGTGCTTGAGGGTATCTCTATAGTTGTGGTTAGAGTCGTTTCCTGCGTTGCTGTGCTTGATGTCGTTGTGGTAGACGTTGTTGTTGTCGAAGTTGTAGTCGCCGTAGTGAATGGGTTCGGAGTTGCAGTCGTCGTAGTGGATGGGATCGAAGTTGTAGTCGTCGTAGTGGATGGGATTGGAGTTGCAGTCGTCGTAGTGAACGGGATCAGAGTTGCAGTCGTCGTAGTGGACGGGCTCGGAGTTGTAGTCGTCGTAGTGGATGTTGTTAAGGTTGTAGTGGATGTTGTTGAGGTTGTAGTGGATGTTGTTGAGGTTGTAGTTGAAAGCGTGAGATTCAAAGAACAATTTCCAGCTGACCAGGCGCATCTAGGTGGCACACTGGAGAAAAAAGTGAAGTTGCTGCCACTGCATTTAGCGGTGCTGTCAGTCTTGCAACCTAAAAGTCCGTGAGTATGATTTTTGTATTTGCGGATCGCAGCGAGAAGGAGCATCAATTTCCTTACTTAGTTGGCAGAGTACCCCCTTACTCTCGCTGCATGGCCTGCCGTAAAATGTTTGTGGCTGAGATATGTTAATGGCCAGACAATAAGGATTGCCTGAGCTTGCATTGCTTGATGCTACTTGTACTGGAATTTCACTGGATGAAACTTGAGACCCTGAATAGGTCGCGCTTGCCATCCAACAGTAATCGGAGAGTGTGTCCCCTTGATAGGTCGAACGCGCCCCCAACCAGAGCAAATGAGTTGTGTTTGAGCTTGACAACGATGCTTGTATTTGGGCAGTGACATTTGCGTACATGTTGGATGTACTGACAAATGTGGCCAGCCGCCCGTATCCCATACTTGGATTAAACCAGTTACTGACCCCATTGTTGCATATGCTTGAGCCACTGTTCCAATTTGTGACACTCCGTTTGACCAGAACGAAACAGCTTGTTCCGTAGTTTGCGACTGCGAGAACATCGTTTTGGACGCTGGCTTTGAGAGTACTGCAAGGCGAAGAAGTCGTTTGACCTAAAAATGTATGGTAAATAAGTCTGAGAATGGGAAGGGCTGGTCATGACTTACAGCCTGCGACATAACTTGCGCCACCACTACTGCTTGCGGTAGATCTTTGAGAGATAGAAGCGATGAGAAAAACAGCTAAAACTGTTTTCACCAATGTGGCCATTTAAGAAAAATTTTTCAGCTTCTTCTGGTACACCATAGTTGGGGCAACTGTAACACCAAGTTTTCTCTAGGGAACCCACAAACGAGACCTCCCTTCTTTCGCTTCAATGCGATCCGTTATGTCAAATAATTACTCTACTGTACATTCTCGACCTTATGTATCTACATTATTTATGATTTTCGACGATAGTTGCCGAGAGGGTAGAACGAAATTTTTCTATGGTCATACGAGTACGACCGCTGCCCAGCAACTGCACTGTTGGCGAGCCGCCTCCTCACAAGCGAGGCCGCTGCGCTTTCGGATGCTGCTTGCTGGAGCAGAGACCTTGCTTCGACAGCGTGTTATGTACATAATTTTCCAAGTAAGACAATGGTAAATCTTGTCAAGTGCGCTTCTTTGTGGGCTTTGAAACTATTGAGACGAAAATCTATTTGCTTTCGTTAGTGCTCTCCACGCCCACTCTTCCAGTTCTCGAGCGACAACGCGGTTGGCGCCAATGGCCGGCCTCGTGGCCTGGTGGGTTAGGCGTCTGCCTCTCACGCCAGGTGCGCAGTTACGGGCGAGTGTTCGACTCGCGGGCCAGTAAATCATTTCGCGTAAAATGTGTCCCTTCACCCTCGAGTGCGCATAAGCGTTTGGTGATGTGGTAAAACATGAACATGGCAATTTTCGAAGGGAAAATGTGTCATTATCTTAATACCACTGCGTGTCCGGTTACACACACTTGACGGGTAAAGAATCGACGGCCGACTACCATATTCGGCAAATTTCTGTACGCCCAGCTAGTCCGTAGCGCGTCCAAGACAACGCAAACGAATATTTGTGGAACATTTGCGACCAAAAATGAGTGGAATTGCAGAACATTGATGTACTAAGGGTCTTTTACAGCGAAGAGGGAATCTAACTCAGAAATTGGTCAGTTTCGTCTAAAAATGCGAAAAGACTTCCTATAGAACAAAACTTTGCTTCTTGGTGAATCTGGTAACTTGATAGCCCAATAACTGGATATGCTATCCGATCCACCCCTTGTCCCTACGTACACTACTTATCGTTCGTGGAAGCAAGTGGTATAATCAGCAGTGATAGCTGTCTGTTGAAAAAGTTAACTTGTGGACTTGACGTCTGAAATACTGTTTAACTGCCAAGAAATCGCGGCACAGTTATCAGTGGTCCAGTTGTAAGAAGTGTAGTGTAGCTCCCTGTGCGCGCAGCCAGGGCATCAATCAGTGAGTGAAAGCATGTGCATAGGCGGGCCAGGGCCAATTCAATAGGACACGCAAGAAGTATTTGTTGCTGCTGCAGTTACCCCAAATAAGTTTAGTTTCGGGTTCTCACATTGAGCATAACATGTTGGCTTCATATAGGCTAACTAAACCAACAGCATTTCTCATTCTTGCAACCCTCGATAGCAAAGCAGATCGCAATTTATTGCGGCATTCCATAAAACGAAGATTATGTAACTCCAAACATCGGGGGGAGCAAAGTCTTCAACTCAGTTGACACTGTTGCGATTAATTCCATCATGTTGTTCCAATTTGACGGAGATATCGATTGACCAATTTTAAACAGTTTCTGTTTACAGTATGAAAATGACGGGCGATCAGATTTGCTTTGAGCCCTGCTCTGACACATGAGTTGGTAGCTGAAAAGGAAAAGGTCAAAAATGAGCACCTTGCTTCTACCAATGTGGTCAGGGTGCCAAGCAGAGTACACGGCAGAGCACAATATAGCGAACAATGGCATTACTCACACTCTGTTAGGGCAGTGTCTGAGAGCTTCTAGCCGCTCACTTTTGAAAAGCTTTACCAAATGTTCAGCACACTCGACGAAGGGGTACGGATCACACCCCTAGCTGAATAGCTCCCACAGGACTGTGCCGAATGACCATCTGAAAAACGTGAATCTGTACTTGGCGGTCAAAAAGAAGGAGTCAAACACGGTAGAGTATGTGACCTATCGGATCCAGTGTAATCCTGGATCAAGATAGCTTCGGGTGGCATCCACTTGAATGGCACAGGTCGGCCACCGCGCGACATATCACGCTTGCGCGCTAATCCAAAATCAGACACCTTGACCACGTAGAGGTCGATCAAAAGCATGTTTCGCAGTGCGACGTCGCGATGGATTATCTGCGAGCACAGAAACGAGTTTATGCCCCGAGATCCTATTCGGCTCCAGAAACGCGCTTACATTTTTGAAGACCAGAATTCCGCTCCGCTTGCGATTTGATAAGCAAAGAACAACAAATCTAGTTCGGTGACGACGTTTTCATACGTTTGCTTCTTAAAAAATGGGCTAGAATAATCAGACAGGGGCTGCTGTGGCCTGCAGCAAACACCCGTACAGCCATGAAATAGATGAAAACACCGTTTGGACAAATACGCTTTGAGGGAGCCGAACTCGCAGTACTCGAGGACGGCACCCAACCGGCCATCCTTCCGAACTGTGCCCAGTAAATGCAACACATTTTTGTGCAAGCCGCAGTGCATCATCAATCTGCTCTCACCTTTAAGCAAACCTCGATCAATCGATGCAGAAGCGTTATCTGCAAGAACAGACATGGACTGATAAATAAGTTGACGGCGTAGAATTACCTAGCGAGAATTTTACAGCAGCTTCTAATTTTCCGCCTTTGCTGAATGTTATATAAACCAGACAGACCACACCGTAGGCTATAGAACCGAGTATGAAATCAGTAACGGCCACGTTGTCGGGTGATATCTCATAATTTGAATCGCTGGCCGAACGGGATTCTTCGGGGACATTCGACGGCAATAGCGCATGTATTCCAAAATCATCTGCTCGTCAAAAATGCCTTTTCTCTATAATCACCTGTTTTAAAACATAGGCTGATTTTTGTAATAACTCATCTTGTTCAAAAGCTTGTTCTCGTTCTTGTTTCGGCTCTGGCTCTGAAATGCATTAGCTGCTTCTGTGACTAAGTTCAACTGTTCTGGGCCAAAGATGCCGAAACGGCGTACGTAGTTGCACAAATATTCGTCTAGCCTCGAGCTCGTTTCTGAGATCTCCATCGGAGCTTGCTCTTCTTGAGGAGTCTTATCGACAGATTCATATCGCTTCGTTTTTCCCTCTGTGGCTGAGACTTGCCGCCTTCTTTCATTCCAAAAAGCAATAACCTGAAAACAAGACTATCATCGGTGCTACATTCCACTTTCAAGCTAACTGCTCATAAACTTACACGAGATCGACAGCTCGACTTGTTGTCCAATCTTATCGTTAGTCCATAGAAAGCCCTCAAAAATGGAATTTTCAATGTCGGGACCTGCCCAATTCGTAGGAGTAGGATAATAGCGCAATTCAAGAGAGGAAGCAAGGAAAAATAGGAAAAGTTACTTGATTGCTGTTCCTGATTCTTAATCTAGACTCTAGCAGCTAAATAGAGACCTCGCGTTCCAAGTCGCAAAACCACTGATAGCGCAGCATAAATAAGGAATCGACGCTGCTGTAAATTGAGGGCAGATTTCGTTTTTCTTTGCAGCATACGGAAAGTAGAGAGCCGTCTCGATTTGGCAAAGCATCGCATTATTATAAACAAGTAGGTATGTGAGACCGAGTACAGCAGTGACCAAGACCACGAGCGAGTTCGTGTAATCCTCGAGATACGAGTACTGAAAGTGTGTTTCGTATTCTGAACACAGTCCAGTGAAGTCTGGGTCGCGTTTGGCAACGAAATAAGCAGAGCTCGAGGCGCAACCCACGGATATGAGAAAGGCCAGTGCACTCATGATAATGAACCAGGATGGGTGACTAGTCGCACCGGAGTGTCTCCATGGCCATCCAGTCGTTATACGATGGGTGGCCTCGATCAAAAGGAACATGGTTTGCCAAGAGGACATTGTGAACCCGATGTGAAATGTGGCCAGTATCAGTGAACATGCTACTGGTCGAATGGCAAAGCAGAATGATGATTGGACAAGGCGAAGCGCACTCAAGGTGAACAAACCCCATGAATAACAACTGTCAGATGCTGCTTGTCCTCCCAGCAGAAACCTGGTCGATCGAGGGTAATCTGGGAACACGCAGTAGACGAAGACGGCGGTGCCCTGCAGGCCAATGTTGCCTAGTAGTAGAGCTAAAAGGCTTGCTATTCCGTAAGGGCTTAAGAAAAAGGAAGCGGGGCTGCTTCGTGGCAAAGAAAGTGAGGTCAGGCTCGAAGACATGAATAGATGTTACAGGAGAGTGCGTGGCTGGTAGAGGAAACATGGGGGGTAAGGGAAAATATGACTGCAAATGGCGGCTCGTTTATATTAGCGGCGAAGAGCATGCAGATTAACAACAGCATTCATCGAGCAAGACGGTTTATCGCTGATAATAGGCCATATATCCATCATGCTTATGGTTTATGGACATTCGCTTTCGCGGACTAACGATCCGTCAGGTGCGCCCAGGACTCTCTTCCCGGCTAAGCTAACAGCTTTAATAAAAGCGGCGTGGCTTTTTTTACGTGCGTTGTTCCACAAATGAAATTGCAATTATGATTCCTTTTTAAAAACCATTAAAGCACAATTTCGATTTGCCATCATTGCGTTCACAATTTATCTTAGCATTATTTATCGTAACCTATTTATACTTATTTATCTTAAACATCCGACGAAGTTGTGCTCGATGGGGGGTGACTCGGCATTGCAGGACCGTCTTCTGACAGAAATGTTGAAATTGCCAGTGTCATTGGTGCAGCTTGTTCCGAAGTTGCAGCTACAACTAAACTTGAGGTCGACAAAGTGCTGCCTGTGTTTAGTAACGCTGTTGTAGGGACAGAGATGAGTTCGATAAATGCCTCTTCTGTGGTTTTCAGCGTGCTGTGTAGTTTGTATGAGCCAAGCGTACTTTTAGCCTTCAGATTATCGTTTACCGTATTTCCTCGAAATTCTCCTCCCCCCTCTGATTATTCTCCCCGTCTATACCCCGATTGAACATGCATTACGTATGCATCTACACCCCGGCGTATGCGCTACGTATGCATTTATACGTGAGTTTTACCGTATTTCCTCGAAATTCTCCTCGGGGGAGAAATTTTTTCTGGGCTGGAGAAATTGAATGGCTGTGCTGGATCAGTAGCGAGAGAAAAGGGGTTGAAGCGTCGGCTCCACTTTTCAAGAGTGTCGTGTTAACTGAAATCGCTTCTGAAGAAACCTGAGATCTGGAAGTCGCGAAATCTTCCATCCAGCAAAAATCAGCCAGCTGGCTGCCAGTACCACTGATCTTTGCCTGAGCGCCCAGCCAGACTGCGCTGCCAGCAAGGGTGGTGGCATCCAATTTCTGTTTCAGATTTCCAATGAAGTTCAGATAGTCGGTCGAGTTCTTTAAAACAGCAGGCCGGGAATATCCATACTTGAGGTTAGGGCAATCTTTAGCTGTGTTCTTCCATGTGTCAACTCTGTCCAATCGGATCAGATAGCAGATATCGTTGTACATGTAGGTGATTGTGTTTTTGTCTCCAGTGCATGCTGTGGTGGCGTTACCTATTGAGCAAATTGAACGTAAAGCGCAGTAAATTAGGGGGAGTAACCGTGGAGACTGATGGAGCTCTAGCACCACGCCAGAAACCCAGGTCAGCGAGCCAAGTCTTATGGCCTGGACCATGGCTGAAACATCACCCTGACGGGTGACACACCCAGCTGTAGGTTCTGTGCACAGAATCGACTGAAAAACGAGCCTCTACACTACGATATTTCTAAAAAAATCTGTTATTAGACAACGAAAAGGTTAGCCCAGCCGCCCTACTCTAACAAAATGCAAGGCGAGACGAGGTTGAGTGGGCCGGTGTATCTACGGTTATGTTACGTTCAGGACGAGGCTCACAATCGTACTCTCACATTCACCAACAACGCACGCCTCTGTGATGTACTCGGTGCATCGTGAAATCATGGGGTCGACTCCTTGTGGGATTTTATTCTTTCTGTTTTTCACCCAAGGCTAGTACCCACATGAATATATTTATTCCTATTATGGAGTAAGTTTGGAAGTTTGAGGTTTTGGAATACGATTGCCTTTTGTTACCTCGAACTTACTTAGGAAACAGTGAAACCTGCTGCAGTAAGGTTGCATCTGCCGTGACAGCACGAGTACTGCATGTGTAGCACCTACCCAGTGACACTAGAACAGGAAGTTCAGCTTCTGTGGAGCCAGCATGCTAATAGCTTTCGGCGTACAACTTCTGCAATAGAACTAACGGCCAGTGGCCCTTGCGTTGCCATCTCTCCAGTGCCTGCATGAAGTGGCTGAGGTACGGGACGCATTGTTACACCTTTTATTACTGACAGCGAAGCAATTGTTTGACCACAATTTTTCTACAGACGCCGCCGAGGGAGCCCAGCCAACCTTGTCTCGCCTTGCATTTGGTTAGAGTAGGGTGGCTAGGCTAACCTTTTCCTTGTCTGATAAGAGATTTTTAAGAAATACTAGTACTTTTTTGCACCCACATTTGGGTGGAATTCAGAATAGATAGAAGAAATTGTCGTCCAGTCCCTCCTGAGCTGACGCAAATTTCGTCCAAAGAAGGTTGCCACGTATGCTCTGTCACTGTAGCCTACTGCGCGTAAGCTCCAGAGTGGCTGGGCTACACAGGCAACTAATGTGTCTGTTGATTGGCGGGGTTCACACTATTAAGCACTCCATTGACGGTTGTGCTGGTACCGTAATGTGCCAGTTGTGCCAGCAAATAAAACAGACGTTTGAGTTACTTTCTGGTGACAAACGGCCTCAAGTTACGCGACAAATATTCTTTGCTACAGACGATGTACAGTAGCTTGCACAGCAGGTAGATTTTTCTAAAATTTTGGGCTTCGAAATCAAAACAATAAAAAGCAAGCCAACTAATCCTCCAAAGAATAGCAAAAAATTCAACCAGACTAAACAAAAAAGAAGACTCGTCTCGCCCGGGAATTTTTACGAAGGGTAACTACGGCTAACGGAAACAGCACTTGCGCACCGCACGGCTAATAAAAACATTCCGCCTGCCGGCAGTATGCGTTAAAATCCAGTTTTTCGAGCACAAAAAATTAATTAGCGCGAATATTAAAATCCCACCCTCAAAAGAATAATTCTCGCTATGAGAGCTTTCAGAAAAACCAACTCTTTCGTCCGTAGCTTTAGTGGTTATTGCTGTGGACAGGACGTCGTCGTCTTCCGTCGTCATCTCTGGAGCAGCAAAACTTGCATTTTGGATCTCGAGAACGGCCGAGACATTTCCAACAAAACTTTGCACAATTATTGGCCATGATTAACATGGCTCATCCCCAAAATTTTGTGCATTTTTGTTAATTTGTTGTCGAGTTATGGACGGGCAAAGTTGCGCAGCGCAGACTTTTTGTGCATAGTCCCTCGGCTCATTCAATCAGTAAGTAGGTCTTCTAGAAACATGTAGGTGCAAAGCTGTGATAGAAATGCCATAACACCAGCCCCCTATTGTAGTGTACACTGAGGCAAAGCAGTGACAAGAACAGCGACAGGTAGTCGATTTGATAAATTCGAGAAACTCAGACAGTCAGAATACCAGTGGCCTCCTGCATTGGAACCCTATGCGCACTGTTCACACAATCTGATTTGGAAATGGTCAATGGTCAATTTAAGTCATCGAGCATAGCAATGGTGGGCTTGGGGATAAAATCGGTGAGACAGGAATGTCCTTAAGTGTGATCGTGCCTGCGTTCAAATCCTCCTGCATCTATCAAATTTACTTCTTTTTTTGTCGTGCAACGACCGTGTCGATTTGTGAGTCGTCATCTTCTTGAACAGGAAATTTTGGCTTGTTCAGGCCAATAAAAGTGCAGGCGCACTTCTAGGTTGCGTGGGTGAACTTTGCAGCGCAGTGCATTGGAGAATGCACCTCGAAAATCATCTCGCTCGCACAACAAGAACGTCATGCAAATCTTGCGTGCTGCCCGCAAGGAATCCTGTGTAAGGCCCGTCCCTGACGAGAAAGCAAATAAATCTAGAGGCGAAAACGGGGAGACATAGGCGACTGTGAGACTGGCAATCAGAGTTTTTACGGGGGTTTTCTCATAACGGAGTTGGTGTCTGGCTTGTTCGCACAGCAACTTGAACACCAATTATGCTGCTAAAAAACACCAAAAACCTCTCATTCTCGGGCATGGAGCAACAATCGATGCTTGTGATCAGGCTTGATGCTTGCTCAAATGATAAAGGAAAGAGAAACTGCAAAACCAGACATTGACCATTGTCCACTGCTTTAGGCTGTAGAGGCTTTGTCACAGTCTCCAGTAGCGCCGACAATTAGACACAAAGTGAAACATATTTAGGATTTCATAGCCACGGTACTCATACATGGCGTGCATGCCACACGTTCGAGTAGAAAGAGAAAGATCTCACAGTCAGTGGAAATCCATTCACCGTTTACACTCGGAGAAAACCCCTCGTGATATGAGTGATTGGGAAAACTCTAAAAGACAGCATCAGCCCCCCTGTCGGATAGAGCGGAATGGGCGCTGTGTGGCTCAGGAGTTCTAGGCAATGCGCTGGGAATTAACTAGTTGCGGGTTCTACCCTCATCAGACCCTCTGCTTTTGCGACGCTTTTTGTTTCGAAGCTCTACTGTACAGTGCGTACTAGCCTCGCACTTTCGTCAAGACATGTTTCTATACTAATCAATTTGTGCTTTCACCACTAGCGCATGCCTGCTGCAGTCAGAGTGTGTGATCAACTACTTTTTATGTGCATGGACAGACTAGACTTTGAGATTTGAGCAGGGCATCTGATAGGCAGGCATCAGCGCTGCGCCTTATTGATCTTCGGCATTGCAAGACAAACAACAGACAGGCGGAAGGGGCGTAGAAGATCATTGCAATGTGTTAGTATAGGGGCGACTGGACCAGCCGAGCACACTTATAGAAACCCCTTTTGCGTAAGCGGACTCTCTGGTTCTCGCAACGAAAATACGAACATTTTCCCGTCCCAAGAATTCCTGGCCGAGAACCCTTACGTATCTCCTTTTAATGGCAAACTCGTCGAAAGTGCAGGAACATCACACCAAGTCCTTACAACGATCAAATGCGCAGGAGCTTGCTGCTGGGCATTTTGTCTGAGTTTTCAGACCTTCAAATGGCGTCACAGATGTGGTGGTCTGGTAAGAAAGTTGACATGTTGAAGGCGGATGTCATAATGGTGCGCTTAGACGTACACATGGATACACTATATGCGCCGAAGGCGCTGGATCGACTGCTTAGACACACAACGGCGCTGAAAACGGATGTCACGAATGCTATTACCCATTTGTGGCGTGAATATACAAGATATCAAAAAACGGACAACGGCATTGAGGAGGAAATAGGATGAGTTGGCCCGTTGAAAACGGGGACCTCGAGTTGTTGAATTTAAAAAAATTTTAAATTTGCCGCTCTGCAAGTACAGAGGGCACTTACGTCAGCAAATTAATGTCTGCAGGACGCGGTAAGCAGAACAGTGTTGCCAACTTCGCCGGAAACCTTTTGACCCTGTCGCCGGTTTTTCGCCGGTTTTTATCTCAGCTTTCGCCGGTCGTGTTGTTTCAGGTTGGCAACACTGGGCAGAGAGAGAATGATCGAAAAAGAAGAAAAAAGGCTCTGGCTGGTTGTCCTCGTCGTCTTTTAGCTAGTCTATAGTAGTGTCAGACTCTCTGGTGCCTGATTTTATTTTATTTTGTGCAGCTGTTCATGGGTTTTCTACGGATACCCTTTGCGAAGAAGAGAGGTTTTGCCGAAATGATCATCGAATTGCTGCAAAGTCTATCAACAGCGCAAACGGCCGCACAGTCCCTTAGTACGCTCCCTACCTGCATGGCCTAAATTTTAGCGGCAAATTTAAAATTTTTTTAAATTCAACAACTCGAGGTCCCCGTTTTCAACGGCCCAACTCATCCTATTTCCTCCTCAATGCCGTTGTCCGTTTTTTGATATCTTGTATATTCACGCCACAAATGGGTAATAGCATTCGTGACATCCGTTTTCAGCGCCGTGGTGTGTCTAAGCAGTCGATCCAGCGCCTTCGGCGCATATAGTGTATCCATGGACGTACACTTGGAAGGCACTCGCATCCTCCAGTTTTAGGATCGGTTTATAATGCATGTGTCCGTTCTGTTTTGGAATATAGCTCTGTATGCTGGGATCCGGTTTTAAACGCTGATATTTCTGATTTGGAACGTTCGTAGTTTTATGCGCTCAGGCTGTATCTATAAACGATTTTACGCGAGGATGCTATGAACAGAGCTAGCTGGTCGTCATTTAGCGATAGGAGAAAGCGCCTGAACTATGCCATGCCTATGCCGTGCATTCTATGCCTACACCACCCAGCCAGGTAGCCCGGACGTCTTTTATGACTTTACCAAGCCAATTAACAGAAAATTAATCGACTTTGACAGATGCAGTATTGTTTCTTAGTTTGAGTTGCAGTGTCTGTCGTTTGCTTAGCACCTGCTTTTGAAGTCGATAAACTGTACTCTCATTGCAGTCAAGCTGTTACCATGTTTAAAATACAGATTATTTCACTCAATTCGCCTTCGAAGTGCAAGTAAGACCGAGGCAATCAATGATTACACAAATATCAGGACAAAATGTGCATAATTATTGAAATCATTTGGACCTACTGGCCATAATGAAGGCCTTGATGTCCGCAAATTTTCACGGCGTTCTTAGCGAAAAGTCTTCACAGCAAACCAAAACTCCGCGAAGATCTTCATCATCAAAAGTAGGTTTGCTTTTATCCGTCCTCCTTTCATTCTTTTTTTGGAAAGAAACGTCGGTATCCCTTTACTATTAACGATCTCACCTAAAAAAATTACTCTGTAATTAGATGGAAGCTGAGTGTTGAAATATTTTTAAAAAGCTGTGGTACACAATGTCTATCATTATGAGTCGTCGAGTATCTCACCTGCTGATTAGCAAGCAAGTGATAGAAGAAGATAAATGCGCCAAGCGCCGCGTTAATACCAAACACAGTTGTGAAATATGCAATGTGCTGGTAATAAATGGCCAAGAAGGTCAGAAACCATGCTGCAAACTGTGCCGAAAATACAAAAGCCAGCCCAGCACGGGCCACCCTAGAACGACGGCTTGTCTGGAGAGATCTTAGGTGAGCTGGAGAGGAGGATACTTACTTGCACGAATTAATTATGTCCGATTTGCTGCATTCGTTCCAATTGCCAGTCCCTTCCAGAACAATCATGGTGCCCCAAGCCAGGCAGCATACGGGAGCTGCTGACAGCATCAAGACTGGCGTGTTGTCGATGTTGATCCAACACCTAAACCTGATAGATCAGGCCACTGTAAATCCCCGAATGACATAAAGCCCTTACGAGTAGTCAGACATCAGGCTGTCGAACAAGGCGGCCGCCGTGATGCCGGTGAGGACAGCTGGTAGACCTAATAAAGTGAAATGAAGTTGCGGTGGCATTCAAAAAACAGCTCCTTCACTTTACCCCAGCCCAATGCCATTGCAACTTTCAACTTGAGCAACACATTATTTCCCATCACCACATTGGTCAACACGGTGAAAATGTGCAGTGCCTCCAGGGCTTTGAACGTATAGCAGACGGTGAAGAAGTACTGCAGACCCAGCGCGGCCAATTTGCACACGGTCTGTAAAAAATCAGTGCAGTGCTAAAACCATCATCTGTCATCATCTGGTGTGCATACGTGGCTGAACTTTGAGTCATCTCTCATCGCAAAAAAGAGAACGAGCAGATGCGCAGCTAGCAAACTGATGTCTTGGTTGGCGTGTATAACTTGCAGGTAGTAGGTGGATCTGAAAACAAAGTTCGAGTCATGTCAATAATTCCTTGCTCTATCAAACTTTTGACAATCCAGCACGGTATCTGGGGCTGCCGTGCCTATCGAGACCAATACCCTATGTGTTCTGTCTGTCTGGCATCTCGCATGCTACGGATGCGCTGTTGTCTAATGAGCACATACCTGAAAATGATGAACCCGAGAATGGAGCAGCCAAGACCCACGAGTATCCAAATGCAACCCACATTCATCATCACTTTGGTGGCCACCTGCTCGATTTCAGTCATTGGGGTCTGCAAAAAGAGCCAGCTCGTAGTTCAGCGCACAGGGCACGTCAAACAGGTCCTTTACGCATGGCGGAAGGCGGCAAGCCTCCGTGGTCGTCTCCGCCGGGCAGTCGTCAATCGTTGCATTTTGTGTTGGAAGGCGGTTCCGGGTTCTGCTCCTGAGGGCTGAGCCGCAGGTCACGCTGCAGTGAGACCATGCAGCCCATTCCAACGAGAGGCAGACATCTACAGACAGAATTCGATTGGCCGTCCTCCTCTGCTGTGCATAACGAGGTCATACCTGGAGTCGTTGTCTCCCCAGCTCGAGGTGCTCGCGATGAAGCATCTGGGCTCTTGGTTGTGCTGAAAACCCTTGGATCCGCTGTTGACAAAGAGAAACTGGGGGAGGTGGTAATCGCTGTTGCGTTTGTTGTGGGATATTGGCCAGTTGGAGACCACGTGGATGAGCTTCCCACAGAACTCTGTTTGAGTGACGCACTGAAACTAGAAGCAGCTGAATAGGGAGGTGTTCGAGTTGAAGTTGAGACCAGTGTGCTAAAGATCGTTGAGCTATTTGGTGTTGATAAGAGTGGAGATGTGGCTGACGAAGGACTTGGATGGGAGCTTGATTTTGTTGAGTGCTCGTTGGTTTCGGGGTAGGGCGTAGTAAATCTGGTCTTAGTGCTTTGTGACGGGCTTCTTTCAGTAATTGCATAGCCTTTCGTAGTGCCGTGTTGGCCCTGTGTAGTATCAGCCCCAGGTGTTGGTGGCCGCCTTCGATCAACGTTTGCCCCAGTGTCGTCAATCGGACTCGTCTCAAGGTACGGAGAGTCTGACGAAGGGTGCAGCTTCGTTGTCGAAATTTCATTGAAGTAATCACTAAATATTGCCATGGTTTTAACAGCTTTTTCTGTTGGTGGCAAATCTTCGACTGTGCTGCTTGTTTCTTTTGGAAGCGGGACCTTGGTGACGGATTGTGGACCAGTTGACTTTTCTCGCTTCAAGACTGGACCATCCATTTCGTCCACAAATACGGTCGTTGTTTGTGGTGGAACAATAACGCTTTCCGCTTTTTCTGCCTCCAAAGCATTGCCTACAGCCTCATCTTGACTTTCAAAGGCAATCGTTGTTTTACGGTCTGAGATACCCAAACTAGTAGTTGCACCCCTAGATGATGACTGAAGCGGTGATGTTTCAGGTGGGCTGGCGCTGGTGCTACGTATCTCGCCAATGAAAGTGGTGGATTTTGTGCGCTTGCCTACTACTGTACGTGTGGCTGGGTATTTAGGATTGGGTGGCGGCTGCTCACTTGCAGAAGCTGCCCTCTCGTCCGACAACTCTGGCAGGGTTAGAGCAATAGTCGGGTTGTCAGTAAATGATTCAGTTGTTCGTTTTTTGAAGACTTTGTGATGCTTGAGAGTGGATGTCTCCTCTGAAGTTGTGGTGGTAAGGGACTTAGTGCTAGGTGCGGCCGTAGTTCTGATCGCGGTCGCGGGAAAGATGGTAGTGGGCACGAAGGCGACAGGCGTAACGGCTACCACCGTAGTCGGCGTGGTGGATTGTTGCTCAATAGGCGATGTTTCGGTGGTTTGAGTGGCGGAGACTGTGGTTGATGATAAAGCAGCGAGTGTGGTTTGGGCCTTTGCAGAGCTTGTGGACATTGTGCTCGAGGAAAGTGAAGTTGCAGGGCCGTCTGCAGGCAGCACTGTTAAAGTTTCCGTTGTTGTTGGGACAGTGTCTTCCAAGGTTGTGCCTTCGAGGGAATGTGTGGTTGACCAAGTGCTGCTACTTGTTGGCGGCTGGGATATCGTGGTGGATGGGTCGGCTGTGGTTTCCAATGTGCTGGATCGCTTGGACGACCCTAGGGATGCACTTGTACTTTTGAGATCGTCGCTTGTTTCTGTCGTAGCCACGGAGGTTGATGGTGTAGACGTGTCGGCAGGCACAGTCGTCCTGGATTCAGTTGTTGTACTGGCATCTCTAGCTGTGGTAGACAAAACTTGGCCGCTGCCCGCTGATGTCGATGCCTCTGTGGTTACTTCTTTTGAGCTTGTATTTATTTGTGCCACTGTCGATTTCGACTGGCTGGTGCTTGGTCTCGCTGTGGTTACTGCACTCGGAGCAGTTTCTGTTCCTGTAGAAGTCATGAAATTCGGTGCTGAGGTTTGATATGTAGTAGATGTGGAAGGGGATTCTGTCACAGTGGACGTCAGCTCCATTGGCGGGTCGGTGACCAATTCAGTTGATGCTGTTGTTGAGGGTACGATTTCGACAGTTGATGATGGCTCAGTGGTTGTCTCACCCAGAGATGAAGATTGGAATGTTGACTTAATGGAAGTTGATCCAGCGGAAGTCGCGCTAGTAGCGAAGGTAGACGTTGTTTCAACAAGGGAAGAAGTCGACATCCATTCAGTTGACAGGATGAATGTGGAAATACTGCTGGTCGTGTCTGGTGGCGGTGGTGGCGGAGTTCGAATTTTTCTCCCTCCACGTTTCGACGTTGTTGTTTTTGGAATGAAAGTGTTCATTATGACTGCGGTTAATCCCGTCGTGGCCATGTTCGTTGTACTTGGGGGCACTGCACTTGACGTTGTTGTCAACGCCCCTGTGTTTGCTGGTTGTGTCGCTGTTGAAGGCTTTGTTGAAGTGGATAGCGTTTCACTTGTCGACGTGGTGGTTGCAGTCGACTTTGTTGTTGTAGTACTCGGCCGAGACGCTGTTTTTCTACTTCTGGGAACTGAAGTTGAAGACGAAGTGGTTGAAATAGTGGTGGATGGCGCATCGGTCACAGCTCTGGTTGTGGGATTCTGTGTTGATGGCGATGGAGAGCTGGTGCTAAAAGGAGTTGATGTAAACGCTGCCATCGAAGTTGTAGGTTTTAGGGTTGATGTAGCCGTGCTGGAGGTGCTTTGAGTCGCGCTTGTTGGGACGTTGGTAGTGGTCGTGGATGAAGTTTTTGCAGCTGACGAAGTAGGCTGACTAGTAGTAGGGCCAACGGATAAAGTCATGGTTGAGCTGGAAGAGCTGAGTGTC
This sequence comes from Mesodorylaimus sp. YZB2_4, assembly GCA_030248295.1. Taxonomy (NCBI): domain Eukaryota; kingdom Metazoa; phylum Nematoda; class Enoplea; order Dorylaimida; family Dorylaimidae; genus Mesodorylaimus; species Mesodorylaimus sp. YZB2_4. The sequence continues at coordinate 599,327 of JASANH010001018.1, forward strand.
GACACAGTCGAAGCAGTTGTGGGGGCTTGTTGAGTTGAGGTCGATGCCGTAGTTGGTGTTGATGTTGTCAGGTGTGCTTTGCTCGTTGAAAGTCTGGTGGGAGAGGATGAAAAGGACAGAGTAGTGAGCCTCGTAGACGTCGTTTGTTTCAGAGATGTTGATGCGCTAGTAAGGGGAGCCGTCGATTTGGTGTTTGATGGAGTTGGGGTCGAGTCGAAAGTCAGAGAGGAAGAGCTGGTGATCTTAGCAGAAGATGCAGTGCTGGTGGTTGTACTAGTTGGAGTGGGTGTTGATGAAGAAGAAGTCGAAGCGTCGCTCGTAGTTGTGCCTGCAGTTGTTGGCAATGGTGATTGTATATCGCATTTGCCGAGTGGGCACATTGGATTCAGGGTTGAAGAGCCAGGGCATGTTGCATCCCGAGGAAGATTACATCCTAAAAAAATGCCATTTTTTCTTGCTCTTTTGCTAAAACAAACACTTTTACTCACCAAATTCGCATATAAAAGAAGGGGAAAACACCGCTTCTGAACAGGACGATGCAATAAAGTACTGCGGATTCTCAAGTTTTGTTGACAGGCAGTAGGGCGCGGGGTCTGATAGGGGAGGGTCGATTGAGGTGAATCGATCGTTGATTTGCGAGCCGTACTGTGACTGGCTAGTCATCCAGCAGTATT